>CM076854.1:86965614-87635435 GCA_039519185.1 Astragalus membranaceus | reverse complement strand
TTGAAGTGGAAACGCATTTTTCGGGCAAATTAGGGTTTTAGAGTCAAAAAGGGTATTTTGGTCAATTGTAACGGTTTTTTTTCAAAAAGGCTCAAAAAAATATGTATAATTAAAATAAGAAATCTGAAATCAAAATAAAAAATGAATAATAAAATAATATTGGATGTTTATTGTATTTTTAGAATTAGGGTTAATTCCTTTTAGGTGCTTTTTGCTTTTATCCATTTTTGGCCAAAGTAAGCACCAATTTTACAAGCAAACCATCTCCCTCACTCCACCCTCAAGCTCCACGCCTCCCCTCACTTCAGCCCACATCAAGTCCACATCAAGCCTTTCATCAAGCACACCTTTGAATACACAACATGTTTTTACCTTCCTTCTCTCTACACCACTAAATACACACTAATTTCTTTACTTCCCTCTCACAACCTTTAACCCATTAGATCTTTGGCCTCCCAAGGAAATACAATAAGAAGAACTCACCCCTCTTCACCCCAAGGAGGAGACAAGGCCGTAGCCCCCCTTCCTCTCCCTCACTTCATCTTGTTTTCTTTCATCTCAAAGAAACCTTCCCATTCTCTCCTACACCAAAAACCCTAACAAACCACTCACCTCATTTTGCATCCCTCTTTCACATACTCCCTCCATTTCTCATTCAAAGTTCAAGCATCATCATCAAGTAGGTACTTCTTTGAAGGATATTGGAGTTTTGTTGATTGGTGACTAGCTTCATCTTCTCATCTCACTTTCTAGCTCAAAGCTAAGGTAATCTTTAAAACTTTGCATCATCTTTGAGTATTTCCTCAAAATATAAAAAGCATTCATCCTATCATCTTCATATTCCCATATTGTTGATTGTCGTTGGTGAGAGGTGTCATAAGCACTTTGACAAGCACTTAGGGAGGCTTGGGTGCTTATGGTGCTTCTCACCCTTTAATAAATGTTGATTTGTGTTGATCTTAATCCTTGCCTTTCATGAAATGAAATGTTGTTTTATGGCATGTTGTATTTCGCATACTCTCATAAAAGTGTGATTTGCTAGTTGTTGTTGTGTTTTCTCACATTTCCTTGCATATTCACTCATGTTTGCATAACTTTCACAAAAATAAGAAACCCATTTCAAGCATGATGACATTCGGCCATGGGCCTAGGTTTAGGGTTCTTGAATGCTTTTGTTTATTTCATGACTTGGGGATGAATAATAGTTGATTTAGGGTATGTATGCTCCTAGGTTTTAACATAAAAATTAGGGTTTGGGTTTGCTTTAATAAACTTGTTTTTGTTGATGATTGGCAAGGTGATTCACACTTGTGCACTTGTGCACTTAATCTTAAGTGTGTGGATTGACCAAAGTGATTCAACATTCTTTGATACTTTGGTTGCTAAATAATTTTCTTGCTTATGCTTGCCTATGATCATGATGGAGGCGACTCTTTTCCTTAAGCTAACAATTTCATTGTCCACTCTCATATAAAAATATCATCAACACTTAGATAGGTCAACTCCATACATTGCATCTTCCACTAGATGTGCATTTAGATTCCCTTGCGTTTTGTAGAAATATTTGAGTATGGTTCTCGCCTAGCATCTTCCACTAGATATGCATTTAGGTTCAATCTTGCCTATTCTTGTATTTTTGCTCAAATGCCCAATTCAAGTTCCTTCTTTGCCTATTTATGTGTTGTGGTCTAATATGTGTAGTCTAGGCTAATATTTGCTCAAGAATTCAAACGAGATTGTTGTTTGCCTAAGGATTCGATTTGCATTCATTACTTTCTTTTCTAAAGGGCCTAGCATGAAAATGGTGACTAGTGACAATCACCCATAACCTTTGTTAGTTTGATTGTCCTAAGAGCCTAAGTTTCAAAAAAGATGTTTTCATATGCATGAGCTACTAGTGATAATCACCCATAACCTTTGTTAGTTTGATTATCATGAATGCTTTCAATTTCCAAAAATATTTTCTTAAGCATCAAAAGTCATAGCAAGTGTTAATGATGACCACCCATAACCTTTGTTAGTTTGGTCATCATGAAGGCTTTCATTTTTCAAAAGAGATTTTTACATGCACTTAAAGTGGTTTTAGTAATGATCACCCATAACCTTTGTTAGTTTGATCATTATGACCCCCCTTCACTTTTCAAAATCAAAACAAAAAGACTTTCATTTTCAAGGCTCTAGAACTACGTCGCTTTGATTCCCATTTGGGATACGTAGGAGCGAGTCACGTCCTCGTCAAGCACAACAAACCAAAATTAATTCGATTACGAAAGCCCTTTTTGATCATCTAAAATAAAAACCGATTATCATTAATGATCACTCGCGCCGTTGCCGTTTGGTTGTTAATGATAATTTCATTTTCAAAAGAGTTAGTAGCGCGGCCACTCTAAACCGTTGTTGTTTGGTCATCGCGAATCCTCACTCCTACTGCGAAAACTCATCTAAACAGACTAAAAAACAAAAACCTTTTTAGGACAACCAAGAACTACGTAGCTTTGAATTCTCCATCGCACCAGGAGATACGTAGGAGCGAGAGGCCAACTCTCGTCAAGCGCCAAAAATAAAAATTTTCATTAAGTCTTCTCACTCCCTTTTCAATAAAGAGGCAAAATAAAAGCATTTTCAAATCAACACTTCAAACCACACATTTAATTAAAGGTTCCCTTTCGGTAGAAAGGAGGTACGGGGTGCTAATACCTTCCCCATGCCTAACCGACCCCCGAACCCATATCTCTAGTTTTCAAAAGACCATCCGCCTTGTCTAAAAGACCTTTTTTCAATGTTTTGGTCTTAAAATTAAAATATTGGTGGCGGCTCCATACCTTTTCCACGTTGTACAATGAGAAGTCCGAACCGGATTTTTTGGGGTGCAACAGATGGCACTGACAATGGTTTGAAATCGCAACCCGAAGTAATTAAACGTCCAAAATGCAATACACGAAACAGAGAAGCTTGGCTCGAATGGGTGGCTAGCGGCGAGTACAGGCTGTTTCTGGCTAACTAGTTGCGGAGTTGATGTTGTTTGGGCCAATCCGTTGGTAACAAACAAGGTAGTCAAAATCTGTGCAGCATTGCTTTTTAGGCAGGACGAAAACTGATTGGCAAGGTGCTGTGATGGCAATGGCTGATGGTCGCGAAGAAGCTGAGGAGAAAATGAGAGAGGAAGTTCGCGAATGGGAAGGTCTCTGATTTGGGGTTTAAAGCGCGACTTCTGTCGCGGTCTTGTGTAGGTGAAAAACCATTGGAGATGGTGCTTGAGGTGCGGCCATGGGGTTTAATGCGAGAAAGAGGACGATTAAAACGCAAGATTGAGGCTTCAATCGACTGAAACGATGCTAGAATCGAGTTTAGAGGGTGATTTCGAGTAGGGTTGTGGTGTTTGGGACTTGGTCGTGGCTCGTGGATGAAAAACACGTGGGAGAGGGAGAGCTTAGGGTTTTAGGCGTTTGTTGCAGGATCTGCCACGAGGAAGAAGATGAAGGAAGTGGGTCGGGTCGGGTTCTGGGCTGGAAGTGCGTGTGGGCTTTAGTGAGCTGCAATAAGGGGTGCGCTTAGGAGAAGAAAGGGGGTGTAGTGTTAAAAACTCAAAAATCTGTTTTGAAGTATTTTTAAAAGGCCATTTTCATTACAACTACTATTCTAACACATCCATAGCCCAAAATAACTTTTAAAAATCAATTCTACTTTAAACACTAATATTTTTATAAATAGAATAAATATATAATAACAATCATATATTACCAATAGCATATAAAAATACATTTAATATGATTTCAACCAATTTTAATGACTCAAACACAAAATAATTTAATATTACGAATTGAAAATAGTTCGTAAAACAAGCGCATACTAAGCGAAATACAATGTAAGGAAATCAGGGTGTTACAATTCAACCCCCCTTAAAAGAAATTTCGTCCTCGAAATTTCATAGGTTTAAAGACAAAATGAAAGGACTAATACTTTGAAAGCTCAACCATATGTGACATCAATCTAGACCATGTTTGAGTCACAAGAGAGGATGAGTCAATGACATCAAAGGCAAGAAATGGAAGGCAACAACAAAAGATAGGATACAAACTCGTAGGGGAAAAAAATATGACTAGGAATAGGGAATATTTAATGTACAAATACCCCCCAATATATTCCGGATTGTAAATAATGTGTCGGCCTAACAATTCTTACAAACAAGACTCTACCGAAGATTATTCTTCCACGTAAATATCCACAAGTATCACAACTCAAGAAAAATTGTCGTGACACATTTTGAAGCAAGGAATTTTCACACTAAGGGGAACACTGCATTTTCCAGACTCAATTGTCTAATACAATTTCGAGTAACATAAGAGTCAAATAAAAGAACCTTTAAGCTGCAAGGAAAAGAAAGCTAGAATATCAACAAGCAACATCGATATTTCGAAACGGAGGGCTACATGATCGAGTAGTGACAAACTTTTAGTGAAGAGGCTTAGAAGGAGAACTGAGAGTATAGTTTGAGAATATAGGGTCACGCATCCCCAAAAATTCTGAATCATCATGTCGCAATATAATATATTAGAGAATCTTAAACTCAGCATTTCCCAACAAGCATAAAAATCAATCCTAATAATATTAAATAAATCTCACTACAAGTAAATTACGTTATCACAACGACATAGACAACACTATAGTACAAAATTTGGGAAGAAGACCAGTCACACAACCGACATATCTGAAAACAGGATCAATTAATATGGAGATCCCACAAACTCATTAACCAAATAATAACACGAAAATAAAAATAAAAACAAAAAGAAAGTAGAAGTCATGCAAGCACAACGATTACAATGTACATAAGTCATATATAATATAGCAAGGAAATTATGAAACAATTTATAAAAATACAAATCTCACAACGTTGCACCTCAGGACAGTTAGGGACATAGAATAAAGGAGAATAAAATGACTAACATGCAAACCCATAAGGCATTTAACCAAGACTATAAAGCAATACATAAATGAAAACATGTTATAACAATAGACTTTATACAAAATACAATGCTAAATAATTGAGTTAAATTAATTCAAATAAATTAAGTGTGTATAAAATAATATATGAATCATCAAAAATAAAACTAATCTAACAGAAGTTCAAAAACAATTTTGGTACACGGCTTGTTCTTAAATCATATATCCACATTAGTAAATACTAGATATGAAAAAAAAATAACCAAATTATAGAAGCTCAGACTATCTTAATACAAAGTTCACATAACAAGGTCACAAACAATAAAGCAATAGATACACAATTCACACAAATAACAGCCTAAAGAATAAACAAAGGTCTATGAAAAATTCTCTCTAAGGGAAAAATGTCGTTTGGGTTCTCACTTGCATCCTAACTTCTTTCTATTTGCTATAACCTCAATGATTCCTCTAGGAAATATCTATCGCTCATCTCATTCCCTAATTGACTTAACCAACTACTTTGGTCAACTTCCTGACTATCAAGAATTAAAATAAGCAATGCATGCAACTCTACTCAGAGTCCGCACATCGGAAACACAATAAAACACACATACAGTACGGTTAGGACCGAACTGCTCTGATACCACTAATGTAACACCCATTTCTACCCGGTAATTAATACAAATTCAGAGTTGCAAAATTCTTGATAGCAACAACTTTAAATCCCAACACTAAAATAACATAACAATAAGGAAAACATGCGTTCACCCCCCCCCCCCCCCCCGAGTGCTACGTATCAGAGCGACGACACCGACTCGAACTAATGAAGGTAAACAGCCTTCATTCGCGATTACCTGCACGTTACCAACAGGGGGTAATATTCAAACAGAATGGGTGAGATGTCGAACCATATAATAGGACATATGAAAAAGAATATATTAGATTCAGGAAATGTAAATTCACCACTTCACAGCTATCAAACAACTTCAATCATCACGAGTCATCAACATAACCACTTAAATATGCAACACGGTATGCGACTCAATGCCATGCACATGCATGTGGTACCATTGGAGCAGAACTCCCAACTTAAAATCTGCCAATAAATAGTGGCATCAACAAGGCATAAGCCTTCAACTTAATTTGCCAGTCCAGGCCAACTTATTTGAGCATCAACTCCAACTTGGAATGCTATGTATGTGGCGCGATGTGAATGCCCAAACAATCAATAATAATAGTTACATAGCAATACAACAACAAGAGGAATTCCACGTTGGCCATAGGCCTACAATTTAATATTTTCCCAATAAGTAGAGGCAATCCAACCAGATACGACATCACCTGCAAATTCGCCACTTTCGACAAAGTATACCACTTAACAAATTAACCAACATAAACTACAAACAAACGCATAGTTATTCGGGCCATCTTCGACCATATCCGGTTAATTAGTTACCTTCCAAATTTTTCTATCCGGTACTGCTAATTCGGTCCTACACTATTACTAAAGTCTACACTGGTTATTAGTCGCACCTGCAACATCATTAGGCTACTCGTTTGCGGCTTCTACTACTAAATTGCTTTGATACCACTAATGTTCCTTATCACAGCATTATTAGTTCGGCTGCATTTGAATAATCCTATTGCTATACAATTATCATACCAATTATTAGTGTCGTCTTTGTTACACTATTACTAACAGAAATGTACTAATCCTATCACTTTTACACATCCCAATGTATCTTAGTTTAGGTGCCTAAATAATTCAAGTAGTTGTTACTAACAATTACGCGCCAAGAAAATATATATACATATATATATATATATATATATATATATATATATATATATATATATATATATATATATATATATATATATATATATATATATATATACGGCGCCTTTCACCGTAGACGGTGCGCCCTACCGCACCAACATACGAGAAGCCCAATTCCCCGGCAACCATATGCCGCTCCCCACAAAGGGTGCGCCGTTCGCCTCCCCTCCCTACTCGCCACGTGCGCGCGGCGCAAGGGCTTCACCGCCCGGCGCCGACCGTCCCCGTTACGCGCATTCCGTTTTCTTCCCTTACGATCCTTATCTCAGATTAACACAACCATGGCGACGCTCAACCGATCGCATGAAATAGTTTTCAGGGCCAACAACATAGAACTCAATAACATGACAATTAGTTCCACAAGAATAATTTTTCGGTAACATACAAACAACACAATCATACACGGTGGCAATTCATAATCCCAATTCCTACATATAACCTTTCATGTACCCTTTTATAGAGTTAGAACCCCACCCTTACCTGATATCGAAGCGCCTTCCAAGGGCAAATCTCTACAGAGACAAATTACGAGTTCTCCAGCGTGAATCAATTCCAGCAGGACAATGTTTGACTCGAACGCCTCAAACACGTACAATTATGTAACAACAACAATGACAGTCCAAAATCATACTCTAAAAATATTAAATGTAATTAATCATGTTTACGAAGGAAACACATACTCGAAGTACAGGATGGCACTGACAATGGTTTGAAATCGCAACCCGAAGTAATTAAACGTCCAAAATGCAATACACGAAACAAAGAAGCTTGGCTCGAATGGGTGGCTAGCGGCGAGTACAGGCTGTTTCTGGCTAACTAGTTGCGGAGTTGATGTTGTTTGGGCCAAATCCGTTGGTAACAAACAAGGTAGTCAAAATCTGTGAAGCATTGGTTTTTAGGCAGGACGAAAACTGATTGGAAAGGTGCTGTGATGGCCATGGCTGATGGCCGCGAAGAAGCAGAGGAGAAAAGAGAGGAAGTTCGCGAATGGGAAGGTCTCTGATTTGGGGTTTAAAGCGCGACTTCTGTCGCGGTCTTGTGTAGGTGAAAAACCGTTGGAGATGGTGCTTTAGGTGCGGCCATGGGGTTTAATGCGAGAAAGAGGACGATTAAAACGCAAGATTGAGGCTTCAATCGACTGAAACGTTGCTAGAATCGAGTTTAGAGGGTGATTTAGAGTAGGGTTTTGGTGTTTGGGACTTGGCCGTGGCTCGTGGATGAAAAACGCGTGGGAGAGGGAGAGCTTAGGGTTTTAGGCGTTTGTTGCAGGATCTGCCACGAGGAAGAAGATGAAGGAAGTGGGTCGGGTCAGGTTCTGGGCTGGAAGTGCGTGTGGGCTTTAGTGAGCTGCAATAAGGGGTGCGCTTAGGAGAAGAAAGGGGGTGTAGTGTTAAAAACTCAAAAATCCGTTTTAAAGTATTTTTAAAGGCCATTTTCATTACAACTACTATTCTAACACCTCCATAGCCCAAAATAACTTTTAAAAATCAATTCTACTTTAAACACTAATATTTTTATAAATAGAATAAATATATAATAACAATCATATATTACCAATAGCATATAAAAATACATTTAATATGATTTCAACCAATTTTAATGACTCAAACACAAAATAATTTAATATTACGAATTGAAAATAGTTCGTAAAACAAGCGCATACTAAGCGAAATACAATGTAAGGAAATCGGGGTGTTACACTCGTCGGCCACTAACACAGCCAATAGTTGCCTACCGTTGGATCAGTCTAAGATCAACGACTATCATTGTTCCTAAGCCCTAAGGAGGCGGAGTAACCACCCACAATCTCACTAGCACAGTTAGTGGGATGAACTCCCTCACTCCGCTCTTCAAGGCTTCGATCCTTCGCTTGATCTTCAACTGCTCCCACGTTCCATCTTCGTGCATGTCTCTTACGTGCCTTCCAAGTAAAACCGTCTTACCTCAGCCACTTGGTTTACTCAGCTAACCTTCGCCCTCAGACAGTAACTCAGGCACCCCGAGCCTACCCTGGCCATGGCACTCTATAGGCTGAGGCTGTACTCTCCCTTGGTCTCGCTCATTTCTCCTCGGGCTAACCCCTTCCTTGGGGAGTTGTCTAGTGATATGCCCCGAGGGCTTCCTGTTAAGATTTCAGCAAGTGTACTGAAATGTTGCAAGTAATAGTAAAAACGGTAAGACCGGTCGTATCCACAGGGATTGTGTGTTGTTAACAATGGCTAAGTTATTAACTCTTAGATGTGAAAATCGAATTAAGTTGAAATTATAGTAACCGTGAAATAAATCGTTTGTTTAACAAAACAAGAAAAGCGATTAAGGATCGAATCCTCTCCCCTCACATATCAGATGAACCTTCAGTTAATTTAAAGTTGTTTATTCAATATACCGGACTCAGTTCATTAATATAGGTTAAGGACAATTCCTTGCCTCAAAACCCCTTTTACCTAATTGAGATACCCTAATTCCTTAGGTGATTCATGCCAATAGGTAAAGCATTAAGCCCTAGAACTAGAGAATTCACAAACCTATGGTTCCATATTCTTATGAAAACAAGTATGTGATCTAGACCCCCAATTTCAAGCCTACAAACCCATATTCCTATGGTGATCATAAACCCTAAATCATTAAAACTATCATATGTAGTAATAAAGCATTAGACATAGAGGTCTAGATATATGATAAATCAACAAACAACTGAATTAACCATAGCAAAGTGTTGAATAGATAGGTTTGGGGAGAATCATCTCTCCTTAATCTGAGAAATTTAGTTACACATGATCAGAGAAGTACAAACTAAGATAAAAGAGACAATACAAGTGAATGAAGTCATGAGAACCTTCAAACCCTTGTTCCCAAGTGCCCGGAAGCCTCCAAATTCGCCTCTCTCAGCTGCTCTCAACCTTGGCTGCACTCCAATGGATCCGTACTTCAAAAATTCGCTGAAACTGCTTAAAAACCCTAATTTTCGGTCAACCATCGCGTCGCGACACGAGCCCGTCGTGACGCGAAAAGTGACAGAAAGTTCTCCTGTGAAAAGGCTTCGCTGCGTCGCGACGCGACGCCTCCTGGTCGCGACGCGAAAAGTAACAGAATGTCCCCTTCAGCTTCCTATTGCACCACTAGGCAAATGTCTGGTTCGCTAGTTGATGCTATGACAACTTGAAGGTCTTCCATTGCAATTGGCACCAGGAGTGAGAGAATTAGCTTACAAAATGAATCCTAATACATTGATCTAAACTAAGCTAATTCCCCGGCAATCAGCAGAATTACAATCAAACTCATGCAGTTTTGGTTCTAAAATTGAGCAATTTATATCATATGACAGAGAGTCAACACAACCCCAAACTTAAACTTTTTCTTGTCCTCAAGCAAACATTCAATTCAGGCTGTGGCTACTTTTTAATTTAGCTGTCACACATTCCACACAAACCAGTTAACCACACAGCATATCAAAAATCATCATCAACCTAATACAGTAGCAAGACAACCGAATTGGAAAATACAAGATCATAAGCAGGCAAGCGTTCTCAAGTTCTCTCTTTTTCACACATCTCACCAATCTCTCTTTGAAGTGTCTAAGTGGTCACTCAATTCACAATGCCTGCATCATCGTTTCATAGGCTTGAACAAGTTCTATACACATGATACACATACACACTATTTGAGGACTTTCATGGTTGTAACGGGGCTTAGGTAAGGGTGGATAACATTTGGATAAGTAGGTTACAACTTGGAGTTAGGCCTACTTCTCTCTTTGTCAATTTCAACAATCTCCCTCACTTACCCATTTTCCCCAAAGCATTCCACAAGAGAAGGAATTATTTACTTATTTATTTATATATAACTTTTTTTTTGAAATATATATATATATTCTTTTTCTTTCTTTTCTTTGTATGTTCCTTTCTCTTGTATACCACCCCAAACTTAGAATGTTGCTATTCCATGAGCAACCCCAAACTTAGAATTTTTCCCACTCATATACATTTGTCTACCTAACTCCAAGTTAAGAAACAACTAGGCATATGATTTGCATAAAAATTTAAAAACAACAATTAGGCTCAGAGGGGCTAACAAAGGATAAACAATAATTGGGTGGCTTGAAAGGCTCAGGGGTTCCAAAAAAATTTGCCTCAGTGTGTATGTAAATCACATGCAAGATTGCTAAGTACAAGTTCAAGTTCTGCAGACTAATGCAAGCAAGGAATACACACAATCATGATATAAGTGTTTGGGCTCACCTCACGGTTGGGATTTTAAGAGATGGAACTCGATAGGACTTGCCCACAAATGGTTTCGATCTTCCTCAACTTTTGTCTTGACCACTGACAATACCGGATGATTGTTGTGCGAAAAGGTGATGTGCAAGTATACACAATCGCAACAAGTAATATATTGATAAGTAAAGTTCGTTCCCACAGAGATTGGAGTTAATCTATAAAGTTTAAGTGATTAGAAGCTTAGTGCAAAGAATTAAGTAGCAAGTAAAAGTGAAGAGTTGTAAACATCATGAGTTGTGATAAAACAGTATTAAGTTGAAGTAATTAAAGGTGAATTGGATAGCTCAATAGCATGTAAGTTCCCAAGAGTAATATTCATATAATATTAGACGTTGTAGCGTTAAGCGCTGTAGCGCTTAAGAATCCGCAGACGCTGTAGCGCCTTGGTGGCGTGCCTTTCAGTCACTTTCGTCAGGGCTATGTTACAAGACTCCTATGTCTAGGCTCTAAATAAGTTTTACCCCTGTATATTAAGATCTTACAACATTTGCCTTATGAACTACTACTCCCCTATGTCTAGAGTTAAGTAGTGCTTCCTTTAAATGTCTTTAAAGGGTTTTCATTCATATTATTCCTTGAGTTCTCTTTGTGAACCATGTCTGTACCCACAAAGTTACCTTGTTTTAGTTGATCATTCCTAAACCAAGATTGAAAGCATTATGACACAAGGAATAAAACACAAACATCATAATATTATACAAAAGTTACTCAAGGTTCATTACATACCAAGAACAATCCAACTACAACAAAGTTAGCTCATCACAAGTTCCATCAACGTAATACAACTAAAGAGTATGTATTACCGTATGAAGACAAGAGAAGAATGGTTGCAAAAGATGCACTCCGATGATCCCAAGTAGCATACAAGAGATGAAGTTGAGGCGTGAGCAAAACCTTGGGTAAAAGACTTGAAAAACTATTCTCAAAATAAAAGCTTAAAAGTCAGTGTATCAATGGAGAATGGCTACTACGTATGTGTGTAGTTCTTTCTTCCAAGTTACAACACTTGTCTACGTATGTTACTTTCTCTTGAAGCAATCTTAATTAATCTAATTAATATCTAAGTCTAAATAAAATAATAATATTACATGATGATTATTAGACTTAGATATTATCCTTAAAGCACTTTACAAAAAGTGGTAATGATGGAATACAACAACTATCACATGGGTTCCATTTAGGAGGCGCCAAGTGTAATTTAGCATCCACTTGAAAGTCAACAATTCCAGCTGAGAGGAAGAGATAAGGGTGGTGACTCATCATGTCCTCAAGTGGCCACACAAATATCTCAAAGGTCAACCGTCATATAACGCTGTAGCGTTTCCTTGATAGCACACGCTGCAGCGCTAAAGCAAAACATCAAACATATTCACAAAGGCATTAACTATGCCCAAGGTTTATGGATTTACATTATATTCTATATTTATTCTAATATCCATATATTCACATATTTAAGCACTAGAATTACTTGAGAAATAAGCTTGACTTAAGTATTAGGAGCATAAATAACCTATATAAAATAAGGTTATCACACCCCCAAACTTAAACCATTGCTTGTCCCCAAGTAATGACACTTGAACAAGACAAAATGCTCATATAACTAGCTGCAGCTTTTAAATTAAACAGGGTTTATGCATAAGCTAATTCTTATCTTTTTCACACACCATAGTGGTCCACAATTCAAATAGAATCATTACTGCTCAGTTGTGAGTGTGTGACATCAAAGCTCAACTTAGTCCCTAGTTATTTTCAGAATTTCTCTAAGGTTTGGGAAGAATGGATTTCTTTTGGGTTAGGCAAAGAATGTTTTCAAAAAGAAAAGTGGAATAATCAATTTCACACAAGAATTGAGGGGCTTCAAAGCACAGCAAAGGGCTTTAATTAGGCATTTTTAGAATATTGGTCAGTGCATAAACTTTTGGTCTAGTGTTCAAACGCTGTAGCGCTTAAAAGTCCGTAGACGTTGTAGCGCTAGATTTTTAATGATTAAAACTAGATGCTATCTTCATTACTGAGCTCCTTATTTGCATTTTCTTTTTATGCTTTTTGGAACAGCTCAGCAATTTATTTAAGATATTTTGCAATTTTTTCAGGAACACATTCATTTTTATTCTTCATTTTGCAAAGACCAATTTATCATCTTTTGTTCCTAGCCTTAACATAACCGATGCACCCCCAAACTTAGCTTTTAAAACAACTCTCAATTTTTAATGAAAACTTGACTAACCCTTTGGTTATCCAAAACTTAACTTTATCCTTAGATTACTCCTAGCTAACTAGGTTCTTTACTAAGCTTGGATTTTGTGTAAAAGCAGCAATAAGATTATTTCATTGTTTACACAATGCTGCCTTACTCAAAAATTCTTATCTAAATTTAGCCATATGAATCAGCTTTTGCTTACTAAGAAATTTAAAACATGCAGCTAATCATACTTCCCATTCAAGCATACAAAATATTCAAAAACATGGAACACATGCAAAACATGGCATAATTATACTAAATATTTAAAAACATCATTGTACTTAATTTAAAAACACTGTTAGGTCCTCCCCCAGAAACTAAATTCAGCAGTGTCCTCACTGCGTGCTTGACAAAAAGGGAGAGGCCTTAGCAAAATAACAAAATAAAGTACAAAGTACATAACTGGCATAAGAAGCCAACAATTCTTGCCTTATTAGGCCTTTTTGAGCATCTTACTGGCTCTTGAAGGTGCTGGGGCTCCTTTTGTTGCCTTCTTCTTCTTTGGCTGAGGTGGAGCACTGCTTTCAGCCGCTACAGCGATTGGTGGCACTGCAGCGCTTACTTCTTGAACTGCTGTCGCTGCAGCGTCTGATTCCTGCTGTGCTTCTTCCTCTTCTGTTTGCTCTGGCTCTTCGTCTTCCTCCTGTTCTTCCAGCACTGGCTCTGCTTCATCTTGCATATTGACCAGCTCCTCAGCAGTCTCTTTTTCAGATTCCTCCTCTGTCAGATTTACCTCAGGTAATGGGTCACTAGGTACTGCAGACATAGTTGCTGCAGCACCTACTGGCTGAATACCTTCTTCTGGGTACTCAGCCAGTTTGACACCTGTGGCTCTCCTAGGCTTTATATATGACTGATAAATTTTCTTGAGCTGCTCAGTGGGTTTTGCTTTTGTTGCTGGTTGTTTTGGTTCAGGCTTCTTTGGTGTTAGTTGCTTGGCAGGTGTTTTCTTAGGTGTTGGTTTGATTTGTTCAGGGATGGTGGTGGGGGTTGATGGTGGATTGGTTGTTTTGGCAGTAGGGGTTGGTTTGGAAGGGGGGTTTTTGGTTTCTTTGGGCTTGGGGTTGGATCACATTGTATTTCTTCAGCTTGCTCCTCTTTCTCACTCTCAGATTCTTCTTCAGTATCACTCTCCTCTCCTGATGATTCTTCATCATCCTGTTTTTCCATCTCTTTCATAACTGCAATTGTTTCTTCTTCATCTTCCTCACTAATGTTTTCAATGTCATCAGAATCCATGCTTTCCTCCTCTACTACAGCTTTTTGCACTTTCTTGGCTGGGCTAGGCTTTGTTTTCTTTGCTGGACTAGCCTTTGCTTTCTTTGATGGACTAGCCACAACCTTTTTCTTTTCTGTCCTAACTCCCTTTTTAATTGGCTCTTCTTCCAGCAGCCAATCAGGGAATTGAGGAGGGGGAATTGATGTTTTTCCTTTGGATATTTGAGCATACAATGCTTTTTCCCAATCAAATTTTTCTTTCACAAATTTGCAGAGGACCTGCTGCTTCAGCTCTAAGCGCTGTAGCGCTTGAGAGTCAGAATACGCTGCAGCGGCAAGTTTCTGCTTAACTTTTAAAATGCAAGGAAATGCCCCAAGAGGGGATCTTCTTTCTTCTTTCATTTCTACTTCTACATCAGCCTCCAGACACAACTCAGAAATTAAACAAGAAAAATATAAGTTACCTCCCTTTTTAACTCTGCATTTCTCTATCTCTCTTGCTATCAATCTGCCCACGTCTATCTTTTCTCCTGCCATTATAGCATCAATGACAATGAGTCTTTCTTTCTCCACAAATGTTGTGTGAGATGTAGGCAGCAGGGAGTGTTTGATAAAACTACACCAAAGATTTGCTTCTTCACACAGATAGGCTTTCTTGATTTTGTATTCAGCTCCAAATTTGTCCCAAGTTGCTCCTTCCACACAAATCCTTCTTCGAACAGCTTCCATTTCTTCGTCTCCCCAGTTCAGCACTTTAGTTTCCAGCGCTTTTCCATGATAGCCCAGATGGAAGATATCATTGATTGTTCTGGAGTTGAAGTTTACAGTTTCTCCTCTCACCAGTGAATGGGTTTGAGGTTTTCCCTCCTTAGGTTCTTCAATGCCAGAATAGAACTCCCTTACCAAAGACGTCATGTAGTCTTTTCGATGCTTAATGAAGCTCTCCCATCCCAACGCTGTGACAGCGGTTGAAAACGCCTCAGGAGCACTTTCTGTCTTGAATCCTCTTTCAGCTATGAAATCCATTTTCCAAAACCTCTGAGGATCTTGAGTTGCCTTAGCCATGGTGTTTTTGGTAGGATTTGAGGGTTCTGATTTCTTAGTAGCTCCCTTACCAGATCGTTTGAGGGCGGCTTGTTTCTTTGTCATGGTTGGTTAAGATCTTTGCGTATTTGTTTCTGGGTGTTTTGGGAAATGTTGGTGTGTGTTGGGACGAAGGAAGAAGAAGGAATGGGAGTTATGAGTGGTGAGTGTAACGGTTGCGAGCAGTTTCAGAGATTTAGGAAAGAGAAAGAGAAAGAGAAAAGAAAATGGTGGCGTGGGGAGTTGTCGATAATAAAGTTACGATTTTGTGAGTGAAGTGGGAGAGAGAAGATGGAACTGTTGATTTGACAATTGCAGGTGAGTAGGTGCACGTGCTTGTCAGGCTAGGGATGGGGGTACAGTGCCAGCTCACCCTGAGCAAGATCTTTTTATTTTTTTGTTTGACCATACCCAGCCCTTTTGTTTTTAAGATAAGCGCTACAGCGTCGTTGTTATAAGTAACCGCTACAGCGTTTACCCTAATTTCCTGCATAGAAAATAAACATAAAAATTTTGTTAGAATCCTTGGGGTGCCTCCCAAGAGCGCTTGCTTTTAAGGTCTGCAGCCAGACTTTCTCTTTCAATTTAGAGATCTTTAAGCTCAATTGTGGTTTTGTCCCTCACCACGTTTTCACCAAAATATTGTTTAACCCTTTGGCCATTCACTTTGAAGGTAGTATTGGTTGTTATATCATAGAGGTCCACAGCCCCATGGCTATATATTTTTATCAATTGAAAAGGGCCTGACCACCTAGATTTTAACTTTCCAGGAAACAATCTTAACCTGGAGTTGTAAAGCAATACCTGTCCTCCTTCTGTGAGAGCTCTTTTCATCAGTTTTTGATCATGCCAAACTTTGGTTTTTTCTTTATAGATTGTTGCATTCTCATAAGCAAAATGCCTAAGTTCTTCCAATTCATTCAGTTGCAGCAATCTAGCATCTCCTGCTTTCTTGTAGTCAAAATTGAGTTTTTTTAGAGCCCAATGGGCCTTGTGTTGAAGTTCAATTGGTAGGTGACAGGACTTCCCATAAACCAACCTATAGGGAGACATCCCCAAAGGTGTTTTATAAGCTGTTCTGTAGGCCCATAAAGCGTCATCTAGATGTATTGACCATTCTTTCCTTGAAGGCCCTACCATCTTTTCCAACATCCTTTTTATTTCTCTATTTGACAATTCAGTTTGACCACTGGTTTGTGGATGATAAGCAGTTGCTATTTTATGTTTGACTCCATATTTAGCCAATAGGGTCTCAATTAGTTTATTACAAAAATGAGATCCTTCATCACTTATGATGGCTCTAGGAGTTCCAAAACGAGTGAAAATGTTTTTCAATAAAAATTTGCTCACAGACCTTGCATCATTGTTGGGTAAAGCAACAGCTTCAACCCATTTTGAGACATAGTCTACAGCTACTAAAATGTATAGGTTTCCATGAGAAGGGGGAAAAGGTCCCATGAAATCCATTCCCCAAACATCAAAGAGTTCAATCTCTAGAATGTTTGTCAAAGGCATTTCATGTTTGTTTGAAATATTCCCAGTTCTTTGGCACCTATCACATTTTTTTACAAAGTCTTGAGCATCTCTAAAAAGTGAAGGCCAAAAGTAGCCTGATTGCAATACCTTTGCAGCAGTTCTGACACCACCAAAATGCCCACCATATGGTGCAGAATGGCAGTGCTGTAGCACTTGAATTTGTTCTTCCTCTGCTAGGCATCTCCTCATTAACTGGTCTTGGCACTTCTTGTATAGAAAAGGTTCATCCCAATAATATTGTTTCATTGTGTGGAAGAACCTTCTCCTTTGCTGATAAGTCATCTCAGCAGGTACCACCTTGCTAACCAGAAAGTTCACTATATCAGCATACCAAGGTGTTGCAGGTTCAGCCGCTGCAGCATCAAATGTTGTTACACTGGCCGCTACAGCGGTTGATGAGTCATCAGTTATTGCCAACAGCTGTTCATGTGGAAAGTATTCCTTGATCTCCCCACCTGCTGTACCTGCAATATCCCTTTCTAATCTAGAAAGATGATCAGCAACTTGGTTCTCCACTCCCTTTTTATCCCTTATTTCTAAATCAAATTCTTGGAGTAGGAGAACCCACCTAATTAGCCTAGGCTTTGCATCTTTTTTTGTTATCAAATATTTAATGGCTGAATGGTCTGTGAAGACAATTACTTTTGTGCCAACCAAATATGATCTAAATTTATCAAATGCAAAGACTACAGCTAATAGTTCTTTTTCAGTGACTGTGTAATTCATTTGAGCTTCTACAAGTGTTTTGCTAGCATAATATATAGAGTGAAAAATTTTATCATACCTTTGCCCAAGGACAGCTCCAATGGCAAAGTCACTAGCATCACACATAAGCTCAAAAGGCTTACTCCAGTCAGGAGCTATAATAACTGGTGCTGTTATTAAAGCTTTCTTTAACTTATCAAAGGCTAATATGCATGGTTCATCAAATATAAAGGGGTTATCATGCTGTAGCAGTTGACATAAAGGTTTGGAGATTTTTGAAAAATCTTTTATGAATCTCCTATAGAACCCAGCATGCCCCAAAAAGCTTCTAATACCTTTGATGTTGGTTGGTGGAGATAACTTCTCAATGACCTCTATTTTAGCCTTGTCCACTTCCAATCCTTTTTTGGATATCTTATGCCCCAAAACTATACCTTCTTGCACCATAAAATGGCATTTCTCCCAGTTCAGCACAAGGTTAGTTTCCTCACATCTAATCAAGATTTCTTCCAAGTTGGATAGGCATAGATGGAATGTTTCTCCAAACACAGAGAAATCATCCATGAAGACTTCCATGGATCTTTCAATGTAATCAGAGAAAATTGCCATCATACACCTTTGAAAGGTGGCAGGTGCATTACACAGGCCAAATGGCATCCTTCTAAAAGCAAAGGTGCCATATGGACAAGTGAATGTAGTCTTCTGCTGATCTTCAGGTAATATTGCAATCTGGTTATAACCTGAATAACCATCAAGAAAGCAATAAAATTCTTTACCTGCTAGCCTGTCCAGCATCTGGTCAATGAAAGGCAATGGAAAATGGTCCTTTCTTGTTGCCTTATTCAACCTCCTGTAATCCATGCATATTCTCCAGCCTGTTATTTTTCTGGTTGGAAGCAGCTCATTCATCTCATTTGTTATTACTGTTACCCCTCCCTTCTTTGGCACACATTGCACAGGACTTACCCATGCACTGTCAGAAATGGGGTATACAATACCTGCATCCAACCACTTGATGATTTCCTTCTTCACCACCTCCTTCATAATTGGATTCAACCTCCTCTGTCCTTCAATGCAATTTTTAGAGCCTTCATCTAACACTATTCTGTGCATACAAATGGTTGGACTAATACCTTTTATGTCTGACATTTGCCAACCAATTGCCTTTTTATGCCGCTGTAGCGTCTGAATCAGATCCTGTTCCTGCTTTTCAGAAAGGTCAGCAGCAATTATCACAGGCAAAGTGCTATTGTTACCTAGATAAGCATATTTGAGGTGTGAAGGCAACTCTTTAAATTCCAGAGTTGGTGGTTGTTCAGTGGAGGGGAGATCCTTTCTCATGTCTGAATTCTCCTGCTCCAAAGATTCATATTTCTTAGCCCATATTCCTTTGGCTGTCTGTTCCTCTTCTTCTGCAGCTTCTGCATCAAACCCTGTATCTTCACTGCTGTCCAGTAATTGCCTCAGATGATCTGTGCTTTTCTGGAAGTGATCCTGAACTACTTTGTCAATAACAGAGACAAAAGAGCACTCCTCAAGGTTGGGACCTGGAAATTTCATAGCATTGAGAATGTTGAACTTGACTTCTTGGTCATTGACCCTCATGATCAATTCTCCTCTTTGCACATCTATCAAAGTTTTTCCAGTGGCCAAGAATGGTCTTCCCAATATGATGGGGACTTCTTTATCTGCATCAAAGTCCAAGATTACAAAATCAACAGGAAATACAAATTTGTCTACCTTTATTAGAACATCTGCTAAGATTCCTTCTGGATATGCAAGAGTTCTATCAGCTAGCTGCAGTGTAAGTGAGGTAGGTCTGGCTGTTCCCACTCCTAGCTGAGTGTATATGGACTTGGGCATGAGATTTATGCTGGCTCCCAAATCACACAGGGCACGGCCAGAGTAAAAATTTCCAATTGAGCATGGTATAGTAAAACTGCCAGGATCCTTTGATTTAGGTGGGAGCTTGTTTTGCATCAACATGTTGCATTCCCCAGTCATTGCCACTGTTTCAAACTCCCCTAGTCTCCTCCTCTTAGTAAGCACATCCTTCATAAACTTTGCATAGTTAGGCATTTGTTGGAGAGCCTCCACCAAAGGAACATTAATGTGCAATTGTTTAAGGACTTCTAGGAATTTGTTAAATTGCTTGTCTTCATGAGCCTTTCGAAGTCTTTGAGGATATGGAGGATCTGGGTATGTTGGGATAGTTCTGGTTGAAGGTGGTATTTTCTCAACAACAGGCGCTGCAGCGGTAGGTTCAGGCGCTGTAGCGCTTGTTGTAGGTTCTTTTTGTTTTTCAGATTCTTTGTTTTTCTCATCATCTGAAACAGTTGATGATCCTATCAAATCTCTCCCACTCCTTAAGGTTATAGCTTTTACATGCTCCTTCCCTGCAGTACCTGAAGTTGAAGCTTCTGTAGTGGATGGTAATGATCCACTGATTCTTTGGGAAAGGACATTAGCAAATTGCCCCATCTGTACTTCTAGATTTTTAATGGAAGCTTCATGAGTTTTCAGGGCTGTCTTGCAGTCACTCATAAAACCTTTCATCAATCCTTCCAATGAATTATCTATCACAGGGGTATCCTGTCTTTGGTAGTTCTGAGCAGGGAATCTTGGTGGATTTGCTGGAGCACTATAATTAGGTGCCGTTGCATTGTTGGCTCCCCATCTGAAATTGGGGTGGTTCTTCCAACCAGGATTATATGTATTTGAATAGGGATTATTGTTTTTATTGAAACCCACAAAGTTCACAGAGACAGGATTACCAGGACATTCTTCATACAAATGCTCTCCTCCACAGTATACACAGCTTACTGACCCTGGAGAGGCTTGCTCAATAACAGCTACTGTAGGTTCATGTACCGCTGCAGCGGTAACCGCTACAGCGTTTGATGTGCTCATAGATTTTATCATGTTAGTAAGAGAGGCAACCTGTGCAGATAAAGCAGAAACTTCACTTATTTCATGCACACCAGCTACCTTCTTTTGCTAAGCTAACCTTTCTGTAGGCCATTGATAGCTATTTGTGGCAATGTCATCAATCAGTTCACATGCCTCATTATAGGAGGTTTTCAACAACACACCCCCTGAAGAAGCATCTAACATTTGTCTGGTTGTTGGATCTAGTCCATTGTAGAAGGTTTCCATTTGGATAATCACAGGTATACCATGATGAGGGCACCTTCTCAACAGCTCCTTCCATCTCTCCCATGCCTCAAACAGTGTTTCAGCATCTCTTTGTCTGAATGCAGTAACCTCATTCCTCATTCTTGCATTCTTACTTGGAGGAAAATATTTTGCTAAGAATTTCTCAGCCATTTCATTCCAAGTATGGATAGAGTTAGGCTCAAGAGAAGTTAACCAGGCCTTTGCTCTATCCTTCAAGGAATAAGGAAAAAGTTTTAATCTGAATGCATCATCACTTACCCCTGGAATGATGAAGTTACTGCAGACTTCCAAAAATTGCTTTAAGTGTAAATATGGGTCCTCTTGAGGAGAACCACCAAACTATCCCACTGTTTGTAACATTTGGAACATCATAGGTTTGAATTCAAACTGAGCTGTGTTGAGAGTAGGTCTTGCTATGCTTGTCTCCATGGTTTGTGGATCAAACACAGCATAGTCCCTCATTGGTCTATCTCTGTCATTTACCATTTGAGCAGGTCCTTCATTTATGAATTGATGTCTGTACCAGTCCTCTTGGTCATGTAAGGTTGGAGTGGGTGGCTGTTGATGTCTACCTCTACCCCTTCCACCTGGTTCAGTCCCTCCTCTACCAGAGCTAGATCTGCCATGTAGAGTGTGAGCTCTACCAGAATTGGTCCTATGGCTATGTTCTGACATGGTGGGTCTGAGCCTGTGAAGATGTCTTAGCTTCCTGAACCTTCTCTCTGGTTCTGAGTATGGTTCAAATTCTGGTGGTTGAGACCTGGGCATACGCTGTAGCGCTTACTGCTGCAGCAACAAGAAACAACACACCAGTGTAAAATAGGCACTAAGTTCACTAAAAACTTAAACAATGAAAATTAAATGCATTCCCCGGCAACGGCGCCAAAAACTTGTTGTGCGAAAAGGTGATGTGCAAGTATACACAATCGCAACAAGTAATATATTGATAAGTAAAGTTCGTTCCCACAGAGATTGGAGTTAATCTATAAAGTTTTAGTGATTAGAAGCTTAGTGCAAAGAATTAAGTAGCAAGTAAAAGTGAAGAGTTGTAAACATCATGAGTTGTGATAAAACAGTATTAAGTTGAAGTAATTAAAGGTGAATTGGATAGCTCAATAGCATGTAAGTTCCCAAGAGTAATATTCATATAATATTAGACGCTGTAGCGCTTAAGAATCCGTAGACGCTGTAGCGCCTTGGTGGCGTGCCTTTCAGTCACTTTCGTCAGGGCTATGTTACAAGACTCCTATGTCTAGGCTCTAAATAAGTTTTACCCCTGTATATTAAGATCTTACAACATTTGCCTTATGAACTACTACTCCCCTATGTCTAGAGTTAAGTAGTTCCTTTAAATGTCTTTAAAGGGTTTTCATTCATATTATTCCTTGAGTTCTCTTTGTGAACCATGTCTGTACCCACAAAGTTACCTTGTTTTAGTTGATCATTCCTAAACCAAGATTGAAAGCATTATGACACAAGGAATAAAACACAAACATCATAATATTATACAAAAGTTACTCAAGGTTCATTACATACCAAGAACAATCCAACTACAACAAAGTTAGCTCATCACAAGTTCCATCAACGTAATACAACTAGAGAGTATGTATTACCGTATGAAGACAAGAGAAGAATGGTTGCAAAAGATGCACTCCAATGATCCCAAGTAGCATACAAGAGATGAAGTTGAGGCGTGAGCAAAACCTTGGGTAAAAGACTTGAAAAACTATTCTCAAAATAAAAGCTTAAAAGTTAGTGTATCAATGGAGAATGGCTACTACGTATGTGTGTAGTTCTTTCTTCCAAGTTACAACACTTGTCTACGTATGTTACTTTCTCTTGAAGCAATCTTAATTAATCTAATTAATATCTAAGTCTAAATAAAATAATAATATTACATGATGATTATTAGACTTAGATATTATCCTTAAAGCACTTTACAAAAAGTGGTAATGATGGAATACAACAACTATCACATGGGTTCCATTTAGGAGGCGCCAAGTGTAATTTAGCATCCACTTGAAAGTCAACAATTCCAGCTGAGAGGAAGAGATAAGGGTGGTGACTCATCATGTCCTCAAGTGGCCACACAAATATCTCAAAGGTCAACCGTCATATAACGCTGTAGCGTTTCCTTGATAGCACACGCTGCAGCGCTAAAGCAAAACATCAAACATATTCACAAAGGCATTAACTATGCCCAAGGTTTAAGGATTTACATTATATTCTATATTTATTCTAATATCCATATATTCACATATTTAAGCACTAGAATTACTTGAGAAATAAGCTTGACTTAAGTATTAGGAGCATAAATAACCTATATAAAATAAGGTTATCAATGATAAAATTTGACACACTAGTAATCACAAGGTAAAATGTAAAACATGTTAAGCTAAATACCACAAATCATCATAATTGAAGCTGCTTCCAAAAAAAGTTCAGGGAAGTGGTGCCTCAATATCACAGAATAAGTTGTCAATATAGTACAGACCAATCAAAAAATAAAGTCAAAAGTGCAGAAAGATAAAAGCTACAAAATATAATAATGTCTGAAATAGCAGAAAGTGAAAAGGTGAGCCTCCTGTTCAAGGGAATGAAAAGTGGCGCTCAATGAACTCATCTCCTGATAGTAGGGGGTCCTGTGAATCTGGCTCCTCCTCTGCTGGGGCTGAAGATGATGGTCCGGCAGTGCCCGCAGCTCTGTTCTCAGCCATGTACTCCTGGGCAGCATGATGAACTCGGGCCGATGCAAGGTATGAGGTATCCACGCCCTGCTGCTGTAGTAACATCGACGACCCACACCAGCTGGCCATCATGAGGTCATACTGGAATGAGGGGTCGCTCTGAAACTGCTCCCGGTAAGATGGGTCTGCTGGCTGCTGTGGAGGTGGAGATGATGCCTGAGGTGGTACTGCCCCGTCCAACGGCCCCTCAAATTGCTTCATAATCCACGCTGCTGTAATAGGCTCCCTGGGGTCAATAAGCAGGTCATCGGGGTACTCTGGGCAGCCTTCCTGTTTGCAAAGAGCATGGATCAAGGAAGCGTGTCCCAATCTTGCCTTGGGACACTTCACTATATCTGCGATGCTGTTGGAGATGATATATCCCAGATTCAACCTATTTCCTCTTATGATGGCTAGGATCCCCATGGCTGCTTTCACTTTCACATCAGAGGAGTTGGAGAATGACACAATGGTTTGGTTAAAAAATGAATTCCAAGCCTTGGGAATAGGCTTCAGTGCTGTGTTGTTGAAACGCTTGGGGAAGCTTTGCAATCCTGGTGCATAATTGTCCCATTGTGCCCCTTGACGGCACAACTCTCTCAGCGTCCCCTCATAATCAATTTCCCTGAAGTGGGCTAAGGCATGTCCCATAGCACAGGGGGAGAACTCAGGTATCCCAAGAAGTCTGTTGATGCTTTCCGGAGAGTATGATACCTCCTTTCCTCTGACAAAAACGGTGGTAGACTTGTCCGCCTCTTCTTCCCAGTATGCATTAGAGTAGAACTCTCTCAACAAGCTCTGGTTAGCCTGTTTGATCATTGCGTTGAGAGAAAACCACCCCATTTCCCGGAGCGTAGAGGTGATGATCGGGAATTCATCCGTGCTGAGGTCGAATGTCCGCTCCGGGTTGATTTTCTTTCCCTTGACCAGTACTTGCTGGTATCTCTCCTCATGTTCTGGGGACCTAAACCTGTCAGCATCAAAAGATGGTCCCCCCCGTCTTCGCTTGGATGTGCCTGTCTTGTTTGGTTTGACCATTGTACCTGTTAGAAAATTACCAGCAATAAAATAAAAACCAAATTCCAACAGCAATTTGTTAGTTCTCAAGGGATCATTGGTGTAGGGCCCCACTCACAGCAGAGAATTGAACAAAAACAGGCAAATTAAAATATCTGGGCACTAAGTCAACTACCCTAAGGTTCCATGATTATTGACACAATTTAAGCCAAACTCAGCAACCAAAAAGTTCATTCAGGCATTTTTACAAACAGTTGGTTTGCATAGCAGAAATTCATTAAGGCATTTTATCAAACACCTTGCCCACACAGATTTTTCATTGAGGCATTCTGTCAAACACTTGGTCTTCTAAAAACCAAATTTTTTCTAATCCAATGCAAATGATACTTTACCAATTCACAGAGACAATCAGTAACCATGCAATTTAGAAGGGTGGGGCGCAATAATCAAGTCCTAGTTTCACTCCTAGCCCACAATTTCGTAGCCCCAATTTACCCCACATAACCAATAAAAAGATTTGAAATTTATGCTTAAGATTGAGGATAATGGTTACCTGGAGATGTTGACAATGATGACTTCGTGCCAAGTTGTGTGAATCCACCACAAAATAGAGTGCAAAAAACCGAAAGGGGAGGGGAAGGGTATTGCTGGTCGCGCACAAGAGAGGGAGATGGAAAGAAAACTATTTCTCTGTGGTTGTAAACTGCCTGAAACAGGCTTAACTGCCTCTCGTCGCGACGCGGCGCGAAGCCTTCGCGACGCGATGATAGACAGATCTATCTGCTTTGAAATAATTTGCGCGTATCGCGACGCGACACTAGATCTTCGCGACGCGAAGACAGACACAACACTTTTTATTTTGAAATTTCCTCTTGTAAGTCCTCTCCGCCGCGACGCAAAATTAGCAGACCCCAGTTTTTACATAAAGACTCAAAATTTAAACCAATTGCTTACAAATTAACTAAAATAAATACTTGTTACCTCATAGTGAGTTGCCTCCCACTCAGCGCTTCTTTAACGTCACTAGCTTGACGGTTTTCAGAAGATGCTTCAAATCGGCTCAGGTGGAGAACTCTGTTTCTCCGGTGCCTCTTTGAATGTTCCTTGAGTATCCTTTCCTTTCAGCTTGCAGCAAGATGATACATGAGAGGAATGTAGCAACTGATCTCCAGGCTTACCTCTAACTTTTTTCAGATCTTCCCATACCACCAGTGAATCCTCACGAAGTGAGTGTAGATGAATTCTACTTTTGACTCTTGGATTCGGTGCCTCAATACAGTAACACTCTTCCTTTTTCTCATTTGGGTCTGAGGGTTTCTGCACGTTAAAGATCACCGCTTCATCTTGGACTCTCAGTGTCACAGTCCCACCTGCCACATCAATCACAGCTCTACTAGTAGCAAGAAAAGGTCTTCAAATAAACGGGATGTCACTGTCTCCATCCATGGAACTCTTGACACAAGTTTCACCATCAAGTTGCAGAATTACAAAATCCACTGGGAAGAGGAATTTGTCCACCTTCACCAGGACATCTTCTACAACCCCATAAGGATGCCTTATAGATCCGTCAGCAAGTTGCAAGGTCATGTTGGTTGGCTTAACCTCACCTCCGCCAAGTTTTCTCCACATAGCCAAGGGCATCAGATTAATGCTTGCTCCCAGATCACAAAGGGCCTTCCCTATTTTAACATCACCAATTGCACAAGGTATGGTGAAGCTCCCTGGATCTTTCAACTTAGGAGGAAGCTTGTTTTGAATAATGGCACTACACTCTTCTGTTAAGGCCACTGTTTCATCCCCCTTGAACTTCCTCTTCTTTGTCAACAGCTGCATCATGAACTTGGCATAGATGGGCATCTTCTCAAGAGCGTCAGCAAATGGTATGTTGATTTGAAGGCGTTTGAAAATATCCATGAACTTTGAGAACTGCTCATCCTTCTGGGTCTTCTTGCTCAATTGAGGGTATGGCAACTTCATGTATGAAGGAATTTCTTTGGGCTTCTCGTCAACCTGCAATTTTTCATTAAACAAATTTTCTTTTTGGTTAGACTTCACAATTCCCTCACTTTTTCACTTAACTCATTTTCGACTCCTCCATTTTTCTTTTTCAACTCCTCCCTCAACACCTCAGTTTCGCTACATCTTTCCCCAGGCTTGAGTGTTTCCACTTCAACAGGGTTCAGCTCTCTACCACTTCTCAATGAAATAACATTGCAGCTCTCATTTTTAGGGTTATCAACAGTGCTAGCAGGAAAACCACTATTGGATGTATCGGCAAGTTGCTTTGACAACTGACCAATCTGAACCTCCAAGTTCTTCATCGAAGCCTCATGATTCTTCCCCATGTTTTTCATTGCTTGTTCTTGGGCTTGGAAAGTGTTCTTGGTCATTTGCATGAACTGTGTCAAAGCATCTTCCAAACGAGAAGGGTTTTTTTGCTGTTGAGCAGGTGCTTGAGACTGCTGTTGGTTTGAACCTGAGGCCTCATTATTCTTCCAAGAGAAGTTAGGATGATTCTTCCACCCAGGATTGTAGGTGTTAGAATACGGGTTCCCACCCTGTTTTTGAAAGTTTCCCATGTAACTTGCTTGCTCAACCATTTCTCCATGAGTTGCGCAATCACCCTCATGGGCTTCTCTACCACAATAGTTGCACCCACCCGTTTGCACTGCTTGAACGGTTGCTTGGGCCCTTGAACCAACTTCGCAAACTGTAGTTAACTGCTTAGTAAGAGCTTCAATTTGCATAGACATTAACTTTTGTTGGGCCAACACAGCACTGTTAGAGTCCAACTCCAACACACCCTTTTTACCTACTGCACCGCGGTCATTCTGAATCCTGCACTCATTAGAAGCCATATCTTCTACCAACTGTTTTGCTTCCTCCCATGTTTTAGTGCCTAAAGATCCTCCAGCTGAGGCATCTAGCATCATTCTGGTCTGAGGTCGAAACCCATGGCAGAAAGTTTGAAGCTGCAGAAAGTCATCAATACCATGTCCTGGACATTTTTTCAGCAATAATTTAAATCTCTCCCAGGAATCATATAGGGACTCAGAATCCCCTTGAACAAAGTTGGAGATTTCTGCCCTCTTTTTGATAAACTTGGAGATTGGGAAGAATCGTTCCAAGAACTTTTTTTCCAGTTCGCCCTAAGTGTTCACAGTTCCTCCTGGTATGGTGTTCAACCAATCTTTGGCCCTGCCTGTTAGGGTGAATGGAAATAGGCGCACTCTCTTGACGCTTTCACTAATTCCCTCAGGATGAGTGGTCCCACAAATTTCATAAAACTGAAACAGGTGTTGGTTGGGGTCTTCTACATCAGACCCTGAAAACTGTTCTGATCTTAAAGCAGTTAGAATAGAAGACTTGATGTCAAACTGGGCAACTCCCACTGTTTGGAAAGTGAATGCTTGAGCGCCCTGATTTCTCCTCCCGAAGTCACCGAGAGTGCGTCTTGGAGGTGGATTCTCAGCCATTTCTGTCTCTTCAGTTGAAGAATCTTCCGGAACAGAGGTTGAAGCTGAGTGTACCTGTGACTCTCTCTGGGCTTGTTGCTTAGCTAGCTTTGCTTTCTTTCGGTTTGCTTTTGCTGTCTTTTCAATCTCTGGGTCAAATAACAATTCTCTCGCAGTTCTGTCCCGCATAAACAAATTTCTGAAATACTAAGCAAACCGTCAACAAGTCCAATAAAAATCACTGAGTACCAAAAATAAATAATTAAATAAATAAAAACAAAAATTAAAACTAAAATCTAAGAATTAACTCATTTGCCTTGTTGACAATGAAATCAACAATCCCCGGCAACGGCGCCAAAAACTTGTTAAGATTTCAGCAAGTGTACTGAAACGTTGCAAGTAATAGTAAAAACGGTAAGACCGGTCGTATCCATAGGGATTGCGTGTTGTTAACAATGGCTAAGTTATTAACTCTTAGATGTGAAAATTGAATTAAGTTGAAATTATAGTAACCGTGAAATAAAGCGTTTGTTTAACAAAACAAGAAAAGCGATTAAGGATCGAATCCTCTCCCCTCACCTATCAGATGAACCTTCAGTTAATTTAAAGTTGTTTATTCAATATACCAGATTCAGTTCACTAATATAGGTTAAGAACAATTCCTTGTCTCAAAACCCCTTTTACCTAATTGAGATACCCTAATTCCTTAGGTGATTCATGCCAATAGGTAAAGCATTAAGCCCTAGAACTAGAGAATTCACAAACCTATGGTTCCATATTCCTATGACATCAAGTATGTGATCTAGACCCCCAATTTCAAGCCTACAAACCCATATTCTTATGGTGATCATAAACCCTAAATCATTAAAACTATCATATGTAGTAATAAAGCATTAGATATAGAGGTCTAGACATATGATAAATCAAGAAACAACTGAATTAACCATAGCAAAGTGTTCAATTGATAGGTTTGGGGAGAATCATCTCTCCCTAATCTGAGAAATTTAGTTACACATGATCAGAGAAGTACAAACTAAGATAAAAGAGACAATACAAGTGAAGGAAGTCATGAGAACCTTCAAACCCTTGTTCCTAAGTGCCTGGAAGCCTCCAAATTCGCCTCTCTCAGCTGCTCTCAACCTTGGCTGCGCTCCAATGGATCCGTACTTCAAAAATTCGCTGAAACTGCTTAAAAACCCTAATTTTCGGTCAACCATCGCGTCGCAACACAAGCCCGTCGCGACGCGAAAAGTGACAGAAAGTTCTCCTGTGAAAAGGCTTCGCTGCGTCGTGACGCGACGCCTCCTGGTCGCGACGCGAAAAGTAACAGAATGTCTCCTTCAACTTCCTATTGCACCACTTGGCAAATGTCTGGTTCGCTAGTTGATGTTATGACAACTTGAAGGTCTTCCATTGCAATTGGCACCAGGAGTGAGAGAATTAGCTTACAAAATGAATCCTAATACATTGATCTAAACTAAGCTAATTCCCCGACAATCAGCAGATTTACAATCAAACTCATGCAGTTTTGGTTCTAAAATTGAGCAATTTATATCATATGACAGAGAGTCAACACTTCCCTTGATCATTTTCTCCGACAATTATCTCTTAAAATCCTTGTCTAGTGACCTGCCTCAATACTCCAGCTCCACTGCCTTTTTCATTCAGTCCTCGGCCTACGACCTAATTATTTTTGGGTGTTAAAAGTTCTCATCTTAAATTTTTTCATATTATATTATATTTTAGTTCACTTTTATTTATAATTTATAAAATGATAAAATTACGTTGGTTAGAAATATATATTTATTTTGTAAACTAGTTTTAATAATTTAAATATCTTTTGATTTTTAATATTAATTTTTCAAACCTAATTTTTTATTTCAACTACTTCTTTAAATTTTATTTTATTTTCATGTCTTGATGCTTCCTATCAAATGCATCTCCCCAATCCAAAGTATGTAGCTCAGTTGGCGACCTAAAGGATATCAAAGGAGTGCACCAAAAAAGTGCAAGAAAGAGGCCTCGGGTTCAAACCTAAGAAACAAACATTCCCCCTCCACACTAACATTGCTTATAAAAAAATGCATCTGCCCAGGATGATACACATTGAATTATACTATATTAAGTACCATTATTAATTTTTTTAGAGGAATACACTATTGTTCTGTACCGAGCAGCTTTTTGGTCAGCTGCTGTTGGTAGGTCTCTTGCTGTCCTGGCAGGAGGTCGGTGAGCGCCCGGGGGGTACCTGCAAGCCACTCCGACGCTCAAGTTAGTATATAGAATATATGAGTGTAGGTACTAAGGATTAGAGATTGAACCTTTCTTAGGGCAAAGTTTGCCTGTATTTGTAGGAAATCGTGCTCTCTCGTGGATCATTGGATGGGTAGAGTCGATCTTGACCGTCCAAGCATGTTGGGCTCGCATGAGGTGGATATGGGCTGAATCGGTTGGGCTGATCCATATGACTTGCTAAGCGCACCTCCTGGTTTTGCTAATGGGACCCTCTGGTCGACTCCAGAACAACTATTATTAATTATACTATAAAAAAATTTGTCAAAAAAAATTATACTATAAAAAATACCATTATTAATTTTTATTATCTTAAATATCATTCATTGAATTTGTTTTTGATACAAAAGGATGATTCAACGAATCTTAGTTTTCATAAATAGTTTATTAAAAATATTAAAACTTTCCTTACCGAGTTTTGAATTATTTTTAATGTGTCTTTTTTTTAAATACTTTATTATTTAATCACTAAGAAAATATTTTTAAAACATTTTTTAATTAATAAATTCATATAAATTTTTGATATTTTTTAGATTTAATATTATATATTTTTGGTATTATTAATATGCATTATTTTATTATTAATTTGTCGAATTTTGTTTTTATTTTAAGTTTTCTGAAACTTATTATGTTTTAAATTCTTTTATTGATAATTTTTATCTTTTCTCATTTTAAAATATTTATAATTTTGCAAGCTAAGTTTAGTACTTTTACTAATATTAATTGTTTGGTATTTCACAATTTTTAAATATTTTTTATTTTAAATACTTATTGAAGTTTTATTAAATCTTAAATTTTATAAGGGTGAATGCAATAATAATTTCTCATGCTGCCTTGTTAGTTCTTATCCTGATGACTATCAAGCATGCCATTATTTTTTCTTGATTTTTGTTTATTATATATCATTCATTGAATTTGTTTCTGATATAAAAGCATCATTTATCGAATCTTAGTCTTCATAAATTTTTCATTACAAATACTAAAATTTTCATTAAAATACAAATTAGGTAATTTTAAATGATATTTAATGTTTCTTTTTTATATTTAAAAACTTCATTACTTTGTTTTTTGACTCAACAAAAAAGTATTACTTAATTACTAAGAGAATATAAAAACGTACTAGTGAATCACAAAGAAAATATCAAAAAGTATTACTTAATGACGAAAAAAATATTTTACCTATTAAATTGATTTCTTTTGAAATATTATATTGATTTGACTACCTATTAAAATGATTTCTTTTGAAATATTTAAATTGTTTTGACTATTAATTGTTTTACTTCTATAATTTATAATATTAAAATAAAAAGTATTATTATCTTTAGTTTTTTTATTCATCGTTATCTTTATCTTTGTCTTTATCTTTATCATTATCATTATTAAATACAATTCATACCTTAAAAAAATTTATCTAGTTGTTTTAATATTAAATAAATTTATTTGATCTTAAACAAGAGTGAAGATTTATCTTTTGTTAAAAACGTTGAGACACTCCATAAGTGCCAGCAATGATCCGAACAAAAAAAAGTTATTAAATTGATTCGACTAATTAAGTTTTTTTAATTTATAATTTTAAATGTAAAAGTATTAATATGTCCATATACAAATCCAAAATTGTTGGTCTAGTGCCTTAATCTATCCTGGGACACGGGGGAGTTGATTCGGTGCTCTCGGGTTCGATTCCTATAGTGGACAAACTCGGTGTTGGACAGTGCAAAATTTGATCCTAAACACGAGTGAAGATTAGTCATTTATTGAAAGCGTTGAAACACTCCGTGAGTAGCTAGCGATGGTAAAAAAAATAGCTATTAATGTCCATATACAAATCCAAACCTAATACATATTATTAAATGTTGTATTTAATATACTCTATTAATTAGCCAGAAGCTTGAATGACAACGTACGATTAAGATTTAAATGTATTTTTTTTTTACAAAAAATCTAAAATTATTTATTATTTTTTTGACAAAATCTAAAATTATTTATTAACAATCAACCAAAGGATTTTTTTTAATTTTTTTTATAGAATCTTACAATAAACAAAAAAGCCATAATTAATTATTACAAAAATTACCTAAAATAAACAATTATTACAAATGTTTTTTAATTACTTTATATTAAATTACATTAAAAGGAGTTTGATCAAAAAAAAATTACATTAAAAAGAAATTTATAAATAGGGGAGAGAGTGTGTGGGAAAGTCATAGAAAATGAAGAGAGAGAAAGGTACACTGCACATTGCCTCCTAAAACCCCAACCCTAAAATTGACAATCCCTCCCTCCACTTTTGCCCCTCTTATACTGTTATACAAATTGATCTCTCTTTCCCTCCTCTTTCACTCTCTCTCCCTTTCTCTCTCTTTCTCTTTCTCTCTTTCGTTTCGCATGTTATCAACCAAAACCTCAATTTGATTTCAATTTTCAACTCTTCTAACTTTACCTCCAAAAATCACTTCTTTTGATTTTATTTCGTTGATGGGGAAGTATATGAGGAAATCGAAAATCGCCGGTGATGTCGCCGCCGTGATCATGGAGGCACCGTCTCACACCTCCGTTGTTGGCGTTCGGACAAGAGCGAAAACCCTAGCTCTTCAGAAATCCCCGTCTTCCTCGCCGCAGCAACCGGACTCTGATGCTTACCTGCAGCTCCGTAGCCGCCGTCTCCGTAAGGTGCCTCCGCCGAAGCCGCCGCGTAGGGAAAGTAACTCCGCCGCCAATTCGATTGTTCGTGAGAGTTTGGCTAAAACGGCGTCGTCTAAGGGTGCTGATGAGGAGACTGTTGATGCTGCTGCTGTTGAAGGTTCTTTTGGAGAAAATTTCTTGGAGATTGAAGGCAGAGATAGGTATAACTTTAATTCTTAACTCCTTATATCTTCAATTTCTTCAAAAAAAATTCATTTATTCTCTATCTCCGTTTTTTGTTCTTCAATTTTCTGGTTAGATTTTGTTTTTGAAAAAAATAACTTTGTGGGTGCCCTTTTCCCCCTTTTGTGTTTTTTTTAGTTTTTTTTTGATAAAGTTAAAATTTTTATGGGATTTTTTATGCTTGTATCTAATTGCATGCAAGTGTTGGCATGTTTTTTTGAAAATTTTCAGTGTATTTTCCCGTGTTTTTTTCATTTGTGTGAAGAAATATTGAACGACATATAGCAAAAAAGAGGGTTTCTACTTTTTAGAATTTGTTATGTTACCTCTCAAAAAGCCATCTTTTGATTTTTTTTTTTTTGAAAAAACCCATGTGTGCAGTGTGCTCTTAGTCCTGAATTTCTTGTTTATGTATTTTCAATTCACGTGATTGTTCTAATTTTTTTATATTTACTTATTATTTATTTATCAAAATTCTCACTTTGTAGTGGAATATCCTGAGAATTTCTTGAATTAGAGGGTTTAAGATTTTTTTATGTTGCTCTCAAATGTCACAACTCTTTTGCTTGTTTTACTTATTATTATTATTAAATATTAGTTTAATAATAATTATTATTATTTTTTGGTTGTAATAATTTTTTTTTGTAACCAAAAAAAAATTATTATTATTATTTTTATTATAACCGTTGTTTGTTGTTGAGGCATGTGAGGTCTTAGTACCTAGATTTTTGTTTGTGTTTTTAACTTTCATGCGATTGTTTTGGTTTCTTACTCTGCCAAATCTGGTACTGAGGTAAAGTTCTGTTAGTACAAGACTACAAGGGATTGCTCAAATTTGTGACTTGTGTGACTTGTGATAGGTTCTCTGCAACAACTTGCATGCTCCCTCAGAATAGTTATAGTTATTTACTGCAAGTTGTATTTTTTTTCTGCTGTATTGATATCTGTGTCTTTCTTCAATCAAACCACCTCTGGTACAATAATTTTATTATTGGTAAAATTTATTTCCTATAACTATCTCCTTACATTAATTAACTGTATAGTAGTACCAATAATGTAAGGGGGTTGTTAAATTTTCCATCTTTTTTCAACTGAATAGCTTCTGAAACCATCAAAATGGAAAATTTACTTCTGGGACTTGATTGAAAAAGAGAAATTGGGGTACATAAAATGTATTTTACACTAGTTGTGATTTATGTTTTGTTAATCTTTATTCAGTCATATTTTGAGGCACTTTTTTTTTTTAAAAAAACTTGGTAATTAGAAAATGGATTTAACTTTTTTTGTCCTGTTTGATTTTGATCTGCAAGAACCTGCATGAAGCTTAGTGTTACATAATGGTCAAGTTGAAACTTTTTTTTGGACTTTAGTAATACTAGACTCTCTAGCACCGACACTTCCGGTTGAAGACGTGTCCGGTGTTCGATATGTATCGTGTTGGGCCTCGACACCGACAGTTGAATTACTTGTATTTTTCAAATTAAAATCAGTGTTTGTGTGTTCGTGCTCGTGTCTGTGTTAGTGTCGTGTCCGGTTCGTATTTGTGTTGGTGCTTCATAGATACTAGCCGCTATAACTCTCATGACCAGTGTTAGCAAAGGGGTGTCATAAACATGGGGCCTAGTTGAAGATTGATATGTTTTTGATTCCTATTTGGGTTTGGAGTGAATGAGAAAGATTTTGGCCATCTCTTTGTAATTTTTTATTGCTTGAGAGCCCACTGAGTCAGGGCTTGTCCCAATAAATGCCACTTACTTTTTTAGAGCACAAGAATTTGTCTCTTGTCTATTTCTACAATGAAGAGATTTTGTATATGAGGAAAAACAATCCTTTTATTTTCCCACTTATTTTTCTGTCAGCAGTTAGCATGCATTTCTTGTACAGAAACTTTTTGATAACAAGCCAACATTTGCATTTTCCATGACTGTCAGTTTTTATCTTTTTCTATTAGACTCTTCTTTTGCTAAGCTATTTTTTTATTACAATTTATTTAATTTAATTTTGTTTAGCAGAAGCACCAGGGAAAGCACACCTTGTAGTTTAGTAAGGGACCCAAATGCTGCCATTCATACCCCTGGTTCAACCACAAGGCAAAGGACGCATCAGCGAATAAATCATGAACACATGCAAAGAATTGTTCCATCTGCTGCTGAAATAGAGGAGTTCTTTTCTCATGCAGAGAAGAAGCAACAAGCAGTGTTTAGAGACAAGTGTGTATTCCTTTTTCCCCACATGCCTCTTTTTTAATTGAATAAGGCCACGTTTGGAAGAGCTTATTTTTAGCTTATGAAAAACAGCTTATGAAGATAAATAAGCTTTTATGTTAATTCATAAGTTCTTATGAACGAAAGTTGTATCTCCATAAGCTGTTTTATCATAAACCACCTTGACAAGCTTATGAATAATACATAAAAGCTTATTTATTTGTCTAAGTTGTTTTTCATAAGTACAAAATTAAGCTCTTCCAAACAGGGCCCTAAAGCTAGAATCGATTCTTAAAAATGAAAAGTACTAATTTGTCGTCAACAATCTTGAATGTCAGTTAAATTAGTCAATTTCAGATTATTTGTTAGGAACATTATTAAGTTCCAAACACAGACCAATTTGACCGACATTTGAGATTAGTAAAGATTGATATGGAATTTTTTATCTCTAGCAGCAAATATTTTGTGTGTTTTTTATTTTTGGATTTTCTTACCTTATATTAATAATATTATGCAAAATGTGTATGTTTGTAGGTACAATTTCGACATTGTCAATGAGGTACCATTACCAGGACGGTACGAATGGGTCCCTGTACATCACTAGGATAAGCTATAGCCATGTGGATTTCAAGCAGAGCTAATATTAGAGTTTGTAATTTAGCAGCTATAATACTAACCACCATTGAGATTGCTTGAGGCGATCTGATATGTTTATTTAGTTTAGATTTTGAGTTTTAAGTGTATTTCTGATTTCTGATTTGTAGGAGGGGTAGGGTGGGTATATGAGTGTATACCTAGTTTGTGGGTCATATTTTTCAGTTCTAGTGTTTATAATTTTACTAGGGATTGTTCATGATGTGGATGGAGTGAGTTATCTTTCTGTCCAGAAAGCTAGAATTTAGCTGTGAAGTTTTTAACTCTTTGTCGACATTTTTAATTGTTCTATGACCCACATTGAGTGTTTCTAATGATTTAAATTGAATTTACTTCACTACCAGACAATGCTCGCACATCTACCAGATAAAAATAAATTGCATAGGTTGCATTTTTATTTAATTTAAATAATAGGAAGGCCATATATAATTCAGTTATTTATTATGTTTGATTCAATTATGGTTGAATTGAGTTGAGTGAATCAATTGAACCATGATATAAAGATTGTGAATTCAATTCTTTAATGTAGTCACTTTAAAAGTGTTGCTTTCAAGGGTCTTACCCTTGCGTTGCGATAATGCTTGTTGTATGATATTTTACTGGTGAAAGAAAAGTTAAGTATTTGTTAAAAATGTATGTCATGAGTCATGACTCATTGTAAAATAGTTTTTTAAGTTAAGTATTTGTTAAAATATTCTTTCATGTTTAGTCTCTAATTTGATGACTTCTCTACAAAATTTTCGTTGTTTTTTTATAAGCAATAAGAACTTATATTAATAATAATAGGGAGTACAAGGGGTGCTCCCGTCATCTAAGTTGACATCATATAACCCAACAGGCAATTCATTAGTATTTACTATTTAGGCTTTGTTGTAACAAAATATGAGATTAAGCTTCTATGAAAATTTTTTAGAACCTAAACTTGATATGCTATTTTATAAGGACAACATATTTAACTCAAACTTTTATAATCAATACTTCAACTTTTACATTTTCAAAATTCGTCCTTGAGAAATTCCAGTACTTGCAATTTTGTGTTTAGCTTTAGCCTGTTTCATAAAATTATTTTCTTAGTAAAACCAGATGGATGGAGAGCGTGTATTAATATGGTAAACACCAAAAGTAGTTCTTTTCTTGTATAAATTATTATTATTACACCTCTCATTTGGCAGATGATTAGATATTTATGTGTTTTCAGTTTAGTAGCTTTCAAATTTATATTTTCTTAGATATCATAAAATGGTTTACATTTTTTTTTTTAAAATAACTATTAAATTCATACCTCCATCATCCAGTTATTTAAGAAAAAAATGACTGTATTCTTGTTATGGTTCTATGTAAAATATATTTTTTATTCAACATAACTATTTATTTTAATTAAAAAATATTTTATAGGCATTGGATTCATCGGACAAAAATGTCTGTGAAATTCTAAAAGCACTATTCATGTTAAAAGAGCAGTTTTAAGTGAAAGATGAAATAGGATTATGAGTACATTCATTATGAAGAAAAAATTCAGTAAACTCTAGAGAATAAATGGTAGAATATCTTTAGATGATTTGAGATTTGGTCATATATGTGCAGAACACACGTGAAATCAATTCATCTGAAGAGTTAATTAAATAGGGATAGTCCTGTAGTTATAAACAGAAAAAAAACAAAAAATAACATAAGTCAAATAATTGAAATTGAAAGAGACATTACAGCAACATGTTGTCCAAAGATCCTACCTCGTGCAGTGAAAAAAAAGGAGTATTTGTTTTTAGTTGTGAATTTAGCATTATTTGCTCATTTCAGTCAATGAATAACTGGTTTGAGAAAATCCAATTAAAGTTACTGATCAAATGATTTTTATGGTAAGCTTGCATTGCTGGGAATTTGAAAGTCAAATGATATTTTCTGAATGACAAGATAAAACAAAGGAAAAATGAAAGGTCTGTGTGTTGAAAAAGAGAATATAGCATATACTTTTTAGTTTCAGAATATACTTAGTATCTATCAATTCAAAGTTGATGCTTGTCACCTTCAGTTTTAGGCAAGAAATATCACTCACATAAACATCAACAATACATTCTTTGACATTCGCTTATCGAAAAAAAAAAAACTTCTTTGACATTCACTTTATAATTGGACGGATCCTATGTTGAGTGGCCCGAGCTATTTATTCAGTGATTCAAAATCAAATTTATTCAATAATAAGTGAATACTTCAAATGGGTTAGAACAATTTTTAAAAATATGGTTAGTTTAGTTGAAATTTTTTCAAATACCAGTTTGTGTCCCTCACGATTTTCAATCTCCCAGAAAACTCACCTACCTTTTTACCCACATCTATTTATCACATTTGCTCCTCAAATTAGAGGGCATAAAGGAGAAATTTGGATGAAAAAGAGATAGGATAGGCGCATGTTTGTTTCGCCGATGAGAAAGGCGTATGTTTGTTTGATGTTTCAACGATGAGAAAGGCTTTGACGCACCTTTAATACAAATCTACAAATTGAAGCATCTCAGCCAATCCACCACTCTTTGCTATAATCCTGCCGAAAAAGGGGTAGGTAGGCAGTCCCAGATGATGTGTTGAGAAGTTGAGCCCGCTCTGCATGTTGGGTTATACAATGTGGTAAACTAACAAACACCAACTCAGCAGCCGTTTTCGACAGGTTGGTAGGCCGACCAGCCGAGCCCAACTTGTATTGCCACCCCTAGTCTGGACACATATCCAGACCCACATTATATTATGTTTACTTCCATTGCATCTTAAACAATCTAGACACCGAAACTCTTACAGACAATAAAAAAGAAGACAATTGAAGCTCTTAAGATTCAAATACATTTGAGTTGATTCCATCCCTCTTCATAAATTCAAACATTGACTAAAACTGCCATTCCAGAAGCTATATTATTAGACAAGAGTGAGAAAAATGCTACATCAATTAAGAAAGTGCATGATTAGTATATATAAGAGTAAAAAGAAAGAGGTAAGGATATATGGAGTAAGGATTTGATAGTATATAGAATGGCACACTGAGTGAATTTTATCCAATTTCGTGACAAATGAGCAAAAGAAAGAATGCAAATTTTTTCCCCTGATCAACGTATGAATTTGTAATGCTGCTTAATGGTATAGACACCAAACCATTTGCAATGTACAATAGTGATTAGCTACCGTAGTGAATAATAAAAAAATGCTTCTCTAAAGAAAAAAATGCATTCAGCCATCTTTAATCTTTAATAATCAATATTGAAATGGAAGATCTGTAAACAATATTCAGTACAGAGCTTTTGCGATTGTGTAAAATAAACCCTACACACAACTTTAAAAGGAAGAATGAAATCCAATTTTTAATAATGTCAACAAAGCACAATATACTTGAGACTTTTCTCAATGGTTCAGTTGATTAGAGGAGCCAAAAAAATCTAATTTCAAACCAACGGCAACTATGAAGGCAAACAGAAGTGATATTGGTGGCAGAAAACTAAACTACCTGGCTCAGGTAACTGGTAAGGACTATTTGGACCTTAGGCTACTTAGAAGGTGTTCCAGAAGATGTGGATCCCTTCTCAATCACTTTGGTAGAATTAGCAGATTCTTCAGCTTCATGCATCATACGTAGTTTTTCTTGAAGAACTCGTACTCTGCCCTCCGTCTTGCGAAGCTTTCTATATCTATAGGCAAGCCAGAGACCAAAGCCACCATATACAACAATATAGGAACTCCATACATAAGGATAAGCTTCTGCATGAGCTTTGATTTTTTGATACTGTTGTTCCAATGAATTTATCAAGCCCACAGCAGGAGGGGCATTGACTACTTGACCCTCCTCAGTTGTCTGTATATGAGGTGCAGAACTTGATGGTTGCTTCTCTTCATTTTGTGGCTGATTTCCCATGTGCTTTTCAAGGATAGGTGGTGCATAACTTGTTGCTTGCTGGTTCTCATTTTTTGGCTGATTTCCCATGTCCCTTTCAAGGATAGGTGGTGCAGAACTTGTTGCATTTCCCATGCCCTCAGCTTGATTGTTCCAGTTACTAATAATTCAAAAAAACTGCATATCCAATAACATCTTTAAGTACTGCATTATTGGAGAAAAAAGAAGACAATAGCATTCATAGCCCGGTAGCATAGCATCACAACATTGAATAACACGCAAAGGAGAAAATATTTATTCCGCAACTGCTAATGAAGAGTAAACTCTAATGAGAACATCTAATAGGATGTTTGTTTCCACAGTCAGTTTAATAAATTTGGCGTTCCGATGCACAATTTGAGAGAAGCTACAATATGTTGCTTACTCTACTGCACGTCTAAGAAATCCCACCCTGGATGCAAACACACACTAAACCAAATATGCTTATGAAACCACATCTAAAAATGCTATAACTAATTAGATTGCCTAAATTTAATTTGTTTTCTTACATGACCATATTGTGATGTCAAGTAAATTTTGCTAATGGCGCACATCAAGGTTGCCAAACTCGAGATTCTAGTCCCGAGGGCACATTCTAGTGGTAAATTACAAATTGAGTGTGCACACCGGGAGCACGAACGTTCTACTTTCCCCCTCCCCCGACCATTTGTACAAAGGAACAAAAAAATCGAGATTTTAGATAAACCGTAGATTTAACTCGTAGACTCTCGTATACTAGTACGAACTTTCCTAATATCAAAAAAACCTACTAATGACATATACTTAATGTAATACCATCTAGACAAAAAATTCAACATTTTAACTCCATGATACATCAAAGTTGCAATTTGATCAATCCTAAACACGTGGTTAACTGAATAGGACAATATTAAGGTCAACATTACTAGTCTCAGCAAGAACAATTATGAAACACCTACATGCCAGCCCCTTTGCAATGCCTATATTGTTATTGTGAACAAAACAAGAAAAAAAAATTCGCAAAACAAACAGCAGAACGATTAATGAAGGAAATTTACAAAAGATTTCTATAAGAAAAGGAAGTTAGGAACCTTGCAAGCAAAATTGGCAGAAGATGAGATTGAAATGGGTGCCGGCTGTATGTTGTGCGAAGAAAGCAGTAGTCTCCTTTGCCGTTTGCCGGAGCCGATCACCGTTTTCAAGTAGTCACAACTGTGTAGCAGGGAAGAAGGAACCCTAGAAGGCTGTCAAAGAAGGAATCTGAGTAGGGAGGAATTAAATACTGAAAAGGAACTTACCACCGATGTGAGATGGATCTCCAGGCCTTGCGATTTACACAAAAACTAGCGGAGAGGGATCCTGCGGCGAGAGCAACTGAGACAGGGTAAGTTAGAGTACTCCGGTGAAAAGAAAGAGCACGCGAAGAAAGAATACGATTTGGCAAACCGACCTGCGGTGGTCGACGGCGTACCAACAAAATGGCGAAGGTGGACAGTGTCAACGGCACGGCGCAGCACCGAGAGAGGACGACGGCGATGAGATTACGGAGGATTAGGGTTTTGGAATTTCAATGTTTTGGGTTTTTCAGTTTGGACTTGGGCTTCGTTATGGAAATTGGATCCAGATATTTTAAAATTTTTAGGCTGTTATTAAAAATTAAAAATAAAAACAACCAATTTAGATGCTCACTTCTAAAAAAACAAAATTCCAAATTATTTCTATAAATTTATCTTCTTTTTTTATAAGCAATGATTTTATTGATAGGAGCATACCTAGAGTGTCTACCGACTCTATATATAAACCAGCTCGAACATAAACATTTGATATGAGCCATAATAGAATCCAAATTGATTGCCTCCACTCTAAAAAGATGATTGTTACGAACTAACCAGATAAACCAACACGTTGTCAGCCACAACATATACTTCACCTTACGCGCATTTTTTGCTTTGCACAACTCGCCAAACCCAAAAAAAATGAGATACCAAATCAGTCAGACTAGGGAGATGGTGTTAAATTCACTATTTATGATATGCAACTTTTTTTACAAAACGATATGCAACTTGTTGGTGTATTTGGCTGTCAAGGAATGGTCTTGTTTTCAGAAACAAGCATATCGTCTCTAATTACTCGCATAAAGAGCTTGAGTTGGAGTTGGTTTATTTATTGAGTGGGTGATAGTTCTAATATGTCTATTACTTCTTGGTGGATTAATCCATTAGTGTACCTAAACAATTTGTAACTCGTTGTTGTTTGGATTTTGAGCACCCCTAGTGCTCCGTTAATGGAAGTTTTGCTTATCTAAAAAAAATCAATAGTTAATTTAAGATATATAGTTTGAGAAAATGTATAACTTAAATAGCTAATTTACGGCATAGAACTTGGATCGTATATCGTAAACAAGTAATTAACTTTATTCAATTTTGAAAACTGACCGTGAACCGTAAGGAGCTTATTTACAGCACACATATCCAAATTTCACACCGTAAATTTTTCGAACTATTTATCATAAATTAGCTATTTATAATTTGAATTTTGTTTTTCTTTTTTTAATAGTCTTTAAAGAGCTTTTTATTTTATTAATTAATGACTGCAAAATCATTTTTTTATCGATAAGCAATGTTGCATTAATAGGAGCACTAGGGGTGCTCAAAACCACAAATACAAGGATGAGATCACAGGTTGTTTATACATGAAAGTGCATTATTCAACCATAGTAATGGAATACAACAAGAATTCCTTCCCACCCCATAAATGAACCATCCCCAAGATAAGAACTTCACCTAGGCTACTATCTAGTCTACATTTGGCTCTACCCCTCTAAAACAAACACCGTTACAAGGTCCCAGAAGGGTAGCTTACGTGGTTGAGTGAAAGGGACATCGTTGGTGGAAAAACGTAGGCGTACGGGGTTCGAACCCTGCTCCCCCCTCCCCTCTAACAACTAACACACTAATTACTAACCACTTTGCCTATCTAAAAAAACACTGTTACGAGATAGCCAAAGATACCAACAAGTTGTCAACCAAATAAGATGTTTGATCCTCTTCGCTTTCTTACAAGTACAAGATCGCCATAGCGTAGAAAATGATCAATTAAAGTAGATGGGCAAGGCACTTGAACATTCAGCCAACAACCAATCTCGCCCCACACCCTCAAAGAAAAATCGCAAGCCAAAAACAAGTGATGAGAATCCTCAATGTGAGACCTACACAAAACGCACACCGCATCCTCCTCCGAGTGAATAACATGTCGTCTAAATAACAGGGACCAAACAGGTATAGAATTGTTGAATATACGCCAACCAAACAACAAGATCTTGGCTGGAATATGAGTCCTCCATAACGCTATCAAGTCAGATTTCTGCAGAGTTGAAACTGGCATGCTGTTGTCCACGGCTGAAAGTTGATTGGCTTGCAAAAGAAATTGGTAACAAGACCGAACCGTGAAGGATTTTAGCGGGCCAATAAACCAACACCATCGGTCAGCAACTCCACGGGCCATATGAACATCATGCAGAATCGTCAACAACTCATCAACTTCATCACCGAATGCGGATCCAGCACCTGCGAAAAAAGAAAAATTCCACTGCTAATGATCATCATGCCAAACTCCTAGATCCGCCAGCCTCACGTTTTTATTGTTACAATTGTTGAAAATGTTGCCAAACTCAATCTTCAACGGACGTTGCCCAAGCCAATGATGATGCCCAAAATCCACTCTACTACCATCCCCCAACCTCCGTCACTACAACATTTTGACCCAAAGGCAACGCCTGAAAACCGTTGCGTAATGCCAAAAAACCGTTGCCTTACCTTTCGGCAACGCTTTTGAAACCGTTGTTTTCGCCGGCGTTGCCTAAACTATAGGCAACGGTTTTTTGTATCCAAAGGCAACACAAACTTATAACCGTTGCCATTGATAACTTAAACGCAACGGTTTTGATTTTCGTGCATCAGCAACAGTCTCAAACCGTTGCCACTTATGCCAACACTTAAAAACCGTTGCCACTTATGCCAACACTTAAAAACCGTTACAAAATATGGCAACCCGCAAAAACCGTTGCCTAAACTAACAAATACAACACTTCAAAAACGTTGCCATAGATAATTAGAATTGAAAAAAAATAATAGAAAAAAGTTTAAAGAGGTCCATTCCTTCCCAACATAATAAGACTGATTTCATTCATTGGCATGAGAAAAAACTTATGATTACAATTCACAATAAATTGGAAAAAAAATACAAATAAAACTATAAAAAGCTCTAAATTTACTTAAATGTATCCAACAAGTACTTTCTTGCCTACAATATCCTATGTTGATATAATGACAAGTCTTGACAGGAAACTCAAACAAGCGATAGAAATCAGTGGCATAGCCTCAGTTGCTGCCATTTGTGCTGCCTCTCTGTGCTTCATACCTTAGACATTGTAGCAAACACTCAGCAGCAACAGCCTCTTGCATAGCCTCAGTTGCTGCCAATTGTGCCGCATCTCTCTATTTCATTACTTCCTGTTGAAATGTAAAAGTATAATTATAAAATAATAATAATAAAACAAAACAAACACAGATTTAATGAATAATGCATCAAGATAGTACCAAGGCCAATGATTACAAATTTGAATAACCCCTCATCTATCTCACTAGCCTCATATTCATACATGAAAAGACTGTTACAAAAATTTAGTGCAGCTGAAACTTGCATTTGTGAGCTGCTGTTGCTGCCGCAATCTTTGCTGCTTTAATTGATCTCTTGCTTTAGGGAAGTTCATTCCAATTTTAAGCCAGTCTGAATCTAAGGCAAATTCCAATTTTATTGTTAAGTTGTTTGGTTGGACTTGGATCTACTGATGAATTCACAATTCTCCTAATAGGGTAGTTAGTAGTTGCTAGTAGTTAGCTTTCTACTCTCTTTAATTTACTGCCAGTCAGTTAGTAAATGACTAGCTTGTTGCTGGTTCAGCAACTCAGCTCCTGTCATCTAAAAATATATCATTTAATTCCATATATCTAAGTGGTTTCACTTAACATTTATTGGTTTCATTTAGCATCCCTACACATTTACTTTCATGCATGCTGAGACCTTAAACCATGAACCACAAACCAATGGAGCCACTTGGCTCCCTGCAATGCACATAACAGTAACACTATAAAAGATTTCAAAGAGCACTGGAAAACAGCTTCAAATATGCGAGGTACATCTTCAATCATTGTACCTTTATATCTGGAAGCAAGCGAGAAACAAATGAAACATGTACATAATTAAATAGCAAAATACTTCTAAAAACTACCCTAGGCAAGTAAAGTAGCAGAACATAAACATGTATAATGTGAATGGCAAAGAAACATAAACCAATCAATAGAATATAAGGAAACATGGAAAAAGGACAGAAGAATACTTGTTTATAATTGTGGCGAAAAGTGACAAAACCTCTTATTCCCGTGCATCAGGTACGTTCCTAGCGTAGTCGCCCAGGACAGGATCCATCATTGGTGGCACAAATTGTTTTCCAATTTGTGGTTGATCTTCAGCTTTATCCAAGAACGTCTCAATCAATTTAAGTGTCTCCCGCTTGACCGAACTGCATCAAGGCCATGTATAAAGGGTCTAATAGTTGTCTCATCTATTAAAATCAATATAATCTTGACTAATCTTACCATAGAAGTTTCACATAGGATCCGTTTTAGATGCAAAAGGCCCTCCCTCAGAAATACTTTTTGAAATAAGCTCACTGTACATTCTGTTACCAAAACAAAAACTGATTTAGCAGTTATGACAAAAAAATGGAGAATCAAATAAGACAACTGATTGATCAGTATCAAATTCGTTATTAACATTCTGGAATATAAAAACTAAACAGATTAAAAAACACCTGTACACATTCAACATGTCCAAAAAGATCAACGAGATTTGGGGCAGGAAATATGTCCCTAAAGAAGATGCAACACTTGTGTTTGTCAGCAATTAAGAGGAATTCAAACAATTAAAACAATTGAACTAATATTACTTGCAAACATAACAACTACAGAAAAAACTTAATAAATCCAATAAAAAATGGAGGTTGTAACGAATAGTGGCAATCTTCAATTGATGTTTTCAGGTGGCATGTTAATTGTTAGACATACAATAAAAAGTATGAATATGAATCCTCAGTCACTCACCACAGAAACATGGTGCCATAAAATATTAAATATTCAATGAAACTTTATGTTTTAATGGCTCCTAGATGCATAGAGTAAAATAATGAAGAACATCTAGCATAATGACAGAAAAATACATGAAAGACTACTAAACTATACCTGTAATATATTTAGGACAGTCCATATTACTTCTTGATCCTTCAAAACTTCAACATTTTGGTGAGCCTGCTGTATAATCTCATTCCATTTCTGCAGGAAAAGAAGCAGAAATAACAGGCATTACAATACTCATTTCCCATAAAAAAATACAAGAATTTAAGTGCATAATATGAAATCAATTTAGCAAATGATACGGCTTCTTAAGCAAAATACGGACTTGATATGGCAGCACCATCACACGCTGAAGATATTCATCTCTCTTCTATGCATCAGACACACTTCTAAATTCTGGATAACTGCTAATCTGGCAGTTTCCTTATTTATTCTAACATTAAAAATCCCCAAACCCAAAAAAAACAAAACCCTAAATTGAAGATAAAGAAGATAGATGTAAACAAAACCCTAAATTGAAGAAGAAGAAGATAGATGCATTGAAAAACGATGTATGAATAGTAAAAGGCGAACCAGAGAGACGAAAACCTGGAGAGAGGGAGAGAGGGAAACGAACCTGAAGCTTGAAATTGTTGAGGGGGACGAGCTTGAAGTAGTTGAAATTGTTAGAGGGTGAAGCGATTTATGATTTAGGGTTCATGATTGGGTGGAACGATTTCAGGTTTGGAGAGAGACGAACCCGTTCTGGTTAAAGAGTGAGAAACGAACTAGTTCTGGTTTGAAGAGAGACGAATCGTTGAGCGTGAAAAGCGATTTCTGAGGGAGACGAACTGAGTGTTTCTGAGGGAGACGAACTGAGCGTGAGAAGCGATTTCTGAGGGAGACGAACTGTGCGTGAGAGGCGATCTGAGTTGTTGGAGATGAGGTCTGTGGGGAGGGATGGTGAAGGAAACACGGTGGGGTGTTGAAATGAGATGAGTAGGAATAGATTGGAGAAGAGGACACGGGAGTGGGAGATAAGGAGGTGAGTTGGGACGGTGGGAGGCAATGGAGGGTGAGAAGGAGATTTGTGAGAGAAGTGATTTAGGGCTCTGCGTTACTGCGTATATGCGTGGGTTAGAGAAAGGAATGGATTTTCTATTTTTTTTATTTTTTAATAATTTTCTCTATGGCAACGTTTATGAGCCGTTGCCTAAAGCTTAAACAAAAAACCGTTGCCGTAGACCATATGGCAACGTTTATGAGCCGTTGCGTAATGATTAAACAAAAAACCGTTGCTATAGACTATATGGCAGCAGTTTTGAACCGTTGCCAATAAAAATATTAAAAAAAAAATGAACCAGCAACGGGGTGAAAAAACCGTTGCCATTGATGTCTAAGGCAACGGTTTTTTTGGCGTTGCAAAATTTGGCGTTGCCGTAGGGTCCAAATGTTTTTTTGGCGTTGCAAAATTTGGCGTTGCCGTAGGGTCCAAATGTAAGACGCGTCTTACATTTGATTCGAACCAACCCACCGAGAACCTCTCCTCCCCCACACACCTAAGATCGCGCCACCACAAAGAATCTTCCCTTCTATGCACCGATGTTGAACCATTGAAAAAAATAGACCCCAAATCACCATATCTATACGTAAGAATACCCCTCCAAGGCGCACCCTCATCTGACATCAACCTCCACTTCCATTTGGCTAAGAGAGCAATATTAAACATTTCAATATCCTTCACACCTAACCCTCCCTCCTCCTTAGATCTACAAATCTTCTCCCAAGCCACCCAATACATGCCGCTCGAATCCTCCTTGATCCCCCACAAGAAATCTCTTTGAAGCTTAATAAGAGTCTTTAACACCACCTTCGGCGCTTTATAAAAAGACAAATAATAGAGGGGTATGCTATTTAAAATAGAGTTTATAAGAGTTACCCGACCTCCAATAGACAAGAAACACCATTGCCACAAAGCCAATCTACTCCGAATCTTATCAATAACCGGCTTCCAAGTTGAACTCTATTTTGGATTTGCGCCCACGGGAATTCCCAAAAATTTGGATGGAATAGACTCCATTCGACAATGAAGAAAAGTTGAAGCCGATTCTAAGAAATCCTCTGACACATTGATACCAATAAGTTTATTTTTATGAAAGTTAACCTCCAACCCCTACACCATTTCAAAGCTTCGAAGAATAGATTTGATACACCACAAATTCCCCCATGTTGCCTTCCCCAACATAATGGTAAAAGCGAAGATTATCGTCAACCTTATATTCAACAAACGACCCCGCCTCCACTGCCTTTGACATCATAGTCGACAAACCCTCTGCTACAATCAAGAAAAGAAAATGAGAAAGAGGATCACCTTGACGAAGGCCTCTACCAACTTGAAAGTCATTAGTTGGGCTACCATTAACCAACACGGACATGGAGCTAGAACACACACAAGTCTTCACCCACCTAATTCACGCCGAGCCAAATCCCATCCTCTCCATCATGTAGATTAGGAAATTCCAAGAAATAGAGTCATAGGCCTTCTCAAAATCAACTTTAAATAACAAACAATCTTCCTTCCTTCTCTTAGCTAGATCAACAACCTCATTCACCACCAAAACACCATCTAGAATGTGACGACCCCCCAAAAACGTCGATTGGCAACTAGAAATAATATTGGGAAGAACTCTCTTCAACCTACTAGCAAGCACATTGGCAAGAAATTTATAAATACAACCGATCAAACAAATAGGCCTATATTCCCCCAAACTTTGAGGATGATCATTTTTGGGAATAAGAGCAATAAAGGAGGCCGTGATAGCTTTTGGCAAAGGCGCCTTCATATGAAATTCATGGAAAAAAGCTACTATATCCTCCCGAACCAAATCCCAACACTCATTAATAAACTTCAAGTTAAACCCATCCGGTCCCGGACTCTTATCACCGTCATAGTTCCAAACCTCCTCCTTAATCTCCTCTTCCGAGAAAGGCTTCACCAAAAGGTCATTATCACCACCAGAAATTTGTTTAAAAACGACCCCATCAAGATTGGGCCGATCCTGTTGAGTTTCCTCAAAGCACTTCTCAAAGTGCCTTCTAACCACGTCTTTTACCTCCTCCACATCATCAATTAAAGCACCATTCGCATCCATAAGGAGAAATTTACTTCTCCTCCTTCGACTATTCATGAGAGAATGAAAATACTTTGAATTGGCATCGCCCTCTCTAATCCACGAAGATCTAGATTTTTGATATAATAAGCTTTCCTTTATTCTAATATCTTTCCAAAACTTAGCAGTGGCTTCTTTCCTCCGCAGTAACACTTCAGTATCATTTATTTATCTTCACAGAGATATCAATGTTAGAGAGTTGGTTTCTACTATTCAAGGATTTTTTATAATTAATATCACGGTAGTTTGCCTGAACTCGTGTAGTTTTGAACGACCAAATTCGTAATAATTTTTGTGCTATGGCGAAAATAGAAAATAAAAGAGCCTATTTTCTAACCATGGCCGATATAGGAGAAATAAATCATCTAGTTTGTTGTCTGATTTGACAACTACTACTTATGTTTATTTTGAAGTTCTTTGTTTGACAAGATTTTGAAGTTCTTATTTTTTATATATTAATATATTAATTTTTTTTTGAATATTGTGAAAAATAAATGATTGAATGAACAAGTTTTTAAAAATAAAGGAGCAAATATGGTCTACAACATACAAGATTATTTTTATCCCATTTCGTGACGTATCAATCATTTGAATTTGAGCACCACTTAACAAAAGGATATTTTTGCTTAAAAAAAAAAACAAAAGGACCCACTATTATCTTCTACCCCCACCAATTTTTTTCCCATTTTACTCCTGTGATTTTGTTAAACGGATTTATGTAATTAAGAGATAAATTCGTAGTTAAAAAAATGCAAAACGGATTTATCTCTTAATTAGATAAATCTGTTTAACATAAAATTGTAAAACGGGTTTATCTAACAAAGAGATAAATCCGTTATTCAATATATAACAACGGATTTATCTCTTAATTTGATAAATTCGTTATTGAATATTTAACTACAAATTCTTCTAATAAGGAGATAAATCCGTTTTGTTAAAAGTTAATAAATTAAATTCAGATATGCATTAATTTTTTTTAAAATTCAGTATTTAATTACAATTATAAGACATATAAATCCAAAATATATCATATTATATATAATTTTAAGCGTTAAATATTTACATCAATCAGAATCTAAGTCAGTTGCTAAGTCTATAATTATTGGTAGATTAGTCGGTGGTTTGGGCACCGGAGCTAAAGACCCCCGGCCCATAGTTGGATACGCCCTATATAAGGTCCCAACCATGTATTAGTCTCGTCTAATGCATAACGCTGCCACTGAATAGCAATTGGAGGCAATGAACACTCAGGAATAAATTTAACTTACACCCAGTGACAGTTCTTCACGAACCAAACAGATCATGGTGAGACTCTTAGTCGTCGAATATGAACCTCTCAACAGGAAAAAAGTATATAATATTTTGGTTGTAAAGAAGGATACGAGTTTTTGAAAGTAAAGGGGTAGTAATATCAACACTGTTGATATTACTCCCTTTTTACTTTTATTTGAGTAGTCTTTTTGATCTTTTTGTAACTTCGAGTAAATTCCGTTTAATTTAATAATTAAAAATTAAAATAATTAAGAAAAAAAAGAAATGAATGTTTTTTTTTCCAATCGGACCAATCCTCTTAGTCGTCGAATATGAACCTCTCAACAGGAAAACAGTATATGAGCCTGTCAACAATAATGAAACTTGGGCGACATTATATTTGGTAGCTGTAATGTACCCCGTATCAGGCATCGTCGTCCACTTGTCCTCATCCTAGACACCTAAACCAGTAACATATAATGACTCTCTAATACTTGACAGACGGTTCCCAAATTATTCACCATATAGACCAATATGTGAGTTTATTTCATGAATTAGGTCTTACCGAGCTAAATGCCAACTTTTCTGTCCAAACTCAAGTCCAACAGAAAGAGCTTGGTAGCCAAAATTTCCATCCCCAACGACATCAATAATGTCTGCAACGTAGGGGTGGAAATGTGGAGGAAACTATGGTAAAAGATGCTAATAATGCTGTGAGGATTTCTGTGAGGGTTTCTGTGATGTCCACTGTGAGGATTTCTGTGATGTCTGTTATGATGGTTTACTCTCGAAGTCTTGGGTGTTCTTCATTTTCTCATCCACGCGCTCGAAATAAGAAGGGTCACGTGCAACATCATACATTTTCCGCTTCTTTAGTGCACCATTTGTCTTAATTTTAGATGGTGGTGGAACCATAGAGGATGTGGTAGGAAATGCACATTCATCAATCTATTTCTTGTACACAAATCTCTCCTCAAGTATCATAACATTAAAACGCTTCCATATCGTCTCCATGGAATAAGTGATTTCACACTCTGCATATTTCTTTTTCATGTCATCCTCATCCCTACCCTTCAAACTGAGCCTAAACCAATGTGTGTCAACCACCTCCAATGGAATTGGATTACCTGAGACTTGATAAATTCCAAGCTCACAATCACAAAGTAACCAATGTGTAACCTTAATAGTGCACCCACAATGAGTTTTGTCATAACCCACACCTGAGGTGGTTTTCTCAAACTCACGAGCAATATGTCGCAGTGCATTTATGGAGACCAACCTGTGTAATTTATTATAGAATAGAGTGTTGTGTTCCACGTCCACGCGATTGATACTTTTTTGGAACGACTCCACAATCTTAGCAATCTGTAGATTGAGCATAACATTCGTTGCCTCCCAACACTTACACAAGTCTCCTCCACTATTCCCCAACATCCTCTTCAGAAAGAGGGGTAAATCGACACATGGCTGCTCCAATATATGCAACCGTTGTGAGTACTCAACCTCATCAGGTGATTCAATAAGATTGTACCAAAGATCGATCATTGAGTTTTACCTATCCTTCTTCACATACTCCTTACACTTTGCTTTCACGTTCTTGGTTATGTGTCACTCACAAAGTAAATTCAAAGAGGACGGAAACACAACATTAACGACACTTATCAGTGCAAGATCTCTGTCAGTCAAAAACACATGAGGTATTAGACCTTCTATGTCGAACAAATCCCTCAACATCTACAATGCCCATCTAAAATGGTCATAGCGCTCATGTGCCAAGTATGTGAATGCAACCGAGAATGTCAACTCGGTGAAATTCACACCAACAATCTCCAAGAGAGGTATTCTGTATTTGTTGGTCTTGTATGTGCTGTCCAGAATCAGAACCCTAGGAAACAATTTGAATAATTGGGAACAACACATGTGTTCTCAACTTTCCTGCTCCAACACAAATACCTTTCAGATTCTATCATTCTCATAAGCTCTTGAATCTTTGTTCTAGGACCTCTCAGTTTCGATCGGTACATGTGACGCTGCCTATAGAGCTGGAACATAGAAGTCACATTTCCTACAGATTTCTTCTTCAACGTTGTCATACTGTCTCTTGGTGCGACCTTCAATTTGGTGTGTTCATCGACCATATCCCGCTCCTCCTTCGTTAACCGCCCAAAGAATGAGGTGCCGATTAACATTTTAAGTAGCTCTTGTGTGTGGAGTCTACAAATAACCCTGACACCCCAACCCCTAGCACCAACTATAGGTGTAGCTCTCAACTTAAAAGGACAATTGTGCTTCTTTGAGGACTTCACTCTAGAAATATTTTTGTAATTCTCATGCTTTTCGCAACCAAAAACAATTTTATCTTTCATCCCCCTTTTACCAGTTGCTCTGCAAGATCTACGGATGATTACAACCACTCCGTTGGCTTTCCCAACCCCCCTGGCCCAACGTACAACATCACGTGTTAGAAATATCTACAAAATAAACAATCACTACAAAAAACGGATCAAATAGCGGGGGTTTTATTGCGGAGGTTTTAGAAACCCCCTCAGTTTAACATTAAAAAGGAACCACGCGGTCAGGAAGTTGAAAATATTGTTTTATTTTACGGAGGTTTAAAAAACCCCCGCTATATGTCACAAAAGACCCCCGCTACATGTAAACTAAAAAAACAAAAAAAAACCTTCCCTCTCATCTGTTTCACTATTCCCTCGCGTCTGTTTCACTATTTTTCACTATTCCCTCGCGTCTGTGTTTCAGTTCCCTCTCATCTACCTCGCGTAAACCTCCCTCGCGTACACCCTCTTCAGACAAACCCTCCCTCTCATCTGTTTCACTACTCCTCCTACTCCCTCTCCCTCGCGTAAACCTAATTTCTCTCTCTCCCTCTCGCGACACCCAATTTCAGAAAAACCCTCCCCCGGTCACAAACCCTCCCTCGCGAAACCCAGATTCTCCCTCTCGCGAAACCTCAGTCACAAACCTTCCCTCGCCACTCCCTCAGTCACAAACCCCCTTACCAGTGTAAATCAGTAAAGGTATTCTGCTACTCCTTTGGCATTCGCGTGGAGCTTCTTCTATTCTGCTACTCCTTTGGCATTCGCGTGGAGCTTCTTCTATTCTGTTACTCCTTTGGTGTTCCTTTGGCGTGCAACTTCTTCTATTCTGAGGTAAAGGTATTCGATTTCTTATTTGTTTTGATGGTGTGATATAAGTTGTGTAAATTAGTGTAAATCAGTGATTATGTGTAAAGATTGATTCATAAATTGTGTAAATCAGTGTAAATATTGATTCATAATTGTGTAAATTGTGTAAATCAGTGATTCTGTAATTTTGTGAGATAAATAGTGGTATAAATAAGTGATTCTGTGATTTTGTGATATAATTAGTGGTATAAATTTGTGATTTTGTGATATAAATCTGTCTCGTTTCGGTGTCGTAGCTTATTGTCGTGTCTCTTATTGCTGTTGTCGTTGCTTATTGTTGTCGTCGTCTTTTAAACCGAAAAGTTGAAGGTAATAAATATATCCAGTTGGCCTAACTTAACTTAAGGTTGGTGAGGAGTATGAAATTGTCATCACCAATCCAGTTGGTACAAGTTCCCCTAGATCTCCAGCCTCTGACAATGTAGAAGGTTCTGAGCCACAGTGATAACACAATGGACCACGAGAGATATGAGGATCAGATGAGTGAAGTAGAGTTGTGGCAACAACTGGAGCATGAGCTGTATGACAGATTTGAAGGTGAGGAAGCTGATGTGGTTAAGGAGATAAGGGAGGAAGAGGAAGCAGCCATAACAGAAGATTAGACTCAAGGTTAAGCAAGTTGAATTCTTACCTAGAGGGAAGCGCATAATTGTGCTCTTTGATGATCAAGGTGCTGCAATTGGTGAGGCACAAGGCTTGCTTGCAGGATATTTGGGTATACTAGCAATTGATTGCAAGATATTTCCAATCAACTTTGACCGGTGGAATGGGCCACGAGGTGTTCCGATTAAGTATTTTAATGATTGCTTTAAAGATAGCATTTTGGTAATAATTCTGCTTCCTCTCATAACTTGTATTTATCTTTTAAATTTCACCTCACTTGAATAATTTGTTAATGCTTTACTGATTTACTGATGAGTTGACATTTGTTAATGCTTTACTGGTTTCATTGGTATTCACTCTCTACGCTAATTAACTTGCTATTTTACTGGTTTCATATGGTATCTGTGTGCCTTCAATTCTCCCTTGGTTGCAAATCTGTTAATGCTTTACTTATTTACTGAATCTGCTGATGATGAATCTGCTGAATTACCGAATCTGCTGATGATGAATCTGCTGTTAATACGTTAATACTGAAGTCTGAAACTGAATCTGAATCTGTTAATACGTTAATATTTCTATCTGAATCTGAATCTGACATGTATATATATATATATATACTGAATATGTATACTGAATATGTGTATACTGAATATGTGTATATATATATATTCTGACATGTGTTAATACGTTGAATATGTAATTACTGAATATGTAATTACTGAATATGTCTCTATATACTGAATATGTTAAGATACACAGAATATGTCTCTACATAATATGTCTCTATATACTGAAACTGAATCTAATACTGAAGTCTCGTTTTAGTTTGAAACTGAATATGAAACTGAATCTCGTTTTTGTTTGAAACTGAATCTGAAACTGAATATAGAGACTTTTTATGTATATATATAATAAGCTGTTGCAGCCTCGTTTTTGTTTGAAACTGAATCTGAAACTTTTAAGATAGACAGAATAATACTGAAGTCTGAAACTGAATCTGCTTCCCTTTTTACTGGCAGCCTCGTTTTTGTTTTAGAACTACGGAAGCTGTTGCAGAAAGATATTGCAAACTTAGCCTTGGAAAGAAGTGGGCTGCAAATAGGCAAACCTTATGGAACCATTTCTCTGATCCTACCAAAACTAGAGATGAAATCATAAGTAACGTGCCAACCGGCATAGATGAAACTCAATGGGCTTATTTTGTTACCTATCGTCTAACACCAAAAACACAGGTAGGATTTGTGTTACTTTGATCTATTTATTTTTGGTGAAGCAAGTTATTTAACTAATACATAATTATATTTGTTTGTTCGTAGGCGGTTTGTCAAAGAAATAAAGAAATACGGGGCCTACAAGATATTCCTCATACTGGCGGTTCTAAACCTCTCTCTAGAAAAAGACATGAGATGGTAGTTATATTAATTAACCTAATAGAGTTTATGATCTAGTATATTTAATTATATCTATTGTGACATTTTTTTTATCGATTTTAGTTTTTGGAAACTGGACAACTACCGAGTCGAGGAAAAGTGTATATTGAAACCCATAAAAAGAAGGACGGATCAATTGTTAACGATAAAGCAAAAGATATAGTGGTAGGTTTCACTCTACTAATACCTTATGCATGGTCTGTTCTAATTCTAATTCCTTATGCATGGTCTGTTCAATTCTAAGTACAATCTGTTCATATAGTTTTCATTTCTGCAGTTTTCATTTATATCATCTATAGTTTTCATTTATATCATAACAAACTGAGATGCAAGGATAGTGAAACTAATGCAATTGGACAAACACCTCAACTTATTGTTATCGTTTATTTGCTTTGTGCCTTGTAACTAATGCTAGTCATGTGTTTGATAACTAATGGCAGAACACTTTCCCTGAGCATCATCATAATAATAAGAACAATAATAAGTCAGAATAGTTTATATGTGTTTGATAACTAGTTTTCGTTTATATGTTTGATATTCACAATAATAAGAACACTTTCCCTGAGCATCATCATAGAGCATCATCATAGAGCAGAGACAAAGAGACAAACATCTGTGGCACTATTTTCTTTATTTTCTAACTCTTTATTTCTTTATTTCTCCTTTTACAATATCGTCTTTAGGTTGCATATTTTACTTTAATCACGGGTTTTAAATTTGAAAATCTTAATGATTGTAGGAAGAAGTTGAAGTGGGTTTGACTCAAAGTAATATTGATGAGGCTGAAGTTTCTCCAAATGATGTTTTGGGTAGACTGTTGGGGCCTGAACACTCTGGGAGAGTGCGGAGCATGGGTATCGGAGTAACTCCTACTAATGCATTTAGAAATACGAGACTTCGACTTTCAAATTTGAGTCTTTCTTCATCCACTGTTGCCACACCATCTCCTAACATATGGCAAGAAAAGTACACAAACTTGGAACGTGCACTTAAAGCTTACATGGTACGGAAAGAAGGAGAGATCCCCGAAGAATTTATTGGTGTCTTTGATTCATCAAATGTAAGTTTTCAAGTTTCAATCAAGTTTGAATTAATTGTTGAAAAGTTTGAATCGAGTAAACACTTGTATTATAAACACATGAGATCTTACAGTGGTGTAGATTTTGTTATTGGTGTCTTTGATTCTTATAATAATGCTTATCATGTTACCTTACAATGGGTAAAATTAAATATGTATTGCAATACATATGTATTAGTTGGAATTAAACATGAGTATGTATTGTAGAAACATTTTTTTTTTGACAAATGTATTGTAGAAACATATAGTATGTATTAGTTGGAATTAAATAAGTATCAATTTAGTTCTTTTTTATTTTGATTTTTGATATTTGAAATGGGTTAATTTTTCTTTTGTTATTTCAGGCAAGTGAGCGTGCAAGTGAGCCTCATTCTCCAATGGATGCAAATGGATCATTTGGTGCTAGCAATATTTAGTGGTTTTGGGATCCTTTAGTATAGGATTTTTTTGTTGCCATTATGATTTTGAGCTACAATTGTTTCTTTCTATTATCTTTTTGAGTTAGATGACATTAAATATTTGACATTATATTTATGTTATCAGAATTATATTTTAAATGAAATTTTCAGTTTTTTTAGTAAGCTTAGTAAGTGTTATTTAAGATATATGTATAGTTATTAGTGATGAAAACAGGTAATTAGATAAAGAAAAAAAAATTCTCAAATTGCAAAAGAAATATTGTCTCAGCATAACTCTAATAAGAGGTTGAAACCCCCACAAAAAAGTCCTATCAACTATGGCAATAAAAAATCACCACAAATAAATCAATTTCAGGAGGTTTATAACCCCCTCAATATAACCTCCACTAATTGTGGGGGTTAAAAACCCCCGCAGTAAAACCCCCGCTAAAAGATAGGATACCAGCGTTTTCAAAAAACCCCCGCAGTTTGATTGCGGCACTTAAAACTCCGGCGTTTTTTAAAACCCCCGCTGACTACGTTGTGGGGGTTAAAAACCCCCGCTAATCAACAAAAAAACCGCCGCAATCTACACTGTTTTTTGTAGTGAATTGTTAGTTAGTTAGTTAGTTATTGTGACAAATAATATAATAAAGACTCATAAAATAATTAATTAAATATACCTATCTGTTTCATTTTAAAACTTTTTAAGTAAATATGAGTCACAAAAATACGTAACGGATTTATGTTTTAAATAGATAAATCCATTGTTGATTACTTAACAACAGATTTATCTATTTAAAACATACACCCCTTATTGAATATTGCACAACAGATTTATCTATTAAAAATGATAATACGTAAATCTGTTGTACAATATTAACACAACAGGTTTATGTTTTAAATATGTAAATCCGCTTGTGTTGAAATTTAAACAATGGATTTATCAATTTTAAAAGATAAATCTGTATAGATGTCTATTAAATGCATACCGGAATTACCTATATGCGGATAAATCCGACGAGTCAAAATTTTTCACCACCAGCAGTAAGTGTGCAATAAATGAGAGGGGTAATATGGGGATATTTAAAATTGGTGAGGGTATCTCCTTCTATATAATAAAACAACATGCCACCAAAATCTCAATTTTGGCCACTTTACAAGATTGCCACGTGTCCAAATTTAAGGATAAAATAGTAAAATACTCGCTAAAAGACAAAAAAAACGCATCAGTGTAAGTCTGCAAAAAAGCTGGCGTCGTCTGCAAAAAACGCTGGTACGGTCTGCAAAATAATTGGACAAAAGGCATCAGCAATAACACAAAACCTGCAAAAAGCATCATAATAATTTTTATTAAATCAAACAAAACCTGCAAACTGCTGCCATAGTATTTTTTAAATCAAATAATATTTTTAAAATAATAATAATACCATTATGGAAACAAAAAATGCTGAATTCTTTGAAAATATTATTTGCAGGTTGCAGGTTTTGCATGGTTTTAAAAATGCTGTTTCCATAATGGTATTATTATTATTTTAAAAATATTATTTGATTTAAAAAATACTATGGCAGCAGTTTGCAGGTTTTGTTTGATTTAATAAAAATTATTATGATGCTTTTTGCAGGTTTTGTGTTATTGCTGATGCCTTTTGTCCAATTATTTTGCAGACCGTACCAGCGTTTTTTGCAGACGACGCCAGCTTTTTTGCAGACTTACACTGATGCGTTTTTTTTGTCTTTTAGCGAGTATTTTACTATTTTATCCTTAAATTTGGACACGTGGCAATCTTGTAAAGTGGCCAAAATTGAGATTTTGGTGGCATGTTGTTTTATTATATAGATAATATTTTTAAAATAATAATAATACCATTATGGAAACAAAAAATGCTGAATTCTTTGAAAATACATTTCCTTTAAAGCATGATAGTATTTTTAGACAACCATTAGTAACTACTAATGATGAAACTCGTGAGGAACCGTAGGAAGAATTAAGGAGAAGTAAAAGACCAAGAAAAGAAACATCATTCGGAAATGATTTTTATACATATCTTGTTGAAAAAGATCCCGAAATTTTTCCTGAAGCAATTTCTTCTTCTGAGTCGAAATTTTGGAAAGAAGCTATTAAAACTGAAATAGATTCAATTTCCAAATGTAAAACTTGGATTTTAGTTGATTTACCACCTGAAGCAAAACCAATAGGATGCAAGTGGATTTTCAAAAGAAAATATAACCCCGATGGGTCTATTGACAAATATAAAGCTAGATTAGTAGCAAAAGTTTTTTCTCAAAAACAAAACATTGATTATTTTGATACTTTTGCTCCAGTCACAAGAATTTCTTCTATTAGAGTTTTAATAGCTTTGGCTTCCATCCATAAACTTGTTATTCACCAAATGGATGTTAAAACAGCTTTTTTGAACGGTGACTTAGAAGAAGAAATTTACATGACTCAACCCGAAGGATGTATAGTTTCTGGTCAAGAAAACAAAGTATGCAAACTCCTTAAGTCCCTATATGGTTTAAAACAAGCACCAAAACAATGGTATGAAAAGTTTGACAAAATTTTAATTAATGATGGTTTCTCCACAACTGATGTTGATAAATGTGTTTACACTAAAACCGTGGGTGGAGAACATGTGATTATATGCTTGTATGTAGATGACATGCTCAGTTTTGGTACTTGTCTTGATATTCTTACTAGAACAAAAACCTTTCTCTCATCTAGTTTCGATATGAAAGATATGGGTGAGGCAAATGTAATATTAGGAGTTAGAGTCATCAGGGAAGGTGATAGTATTATACTATCACAAGATCATTATGTGGAAAAACTTCTTAGAAAGTTTGGTCACTATAACTCTACCCCTTTGAGTACCCCTTATGAAGCTAACTCACTTGAAGAAAAATAGAGGTGATCCTGTTGACCAACCTCAGTATGCCCAAGTAATTGGGAGCCTACTGCATTTAATGAACTTTTCTCGACCAGACATTGCGTTCGCAGTCGGTCGTCTGAGTAGGTATACTCATAACCCTGGTCAGGATCATTGGAAGGAAATTGCTCACCTTATGCGACATTTGAGAGGTACCACAAATTATGGTATCACTTACAGTGGATTTCCCGCAGTATTAGAAGGATACTGCGATGCTAACTGGATATCTGACTCAGATGAGACAAAATCCATCAGTGGTTACATTTTTTCACTAGGTGGTGGTGCGGTAACTTGGAGGTCAGCCAAACAATCCATTATAGCTAGATCGACTATGGAGTCGGAATTTGTAGCTCTGGAATTGGCTGGTACTGAAGCTGAATGGTTGAAAATTCTTTTAGATGGAATTCCTTTGGGAATAAAACCAACACCATCAGTGTCAATACATTGTGATAGTCAGTCGGCAATTGCCGTTGCAAAGAATAAGACCTATAATGGCAAAAATAGACTTGTGCAATTAAGACACAATGTTGTCAAACTATTGCAGAAATATGGAGCAATATCAATCGATTATGTGAAGTCGGAAGTGAATTTGGCCGATCCTCTGACAAAACCCCTGGGGAAGAAACTTATATATGAGACATCGAGGGGAATGAGACTAAAGTCAATTGAAATTAAGAAGTGATGGTAACCCAACCATTGTGATTGGAGTTCCCATGAATAAGGTTCAATGTAGTAAAAACAAGTCACTTCTTGATATTGCTAGCACTAAAAATTAATTCAAGTAATTAATTTTATTATTGTCCCTTCCTATGGTGTTATTGTGATAGTGCTAGAATGCAGGGTTAAAAGGATAAGCTTAAAGCTTTTAATGATTTTCATAGCCCTTATGGGTGGTGTATGACTTGCAGCATACACTTGATGAAATCACCTATATGAGTGTCAAGTGGGGCCGCTTGCATGAGATCCTGACGAGATCTCTAGAGCACTCATGAATACCGAGCACGCGCACGGCCTAGTAGTGCAACACCGCGGAAACAGCAAGAATTGTCGGGGTGTAATGTGATGGAAAACCTCTAACATATAATATGTGTCTTGGGTTCCATAGCTTGCTAAACCAATTCACTGTATGTTATGTTTTATCTGTCTAGGACTGGTTCCATAGCTTGCTATACAGCTCCGATGCATTACATCTACGATGTTAACCCAGGAAACTTCTTTTCTTTATTCACTTCTAAAATTTAGAAATATGTGGGGGATTGTTGTAAATTTTGTGATATTTCAAAATTTCTAAGTGAATTCTGTGAAACAATAATTTTTCGACAAAGACAAATATTTCGACACAAATAGATTTCGACACACAATAATATTTCGACATAGACTAAGCTGAATGGTTTTTTTAACAGATATTTTAATTTAATCCGAATATGCCCAGTTTTAGTCGAAATGGTTTGCAAAATAACTCTGTAACGGATAATTCATTTCGTAATTGCAAACTGAGTTTAATTTTCGCACAACAGCTATTTTCATTCAAACCGGATTATTTCGTAACTGCAAAATTAAACCAGCCTTACTACAATTTATTTTGTAACAGATTTTGACTGTCTATTAAATGGATGCTGGAGCTATGCCTCAAGGGGCTAATTCAGAAGCCTATATAAACGGGCTCCAGTAGCACTTGAAAAAAAAAAGAATACAGAACAATTTCCTTTTCAATGTTCTAAACTGCACTATCCTGGGTTCATCTCCTGCCACTTAAACACTTCCATTCTTGCCAGTTCGGAATCCTCCTTCGCTACTGCGATTGAGACGAGACCGGTTGTACCTCGGGGAATTTGCGCTGTAGAGGCGAATAAATTCTTCAGGGCAATCGCAAGGTGCCTCCGGTTGTTTATCTAACGTTTCTTTTGTTCGCAGGTTTGGTTCGCAGCATTTCTGGTTCGGCAGGTTCGACTACAGCTGTATCTGCAGGTTCGACTGCATCTGTCTCTCAGGTTCGACAGCATCTGTCTCAGCAGAGTTGGTTCGACAATATCTGTCTCAGTTTCGACAGCATCTGTCTCTCAGGTTCGACAGCATCTGTCTCAGCAGAGTTGGTTCAACAGCATCTGTCTCAGTTTCGAGAGCATCTATCTATCTGCATTTCAACTACATAATGATGATCCGATAATCTTTAGAAGAAGAAAGCCAAGGCCTACCCCCTCACCTGCACCCCTTGTCTCAGAACAGGAGCCTACATTGGAGACATAATCTTTAATAGCCCTATAACATAATCTATTGAAGGAGAACTTGTTAATGATGCTGAGCCATCACACCATTCATCACCATAACCTTTCTATCCCAAGTAGGTAGTTCAGTTGGCGAGCTAAGGGATACCGAAGGAGTGCACCAAATGTGTGCAAGAAGGAGGTCCCAGGTTCAACTCTCGGAAACTAACATTCCCTCACCCCCACTAACATTGCTTATAAAAAAAACCATCACCTTTCTATTCATGAAAGTCCGACCATCTTACTCATTCTTAAAGTTTGCCACATCATCTAAAAGTCTATCCTTTTAGTCATTTTGCTTACCTCACTTTTGACTTTTCTCTCTCATACTTTTTCATTTATGATCACTTTTTTGCATATTTTTCTCTCTCAAATAGAAAAATGATTTTATTTTTAAATGGACTAAAATATTTTTATTGAAAAATCAATATCATCATCAATCAATACAAACAAACTACCATCAAAACTACTATCTTACCCATTCTAACATTCTTAAAATTTACCTTATATCATCTTAAAGTCTATCCTTTTAGTGATTTTGCCTACCTCACTTTTTACTTTTCTCTCTCATGCTTTTTTTTTGCATACTTTTCTCGATCAATTAGAAAAATGATAGGCTAAATTGCTCCCAAGATCTTCTAACTTAATTTCAATTTTTGATTCAGTCCTTATATGTTTTTTTCCCAACTATGCCCTTTAAGTCTGAAAAAATGCACGACGTTAACCTTTTTTTATTTTTGATATAATTCCATTTTAAAAAATCCATGCAGCTATTGAGATGTTGACATGGCTATTACATTGCTGACATGACAACTCCAAGTAATTCATAAAATTTAATTAACTAATTAAACATGTCTTCTTCCTTCATTGTTGAGTTTCTCTTCCCTGTTTTTTTGGTACAAACTCTGCCTTGTTTTTTTCTGTGCTTCTAAGTGTATTATAAGAAGAAGAAGGAGAAAAAGAAGAAGAAGAAGAAGAAGAAGAATATGCAATAGATCTGGAAAATGGACCTGGATGCCAAAGAAAATAGATCTAAAAATAGAGCAAGGGTGAAGGGGGTGAAGGAGAGGGTTGTGAGCTCCACTGTGCCGGTGTTGCAGGGGAAGTGACGTGATCAGAAGGTGGAGGAGATGGAGGGGGAGTTGGTGTTAGAGTGATGGTGGAGTTAATGGATTCTGGGAGTGTTTATGGTTCTCGTGTGGTGGTGGAAGAGATGGAGGGGAATGAGAGGGTGGCGGTGGATGTAAGGAGGGGGACCAGCTGAGTGTGAAGTTGGGTTTGGGATTTGGGGAAGGTGGTGGTGTTTTTTTTAATTAAAAAATATAATCACATTTTTAACATCCCAGACTGCTTTCAGAACCAACAAGTGTCTTTCCAGCACGCGTTGTCCTCACTTGCATGATTTCTAGGAAACTTCCCAGAAGGACACCCATCCCACTACTACTCCAAGTCAAGCACGCTTAACTATGGAGTTCTTATGGGAAAGGCCCCGAAAAGATAATGCATCATGGTGGTATAGGTAGTCCAAATCAATTTTTTTAAGTCGATCTTCCTTCAATTGTACAGTCCCATACCTGCACAGCCTCAGGATCCCTCTCATTTCGATGCGTATTCGGTTCATTCACGTGTCCCTTCGCCTAGAAGCTGCCAGGAGCCGCTCTTTGCCATGGCAACTTTTGGGCACCGACGATCACTCCCCGCCCTCGTCAGCCACGGATGTCACATGCACTAGTGCAAAATTAGCTTTAAAAATCACTATTTTGAATCGGTTGTTTGGATAACCGATTCCAAATGTGGACGCGGTGGCAAATTTGCAATTAAATGGAAGTGTGACAGATTTTTTTAGACATTTAGAATCGGTTGTTTAAACAACCGATTCAAAATGTGACAATTTAGACATTTGGAATCAGTTGACTGAATAATCGATTCCGAATAGCTACATTCAGAATCGGTTCTTTAAACAACCACTCACCGTCGCCACCAACCACTCACTGTCGCCACCACAAAGACCCGAAGACCCGATCATGAGAACCAGGGAACCAGAGAACCAGACGGCGCAACACGAAGCCGAAGGATCAACGAACACGGAAACCAGATTGACGAACACGAAGTCGAAGGATCAACGAACACGAAGACCAGATCCACGAGAAAGCCACGAAGAACAAACCCACAAATAACGAGAAAGCCACAAGGCTCGTGCAGGTTCCGTTTATCTCTCTCAAGGGATCAGATCTCAAGAAAATGGTGCATTCATAGTATCTCAAGCCTGAACTTTCTTACAAGCTGAATAATTTCTAATGTAGTTGTTGCCTGGCTAATGCATCAATAATAATTGCAGCATGTTGACACCACGCTTCTAGGCTTATCTCCGGAAGAAGCAAAGAAACATCCTTATATTGCATCTATGGGTGTCTACGTGTTTAGAACCGAGACCCTGCTGGAACTATTATTAAGTTGTGGGAAGAAATGGATACAGCATTGGCATCGAGTTATCTTGAAGGAACCGAGGTGTGACGATTCTTTCCCCACTCTTGTGTTTTATTTGTACTTAATATTTATATGATTTTGGTTTTCTTTTAATGTTCTTTACTAAGGCTGAGGCTGATTCAGTTCAATTATTATATTACCAAAATAGGGTTCAAATGTTAATACTGAGAAAGAATCCAAGGAAAGTTGTGAACATGATTTTAGATTGGATGAAGAAATTGGAATTTACTGCACCAGATGTGGCTTTGTGAAAACAGCTATAGTAGACGTTTGTCCAACCATTGTAAGTCAATTGACGTTTACTGCACTATTTCAATTAAAAGCCATATAATGTTAATTATATTCTCCATATTTGGTTAGATATTGTCTATTGCCTCAGTAAGAATATGATAACTTAGTTCAAATATATTGACAGGTGGAAAGTCCAAGATGGCACAAAGAGGAGAAGCAACGCTGTGGAGAACAAAACTCAGTGCCAAAGGCTAATGGTGATGAAAACAATGATGATATACATGTGCTCTCCACTCATGCTTCCAGTGATGAATCACCAACATCTAAAGAAATTGAAAATGACAATGTTTGGGAATTGATTCCTGAGATTATCAGAGAAAAGATGCATGTACACCAAAAGAAAGGATTTGAGTTTCTTTGGCAAAACATTGTTGGCTCAATGGAACCAAAACTCATGAATCAAAGCTTGAAACTACAACAATGGAGCTTGAAATGCAACAACAAACAGGTATTGAACAAAACCCCCCTTGTTTTGTTCATTGATTTCTCTGTATCAGAACCTCTAAGTACGAGTACTAAATTTCCTTGTTTTTTGAAACTTGCATGTACTGAATACTGGTGAAAAACGAAGAACGAAGGCTCACAAGGTACGAAATCTTCAATGAACACAAAACGAAGGAAAACAAAGGTTTCACAGGTATGAAATCACTCCTTGTGATATTTTTGTTTATTTTGGTCCTTCACACCCTAACTCCTTTGATTTACCTTGTTTGCAAGTACTCTGTGATGAGAGCTTTGAAAAACAAAGGACTGTACAACACATAGAACAGATTCACAGTAGCAAGACTGGTAAATCCCTATCTCTAAGTATGTGTTGTTTTATGTTTTTCAGCCTCGAAAACGAAGTATATGCTTAGATGATATATTTGGACCGTTTTTTGGTGGTTTACTCTCCCTGTTGATTTCTTCTTTCTCTTATTTTTGGTATTTAACTTTTTTTTTCACTGATTTTTGTGTTGGTGTTGCTCTCAGTTGTTGCTGTTCGTCACTTTCGACCATGCATCTCTAAGGTTTGATTTCATTCTCCCAGTTCTTTATCCCTCAACCCACTTTAGCTACATAAACTTACTATCGTTGTTCATTAACAACCGTTTAGTTTTTCCTTCTCTCAACATTCAATGGAAACTCTTACATGGTGCTGGTGAAAGTATTTTTGATCTGAATATACTGCTATCAATATGTGTTGAGTACTTTCTTTTGCATGTTCTGTTGTAGGAGACTGTGAAAAAAGAAATTTCATTCAAGTGCATCACTTTAGGATGTTAAGAGAAATTTCCTAACTATGGATTTTGTTTTATTTTGGTTTGATGCTTGACTGGAAGTATTGTTCCCAATTCATTTTAATATTAGCAATCTATGAATAAATATTGAGGGAAAGGCATTCTTACACATCATATCAATAGAATTATATAAAAATTAATTTGGTTTGATTGTTAATTTTGGTCTGTGGTAATGAAAATGTGTAGGATTGTAGGCTGACAAGGACTGTCGCCAGTGGTATTGATGCACTTGCATAAAAGCTTGCAGAATCTGGGTTGCAATGGGAATTACTGAGTTGAAGGTATCTCATTATATTTACTGGATTTGGCCTTTTTGTTTTTTGGTCATTTAGGAAGTTCTCTGCAGATAGTTTCTTTTTGTCATCCGTTTTGTTGTTAATCTACAGATTCTCGAACCAGTTCATAAGCATACATTTCAGCTACTTTAAATGCGAAGTTGTATTTCAAATCTATACATTCTGATAGTTGTAAATGGAGAGGTTGAAAATCTGGCAGTGATTTGCTTAATGAGCCATTGTTAAGTATATTTATTATCAATATTTTGTGGCTCAGGATGTGATCATGATAGATTTTAGGTACATTTGATATTCGGTTTGTAACTTACTAGTAACTTAAAAAGTATCATCACAAAAGGAAAAGCTACAGACATGTTCAACTTCTTCCTCCCTCAGCTTGAAAAAAAATTGCCACTATTTTTACTCTCCTTATAATTCCAGTCCAGCTTGGATATTTTTATTTAATCATGAGTCTTATAGCCATATATTTCATTAGTCAGTCTTTAGGGAATATGCGTTAAGCATTTTGTTATTAGCCTAGACTCTAGAGTCTAAGTTGTTGTATTTCAGTTATTGTAGCCAGCATTGTGTTGGGTTTTGTTTGCATAAGAATATATAACACTTTGGTAGGCAAATTGCTCTATCTTTTGGCTACTACCAGGTTGGCCTCTTGTCTTTTATTTTTAGTACTAAGATTTTTGGATGTATGACATCATTGATATGTTTGGTTTTCAAGAGAAAGATTCATGTTACTATTGAAATCTTAGTCTAGTTAAATGTGTTTTTACTTTTGGCAAAGTTATTAGTAAGTTTGACTTACATCTGCTTACATGTGAGTTCATAATGTGCTTGTAATTTCTGTACTCTTTGTCTTTTTGACAGACTCTGATTTTTCAGAAATGAAACTCATTTGTTATGATCAAATAAAATCTTCCAATATTTTATTGGTAGCGCTTTTTTAGATGCTTCATGGTTTTTACTCATTGTTACCGACTTAAGCATGTTGTGATGCAGAATATTGTGCTAAGGACTGTTCAGCAATTGCTGACTCAGGGACTTCATTGTTGGCAGGTCCAACGGTTTGAATTAATGCTTGTAAATTTAGGCTGCTATATGTTTTTATTCCCGACAAAAGAGTTTCATGACTTGTAAAGAATGCTTTTGTGATTGCGCTTTTGACTAGCTTGTTTCTACGATCAAAATTGTTTTGCTCTTGTAGACTGTAATTACTATGATAAATTGTTTTGCTCTTGTAGACTGTAATTACTTGTTCTGCATGCGAGATGGTCGTCGTTTGGATGCAGAACCAGCTGAGGCAGAATCAAACAGAGGATAGGATAATAGAGTATATCAATCAGGTAGTTTGTCTTTCGTTTTGCTATTTGAGTTCATATATCCTGATTCACACCTTGACTATATACCTTGTGATAATATTGCAGCTTTGTGATAAAATGCCTAACCCAATGGGACAATCATCTGTTGATTGTGGAAAGATCTCTTCGATGCCTAAGGTTTCCTTCACCATTAGTGGAAAGACTTTTGAAGGAGAAAGATAAGACAACATACCTTCACCTTCAAAGAAATGGAAAACAAGAATGGGCTATTAGACAAAGGTAGTTAGTGTAGACAAGAATGGGCTGGTGTAATATGGCTTTACAATATAGTGGTTAGGATAGTTAGTTTTAGTTACTGGGAGGGGCTGGCTGTTGTAAATGACCCAACTGTCTTCCTATGAATTCTATAAATAGGAAGTCAGGGGCTGGTCATGGGGAGCGAGATTTCATTTCAGTTTCAGTGGTTGAACCCAGGTTAAGCCGATTCTTCCTAGTTCACATGCCGCATAGGGCAGTTGAGTTGTATCCTTCCCTTTGAAATTAATAAAATAGATATTCATGATTGATGGGTAAATTGCTGTATGAATTGCTGATAGTAAATTGGTTTATAAATATGCATTCAGTAATTTATTTGATGAAAAAAATGCAATTTGAATCGGTTGTTTGCAACAACTGATTCTGAAGGTCACATTTGGAATCAGTTGTTACAAACAACCGATTCTGAATATGTGACATTTTGAATCGGTTGTTTGCAACAACCGATTCAAAATGTGACATTCAGAATCGGTTGTTGCAAACAACCGATTCAAAATGTAACTTTTTGAATCGGTTATTTAACCGATTCAAAATGTCCCCACATTTAGAATCGGGAGTATCCAAATCGGCCAATAACCGATTCTAAATGTGACAAATAACCGATTCAAAAAGCCTTTTTTGCACTAGTGATGCCTACTAGCTTCTGCTTGGTTCGTTCCTGAACCACACTGTACTGAGAGTGGTCTACTGCTCTGATACCATTTCTAACATCCCAGACTGCTGCTTTCAGAACTGTCGACTTCCCCCACAAACCAACACGTGTCTTTCCTGCATGCGTTGTCCTCACTTGCATGCTTTCTAGGAAACTTCCCAAAAGGTCACCCATCCCACTACTACTCCAAGTCAAGCACGCTTAACTATGGAGTTTTTATGGGAAAGGCTCCCGAAAAGATAATGCATCATGTTGGTATAGGTAGTCCAAATAAATTCTTTTAAGTCTTCCTTCAATTGTACAGTCCCATACCTCCACAGCCCCAGGATTCCTCTCATTCCGGTACATATTCAGTTCATTCACGTGTCCCTTCTCCTAGAAGCTGCCAGTAGCCGCTCTTTGTCATGCCAACTTTTGGGCATCGGTGATCATTCCCCGCCCTCGTCAGCCACAGATGTCACAACATCAACACCGTTTTATATTTAAAAATAATAATAAAAATGCTTACTCAGAGTTGCCATTTTAGCAACTTAACAGCCACATGGTATTTTTGAATGGAGTTAAACAGAATATCAAAAAAAGCTTAACGTCATGCATGTTTTGAGACTTAAAGGATCAACTTGGGAAAGAAACATAAAAGAATAAATCGAAAATTAAAATTACGTTAGAGGACCCCTGGGAGAAATTTTGCCAAAATGATAATTAGTTTTAAATGGACTAAAATACCTTTTCTCTGTAGGAACAATTCTATGTGATGGGTCTATCTCAAGCTCAAATATTGCAAATTGTAATAATAAGTACTAGATTCTACAGGGTAAGTCTGTTGCTCAGAGGGCTTGGGAAGAAGCTAAAATTAAGTTTGGGTGTTGAAGGAAAACTTACGGATGCTAGATATGTTGAAATGATAGAGGCCGATGAAAGAAGAGATGAGGCAGCAATTTCAAAGAGGGAGCAACTCAATCGGATTCCATGAATCTATTATCTCTTAATATTTGTGGGTGGGGTGGCCGTGGTAAGCGTCGTTAGTTAGCATCTCTTGTTAATTCTGGAAAGTTCGATTTTATTTGCCTTCAAGAAACTAATAGGGAGATGATTTTGGAGAGGGAGGTGGGGACTTTATGGGGTAATCAATCTTTCAAATGGATTACCCAACTGTCCCGTGGTTTGTCTGGTGGTATTTTGAGTACGTGGCTTGATGGAGCGTGGACTGTGACTTCAAATTTTTCCGGGACAGGTTTTGTTGGTGTTAGTGTTGTTTTTAATAATATTGTGATATATATTATTAACATATATGCTCCTTGTTCTACTTCGGCTAAGAGAAGAGTTTGGTTGGAATTGGTGAATCTCAAGCAAAGTCTAGCTTTAGGTGAATGGTGTCTACTAGGGGATTTCAATGTGGTGACTAATATGGAGGAAAGGGTAGGGAGAGGTGGAGATAGTTCAGCTGTTGAGATATCTGATTTTAATAATTTTATAGCAAAGATGGAGTTGCTTGATGTGCCGGTCTCCAGTAAGAAATTCTCCTGGGTTAGTTGGAGTGGTGAAACTATGAGCAGATTAGATAGATTTCTTGTTACAAACGGGTTGGTTGATTTATGGGGGATATCTGGCTAGTGGATCGGTAATCGGGATATTTCAGATCATTGTCCCATTTGGTTACTTCGATCGGTGAAGGATTGGGGCCCAAAGCCATTCCATGTTTTTAATGCTTGGTTTGAGCATGCTGATTTTTGTTCCTTTGTTATTGAGAGTTGGATGAATTTTAATGTTATGGGTGATAAAGCTTATGTCATCAAAGAGAAGTTAAAGTTGCTTAAAGGGAAGTTGAGAGTTTGGAACAAAGAGGTTTTTGGTTTTAGAGATTTGAAGATTGATTCTTTGGTGCGTGATTTAAATATGCTTGACCAAGTCCTCAGTGAAAGACGGGATGGAGACGCCATTATAAATAGAAAAGAGGTGTCGGAAAATTTTTGGAAAGAGATTCGGATGAATGAAGCGATGTTATTTCAAAAATTTAGGGCCAATTGGATTAAGGAGGGTGACATGAATTCAATATACTTTCATTCTTTAATGAAATATAGAAGAAGACGTTGTGGATTGGTGTTACTTAAGGATAATGGGGACTTGATTGATGATGTTGTTGAGGTGAAGAGTCTTGTTAGAAAACACTTTGAGGATGGTTTTATGGAACCATGCTATACTTGCCCCACCCTTGGAGGGTTGCACTTCGCACAATTGTCTAGTATGGATTCCGTATCTCCGGCCCGGACGGGTTTAATCTCAGGTTCATCAAAAATTTTTGGGACATGTTGAAGCAAGAAGTGGTTGATTTCTTTAATGAGTTTCATTCCAAGGCTTTTCTCCCTAAAGCTATATTGGCATCTTTTATCGCTCTCATTCCCAAGAATGATAATCCTCAGGGCTTAGGTGAGTTTAGACCTATTTGTTTAATTGGCTGCTTATATAAGATTTTGGCGAAGGTTCTGGCTAGGAGATTGAAGAAGATGTTTCCAAGTATTATTTCTAATTGTCAATCAGCTTTTTTGGGTGGTAGACAAATTTTGGATGGTGTAGTTGTGGTAAATGAGATTGTTGATCATGCGAAGAGAATGAAGGAAGAATGCTTGTTTTTAAAGGTTGATTTTGAGAAGGCCTATGATTCTATCTATTGGGATTTCTTATTCTATATGATGCACAGGATGGGTTTTCCGAGTAGATGGATAAATTGGTTAGAGGCGTGTGTTTGTTCTAGCACAATGTCAGTTTTAGTAAATGGCTACCCTACTTGTGATTTTAAGGTTAAGAGGGGTTTGAGACAAGGGGATCCTCTTTCTCCGTTTCTTTTTCTTATTGTGGCTGAAGGTTTGACGGCTCTTGTGAACAAGGCGGTGGCGAATGGGTCCTTCCAAGGATACGCCATTAATGATAGCTTGAATTTCTCGATTATGCAATTTGCGGATGATACAATGTTAATGGGGAAGGCAACATGGGAAAATCTTTGGAGCATCAAGACTATTTTGAGGAGCTTTGAACTTGTCTCAGGTTTGAAAGTAAACTTCCATAAGAGCAAGCTTATTGGAATTAACGTAGAGGATGGTTTTTTAGCGACATCAACTTTCCTTCATTGTAGAACGGAATCCATTCCGTTTAAATTTTTGGGTATTACGGTTGGTGCTAATCCAAGGAGGGCAGCCACTTGGAAGCCGGTGATTGATATGTTACGGAAAAGACTTTCCTCATGGAAGGGACGATTTCTATCTATTGGTGGCTGGGTCACTCTTATAAATTCGGTATTGAATAGTATCCCTCTTTATTTCTTTTATTTTTACAAAGCTCCGAAGACGGTGTTGAATACTATGATGAAGATCCAAAGGGGTTTCCTCTGGGGTATAAATGAGGGAGATAGAGGTATGTATTGGATTGCTTGGTCCAAGATTTGTCGTCCGAAGAAGGAGGGAGGGCTCGATCTTAAAAATCTAGAACTTTTCAATACGGCTCTTTTGTCTAAATGGAAGTGAAGGATGTTAGTGGATGATGATTCTAGTTGGAGGGGTTTGTTATTGTTCAAATATGGAGATTTCTCTTCAGCTTTTCCTCACGGTTCTGTGGAGGCTATTAATAGGGGATCCATTGGTTCTATTTGGTGGCGTGATTTGCTTCAGTTGGATTGTGGCCTTACTCTTCCCGGCTGGTTCGGTTCTTGTGTGAGAAGAAGGATGGGAAATGGTAGCGCTACAAGCTTTTGGAAGGATCATTGGATTGGAGATTCTCCTCTTTGTTCGGTTTTTGCTAACCTTTATGCAGGTTGCTCTCACAAAACAGTCACGGTCTCAGACATTGGAGCGTGGATTGGCGATTGTTGGCATTGGACGGAGCCGTGGATGCACTTACAAAACACGGCTTGCATTGAGGAAGCTGCTATGTTGCACTCTATTCTACAGGACGTGAAGCCATCTAGGCAGGGGCGTGATCAGTGGGTGTGGACGTTGGATGCAGCGAGGGTGTTCTCAGTCAGCTCGTATTATAACTTGCTCTCCAGTTTTGACGGTATTTATAGCGATGTAAATGTTATCTTAAAGAAGCCGTGTAAAACAATTACTGCTCGTATTATATTCATAAAAATTAGCCATTTGCCAATTCAATTACAGACTCAAAAACTCCCTACTAATTCAATTCAGACTCAATTTCAGCTTCATACAGTATTTGTATATAAACCAGCTATTCCTAAAAAAGAATCTCATTCCTTCACAGAACCTATCAACAACATCATGGAAGTAAATGAAACTCACTCCTAGATTACAAAACATTACTTTCAGACTAACATTTCATATAACAAAACACTCAAAATGAGCCAGAGTGATGAAAAATAATAAAAACATCATCACTATAGGAAATCATTAAACATATTACTAGAAATATGAAGCCCTACAAGTCATGTGTGAAACAACCTAAGTGGTACAATATTCAATCAACAGATCAGATCACCTAACAAAATAAAATAAGTAGGCACTTTGTTAACTGCAGTACCTAAGTTCTCCTCAACCTGGCACTCTTCAACTTCCATTTTGGACAAAATAATAGATTTTTGCTCTGTGCTTTCTCCAAGTTCCAAATTACAAATCTCATTATATGCCTTTCACACCCAGTTTCATCAAAGATCTTGACATCAAAGTGCAATTTGTTGATGCAATTGAATACCAGAAAATCTCCAATTTGAAGCTTGTGAGACAGTGGGAGGGATATACTGCATTTTGAAACATAAATATATAAAGAACTTTGCATTTTGGCATTAACTATTAATCTAATAACACCACCAGAACTAAAAGGACTATACATATAATGTGCATTGAAGTGAAACACAGAGCAAGTAATATGGCATGTGAGAATGTGAAGAAAGTTGGTAGAGAATGTAGAAAGAAAAACGGAAAAAAGAAAATAAGATAATCATTACTATAGTGTATAATTCATAAAACTAAGATATTTTACACATTAATTAAAACATAAATTACCTATGTGCCGTCAATAACCCTTCTCATAAGTGTAGTCTATGTGATCTCCACCGTCTCCATCATTTTCAGCATCGTCCTGGTCATGCTGGGCATCCTGGTCCTGCTGGGCAGGCTGGTCCTGCTCGGGCGGCTGCCAACCAAGTGGAGGTACTGGAATCCCAGAATGGCTAAATACATAGTCAAGAAGTTGTTGTTGTCGTGCAACCTTCTCCTGCCGTGCTATCGCCTCCTTCTGTCGTGCAAATTGGTCTGTCAATGACTGGATGATCCTAAGGGCCTCAGGGGACAGGCTCTCACTCGTCGAAGCTCCAGAGTCTAACATATTGCCATATATGCCTCCTGACCCATACAAACGGCTCTTATTGCGCCCTCCAAGAGCTTCCTCCCACAACATCCACTTCAACTTCTCCAACTCAGCGGGATCTAATGGTAGATTAGTCCGAGACAACTGCCGGTGAAACTCCTCCTATTAAATGCACACAAAAAATACCAAAAGAATCTAAATTAAATACAACACCAGTGAAATCAAATGTAAACACAATAAATGATGATTTCTGTAACTAACTTGCAATAGGAACTAACTGAAGTTAACTTATTAGAACTAACTCTAATAAAATTTTCGTCCACCACTACCAGCATCCAAGTAAAAGCTATCATACTGTCTCACAAGAACAAAATTAAAGTGTTCCACATGTATATGCATATCAAGCAAAAGCTATGGTGGAACAAAACTCTAATTCACGTAAGAATTTCACTGAAATCTATTTTTTAATAATACTCTTACAATTTGAGATTGATTCCAAAAATTGTCCTTTTTATGAAATGGTTTATCATTAATGAACTATCTCACTTATACAAGAAATAGGCGCATTTTTAACATATATAAGTATCAATTTATATAAGAAAAAAAAGGAAAATTAGTTATAATGCATTAGAAAATTGATATATGTTTCTTATAATAAGTACAGTTTTTTGTTCCTTATGAAATGGACCAGACCGATGGAGTTGAAAATATAGGTTTTATCAGAAATATACCTGAGTAACACGAGCACGCTCCTCTACATAGTTGTCTGTGCCCCTCCTAATGTGGGTGCGGCGATGGAGCTCATCTACATGTGGCTTCCGCCCTAACTCCTTGGACTGTAATTAAAAATATAAGTTAGAAAATGGTGAATTATAATGCTCAAGAAAAACAATTGTAATGCTAAAAAAAAAAACCATTGTAATGCTCAAAAACCATTGTAATGCTCAAGAAAAATGGTTTTTGGTGAATTATAAGTCCTCTCACCGGCGCCGTCCCAGATCTTTCTCTACCATTTTCGATACACAGTCCTCTATACTGAATCATCTACTGGTCTTGCTTTTGATCAGGAATGGCTACACACTATGCATCTTCTTCAAGTCATGCGAAACCGCTATCGAGAAGGGATGCTCAACGAACTGCTCCGGAAACACTCACCGAGGTATGGGTTAACGAATCGAATCTTATTGGGTTTAATTTAGGGGTAAAGCAATTTAGGTATTATTATGTTGCTCTGTTTTCAGATTAAGCCAAATAATCTTTAAGAAAACCTTGTTACAAATATACAGATTGTGAATCATCTTAATGTTGTGGTGTTCTGTGCGATTATTGTAGTGTTCGGTTCCAGTGATGTTTTTCCTAATTAGGCAAATACGTTAGCTAGAAATAGGTTTTAGAATTCAAGAATTCAAAAAACACAAATCTGAAAAGGTGTAAAGAAAATTGGATGAGAGAATTAGAGCAGTAGATGGATCTGAAAGTGAAAAGAAAACACAAAATAAAGGTCAGGATCGTACTTACATTTAAGGCCACCGTCGAAATCCCTCCTAATAGAATTAGAAAAAAGGTGTCAAACAAACTGTTTTGGGTAATGTTGGTGATATAGATATGATTTTCACTATCGTTGATGTTTAATGAATATGTTTAACTTTATGTCATGATAATGATAGTCTAAGGTCAGCATTGGTTGATACACTAAATAATACTACATACTATGAAAGCTACTTATATGTAACTGTTGTTTGTTAACCTAATGGACAATAAGAAATGTAGGCTTTTGCTTATGTAATTAACCTTATTTAATTTGTACATATATTCATCTTAGATATTATTAATAAATTGGATGGGTTGAAAGAGTTTTTCTTTTTATTCTGTCCCATACAGGACATTGATTTCAGCAGCTTTGTTATCAAATATCATGGTGGTCGCGGCGACAGAATTGTAAGTATTGATATGCAAATCTCATTCTTCTCTTATATTTAGTATAATAGTAAACTGACTAAGTAATGCTTATAATATAAATCATACAGAAATTTCCTCCTAGATTCACGGAGAGGTTGGGTTACCTAATAGATCAAACAGTGATTCTGGATACCAAAGATGCTCAAAGGTGGTTTCTGAGGGTGGAGTGGCGCAATGGTAACATCTGGCTGGGTGATGGGTTCGATCGTTTCAGAGAAGCATACAACATCCAAGTATTGGATACACTATATTTTAGGCACAAATTCAAAGATCATTTTACTGTTGTAATGTACAATGCAGCTGGTATGCAATATGGATGGGAGCGGGATGCTCCAAATGAGTTACCGGTATCATTTGTCAAGCATATCGTCTCAAGGGATTACGCAACAAAATTAGTATGCCCATTTTATAAAAGAACTTTTGATATTACTACGTGACGTTGTTATATTGTAATTTCATCCTACAATCTTAATTTGTTACGTATTTAATATACAGGTTGTTCCGGATGCTTTTACCATGACATTTGGTAGACAACTACAAAACCCAATTACTTTGGTTGTTTCTGATGGTATGCATTGGACAGTGGAGTGGGCATTAATTGATGGTTCCGTATGGTTTACTGAAGGCTGGGTGGAATTTGCCAGAAATTACAACATTAATGCTGGGGACTTTTTATTTTTCAAGGTTCGTATTAGCGCCCAATTAATCCTAACTTAATATTCAATCATGTTGAAATATTGTACACGTTACTGTTTATTTGTTAGATTAAATGGGTTAAAATTGATTTTTAAAAAATAGAAAACATCTAGGGAGATAACAATATCTCTGTATTCATTATAATCAGTTAAAGATTTGTATTTATATGTGGTTATTTGTAATTTGTCTCCATAGGTACGCGATATAGCGAACATGATGGTACGTTTTGTCAGGAGGAATAGTGGTATGATTGGAAACATTGAACGTATTGGACCTGATGATACAATGGACATTGATGTTAAGGTAAGGGAACTATGGACGGCAACACTTTCTGCTGCATCATTCAAACGGCGTCTACCTTTGGTGAGTTATATCACAATAAATTTTATACCTTCAGCATTTTGATTCATTGAAGCTTGATATTTATGTATATGATGTTGGTTGAAAACTTTGTTGGTGTAGTATGTCCCAGCGGGTGTGGCCTCGTCATGCCTAGGACATAAGCCGGAAATGGTTTCTGTTGTACTACCTTCAGGAGATGTTCATGAGTGGAAACTTAAATGGAGTCCGGGTCGGAACGACGAATGCTATCTTGGAGCTGGTTGGTATGAATTCAAGATAGAGCATAATCTACAGACTGGAGACCGTGTCAAGTTCAGTAGGAGAGGAAATGAAAATCAGTTCATTGTTGAGATAGTGTAAGATATTTGACTTTGTTGACCACTCATTGTAATGCTCAAGAAAAACCATTGTAATGCTCAAAAACCAAAAACTATGACTAACAGAAAAACTATGACTAACAGACCTCAAGAAAAACCATTGTAATGCTCAAAAACCAAAAACTATGACTAACAGACCTCAAGAAAAATTATGACTAACAGAGAAACTATTGCTAAAACACCCTCTTCCAAAGCCTGAACAAAAGCAACAAGTTTCAAAGCCACAAAAGCTGAAAATCAAGAACAGACCTCACGTATTTTTATTTTCAGTTATTAAGAAAGGAAGAAACATACAAACCTTGCTTCTGTGTGTGAAATCGCTACCTTCCAAACTACCTTAGCTGCGTGAAATGGCTAAACTCCGATTTTCCCTTCGTGAATCCATGCGTCTGAGAGAAAGAGGGAGAACTCAAAGTTAGACAGCTTCTAATTTTTAGGGTTCGAGGAAGGAAGAGAGGAAGGGGCGACTGAAATTGGGACATTTAGGGTTTTTGAAAGCAACTGAAACTAGGGACAAATTACAGAAATTACCTGCGGTGGAGAAGAGGTGTAGAAGCGCCGGAGCAACGGAAGAGAAACGGAGGAGAAACTGAGGAGAAATGGTTGCCGGAGAGACGGAGGAGAAGTGGTGCGAGCGCGAGCGAGACTATCTTCGTCTCTATGGAGCACGTTGAGCGGCGGCGGCGGAGGGAGGAGAAGGGTAGAGGGCGAGGGACAACGAGGGAGGGCGAGGGACGGCGAGGGAGACCGAGGGAAAGAATGAGAGTGAGGAGAGTGTTATTCTGAGGGAGAACGAGAGTGAGGTTAAGTTTTATTTTGGATTGTTGATTTGCAACGGACTTTAAGGGGTTTGCGATGAAAATTTCCGTCGCAAATTTGCGACGACTCTCCTTCCGTCGGAAACGTCAGCATCAATTTGCCCGCCTTTTTACCTTAACAGTTGCGACGGTGATTTTGGTCGCAAATCCGTCGCAATTTGCGACGGAATGTGTTTCGTCGGAAATGTTCGCAGGAAACAAGGCTTTTTCTTGTAGTGGGTTCAACAATTAGAAGGCTTGAATTTACTTGACCATTTGAGAGGATACGGCAAGCTTTGCAAAGGAAGGAAGGCTAAGAAATTTAAATTCTTGATTTGACTCACAACTTGTTGGTGTATTTGGTTGTCTCGTAACGGCCTTGTTTTTAGGGATGAGGACTAGTATTGACTCAGTTTTCACTCGCATTAAGAGTCTATCTTGGAGCTGGTTTGTTTATAGAGGGTGTAGTAGCTCTAGTTTATCTATATCCACGTGGTGGAACAATCCTCTTATTTGCCTAAACAATATGTAATTCTTCTTGTTGTTTGGGTTCGAGTACCCCTAGTGCTCCCTTAATGAAATTTCGCTTATCTAAAAAAAACCTTTTCATTTAAAAGTCAATATCAATTTAAAAAGAATTGCATTTTATTAGAGACACATTTTATGTAAATGTTTACTTTTAGTATGCAAATTTAATTTCAAAATCAAACGTAGCAAGCAACACGGCGCGACTCATGTCTATGCACAGATATACCACTACTACTAGTACTAAAACAATGTTAATTATTTAAAAGAAAAGACTAATAAAATTCATCAATTTTAGTCAAACTTTGCATATTTAGACAAATATTTCCTTGTTCAGCACCATTTAATATTTACATTATTTATTATAAATATAAAAAGTATAATATTTAATTATGACATAGTTAAGGGTAAATAGTCATTTTGGAATCTGAATGTCTGAGACGTTGTCATTATGGCCCCCATACGTATCGAAATTGAAAACACATCCTTAGGTGTCTCTTTTGTTAGTAATTTTGTGGACTAAATTGACGAACAAAAAACACATTTAAGAACCAAAATGACTAATAAAAGACACATTTGAAGACCAAAATGACTTATCTTGATAATGTGTTTGCAATTTTGATATATTCAAGTACTATATTGACAGTGCCTCACACATTCAAAGACAAAAATGGTTGTTTATCCCATAATTAAAAGAGTATGCATTAAATATTATTTAAGTAAAAAACATTTGATTATAACAGCTGTAAAATAATATGCAAACAAAATCATTTAAAGAATTTGAAAAATGAATAAGTCAAACAGAAACATTTATTATCATATAAAAAAAATAAAAATACAAAGATGGAAACAAATTGCTGAAACTTTTGAAATTATGAAGGTATAACCGGTTGAATGTTCTATAAATTAAAATGGATGTTTGCCTCTGTAAGCATTGTGCATCTATGGCTGCCCTAAATACAGTTACCTCAAATGTCATATTGTTGTCACTACTAGTAGTAATACTTGCATTTGAGGCTTGTAAGGCACTACACTTTTATCCTAAGGTCACAGTAGAAATTATTAATACTTTAGATACACCTCCTCCGAAAAATCTCACCCTTCATTGCAAATCCAAAGATGATGATCTGGGATTGCATACAATCATGTACGGAGGATCTTACAATTTTACATTTAGACCAAGTGTTGTAAGGTTTATTACAACATTATATTGGTGTAGCTTTTCATGGAAACAAGATCCATCACTTCATCATTTTGAAATTTTCAAAGAAGATCGAGATGATACTTGTGTAGTATGCTCTTGGAAAATATCTACAAGTGGTGGGTGTAAGTATGATAAGTTTAAAGGTACGTACAGTGAGTGTTATCCTTGGATTAAACAACCTTCCACTGTGGTTGCAAATAATGTTGCGTAGATTATGAGTGTTATCCTTGGAATAAATAACCTTCCACATAAGTGGAAGTAGGTGCAAAGAATGTTGCATAGATGTAATTTCGTGTCATTCTTATAGCAATTGAAATGAAAATCTAAGAAATATTACTCTTATGCTTTGTTGTTGATTGGTCAATTATATAATTTGTGAGGGACACATAATCAAACTTATCATTGATTATGTAAAATGGATTTTTTGGTGCAAATCGTGTCATCTGGAAGCACTGCACTAATTTTTTTTCAGTAAAAATGCAAATTAATTTTACTTTTAGTTCATGATATTTCGTAAATTAAGGCATAATGTTCATATATGAAATTTTAGTGCAAGTGATTTGTGCGCAGACCAGAGGGTGTGAGCGTTGTAATTTCTATACATACATAGTTCTATTCTTATTGATAAAAGGAAGCATTAAATCCGTCAAAAAAAAAGCATTAAATCAAAGTTGAATTAAATTTAAATTCAAAAACAAAAGCATATAAATCATTTAATGATCATTTATGGACCTTTGTCAATCTATATAATTTTATTAAATAAAATTCAATTTCAAATTCAAATCAGAATAAATATTATTATTTTGACCAAATTCAGAAATAAATACAATTTATTTATTTTCATTAGTGTATTTTGACAATTCATTGTTATCTGTATCTATTTATTAACATTTGGAAATGATTCTCATTGAATGCATTTCCAAGTGTCATCGCTAGGTTCAATTAGCAATAAATACGATCTATCATTAAATATTATCAACTTAATTAAAATCAATATCGATCAATATCAATACTATATAAAATCATGACCATGTTCCAGTCTGATAAAAAAAAATGAGCATGTTCCACTGGCATGTTCACATTGCATTGCAATCTCTCCCACCTCATCGTGAATGAATATGAAGTCAACTATTCATTAATTGACGTAACGGCGGTAACGCCCACTGTGTGAATGATCTATTTTCAAAATAAAAAAACCCAACATTTTCAGTAATTCAACATTTAATGTGAATTCAATGTTGTTTTCCCTTTTTTCGAAATTTACAGAAATAATTCAATATAAATTTGTAATGTTTATTGGCAGTGAAGGCGGTATAAATGATTTTGTAATGTTGTTTATTGGCAGAAACAATTCAATATAAATGATTTTTCAAATTGTAGTCGGTTATTTTAGAATGTTTTTAATATTATGATAAAAAAAGGATGTTTTTAATATGAATATGAATGAAGTTATTTGTGCACTCTACGATTGCATATTCAAATTTCAGACTTGCATGATACATTTTCCTTTTTCCGAATATGGCAATATCATGATCACGTCTGAATGCATATTCTCACCAAAAGCCTAAATTGTGTCAAGATACATTCGAATTATACGCATTTTAAATGATATCAATCATTGTAAATACAGAGCAACAAATCCTTCTTGACCTGCATTTTTTTATTCGCATGTGTGATGTCATAAAATGAAAACCTAATTTGGTAACCTTACCTGATTTGCTATTCAACAATCGATGCCACTTATCGTTGGAATGCACCAAATGAGTGCGAGAAGGAGATCTTGGGTTCAACTCCTGAAAACTAACATTCCCCCACCCCCACTAACATTGTTTATCGAAAAAAAATCGATGCCACTTATTGATGGAGGAGGAATTTTTGTGCGAGGTTATACCCTATTTAGTCACTGACTTTTCAGAAAAGTTTAATTTGGTTCCTGATTTTTCAAGTATTCCAATTTAGTCCCCAACATTTACAAACAGTCGTCAATTTAGTCCTTCCGTCAACCAATGTTAGTTAACAGTGTTGACAGAGCTGACATGGTAGTTAATTGGTAGTGTGGCAAATGTCAGAGACCAAATTGAGACAAAAAAATCCACATCAGCCTGCCACATCACGTAAATGTTGGGTACTAAATTGAAATTTAGGAGACTATTGATACTCTTTTTTAACAAAATTGTTTGTCATCGTGCAGACCAAATTGATACTAAGTTGTACTCCCTATAGTCCCTATTATAAGAAGATTTTACAAAAATCACGAAGACCAATAAGGTTATTAAATGAGATGCAATTTAAGCTTTATCCCAAATATATCCCTAGAATTAAACTTTTATACCCACTATGTGACTTTCTAGAAAACCTAGATCTCAAATTAAATAGGGTTATAAAAGAAATTTTAGTAATTAATGTACTTTGAAAAATGTATCTTTTTCTTATAATTAGGACCAAAAAATGTACCAAATTTTTTCTTATAATAATAGGGACCAGGGGGAGTATAAGTCAGGGACCTAATTGATATTTAGTAATAATCCAAAGTGCAACTGATTTTTTTAGTCTTATATGGTATTGTTTCAATATTCAACCATGTTTATTGTTCTATTTTTACATTCAACCCAACATATATTACAATAAAACGACAACTTCTAATTGAGTACCGTACAATCCATCATTAAACTATAGTTATATAAATTTTCCTGAACAATTCACATGAATTTTTGTGTTTGACAAATCTGTTCGGCTTCTTTTTTCTAAGAAGCCCAAAAATATTTTTTTTCCGATAAGCAATTAGTAAAATATTAAAATGTGCTCACTTTTGTTTTTATTTATTTTATATTTTTTAATAGCAAAATATAAAAAGAAGACTAACTTTTATATTTCTATATTAAAATACTAAACCATGATTTGTTTAATGATAGATTTTTTTCAATTTAATTATATTTTTCACAAATTTTAATTATTTTTTGGGTCCCCGCAGGAACTACGGTGATCCGTGTGGATAAGGACGTGGGAAAGTTTGAGGGGCGGGGGCGAGGAATGTAATACCCAAAATAATTTAAATTATTTTGGCTATTACATCGTAGTCCTAAGATTTATAACGTGCATTTTATATGTTTGGTTGAGTTGATGTTTAATTAAGCATGTTGTGTGAATTGATGTTTAATAGAGTTATTTAATTATTAGTAAAAAGGGGGGGGGTGCAGTAAATAATCTGAATTCATTGTTAGAGCCCAAATTTGTGGTCCAGACCACTTCCATTTCACTAAAATAGCGGAGACATTAAACAACAATTGTTTTTCCCTCTTCATATGGTTTTCTTTCAGCATTCTAGAGAGGGTGAGAGTGGAAACTACTTCACCATTGAAAAACCCACTGAAATTCATAGTGTATTTGACTTACTCATCACTATTACCTCAACATTTCCTTTCTTTGAAACACCAAATCAGAACTCTTAATCTTATCACCCTCTTGAAACTCTACATTTGCGAAATTTCATGTGAAGTTAGGGAGTGAAAAGTTCATTCTTTGAGCTGTTCATGTGCTTATGGATGCTTGAGTTGAAGTTTGGGAAACCTATTCTGGAACTAGGAGCTGCTAGGAGAAGGTTTTGAAGTCTACATTTGAGGTTGGGGTCTTAGGAGCTATTTTGGTCTTATGGGGAAACATTTCTTGTTCGAAAATCAGAAAAATTCCTTGAACAAGTGAGTTCCTTTTTTTCTTCTCTCTAATAAATCTTAAAGTTCTTAAAGGTGAAATTATAGTGTTGGTGCTGGAATGAATATTGTATGTTGTTCTTAGCTTGTTGAGCTGCCATGAAATCACTATGTGGTTGATTTGGTCTTAAATGTGATCGTTGCATGTTTGTGTTTAATTAAGCTCATTCGAGGTAATGATGTTTGTTTGGGTTGTAATTGAGTGATTTATAATGTTTAACTGGATTATATGTTAATTAGGATTGGTGGGAAGCCTTTGGTAATGAGTTAAAAACGCAAAACATGAGTTTTGGAATCTGCAGTTCACGCACGGGTCGTGCATATATTGGGTTGGGATACTTCTCGATAGCCTTTTGACTGTTTTATTCGTATCTTTTGATCCGAAACTCCGATTTGAGTGTTCTTGGATGCGTTGGAAAATTAACGAAAAGATCTACAACTATAAACAAAACTAGGGTTTCTCTTCATTCCCATCAGAAGAGAATCAAGAAACCCTTAGGTGCTCTACAATTGTAAGATCACATACCAAAAATTACAAATTCAGGTACGCTTTTGCATTCTACTTAATCAAGAATTTGGGTACGGGTTCATGGAATATTGATTTAGGATTGTGCCATTTCTTAATTTCTATATAGGTAGAAACATGTGGTTAGGAACAATTCTTGTTTGTTAGAAACCAACATTTTCAAGTTCATGAGCATGATTTGAAGGCGATACTCTCCTTTCTCCCCATTCTCTCACTCTTCCCAAACTCTCCTCTTTCTTTCTCCTCTCACTCTCTTGTTTTCTCCTTTTCTTTTCAGCTGATGAGTGCTTTTTAAATAAAATGAAGTTCAGCTGAGGGTTTCCTTTTATAAGGCATAGTAGCTTAAGGAAATCATTTGCGTGAGGTGAGGGTACATGATAGTGGTGTGTTCCATGAACCGTTTGTCTATGCTAATGTCGTTAGTCCCTCATGACTTTCGACCGCACTTTTTAGGCCTTCTAATAGTGGTTTCTAAGTGCTATTAAGCGTCATGAGGGACTAAAAACATTGATGGTGGAAAATCTAGGGACTAAAAGTGAGCGAAATTATTTATAGGGACTAAACAAAATTTTCAAATTTTAGAGGGACCAAAATTATACTTAACCCAAAAAATATCCATTTATAAAAGTAAAGATATTTTCCCTTCTAATATTTTATTGAGATAAATAGAGATTTTAGTAGTGGGTTAATTAAATAGATTATAGATTGATTAAAAAAATTAGAAATATGAAGAGAGAGACAACATGTAATGTTTCAACATAGAACAATAAAATAATATTTACTGTAGAGACTAAAAAATAAAATTGTATTAAAATTTCAGTTTTTTCAAAGAAGAAAAAAAAAACTTATAGATAAAGAGAAAACTGAATATTAAAATTTTGTAAAAGTATGAAAATTTTCAAAATAATAAAGGGGAAAAATGAAGGAGATTTGTATATGATATTAAAGTAGATATATTGTGAAACATAGAGAAATGTGAGAGTTAGAGGAAAAAAGAGGAGAAGATAAAAGATAGAGAATATGAAAGGGTTGAAAGAAAGATGGATGAGAGAAAGAGAGTGAAAAAAGTGAAAAGGTTAGAAAAGTTAGAAAAAGTGTGTGTGTGTGGGTGTCTGGTACAACTTTACGCATTCCTACTTTCAATTTACGTTTTGTGCCCTAACCTCTATATATGGAAGCCTAAATCCCTAAGTCAATTCATTAGTGAAAGGATGTTGTCGTACGGATTATTGAGGTTCAGTTCATTATTGTTTATGTTATTTCGTCTTAGTTTCTAATTCGTCTCTCTATCAATTTCGTTAATTCGTTTTTAATAGTTTGCAATTCAGTTCTTCTTATTTCCCTTGAATCATTCGATCTTGTTTTGCAAAATGTGATTCGTTTGTGTACGCGCTTGCTTATATACAATCTCGTTTCGTAACTTTTAATTATTTCGAGTTATACGGATGCTTACTTTATTTAATTCGAATTTTTTTATAGAGGATTGAATTGAATTCTGTTATGATATTGGTTATGCTTTATACAACACTTGTCCGCTTTCGTGACCGATTGAGCCCACTGTTTCGGCGCTTGCCTGAACAGTGTGAATTCGTATAAATTAATTAGCGCTTGTTTTAGTTAGTTTAAATCAATCACGAATTGGAAATCCTTAGAGGCGTTATTTTTAGAACCTGTGATAAATCCGAGAAGCGCACCCCGAAACCGGTGAATTGATTGCTTCTCGTAAATTTCTTTTACTCGCAAACTGAAATCATTTTCTACAAACCCCTCTTTTTACTGTTAACTTTGTTCCCAATTCCGGTGATATTAGTAATAGAGGTCCTTGTGAAATGACAAAGGTTTCTTACCTTGTTACTACAATATTAATCCTTTTAATTATTTTGACCCGCGTACACCCGCTGATCAAATTGGCGTTGTTGTCGGGGACCTCATATTAGGGATTTCAACTTCAGAACCCCACTAACAGTACTAACGTTTTAGTTTGTGATTTTGTTGACTCTTCAGGTTTTGTTACAGGTCACATGCGTTGTCTCTGCTGAATTTTAGGGTTTTTAGGGAAAAAATCGGTTTTCAGGCGACCTTATCCGATTGCTTCGAACAGAAAATCAGATAAAATTCAGGGCCGAAAAATCCTAAATTCCTTCGTTTACTTTTATTTTTAATTTTTTGAATTTTTCATAGTTTCAAAATTATCAAAAAAAATTGTAATATCTTTATTTGATTTTACTAGATTTTTAGTGCTATTGCCATATTTTTTAGATTTGATTTGTTAAGTTTTTTTTACCTACCCCTATGTTTTAGCGCATAGGACATAGAGGGAATTTTCTGATTTGTCTCATTTATTCTTGATGCTGTTCTGATTTGTTGATCCTCCTTATTTTGTGATTTTAGTTCTCGTAACATGGCTAGATCACTGGAGGACCTTGGTAAACAGATGAATGTTCAAAATCTCAAATTCTAACAAAGAACATATCCCAAACTTAAGAGTTTGGAGACAATAATCGAACAACTAGCCACTTCAGTCAATCAGATACAAGCCCAAGGATCAAACCAAATGCCTGCCCAGACAGTAGTGAATCCTAATCTCCCCAATACTTGCATTGTCAGTTCAATTCCTCTTGTTGAAACCCAAAAGGTGCCTTAAACGGTTGCTGTGAAAAATAACAAAGTTGTTGTTACTCCAAGAGTACATGAACCCGTTGATGATACTTAGAGCGAAGTGGAAATTTATCTGTGGTTATTTCAGCTAACCTTGAATCTAAACAGGAAAAGCTGTCGCCAATTCTAAGGGAACATAGGAAAGGAAGGTATTGAATGGACCTTGGCGGGCATTCCAAGCAAGAAAGTATGAAAAAGACAGCAATAACTTAATCCTTGATTCTGGACGTGTGGAAGAAGAAAGTGACCAAACATGTGTGCGGTAAGCATAAAAGAACATTTTTTGGTAGATACCAACCACCCACAAGCCTCAGCTTCTCCACATTCAAGAAGGAGTTTTTTCCTTATCCTTAAGTTATACTTGTTTCTTACATTAAGGGCAATGTGTGATTTAAGTGTGGGGGTGTCTTTTTGTTTTATGTGTTTAATTTTTAAATATAAAAAAGAAAAAAATTGTTATTTTTGCATGTTTGTCCATGAATTCTTAATTTGCATAAGTTGTGAGTGATTTCACTATTCTAGGACCATAGGTGTTGTAACATGATTTGATTGATTTGTTGTTGCTCTTGGTATGATGAGTTGGATATGAGCACTAAATTTTGCATCATCTGTGATAGTCATTGCCCTAGTGAGAATTGAATCTTATACTGGATGGACTACATTTCTGTCATTCTCTCATTTCTTGTGTGTGATTCACTCATGTTTGTTAGTTACTCTAGAACTTTAAATGATTCGTGTTGAAGCACTTATTCACATGTATGTTTGAAATGATCTAGACAACTTTGTTCTTTTTAAGCTACTAGCCAAATAAGCCTACCCTGAAATTATCCCTTTGTTTATCCCCTTTGAGCCTTTTTATCCCCTTCTTTGTTCTATAGCTTATTACAAGCCCAAAAGTGAAAAACAATGATATTTCTCAATCTTAGAGGGTGAATGAGATTTGAATTAAAACTTGTCAAACCAATAAGTGTGGGGGGGGGGGGGGTGTCCAAATTGTTGCAATTGTGGTTCTCACTTGGGTTAGTTATTGGGTTCTCAAAGGAAAGTTTGACAAACACATTTGTATAGAAAAATATTCCCCAAAAAGAAAAAAAAAGGGAAAATGAAAGAAAAACGTGTGTATCTCTTTTTATTTTTTTTGTATCAAGAAAAGTGAAAGTTGTATGGAGAGAGTTATGGGAGAAGTATCAAAATAAAGAAGTTAATCATACCATGTTGAAGTTGGATCCTCTCATGCTCATTTTACAATCGATTTTCATTGCTTATTTGTCCTATTTGATTTTTTTTAGCCTAGTCCCCCCTTAATTAGGATTATCCCACCTCGACCTTGGCCTCATTACAACCTTACTAAATACCTTTTGATCATATGTGCATGTGTTTTTACGTGTGGATGTTAGAAGCTTGTCAAGCATATGGTAGTGCTAACTCTTATTGATGTGCTTGGTGTGTGTGTGTCTATATATATATATATATATATATATATATATATATATATATATATATATATATATATGAGAGTAAACACAAGCCTAATCACTTGAGTGATTGAGAGCATTACTTATACATATCCTGTGAGGACTCATCACTTATGATTCATTATTTGGTACTCTATCCTCTTGTTTGCTTTGATTGCAATTAAGTGCTATCTTTGATTGTCATTCTCCTTGAAGCCTAGGAAAAACTTCCCTCTTATGACTTTGCATTCTTTGGGGTTCTAATTCCTCTCTTAGGAAAAGAATCTCTCTTATGATTTTATTTCGTCTTAGTTTCTAATTCGTCTCTCTATCAATTTCGTTAATTCGTTCTTATTAGTTTGAAATTCAATTCTTCTTATTTCGCTTGAATCATTTGAATTTTGTTTTTGCAAAACGCGATTCGTTTGTGTACGCGCTTGCTTGTATACAATCTCGTTTCGTAACTTTTGATTATTTCGAGTTATTTGGATGCTTAATTTATTTAATTCGAATAGAAATTGATAGAGGATTGACATGAATTATGTTATGATATTAAGGGTGCTTTAAACGACGCTTGTCAGCTTTCATGACCGATTGAACCAACTGTTTCCGCGCTTTCCTAAAACAGTGTGAATTCATATAAACTAATTAGCACTTGTTTTAGTTAGTTTATGTATATCACAAGTTGGAAATTTTTAGAGGCATTAATTTCTAGATTTGTGATAAATCCAAGAAGCGCACCCTGAAAACGGTGAATTGATTGTCTCTCGTAAATTGATTTTACCCGTAAACTGAAATCATTTTCTCAAACCCCCCTTTTTATTGTTAATTTCGTTCCTGATTCTAGTGATCTTAGTATTAGAGGTCCTTGTGAGACGACCATGGTTTCTTACCTTGTTACTACATTCTTAATCCTTTTAAGGCCCGTTTGATGGATATGATACGATAAGTTTATCATATCTTGTGTCAGTCCAGTATTTGTTGACCCAAAAGGATATGATAACAGAGTCCTGTGACTTATTCTATCATGTCTCAATAGTTTAAATCTTATCCTGAATTTGAGCTGGGTTAGAAACCAGCATGATAGGATAAGAAAATAATTTATCTAAAATATATTTTAAAATGTACAAATATGAAATCTAATTATATATATAAATAAAACTTAATGTTAAATTTAAAAATTAAAAATATTAGTACTTTTTTTGACAATAAAAATATTAGTACTTAAACAATGTATTATTATATGATAAGGGTAATTTTGTCATTTTGTATATATTAAAAATTAAAACTCTATTGAAATTAAAAATAAAAATAGGTGATAAAAAGATAAAATTATTATTAAAAAAATATAAAATAGAAAATTAATTTAATTTAGATTTTTAACAAATAAAATATAGTTATCACAAGAGTTGTTTTGTCATTAACACACACATATATACATATATATATATATATATATATATATATATATATATATATATATATATATATATATATATCGCTATTTATTAGTTTATATCAAACATATAGTAGAATAACATATGCTGTCTTTGTACCTAAAAAAGGAATAGTATATGTTATCTTGTTTCTTATCTAGTGTTGCACATCAAACACATGATATGATAGTGATATTATGTCTTTATCATATCCTATCTCAATCCTGCTTTATATCTTATCCTGTCTTTATCCTATCCTGATCATCAAAGGAGCCCTTAGTGATTTTGACCCGCGTACGACCGCTAATCAAGGATCAAGACTCTTCTCAAGCAGTGCCAAGACTGGATTCTGAAGCATGGAATCCCTGCCACTGTTCCCTCCATTACTCAACCAAAATTTGGCCCCATTCATCCTATCAAGAGCTTCTAAAGAGCTTCTAAAGACTCAACATTCTAGCAAACAAACTTAGCAATCATACTATATCCTCTAGGAACTTTTTTGAGTGTGCTCTTAGCTTGTTGTTGTTAGGTTCTGTTAGAATCCTATTTTCTTACCAAAGCTATTATATTCCCACCAACATCTAAACCTTACTTTGTATCTAAGTATTTTCTAAACATGACAAGGTTTGCTTGTATGTTGTAGAAGTTTTTTAGGGTCTTGCCTATCAAACTAAGTAGTTTCTTATGTTTTTACAGTTCATAGATCCGTGCAAGAAAACTAGTGAGACAGTAGATAGAGTTGTCTAAGAAAACTATCAAGTGTGTTATTTACTGTTTTTCTTATATTATCTTTTAACTGCATTCTGTGTGTAAGAAGAAAACATTTTCTATAAAACTGTGAGAAGACTTCCTATAGATGCTTCTCGTTCTTTGAAACACTACCTTATTACATTGTGCTTTTTACTAAACTCAGTACATTATATTTATTCACCTAAGGGTGTGTTTGATTTGCTAAAAAGCAGAGCAGTGGACTGGACAACTCTAGTTGTACCCTGTGTGATTTAAAAACTGTTCATGGTACTGGACAACAGTGAGGGCAAAGGACTGGACAAAACCCCAAATTCCTTTCCCTCACAAAACCACGGTATAACTTTCTATCCACCCCAAAAATTACAAAAATACTATTTTTATTTCATACTCAATAAGTTTTTTCTCTCCTATCTCTCTTCTCTCTCTCTCCCTCTCTCTCTCTCTCTCTCTCTCTCTCTCTCTCTCTCTCTCTCTCTCTCTCTCTCTCTCCTCTTTCCTTCTCTCTTCCTCTCTCATATCTCATTCTCCTCTCTCCCTCTATCTCTCCATCCCATCCTTCTTCTATATATCTTTTCATATCATTACGCCGCCCTCCCTCTCTCTTCGTCTCTCCCCCCTCTATCCTCTCTCTGCCTCTTTGTCCTCTCTCCTATCTAATTCTTATCTCTCATTTCTCTCTCATTCCCTCTACCTCTCGTGTCTCTTCTATATATCTTCTCATATCATGACCTCACTCTCCCTCTCTATCTTATCCACCTCTCTCTCATATTATTTTCACTATAATTTTCTAATTACATTATAATATATGTTATATAGAATTGCTATAGACCGCATAAAGGGAATTATATTTAATTTTACATTTTTTGCTTGTGCCCTCCAGTGTTCACCAAACAGTGTACTGGACAACATGTTGTCCAGTACTGTACTGTCCAGTCTAGTATTTACCTGTTCGCGAATCAAACGGACCCTAAGAGCATCCACAATGGAGTACCTCTCATTTTTTTCCTTAAGTGGGACCTACGTGTACAGATCACTCATTTATACTTTTTAATGTAAGTTCCTTATAAGCACTCAATCTCTCCAACTCAGCATCCCAAAAAGTTTACTAGATGGGACCCACTATAATCCCAAAAAGTTTATTAAATGGTGAAGAAAGAGAAAAAATAAAAGATTGTGTCATGTGGGACCCGAAGGGAGAGAGAAAATAATAGATAAAATTGGTTTTTAATAGTGGGGCCCGCAGAGAGAGAGTCCTAGTAGAAGGACTTCTCCTTATTAATGATTGTTTTTATTTTCTCCACAATGGTATTCCTTATAGTAAGTTGTCCTTAATAAGCAAAAAAGAATATTAGGACCACCATTGTGGATGCTAAGTGTACCTTCTTTCAACTTCACAATTCTTGAAAGAAGCAAAGTAAAACAATTTAGTTTTCAATTCATTGACTATCAATTAGTCTTCTTACGTAGTGTATATTCTGAGAAGGTATGATTGTTTCTCGCTTTTACTTAACTACATCAAGGCCCTTTCTCAATCAAACCCTGGAGAAACCCACTTGACAGTTGTTAAGAGGATCTTTACGTATCTAAAAGGAACTATCAATATGGGTTTGTGTAATAAGAAAACTGATGATTATAAATTAGTAGGTTTTTGAGATGCTGACTACGCTGGAATATAGTAGAGAGGAGCAGAACTAGTGGTGGCTGTCAATAGCAATCTCCATTGTAGAAGCAGAATACATTTTAGCTGCAAGTTGTAGATCCTAGATTTTGTTGATGAAGTATCCGATTGGGGATTATCAAACCAAAGAGAGTAATATTCCTATCTTCTATGATAATACATCTGCCATATGCTTAATTAAAAATCCTATATTTCATTATAGAAGCATATAGATATTAAACATCATTTTTTATGAGATTGTGTTCAGAACAAAGTTTTAGAGGAGCAGGAGGGAATATTCACCAAGGAACATTCCATGTGGTAATCTGATTTCTATATTCATCGTAAAAGAAGGTATAAAGACTGATGTGGAATGGAACGCTTTGAGGGTTATGAAACAAGAAGGTAGCCCACTACTTTCGCTGCGTACTCTGATGAAACAAGAAGCCCAAGAATCCTATGGTTTATGGTTTCAGACATTTTCGGGGCCGAGACAACCAATTGTCATTATTCTCAGTACGTTGCATGAAATATTGAGTGGATCCAGCTGGCTCAACGTCTCACACAAGATACTAAAAGGTTGACAGTCAATTGTCTAAGTCCCTAGCTGACTCAATCTATCTAATCTTTTGACCGTAAGGTCTTTAAGCCCGATAAGGTCGAACTGCTCTGATACCAAAAATGTAACACCTTAAATTCACAACTAGGTGAACCAAAAGTATTAACATAATCATAAACAATCAGAGTATAACCTGCTCATAATGATGGACCAAATAAAAACTAAAGCGGATTACAACCACTTAACATAATTTTGAGATGAAAATCTCTCAAATACAATTTCAAAATAAGTACTCAATAGGTACAAATTCGATATAATAAACATGACTATGGTCCATCTACAAGACAAGGTTATAAAATATTACATGACTTTGATTATAATTCAAGGATTTAAATCCAATGATACATGAGAAGGGAAGAGAAGCAAATACAACATAAAGATCACCAAAGGATCTTCCTTCTAACTGAGTAGCTAAGATATCCGCTACTTCTCATCTATCTGCTTTACTTTATCCTGCACATCTGAAAACACCACATAAAAATAGTGAGATTACAAATCTCAGTGAATTCTTTTGCACCCCCTCACAATTCCTCTCTCGGTGTTTTCCTCGTCTATGAATTGTTTTTGATTGTGTCTTATTCTTGTCTGTGACTTGTTCATGTCTGCGTTTTAATCTTGTCTGTGGCTTAGCATAATCCGAGAAATAATGCTAGGTATTCTATACCCAATTTCAACGGAAACCCTAGCTTCGGGTTCATGACTCCCCTCCACTAGGTATGTTACATGAATCTCGGGATCCTCATCCCCCATGGTATATTTTATCATTATCTCGGACATTAAGTCCGTTACTCGACACGTGGCCGTATTCTTTCATCTTATTACTTGAACTTAGACACTTAGGTATTTGACTTGACAGTCAGGTCCTTTCTCACTCGATACAACAATTATTCGAGTATAACTTAGTTCATAACAATAAGCTTTCATTGTGTCAAAAAAACGAATAAGCTTTCATTCAATTACTTCCATAACTTTGCTCTCTCGTTATAACTAGACGGTTTTATATACAATAATAACCATACACTTGGAGTTATAACAATTTATCTCAAACATGAGCCAAATGATAGTATTAATGTATAATTATCATTTGGAAAGGTTAAGAAGGGTGTTAGGGAAGGATTGAACCATTTACCTTGAAAAACATGTAAAAAGACTGTTTGGGACACGGGCACCCGTGTTATTTGGACATGGGCCGTGTCCACAGTTTTGTAAAAATTTTGGCCAGGGACAGCTTTGGACACGGGTACCCGTGTCACTTTGAGACGGGTCGTGTCCTAATAACAGTGGCCGTCTTCTCAGTTTTAAAAACACGGTTTTGTGTCATTTTGTTATCCGAACGGTTCCAATACCTAATCCATAACATTCCTAACTTAACAATAGTTTCTAACAACACAATTAGGTACTCAATCAACCAATTTTTGTGTTATCAAACAATCAACAACGAATCATATCAATCAAACAAATTGGAGCGATTTCACACCAAAATTTGTTAACAATTCGGTTTAACGGTTTTTCAACTAAAACGATATACGACAACGCACACCAAACCGAGACAACAACTCCACATATCAATTTCATCGAATAAAACCTAAACGGAGTAAGAACTCACCTTCGAATCGAAATCCACTCAAATGAAGCGAAAGATGAAATTTCCCCAATTCCCAAATCAAAACCCTAGGCACCAACAAGTTTTCAAACCCCAAATCAAATTTCAATCCTTGCTCAATCTATCATGGGTTTGCTCCTAAACATCTAGGAACCTTCAAAATCAACATTTAACTAAAAATCTCAACTCAATCTACTCTATTTATGGCAAATCCAAAAATCAAGAAAAAGAGAAAGAAATGGAAGTTGATAGTTGAACTATAGAGGAAGAAGAAGGAAATACATGGATGACTTTAACTTGATGATGAGATGAGTGAGGGTTTGGTTGGTTGGAGCCCTTTCTCTCTTCTTCTCCTTTTCCTCTTCTTGCGACTGTCTCTTCTCTCTCTCTCAACCCTTCTTTCTTTTCTTTTCTTTCTTTCCTTTCTTCCTTTCCTTTCTCGAATCCCTCTCTCTCTCTTTTATCCCTTTCTTTTTCTTTTTCTTTTATTTGTGGATAAGTGTGCGTGATGGGATATGACCATCATGTCCTTACTTTATCTCAAACTAGTATTTTACCCGTGCGTATGGTCGGTGTATTTCCATGAAGTCATAATAGTAATTTGGAAGATAATCATAAGTTGTGAACAATGTCCAAATTGTATGATTTGAAATTCAAAGTGGAAAGAGATAGGTATTATGTCATATAAGATACAAATGAAAATTATATTGAGTCGAAGAAAATAAAGGAGATTGACAATCAGAATTACATTGTTCCATAAAGGAGAAGAAAATTATATTGAGTCGAAGAAAATAAGAATTTTTAAAATATGCATCCACGTTGGCGCTCTCCTTGCCTCTCTTGTTCCCACTCATGTTCCCGTTGTCGCTCTCGTTGTCTATTCCATTGCCAGTCTCGCATTGCCGCTCTCGTTGTGTTGCAAATTTTTCCTTTTAGCTGTGAATTTACTAAAATAGTTGTGCTGCAAAAAGTTAAAACAAAATCGGTATCTTCTTATAATATTAATAAAGGAGTAAAAGGTAAAATATGCAGCCCCGTCGCTCTCGTTCCCTCTCTTGTTGGCACTCTCGTTGGCGCTCTCGTTCCCTCTCTTGTTGGCACTCCCGTTGCCGATTTCGTTGTCAGTCTCTCGTTGCCGCTCCCGTTGCCACATGTTTTCTCCTTTTTTCTATATGATTTAATATTACAATTGTTAGTGGTTAAATTGATTGATTTTATTTATTACATGAAAAATTGACTGATTTTAGTAGTTTTAATAGAGATTATATTAAATAGTAAATTTTAAATTATTTAGTTATTGAGTGTGATATTAATTTAATAATTTATGTTTTTGGAATAAATAATTTTGAAACTATTGTTAGAGGTATGATTTTTTTTTGACAATTGGTAGTAGTTAAATTGATTAATTTTAGTAGTTTGAGTAAATTATAGAAATAGTTAAAAAAATTATGTTTTTAGTAAAAGAAAAACTGACAAAAAAGTGATTTTTTATGGAAAGAAAGACTGAAAAAAAATTGGAAAAAAACAGAAAAAAAAGTTGGTTTTAAAATTTGTTGTTTTTTGTCCTTTTGCTGCGTCAGTTGCAGCTTCTGATTGCAATTTTCAATCAGTTTTTTGTCCCTTACTTTTTGGTCCCTCTATCGTTCTCCCGTTGGCGCTCTCGTTGGCACTCCCGTTGGCGCTCTCGTTGGCACTCCCATTGGCGCTCTCATTGGCACTCCCATTGGTATTTTACTCTTTTTTAGTAATTATAAAATAGTTATTTGGTAATTTTTTGTAGTGGTTAAATTGATTGATTTTAACAAAAGTAGTTAAATTGATTAGTTTTAGTTGTTATTTTGTAATGTTTGGTAGGTGTTAAAGTTTTTTTACAATTCTTTTTTTTGACAATGGATAGTGACTAATTGATTTATAGCGACTAATTATTTTATTAATTTTAGTAGTTTGAGCAGATTATAAAAATAGTGAAAATTGATTTATAGTGACTAATTATTTTTATAAAAATATTGCCAACTGTTTTTTAAAAAAAAATTAAAAATAACAGTGTATAATTTTTTTTAAAAAAAATCAGTTTTTTTTAAAAAAATATTGAATTTAAAAAAAAAAACTGTATTGGTACTGTAGCGCGTCGGAAACGTCACTATAGCGTACTGTAGAATGACATAAGCGATACTGTCGCGCGTCAGAAACGTCACTGTAGTGCACTGTAGTGATACTGTAGCATTTTGTCTTTATGTGGTGAATTGTCTATTTTGCCCCTAAATTGTGACAAATGTCAAAATTTGGTGATGTCTAAAAATGTAAATGTGCTGGCATATATTTTGATTATATAGAAAGTAGACGCGTCGGAAACGTCACTGTAGCGTACTGTAGAGTGACATAAGCGGTACTGTCGCGCGTCAGAAACGTCACTGTAGCGCACTGTAGTGATACTGTAGAATTTTGTCTTTATGTGGTGAATTGTCTATTTTGCCCCTCAATTGTGACAAATGTCAAAATTTGGTGATGTCTAAAAACGTAAATGTGCTGGCATATATTTTGATTATATAGAAAGTAGATTTCTAAACAAACCCATATTTGAATCCATATTTGATTTTAGCAACCAATAAACAACTTCTAAAATTTATAATTATGCACCCAATTAGTGAAACAACTAAACTCAAACATCAAAGTAATTAAAATAATTACTTTGGGTTGTCATACTTAACCACAATTAATTCAATTGCAATTAAAATTGTTCACTAATCAATATAATTAAAACAATCACTAAAATAATTGGAACAATTATTTTGGGGATGTTACAATACACCCCAACTTGAAAATTTTTGTCCTAAAAAATTGTTTAAGTTTTATTGATTTGCTTCCCGAGAATAGACATTCTCAAAAGGATTTCAACTAAAGGTTCACAATAAGGCAGGTCCGCCACTGCTCAGTACGTTGCATGAATATTGAGTGGATCCAGGCTCAACGTCTCACATAAGATACTAAAAGGTTCAGACAGTCAATTGTCTAAGTCCCTAGCTGACTCAGTCTATCTAATCTTTTGACCGTAAGGTCTCTAAACCCGACAAGGTCGAACTGCTCTGATACCGAAAATGTAATACCTTAAATTCACAACTAGGTGAACCAAAAGTATTAACATAGTCATAAACAATCAGAGTATAACATGTTCATAATGATAGACCAAATAAAAACTAAAGTAGATTACAACCATTTAACATAATTTTGAGATGAAAATCTCTCAAATACAATTTCGAAATAAGTACTCAATAGGTAAAAACTCGATATAATAAACATGACTATGGTCCATCTACAAGACAAAGACAAGATTATAAAATGCTACATGACCTTGATTATAATTCAAGGATTTAAATCCAATGATACATGAGAAGGGAAAAGAAGCAAATACAACATAAAGATCACCAAAGGATCTTCCTTCTAACTGAGTAGCTAAGGTATCCGCTACTTCTCATCTATCTGCTTTACTTTACGCTGCACATCTGAAAACACCACATAAAAACAATGAGATTACAAATCTCAGTGAGTTCTTTCGCACCCCCTCACAATTCCTCTCTCGGTGTTTTCCTCGTCTATGAATTGTTCTTGGCCGTGTCTTATTCTTGTCTGTGACTTGTTCATTTCTGTGTTTTTTCATACCCCAATTTTGTCCGGCTTAGGTCAAAACCCTAATTTTCCACACAAAAAATATATAATAAATTATGCATTGCATTTTGGATCCTAGAAATCGCTTCAAAGTTTTTGAAATCATTTTTAGGGTTAGAATGCACGTTATGGGAAATTAGGGTCAAAAAGGGGCATTTTGGTCATTTCTCACAAAAGGGTCTATAAAAATAATTTTTGCAATAAGCCTCATGCATCAAATTAGGGTTTTTGAAAAATACGTTATGCATGCATGGCAAGCTTTGGAAAATATTTTATGCATGCATGGCAAAGACCTAAAAGCATTTTTGTGGAAAGCAAGAATTGATTTCTATTTTGTTCCAAAGGCCAAGAATCAATTTATAGTATATTCCATAGGCCATGAATCGATTCCTAATTGTTTTAACTAAGTGAAGAATCGATTTTCACCTATTTTAGGCTGTCCTGAAAATCGATTTCCCTCTTCTTGCATAGGCCTTGAAATCGATTTTCAAGCTTTTCCTTAGGCCATGAATCGATTCCTCATTGTGTTAACTAAAGCAAGAATCGATTTTCACCTATGCAAAAGGTCCTGGAAATCGGTTCCTCTTGTTTTCAAAAGAACCAAGAATCGATTCTTTATTATTTCCAAAGGCTCAAGAATCGATTCCCACTATTTTAACTAAAGCAAGAATCGATTTTCACCTATGCAAAAGGTCCTGAAAATCGATTCCTCTTGTTTTCTAAGGAACCAAGAATCGATTCTTTATTATTTCCAAAGGCTCAAGAATCGATTCCCACTATTTTAACTAAGCTTGGAATCGATTCATGTGACTTTTCAAAGGCAAGGAATCGATTATGCACTTGTTACACTTCATCAAACAATCGATTCATCCTTGCAATAAATGTTTTTTAAAAAAATTCTACGCTTTCCTAAGCCTATAAATAGGAAGCCTCAAATCACATTTAGGGGAGAGATTTTCACGAAATCAGAAAATACACACACATCTCACAAGATCAGAGAAGAATTGCTCCACACACATTTCACGAGATCTGAGAAGACAACTCTCGCAAATCTCATTTTCCAGTTCTGCGCTTCATTTTTGCTCTATTCGCGCCGTTGGTCCGTCTGAGCTGATCTCCTGCAAGGGTTAGTCAGGGTTTGCGTTCTTCAGAGTTGTAATATCTGTCTTCATCAGAGGTATTTCAGTCTTTTCATTTGTTAATATTTAGTTATTGTGATCCATGTGATTTAACTCAGCTATAGCGTTTATCTACTCGTTCTTGTACATTATCGTCCATTGTTGATGACGAACCATATGATTCCCACTTATGCCTAGTGCATCATGTTCTAAGTGGTGAAGATGGTCTCGGATGATTCAACCTTCCCCTTTCAAACCCTTTCAAAAACACTTTTCATTAGAACTACGTCGCTTTGATTCCCGTTTGGGATACGTAGGAGCGAGTCACGTTCTCGTCAAGCGCAACAAATAAAAATTCTTTTCACCCCCCTAAACCAATCATTTTCATAAAACAAACAAAAATCATTTTCAAACCCATTGTTGCTAGTAGCTCATCAGAGCCTCTGTTCGTTTAGCTATTAGTGACAATGTCCTTTTCTCCTAAAAATAATAAACGATGATCCATCATAACCTTTGTTAGTTTGATCACCGTACAAATCAATCTCTTTCCAAAATCATTTTCAAAAAGATAATAAAAACGAGTTGTTATCAATAGTCCATCAGAACCTTCGTTCGTTTGACTAGCGGTACAACTCTCTCTTTTTGAGCATTTAGTAGTGATTCATCATAGCCTCTGCTAGTTTAATCATTCACTAATGCTCGTCCTATTTCAAAAACTCACTAAAAAAGATAAAAAACAAAAACTTTTCAAAAAAGAACCAAGAACTACGTAGCTTTGAATTCTCCATCGCACCGGGAGATACGTAGGAGCGGGCCATGTCCCGTCAATCACTTTTTCTAAAAACCCTTTTTTCCCCCCTTCTCACCTAAAATAAAATTTTCATTAAAGATTTCCCATTCATCTCCAAATAAGAAATAAATAAGCAAATCTAGGTATTTTTCAAATCAAACGTTAAAACCACACATTTAATTAGAGGTTCCCTTTCGGTAGAAAGGACGTGCGCGGTGCTAACACCTTCCTCGCACGTAATTGACCCCCGAACCCATATCTCTAGTTTTCCAAAGACCATCCGCCTTGTCCAAAAGACTTTTTTTCAATGTTTTGGTCTTAAAATTAAAATATTGGTGGCGGCTCCAAAATTTTCCACGTTGTACATTGAGAAACCCAAACAAGGGGATTTTTCGGGGTGCAACAGCTGGCGACTCTGCTGGGGACATTTTTTTAAAAAGACGAGGGTCAAGCCTAACTAATTAAAATGTGTGGTTTAATGTATTGTTGATTTGATTAGTACCTTGTTTGCCTTTCTTTCTTATCATTGATTAGAGGCATATGCATTTGTCTTTTTTGTTGTTCCCTTCTTCTCAACTCCCTTTCTGAAGTAAGTAATGTGTTTTTTGTTGGTATCCTAGGCTAGTTGTATTTGAATAATATTGAACCATAGGGTAGACAACATGCTATTATCTGGACTGCTCTGGTTTTCATTTCAGGTGCGGGTAGTGCTAGGGAAAATGCCCTTCACACACACAACACTTGTACCCCGAGATTATATGATTAGAGAAAAAGACCATAACCCAGGTCTGTTAGGATACCATAGGATGAGTGGATTCGAGTAGTGGGAGCCCATCAGGATCTTTGTCCGTTTGGCTACTCGCGAAAGTTTCAATCAGAGTTGTGCTCTTCCACGGTACCTTGTACCTAGCAGTTTGCTGCATTTACAAGGAATTTCGTGAAAGAGACTGTGGCTCTGATGACCTTTGTGAGGGTGTGAATAGAGCTACATGAGAAGATAACCCCTAAAGTGTCTTAGATCATAGGTTCTACCCCATTTTAGGTCACAAGGGCTTTCCAAATTGTGTGTTGCATCGTGCATTCAGTTCAATCAATTTTCCCTCAAAATTTTCGAAAATAAAAAAAGATGTGCTTTTCCTTTTCAATAAACGCCTATATGAGGTGGCATATAGTGTGAAGATTTTCAAAACACCACCTGTAAATATCCCCTTTCTGTAAAGAAGCATCATCATATCATGCATCGTGGCATCATTGCATCATTATGTCATTTGCATCATCTACATTAAATAAAACTCAATTTTGAAACTCATTCGTCACGCATCTAAGTTGTTTGCCGGGATTGTAAAGTAACTTGGAAATCTTGTTTTAGGCGGGAAAGATAAAGCAACATGGGATCAAGAAGCGAGATTGTACTTAATTCGAGGTTTCCGGTTGTCAGGAGAATAGATGTAGAAGGTTTGAAAGAGTTTGTTTCCTTGATGGAGTCAGAAGAGAAGGATCTATTCGGGAAGGCTTATGGTAACCTCATCAGATTGTTACAAATAGATGTCCAAGAGAGTGCTATTATGGCCCTCAGCCGATTCTATGATCCAGACATTCGATGCTTCCTCTTCAAAGACTTTCAGTTATCACCAACTCTCGAGGAGTATGAACAGATCCTGGGGTTCTCGAAATCAGAGTTAGCACCTTACCAATATCAGAAACATCGGTATTCAGACCAGAGACTCTCTTTGTTGTTGCAAGTCAGTGTGAAGGAATTAGAGCTTCATAAGGAAAAGAAGAACCGTATCAAGGGTTTCCCGCTAAGTTATTTCGAAGGTTTGTTGAAGTCTTATGCCCAGAATCAGAAGTGGGGCCCTTTCAAACAGCTGTTAGCCCTAACTATTTTCGGGATCATCCTTTTCCCTCAGGTCGAGAAGTTCATTGATGAGACCGCTATTGGGCTTTTTCTAGCATTCATAAGTAAAGAAAATCCGATTAACCCTGTACCAGCAATCCTTGCAGATACCTACTATTCCTTCACTCATCACCGTGTGTTAGGAAAGAAGAAGGTTGCTTGCTCTTTCCATGTTCTCTACACCTGGTTCCTCAACCATGTTGTCACTCATAAGACGAAAGCTGCGGACTTAGTAGAATATGCCCTGTGTTGTGATGTAGAAGCCAGATGTGCACAAGAATGGGTGCACACTTTAGAGAATCTCAGTGCTCTCAAAGTCTGTTGGTTCAATCATCCGTGTTGGAAAGATAGGCCTTCAATACTGTTCCGGTGTGGCAATTTCCAGAATGTGCCCTTAATGGGAACCCAAGGCTACATCAATTACAATCCTTCTCTCACCATCAGACAGCTTGGGTATCCTATGAAGAACGCACCCACTGAAGACATGTTGGCCCCAATTTTTCTCGATAAGGAAGATTCAAAGAACCAGGGCTTGCTTCAGAAAATTTCAAAGGCTTGGGAGGGTGTAGTTTACAAGGACAAAGTGGAGATCACAAAGAAAACAGGTGATGTTACTTTCTACCAATGGCTTCACCAAAGAATCCAAAATATTGGCCCGCCTCGTCAGAATTCATCGTCAGTTGCGAAAGAAGTCCCAGAGCCTCACGTTCCAAATCTCAAAGAACTAAGTGAGGTCAAGTCTGCTTTGTTCAAGGTAGAAGAAGAAAAGAAAGCCTTACAAGATAAGTTGGGGAAAGTAATTTCTGAGAAGAGAAAGTTAGAGAATGAGAACGAGCGCAAGGCCGAAGCTCTCGAAGAAAGCAGCAAGAAACTTAAGAAAGAAGAGGAAAGTAATCAGGAATTGAAGAAATATCTGAAAGGTGCCAAAGATGAGTTGAAAAGATCGAATGCCAAGGTGGGTGAGGCCATGGTTAGAACAAACGAATGGAGGAAGTTGTTCAAGAAGTCTACGCAAAGTGAGAGAACTATAAAGGAATCACTAGAGGAATTCAAGAAAAAGTCTCAGTCTGTGACGTGTGAGCTTGAAAGTCAAATAGGGTACATCGGACAAGATAGAGATGCCATCGTGAACATCCTTAGAGAGTATCAGCAGGCCTTAAGGATGGAGCAAGAGAGTTCAGATGAGCTAAAAAGGAATCTGAGGCACATCAGTGATGCTTACCGACAGGTGAGAGAGGAGAGTCAGTACTGGGAACATCGTCTTCTCGAGCTAATGGGTAGGATTGAAAAGCAAGAGATCATAGTTGAGATGAGGGCCAAAATTCGACAGTGGAAGAACAAGTTCTCCAAATTGGCATGGTTGGCTAACCAGGCGGTGAGGGATATTCCCAAGAGGCAGAGAAAGGCAGAAGCTGAGATGCTACCTTACAACACTCCGGTGCGAGTATATGAATTCGTGGAGTACTGCAGGTCTCTGACTGAGGAACTCATGAAAAGGGCAAAGGAAGCTGCTGCAGCTAGCAAAAAGGAGAAGAGCCAAGAGAAGATGAAGGCAATAGGTTTTTAGATTTAAATTTTCCCTTTTTTAGAATGTTCACTAGGAAATTGTAATTTTTCTTTTCTTAAAAGAATGTTGTGTTTTTCTTCTCAAAGCGTTGTATTGCATTTAAGGATATTGTACCTTGCTCTTCTCTTGGGATGGTTAAAGAAATGATGCTTGAATGAAGTATGCTTATCTCGCTTATTGATCCCAGCCGCGTTATGTTCTGGAAAATATTTGAATATACACCTATGACAAGAGCAAGTTGCACTATGATTCCCGGCAATAAACAACAAATAACATAAAAATCATGTGCATTACATTGCATTCATTAATTTGCTCCTTTGCTTATAAAAATATTTCAATTCAAACAGAGATAAGGCAAGTTGGTGCGACCACATTCATATTGGACATGTTCACAGGCCAGAAGAATGGCAATCTTAAGTGACCCCGATCAACCTCCACCAGAGAATCAGAATCCTCCAGTTTCAGGCTCAGAGAATGGAAACGAAACAGGCCAAGGCCCCGAGGTGCAGAATCAGAACCTTTCAGCTCCTGGTAGCTCCAGTCAAGGTGATCCTGAGTTGAGAAATGAAATGAATGCCATGAAAGCACAGATGAATGAGATGATGAGACTCCTGTTGTCCTTGAAGAATGGAAATGACTTCCAAGCTGCTCAGTGGCCTCCTTATGGCCTTCCTCTGGGTTATAGTCCTCCAAACCAAGGGACTAACCCAGGAGCTAGTCCCGGGGCGATGGCCGAGAATGTACAGCCAACGCCTGTCGGATCAGAAGGAATGACTGGTGAACCCCAGGTTCAGATCCCGCATTCAATTGTTATACCTCAGCCTACTCCTCAGAATATCACTCCACAGCCAGCTGCCTTTCCACAGACTCAAGGCTTTGTGTCCGGGAACTCCGTTTACCCTCAGGTTCAGCACTCAATGCCTCCACCTCCTTATGGTGTAAGTCATTCCCCTCAAGCCTATTCCGCTGAGCACCAACAGACCAAAGAACAGTTCCAGATGTTAGAAGAAAGACTAAGGATGATTGAAGGATTTGGCTCCAGGGCTAGGGAGGCCAGGGACTTGTGCCTCATTCCTGATGTGGTGTTGCCGCCAAAATTCAAGGTCCCCGATTTTGACAAGTACAGAGGCGCGACCTGCCCAAAGAGCCACTTGACGATGTATTATAGGAAGATGTCTACCTACTCCCGTGACGACAAATTGCTAATCCATTGCTTCCAAGATAGCCTTGCCGGGGCATCTCTTAATTGGTATATGAAGTTAGAGCCATCCCAAGTCCGCTGCTGGAAGGATTTAGCAGAGGCATTCCTCAAGCAATATCAATACAATACGGACATGGCACCTGACCGAACACAGCTGCAGAATATGAGCAAGAAGGACAATGAATCATTCAAGGAGTACGCCCAGCGATGGAGGGCTTTGGCCGCACAAGTCACACCTCCTCTTTTAGACAAGGAATTGGTTTCTATGTTCATGGAAACCTTGCCACCGCTATATTATGATCGTCTAATCAGCAGTGCATCATCCAATTTCTCAGATCTGGTGATTGTGGGAGAGAGATTGGAGAACGGATTGAGAAGTGGAAAGATTGCATAGGGGTCCACAAGTAACATGAGCTCCCAAAGGAAGCCATTCTCCAGCTTTCCCAAAAAGAAAGAGGGGGAAACCAATACCATCACTATCAACCCACCATACCAGCCACCTAACATCCCAGTCCCCACTCCCACACAAACAGCTCATCCATTCCAAAACAACAACCAAAACAACCACCAAAGAACCTATCAAAACAGAATAACCTTTGACCCAATTCCCATGTCATACACAGACCTATTTAACTACCTCATCACCAATAAGCTCATCAACACAAGACCCATGAAACCCGTCCAACCACCTTACTTCAGAGGATACAACCCCAATAGTACCTGTGCTTTCCACGAAGGAGCAGTGGGGCATGTTGTGGAAGATTGCAAAGCATTCAAGATAGTGGTGCAAGACTTGGTAGATAAAAAGGGCATAACTTTCAAGCAGGAGGATCCAAATATCGCGACTAACCCGCTGCCTGGTCATGGGAAGCATGCCATTAATGCAATCATGGATATGAAAGAGCAGTCCATAATCAGATCAGCAGAAGATATTCAGACTCCCCTAGAAGTCATTCATGCAGAATTGTGCAAATGCGGGATTATTGGAATGGGTTGTGTTCAGAAAGGAGTTTGTACTAATGTCAGCTGTGTGGGAGCATGTGAAGCATTCAAGGTGGTGTTACAGGATCTGATGGACCACCACATCATCCAGGTGGGTATACAGGAAAGAGAAGAGGATGTTCTGACCTTCCAATCGGATGAGGGTAGAGATGTGAGGAGACCTATCGAGGTGCCATACAGTCAGAATTCGGCTGTGGCAAGACCAAAGACTATTGTGATCCCAGTTCCGGCTCCTAGCCAGAAGAACAATAATGTCCCATGGAACTACAGTGCACCAATTCCAGCTCCGAGATCTCGAGCTGCTCTTGACATCACCAATATTGCAGGAAGTAGCGGGGTAACTAGAAGTGGGCGTGTGTATGTTCCCCAAGCTCAGGAAGAGAATCCCTCTAAGGCAGCAGAAGAGAGGGTCCGAAAAGGAAAGAATGTAGAGCCGGAGCCTATGATAAATAGGAGGGTGTCAGACCCAGAGGTTGCTGAATTCTTGAGGATAATGCGGCAGAGTGACTACAAAGTGGTGGATCAGCTACACCACACCCCAGCCAAAATTTCCATCATGTCCCTACTATTAAACTCAGAAGCCCACCGTGATGCCTTGGTTAAAATACTGAATGAGGCCCATGTCGCCCAAGATATTACAGTCAATCAGTTGGATGGTATAGTTGGGAACATCGTTGCATCTAATTACATTACTTTCACTGATGATGAGCTCACCCCAGAGGGGAAGGGGCACAATAAGGCGTTGCATATCTCAGTGAAGTGCGGTGAGTATACACTCTCCAGAGTTCTCATTGACAATGGATCCTCATTGAATGTTATGCCCAGATCAACGATGAACAAGTTAGAGGTGGATTGTTCCTACATGAGGCCCAGCTCAACCCTGGTCAGAGCCTTTGATGGGTCTAAGAAAGAAGTCATAGGGGAAATGGAGTTCCCAATGCAAATAGGGCCTGAGTTGTTCTATGTGACTTTTCAAATTATGGATGTTGAATCCTCATACAGCTGTCTCTTGGGGAGACCTTGGATCCATGCAGCAGGCGCTGTCCCTTCAACACTTCACCAAAAACTCAAGTTTATAGTCGACGATAAGCTTGTGGTTGTCTGTGGGGAGGAAGAGTTCACAGTCAGCAAACCTGTCCCCTCTCATTATATTGAAGCTACAGAGGAATCCCTCGAATCCGCCTTCCAATCCTTAGAAATTGCGAATGCTGTGTTCGTAAGTAGAGAATCCCCACTACCTGTACCCAAGTGGTCCAATGCTGATGTTATGGTAGCAAAAGTTATGCTGAAGAGTGGCTATCAGATTGGGAAGGGGCTAGGAAAATTTGAGCAAGGAATTCTGTCGCATGTGCATCTGCAAGAATACAAGGACAGACATGGGTTAGGTTACTGGCCCACTCCAACTGATAAGAGAAGAATGGTCGAGGAAAAGCGTGAGAAGAGATTGGCTAAGCTTCAGGGGAGAGAACCCCGGTTGATGATGGTCCCCGTAGATAACCTCAAGCAGAATTTCAGAAGTGCTGGCATGCTGATCCCTAATCAGATAGCTGTCATCGAGGAAGAGCTAGGTGAAGAAGGAAAGAATCGGGGCCTGGTTCGTCGCAGTGCTGCAGGAGAAGAAATTGGCAACTGGAAGATCGTTAATTTCCCTGTCGTTTTCATTTCAAAGTAATGATCTTTGTAATGCAAATCCTTTGGCTCTGCCCAAGTCCTTAGGACCTTTTCATAAGGGCATGCATGTTTTTCTTATTTATTATCATCTATCAATGAAATGTAGTTTTGAATTTCTCGAATGAATAAAAATAGCCTTTTTCGCGTCTTCATTTTGTGTCTCTATTTTTGCTTGTTCATTGCTTTTCTATTCCCGCAAATGCAGATCTAAAATGAATACCTCTGAAAATAATGATGCCAGCGGTTCATATGTTAATTTTGATTACCCCGTTAATCAAGCCGAGGAGGATGCTGAGGATGACTGGGAAACGCCTCCAGAATTGATGAGAATGGTCGAGCAAGAAGAAAAAGTTATTCAGCCATATGGGGAAACTATTGAGATCATCAATTTAGGCACAGAGGGCGAAATGAAAGAAGTCAAGGTGGGCACTTCAATGAAAAAGAGTGAGCATGAGAAGTTGGTTCAACTCCTGCGTGACTACGTTGATGTCTTTGCATGGTCGTATGAGGATATGCCCGGGTTAGATACTGATATAGTGGTGCACAAGCTGCCAGTCAAGCCTGAGTGCCCTCCGGTTAAACAGAAGTTAAGGAGGATGAAGCCCGAGATGTCTTTAAAGATCAGAGATGAAGTGAAGAAACAGTTCGACGCTGGTTTCCTAGCCGTAGCCAAATGTCCGCAGTGGGTTGCTAACATTGTGCCAGTGCCCAAAAAGGATGGAAAAGTTAGAATGTGTGTTGATTACAGAGATCTGAATCGTGCCAGTCCCAAAGACGATTTTCCCTTGCCTCATATTGATGTCCTAGTAGACAGCACAGCACAGCATTCCCTTTTCTCCTTCATGGACGGGTATTCGGGGTATAATCAGATTAAAATGGCTCCTGAGGATATGGAGAAGACTACTTTCACAACTCTCTGGGGAACGTTCTGCTACCAGGTCATGCCGTTTGGGTTGAAAAATGCCGGTGCTACTTACCAAAGAGCTATGGTCACGTTGTTCCACGATATGATGCACAAAGAGATTGAGGTGTACGTGGACGATATGATCGCAAAGTCTAGAACAGATGAAGAGCACGTCGTTAATTTGCGGAAGCTCTTTGAACGGTTGAGAAAGTTCAAGCTCAGGTTAAATCCGGCTAAATGCACCTTTGAGGTGAGATCAGGAAAACTATTGGGGTTTATTGTCAGTCAAAAGGGGATAGAGGTTGACCCAGATAAAGTGCGTGCAATTCTCGAGATGCCTACTCCTAAGACAGAAAAAGAAATTCAGGGTTTTCTCGGAAGACTGAACTACATTTCCAGGTTTATCTTCCAGTTAACTGCCACATGTGAGCCGATTTTCAAATTGCTGTGCAAGAATCAAGAGACTAAGTGGAATGATGATTGCCAAGAGGCTTTCGAGAAGATTAAGAAGTACCTGCAGAATCCGCCTATTTTAATGCCTCCTGTACCCGGTAGACCTCTGATCCTGTACCTAACCGTGCTAGACAGCTCAATGGGCTGCATGTTAGGGCAACATGATGAATCTGGGAAGAAAGAGCATGCCATTTACTATTTGAGCAAGAAATTCACTGACTGTGAGACAAGGTACTCGCTGCTAGAAAAGACTTGTTGTGCTTTAGCTTGGGCTGCTCATCGTCTGAGGCAGTACATGCTAAGTCACACTACTTGGTTGGTATCTAAAATGGATCCTATCAAGTATATCTTCGAGAAGCCCGCACTTACAGGGAGACTTGCCCGCTGGCAAATGCAGCTATCAGAATATGATCTCCTATATGTCACTCAGAAAGAAATTAAAGGTAGTGCGCTGGCCGAGTACCTGGCACACCAGCCTGTTGAAGATTATCAGCCTATGCAGTATGGCTTTCCCGATGAAGATATCATGGCTTTGTTTGAAGAAGGGAAATCCCCAGAAGATGAAAGATGGAGAATGGTGTTCGATGGTCCCTCCAATATATACGGGCACGGAGCCGGGCAGTGCTGATTTCCCCTGATAATCGCTTCATCCCATTCACTGCCAGACTAAGCTTCTACGTCACTAATAATATCGCAGAGTATGAGGCATGTATTCTTGGTATCCAGGCAGCCAGTGATTGGAAAGTTAAGAGACTTGATGTGTATGGAGATTCAGCTCTAGTAATTCACCAAGTGAACGGTGATTGGGAGACAAGGGACTCCAAGTTGATCCCTTACCGAGATTACATTCTAAAACTGGTTGAGCTTTTTGAGGAAATCACATTCCAGCACCTTCCTCGCAATGAGAATCAGTTGGCTGATGCACTAGCCACGTTGTCTTCAATGTTTAATATCAGCTGCGACAAAAGCTTGACTCACATCGGGATTCAACATCGAGATTTGCCAGCACATTCCTACTCATGCGCAGCAATTGAGGATAATAAAGACGATAAGCCTTGGTATCATGACATCAAGCAGTATATCCTGAACAGAGAGTATCCTCCAGGGGCATTGGAAAAGGATAAAAGAACACTTAGAAGGCTGTCAATGAACTTCTTCTTGAGTGGCGAGGTGCTCTACAAGAGGAATCATGATAAAGTACTCCTTAGGTGTGTGGCGAAGAAGGAGGTAGAAAGGATCATGAGTGAGGTGCATGAAGGCTCGTTCGGGACACATTCCAACGGGCATACTATGGCAAGGAAGATATTAAGGGCTGGCTATTATTGGCTACAGATGGAGTCAGATTGCTACAGTTTTGTAAGAAAGTGCCACAAATGCCAGATTTATGCTGATCATATACATGTACCACCGGCTTCATTAAATGTCTTGACTGCACCTTGGCCATTTTCATTGTGGGGCATGGATGTCATTGGTCCCATAGAGCCCAAGGCGTCAAACGGGCACCGCTTCATTCTAGTTGCAATTGATTACTTCACCAAATGGGTTGAAGCTGCCTCATATTCCAGCATAACCAGTTCTGTGGTTGCCAAGTTTGTAAAAAAGGACCTGGTGTGTCGCTATGGTCTCCCGGATAAAATCATCACGGACAATGGTAGCAATCTAAACAGTAAGATGATGAAAGAATTGTGCGCAGAGTTTAAGATCAAGCATCACAATTCCTCTCCCTACCGTCCAAAGATGAATGGGGCAGTCGAAGCAGCCAATAAGAATATCAAAAGAATCGTGCAGAAGATGGTAGTAACCTATAAAGACTGGCACGAAATGCTTCCTTTTGCTTTGCACGGGTATCGCACCTCAGTACGCACTTCGACCGGGGCAACCCCCTTCTCTCTAGTGTATGGGTCAGAAGCAGTTCTTCCCATTGAAGTTGAGATACCCTCTCTACGGGTGCTGTTGGAAATCGAGTTGGAAGAAGCAGAATGGGTCCAGGCTCGTCGGGATCAGCTGAATCTCATTGAGGAGAAAAGAATTGCTGCCCTATGCCATGGTCATTTGTATCAACAAAGGATGAAGACAGCCTTCGACAAGAAGGTTCGCCCTCGAGAATTCAGCGAAGGAGACCTTGTGCTCAAGAAGATCCTGCCTATCCAGAGTGACCCCCGTGGGAAATGGACTCCTAGCTATGATGGGCCATATGTGGTAAAGAAAACCTTTTCTGGAGGAGCATTGATACTCACCAACATGGATGGTGAAGAACTCAGAAACCCAGTTAATTCAGATTCAGTCAAGAAATATTACGCCTGAGAAAAATAAAAGAAAAAAGAGAAAGATGAGCCAAGCAAGAATTAGCTCGCTAGGTCGAAAACCCGAAAGGGCGGCCTAGGCAAAATTGAGCGACCCGGTGGATTGAAAACCCAAAAGGGCGATCCAGGCAAAAATTAGGGTCAGAAAAGTTGGACATAAAAGAAAAGGGGCAAGCAGTGCTTCCAAAAGCTTGGATAAAAGGGTGATCAAGGCTGCAAGTATGAGCGGTTGGCATCAAACGCTCCAGAGACAAAGAATATTCATAAGATCTGCTGCGTCTATTCTCCTTTCTCTTTTTCTTAGTTTCAGGAAAATTTCCAATGTACTCTTTTCAGTCAGCGTGACATTCTGCGCGTCTGACTCCCGTATGAATAAAAGTCCAAATTTTTCACTCTATAAGTTTGCTGTCTTATCATTGCTTTCTTTTCATTTCTGATTTTTTAAAAAACTACGTTTTATGGTAGATGATAAATAAATCACGGAAATGTGCATACGTCATAGCATTAAAATCATTGCGAAATTTTTGAAAATGACGACAAAAAGAGACGATCTTTCAGTCAAGTAAGCTCACCGAAAATCAAATAAGAAGCGCTGATCGCATTGAAACAAGAGGACGAAGCTCGTCCCCCGAATCATTATCATAAATAATCATGGTGCCTCATAACGCAAGTCCCACGAGTGGATCGGACCAGCAAAAGAAACGCCAAAAAAAAAAGGGGGGTTGAAAAAGCAAAAGAGCAATAAACAAATAAAGTCATACATTACATTTCCCAAGCATAAAATCATGCACCCATCATACATAGGAAATAATAATAAAAAGAGAAATTCAGACATTTGCATCACATTCATCATAAGAAAAAGAAAAAGAAAAAAGCAATCATGGCATTTGCATTGCATGCGTTGACGCATTTTCCAGCTGCAGACAAGTGAGAGAGAATGAACACCGCAGTGTTAATGCTCGCCTTCAGATTCCAGAAAATGCTCCCCCAAGTTGGGAGTTCAAAAAAAAAAGAGAGCGCTCAGGCGCGCATTGCGGATTGGAGCCCAGAAAGATCATCGCTCCCTTCTGCCCAGGTCTCACATCGTGTACGAGCAACACGATGGACCGCAGCCCCATGTGAGGTTCAACGGAATAGTTGTATCAGCCTAAGATACAGTGGACGCCGTGCATTGATCAGTATATCAGTTCCGGAGCTGATAACGATCCCCCCGGTCGCTCGAAAAGGCCAACAGGAAGAGCGTGCTCCTCAAAGCCACGTGCAAACTCGGATTCGTCAAGAGTTCGTTTAAGGATTACAGGTTTTAGGCAGCCTGGGCAATTTATCGCATTCTGCACGCAAGTGCCCATTTACTTTTCTGTTTGCACGCCAAGTGCCCATTTACTCTTCTGTCTGCACGCAAGTGTCCATTTTACCTTGTCTGTCTGCACGCAAGTGCCCATTTTACCTTTTCTGTCTACACGTCAGTGTTCATTTACTATTTTCGCAGCAACACGAAAGTGCCCATCTATTCAAAAAAAATAGAAAAAGAAAAAGAGGAAAATTCGGGTTTCCCCAAGTAGACAAAATCGGTATAATTTCTGAATTCTTTATCTTCATTTTGCCTTGGAATGTGTTTCGGCCAATTCATATTCCTCGTTAAAATTCAGATAAAGAGGGGCAGCTGTCATACCCCAATTTTGTCCGGCTTAGGTCAAAACCCTAATTTTCCACACAAAAAATATATAATAAATTATGCATTGCATTTTGGATCCTAGAAATCGCTTCAAAGTTTTTGAAATCATTTTTAGGGTTAGAATGCACGTTATGGGAAATTAGGGTCAAAAAGGGGCATTTTGGTCATTTCTCACAAAAGGGTCTATAAAAATAATTTTTGCAATAAGCCTCATGCATCAAATTAGGGTTTTTGAAAAATACGTTATGCATGCATGGCAAGCTTTGGAAAATATTTTATGCATGCATGGCAAAGACCTAAAAGCATTTTTGTGGAAAGCAAGAATTGATTTCTATTTTGTTCCAAAGGCCAAGAATCAATTTATAGTATATTCCATAGGCCATGAATCGATTCCTAATTGTTTTAACTAAGTGAAGAATCGATTTTCACCTATTTTAGGATGTCCTGAAAATCGATTTCCCTCTTCTTGCATAGGCCTTGAAATCGATTTTCAAGCTTTTCCTTAGGCCATGAATCGATTCCTCATTGTGTTAACTAAAGCAAGAATCGATTTTCACCTATGCAAAAGGTCCTGGAAATCGGTTCCTCTTGTTTTCAAAAGAACCAAGAATCGATTCTTTATTATTTCCAAAGGCTCAAGAATCGATTCCCACTATTTTAACTAAAGCAAGAATCGATTTTCACCTATGCAAAAGGTCCTGAAAATCGATTCCTCTTGTTTTCTAAGGAACCAAGAATCGATTCTTTATTATTTCCAAAGGCTCAAGAATCGATTCCCACTATTTTAACTAAGCTTGGAATCGATTCATGTGACTTTTCAAAGGCAAGGAATCGATTATGCACTTGTTACACTTCATCAAACAATCGATTCATCCTTGCAATAAATGTTTTTTAAAAAAATTCTACGCTTTCCTAAGCCTATAAATAGGCAGCCTCAAATCACATTTAGGGGAGAGATTTTCACGAAATCAGAAAATACACACACATCTCACAAGATCAGAGAAGAATTGCTCCACACACATTTCACGAGATCTGAGAAGACAACTCTCGCAAATCTCATTTTCCAGTTCTGCGCTTCATTTTTGCTCTATTCGCGCCGTTGGTCCGTCTGAGCTGATCTCCTGCAAGGGTTAGTCAGGGTTTGCGTTCTTCAGAGTTGTAATATCTGTCTTCATCAGAGGTATTTCAGTCTTTTCATTTGTTAATATTTAGTTATTGTGATCCATGTGATTTAACTCAGCTATAGCGTTTATCTACTCGTTCTTGTACATTATCGTCCATTGTTGATGACGAACCATATGATTCCCACTTATGCCTAGTGCATCATGTTCTAAGTGGTGAAGATGGTCACGGATGATTCAACCTTCCCCTTTCAAACCCTTTCAAAAACACTTTTCGTTAGAACTACGTCGCTTTGATTCCCGTTTGGGATACGTAGGAGCGAGTCACGTTCTCGTCAAGCGCAACAAATAAAAATTCTTTTCACCCCCCTAAACCAATCATTTTCATAAAACAAACAAAAATCATTTTCAAACCCATTGTTGCTAGTAGCTCATCAGAGCCTCTGTTCGTTTAGCTATTAGTGACAATGTCCTTTTCTCCTAAAAATAATAAACGATGATCCATCATAACCTTTGTTAGTTTGATCACCGTACAAATCAATCTCTTTCCAAAATCATTTTCAAAAAGATAATAAAAACGAGTTGTTATCAATAGTCCATCAGAACCTTCGTTCGTTTGACTAGCGGTACAACTCTCTCTTTTTGAGCATTTAGTAGTGATTCATCATAGCCTCTGCTAGTTTAATCATTCACTAATGCTCGTCCTATTTCAAAAACTCACTAAAAAAGATAAAAAACAAAAACTTTTCAAAAAAGAACCAAGAACTACGTAGCTTTGAATTCTCCATCGCACCGGGAGATACGTAGGAGCGGGCCATGTCCCGTCAAGCACTTTTTCTAAAAACCCTTTTTTCCCCCCTTCTCACCTAAAATAAAATTTTCATTAAAGATTTCCCATTCATCTCCAAATAAGAAATAAATAAGCAAATCTAGGTATTTTTCAAATCAAACATTAAAACCACACATTTAATTAGAGGTTCCCTTTCGGTAGAAAGGACGTGCGCGGTGCTAACACCTTCCTCGCACGTAATTGACCCCCGAACCCATATCTCTAGTTTTCCAAAGACCATCCGCCTTGTCCAAAAGACTTTTTTTCAATGTTTTGGTCTTAAAATTAAAATATTGGTGGCGGCTCCAAAATTTTCCACGTTGTACATTGAGAAACCCAAACAAGGGGATTTTTCGGGGTGCAACATGTTTTACTCTTGTCTGTGGCTTAGCATAATCCGAGAAATAATGCAAGGTATTCTATACCCAATTTCAACGGAAACCCCAATTCGTATAGCTATACCAAATAATGTTAGGGCCCTAGCTTTGGGTTCAGGACTCCCCTCCACTAGGTATGCTACATGAATCTCGGGATAGTCATCCCCATGGTATCTTTTATCATTATCTCGGACATTATGTCCGTTACTCGACACAAGACCGTATTCTTTCATCTTATTACTTGAACTTAGACACTTAGGTCTTTGACTTGACACCCAGGTCCTTTCTCACTCGATACAACAATTATTCGAGTATAACTTAGTTCTTAACAATAAGCTTTCATTGAATTACTTCTGTAACTTTGCTCTCTCGTGTGCATTGTTTAATTTTTCGCAGGCATCACAGAAGAGGGCGCACGACCCGTTCCCAGGGGCGGACGGTCCGTGTGTCCTGTGCAGATTCACAGTTCGCTTCGTTTATTTCGTATCGCTTTTCCTATGGTATCCAATCCGTAACCCAATCAAAATTCCAACAACACAACCAGAGTACAAACACATTCCAGTAGAATCAAAATCCACATAATACATATATAATTTTTATAAAAACCGTAAAACGTTATTTTCCGAAAAACGGTTTTGAGTCAATAATCTTTCGAAATCCAAATACCGATTTCAACCAACATTTCAACAATCAATTATAAAACCCTAAACGTGAGTAAAACTCATCGGTTTGAAGAATTCGTTAGAGATCGAGTCTTCACACCAAATAACTGAACGGTGACCACTCGAACAATCCCCATAATCGTCCAAACCGCTTCAAAAATGAAAACCAACTCACTATGGACTCCGAAAACAGTAGCTTCCTCAGTCAATACCTCATTGAAGTCGACAATGTGGTGGCTAATGGTGCTTCCAAACTGAATTTCAGGGATTCCTAAACACATGCAATGAAATTGGCATCAAGCTTTGGTCATAGGAGCTCAAAACTCCATTTTTGTTACTTGAGAGCTAGGGGGTTTGAAAATGGTGAATTGAGAATCAGGAGGAATGAGATGATGAAAGTTAGCTGGTTGGAAAGAGGATGAAAAACTGAATTGAAGGGACAAAATTTGACTTACATGCAACAAGGTTTGATGTGGTTGGTGTTCCTATCCTCTTCTCCTCCTTCCCCCCACTCTTCTCTTCCTTTCTCTCTATTTATGAATTTTTAGTTTTCTGGTTTGAGTGGCAAGAGAGTGGGAATCAGATGGGTTAAAGGCTGAGGTGTTTTAAAAGAAAGGAAATGACCATTTTTCCCTTATATGCAACTCTCACTTAAATTTTCCTTTCTCTCACTTTCACTTCTCCAATTTTGTTTCCAATTTGCTGAATGAGAGGGAAAGGAGTAGGATCAGGTGGTCTCATGAGCTGAAGGCTTAAGTGGTTGGAAAAGACCAAAATGCCCTTGGCTCTCTAATCCCCACATAATTCTATTTCTTCCCTAAAACAATCACATAGTTCATTCGACTAACAATTAAATGTTGCTTTCACGCTTTTCACATGTCCGTGATTTGATTCGTTATTTCATCGAATAATAATTCGTTAGTTAATTTCATAAATCCAAACCAGCTTCAGTTGATGCAGATAATATAACAACAAAAGCTTCCGCACCTTGGAATAGAGACTGGCTGGCTGAAGTGAAGGAAATAACACCATCAGTTGCAGGCAGGGAATGTTCCACCACTTCAGAAGGAAACCCAATGGTGCGGTTGAAGTAATCAATGGTAACATGGTTGGTAGTCGTCCAATTCATTCCCAAAACGACCTCCATTCCCCTCATAGGCGAACAGATAAAATCAACTACAAAATTCCTGCTTCATATAGTGTGTAGACAGTTAAGACATAATGACTGGGTTCGAACACGACCCCTTGCAGCCGTAATGAAATGGTTATCGTTTCGGATATTGGAGATACCGTTAATTCTAACCGTTCAACACATGCTTCAGAGATAAAACAATGAGTAGCACCAGAATCATAGTGTATTAACAGATTTATGGAAAAGAGAACATGCACCCCTCAGAAGATTATCATCTGGCTTGATAGTTTGAGTGTCCGAGGTGTTGACTCGAGCATGTCTTGGAACATTAGGAGATTCCAGGAAAGCCTTCTTCGTCGGGCACTCATTAGCATAATGGCCCACTTCTTTGCACAAGTAGCACTGATTCTGTACAGCTTGACATTTACCTCTATGATTCTTCTTGCAGAAAGAACATTTGCTAGGCCTAGAAGAATCAATCATCTGCACCTGCTTTCCTTTATCAGAATTACCTTTATACCTAGTATCAGAAGAGGTTGATTCAGTACCCATTTTCTTGTGCTTCCAGAAGTCTTTCTTCTCTGCGTACATCCTCTTGAGATCTCCTTCAGCAGTATGAGCTTGTTGTACCAAAGTAGGATAAGTGGTCATAGTGTAAGAACTAAGACCTTGGTTCACATCACCACGAAGACCTTGTTTAAACATAATCATCTTCCACCTGTCATTGGGGGCATGAGTTCCTACTTCATAAAATTGAGACAGTCTTTCAAATTTTGCAGCATATTCCCCAACTGACATGTCCTCCTGCTTCAGATTAACGAACTCAACTTGTTTGACAAGTCTCTGGGCATCAGGAAAGAATTGACCCAGGAATAACTCCTTAAAGTTATCCCAATTAGGAGGTGTCCCTGGAGTTTGAAGCATCTTGCGTGCATGGGTCCACCAAGTATGAGCATCTTCATCTAGAGCATTGGCAGCACAAATCACTTTCTCTGCTTCATCACATTGTAACTAGGTCAAACTGCTCTGATACCAATTGTAACACCCCAATACTTCTAACATATAGATACACTGAGATGCACATCTGTATCAACAATCAGAGGACACAATCCCTGTTTAGATATTGAACACACTAAATTTTTCCGATAATAAAACATAATATCTCAGATCAACCTATCTTGAAGTCCATAAAATTTAACTTGGTTCTCAACTTAAAAGGAATACAAAGTCTATTGTTAAATATCATAACCATAGAAGCGGAATAGGTTTATACAACTCAAATCAAATACAAGTTATATAACCATAACAGAAAATAACAAGAGAAACATAATCGGAAACTCAAGACTACAAGTCTTCGGCATCTCCATAAGCACGTCACCTAATCGTGCCGCCTCGCCTTCCTCTTACCTTGTTTCTCTGTAAAAAAAACCACAATAATGATAGGGTGAGATAACACTCTCAGTGAGTTCTACCGTGACCCCTCACAATCACTCGGTTCAATTATAAAACCGTTGCAATAGTTTAATTTATAAACCACTTGCTCATATAACCGTAGCCCATCGCCGACCGTGCAAACAACCACAATCTCGGCATATAATGTGCTATTCAATTATTTCCAAGCCTTGTAAGTTAATTTATAATTACAAGCTTACCAATCGAAACATCGACCGAGCAAACAACCACAATCTCGGCGAATCGTGTACCTAACGTAGCATAAAATCGGCCGTGCAACAGCCACAATCCCGATAAACCCTCGCTAGTACTTTACCTAACGTGTCCAGGGCCTAGGGTAGGGGCTCATGACCTTCCCCGCCTAGTATGCTATTCATCGGATCGTCACCCGACATTGATATAATTTATATATCATACCCGCATTGGGCCGACTCCTAATAATTCGATATAATCTATATATCGTAAAGCTTAGACCGTTTTCGATGTTTCAAGGTAATAGACATCCCGCGTCACTAATATCAAACCAAATAGGGCATGTAATCCGATTAGTTGTTCAAAAAGCATGTTCTCACACGTGGGCTATCTTTCGGTTTTTCGAAACATTTATAGCTTTCAAAACCTTTCCTGAAAATCAAGTTGAACATGTTTAAAACAATGTTTTTTACAAGTGTATATCATCACAATTGGTTGGAAGGAAGATTAGAAGAGGTTTGGAATCGAACAGAGCAACGAAACGAAATTTTGGTATCCAGTGACAGTAGCATGTGCACGACCCGACCCGTGCCCAGGGGCGCAGGGTCCGTGTGCATTGTTTAATTTTTCGCAGGCATCACATAAGAGGGCGCACGACCCGTGCCCAGGGGCGCACGGTCCGTTCGTCCTGTGCAGATTGACAGTTCGCTTCGTTTATTTCGTTCCGCTTTTCCGATCGTATCCAATCCGTAACCCAATCAAAATTCCAACAACACAACCAGAGTACAAACACATTCCAGTACAATCAAAATCCACATAATACATATATAATTTTTATAAAAACAGTAAAACGTTATTTTCTGAAAAACGGTTTCGACACAATAATCTTTCGAAATTCAAATACCGATTTCAACCAACATTTCAACAATCAATTATAAAACCCTAAACGTGAATAAAACTCACCGGTTTGAAGAATTCGTTAGAAATCGAGTCTTCACACCAAATAACCGAACGGTGACCACTCGAACAATCCCCGTAATCATCCAAACCGCTTCAAAAACAAAAACCAACTCACTATGGACTCCAAAAATAGTAGCTTCCTCAGTCAATCCCTCCTTGAAGTCGACAATGTGGTGGCTAATGGTGCTTCCAAACTGAATTTCAAGGATTCCTAAACACATGCAATGAAATTGGCATCAAGCTTTGGTCATAGGAGCTCAAAACTCCATTTTTGCTACTTGAGAGCTAGGAGGTTTGAAAATGGTGAATTGAGAATCAGGAGGAATGATATGATTAAAGTTAGCTGGTTGGAAAGAGGATGAAAAACTGAATTGAAGGGACAAAATTTCACTTACATGCAACAAGGTTTGATGTGGTTGGTGTTCCTCTTCTCTTCTCCTCCTTCGCCCCACTCTTCTCTTCCTTTCTCTCTATTTCTGAATTTTTAGTTTTCTGGTTTGAGTGGCAAGAGAGTGGGAATCAGATGGGTTAAAGGCTGAGGTGTTTTAAAAGAAAGGAAATGACCATTTTGCCCTTATGTGCAACTCTCACTTAAGTTCTCCTTTCTCTCACTTTCACTTCTCCAATTTTGTTTCCAATTTGCTGAATGAGTGGGAAAGGAGTAGGATCAGGTGGTCTCATGAGCTGAGGGCTTAAGTTGTTGGAAAAAACCAAAACTCCCTTGGCTCTCTAATCCCCACATAATTCTATTTCTTCCCCAAAACAATCACATAATTCATTCGACTAACAATTAAATGTTGCTCTCACGCTTTTCACATGTCCGTGACTTGATTCGTTATTCCATCGAATAATAATTCGCTAGTTAATTTCATAAGACGAAATTAACCGAAATTCAGGGCAACACCTTTTTAATGTAAATTTTAGTGGTTAGTTCGTTAGGAGAGAATGTTGGTTTCTAATATTCGAAACAAATGCTTTTAGTGTCCGTTAGCTCACTAACTGAGCTATCTACCCCGTAATAAAAAAAACTGAGCTACCTACTTAAGCTTTAACTTATATGTAACATTCATATTAATATAAACTCATATATTTGCAGTCTTTAATGGTGATATTAATATTAGGAAAAGTTAGGTGAGCTGGGCTCCACCAAAAATATCATCACGCTGGCAGCGGGAGTTGAACCCACGCCTTTGCAGGGAATGCACCAACTCCTTACTATTGGGGTTCAACCCACGCCCTTGCGGGGAATGCGCCAACTCATAATTCAACATGATTATATTTTCTTCCGTTTATATTTTGTATTGAAGAAAAATCAAGGCTGCATTTTTTTCATGCTTTCATTTTCTTGATTTTTAGGGCATAAATTCTAAAATGATGATTCTTTTGATATTTTTTCGCATTCTTTCTGATTTGCTCGAGGAGGGTAATCCACCATACAATAAACAAATAATACCCTCCACCATACAATAAACAAATAATCTCAACGCTTAAAATTCAATAATTTGTATTCCATGTATGTATAGAGGTTGGGGGGGGGGGGGGGGAGCATTTGTGTGACCTCAATATGCAATCATTCACATGTAAAAATAAAATTTAGGGAAAGAAAATAAAATAAGCTTAGAAAACATAAATATGTAAAAGGAGGTAAAAAAATTCAAATAATTATAATATATTTCTAGTTTAGGAAGAAACTTTTATGAAACAATGTAATAACAAAGAAATGATGAATTCTCCTATGAAGTAAATACAATTATTATTAAGAGCAGTGACTTGTCAATTGTTAAAAAAACTGGAAATGCACGACACCCATTTTTTGCGGAATTCATTACTCTCTAGCCAATCAAATTAACTTGGGATGCATCACGATACAAAATGTCGGGATGTTTATCATTTCCGTAATATTACTCACACACAATAGTTAATGCCTTAATAGTTTTTTTGACAAAATTAATGTCTTAGTATTAAAATTGATTCACCTTAACCCAGAGCGTGGGGTTAAGTGGTTAGGGTTGATCCTCCCTTAACCAAGGGTCGGGGGTTCAATCCCTACATTGGAAACAGAACAGCGTTAAAACTCTGGGCCTGCTGTCTTGCCCCTCGAGACACTTACAATTCAGCGAGGGAAACCAAAAAAAAAATTGATTCACCTTGGACTTTTTTCAATAGTTAATCGTGTAAAAAATTTCCTTAGTTCGATTAATGGGTAATTGTTTTTTTTTGTCTATAGACTTTGACCCCACTCCAGTGTCTAGGGGAAAGGGACGCTGAAGAATCCGGAGTTCGACCGTCAGATAATTGTTTGAGAGCACTTATCTTTTTTGTAAATTTTTTAAAATTAAAATATTACGTCATTATTTTTGTACATGCATTGTGAAAAAATGCTGAGTTTTCTTTTTACGTCAAAAAATTCTGAGTTGAATAATTGGATTATGATGGGAAAATATAGAACTTTCGTTAGTAACCAAAAAAAATATAAAAATTTCCTTAATAAATTCGGCTGTGGATATTTCTTTCTACCTAATTGAGATATTATTTTGAAACAATTATTTAATTTTCATTTTTAGCTTTATATATATATATATATATATATATATATATATATATATATATATATATATATATATAAAACAGGAGGAGTATTAGAGGTACTCCATCCTAATTACAAAAGTTCAGCTACTGCTGTTTACAGTCTTAATACAAGTTAGTGGAGACGTCCACCAATCCGAAATTAAGGCACCACCTACAACACCTTCTTTACCCAGACACCAACCCCATGATATATATTTGACCTTGTTAACAACATTGGGGATTTTGACGGCCACCCCTTGAAAAATGACATTGTTTCTTTCCTTCCAAATCAACCACATTGTTGCCATCCAACTTAGCGACGGATTTAGCGACCGCCAAATCCGTCGCTACAAGACGTGCCATTTTTTTTTTTTTAAAATTCAAATCCGTCGCTAACAGGAAATTTCGTCGCTAATGGTCCGTCGCTAACACTGACGTGACCGTTGGCAGACCTTGGAAATCGTAAGATTCCCAAATCCATCGCTAATCCCCAAATCCGTCGCTATTATTCCGTCGCTAATGTTTGGGAATGCGTGAAATTTAAATCCGTCGCTAAAATTCAAATCCGTCGCTAAATATCCCTCGCTAATTTTAATTAAATTTTCCTATTCCGTAACACACTCTTCTCACCTCACTCACACTTCCCTCCGTCGCAGCACGCCACCGCCACGCCACCACCACCCATTCCCTTCCCTCCGTCGCAGCAAGTAACGCCACCATTCTCTCTTCTCTCACATTTCACTTTCTTTCCTCTTCTCCATTCTTCTCTCAAAACAACGAACCACACCACCACCGTCCATGCTACCAAGGTTTGTTTGTTCTCACTCTTCTCTCTCTTTCTCTCTCTCTCTCCAAACCTTCTCTCTATTTCTCTCTAATCGTTTATCTCTCTCATTCCTCACCATAGGCACAAATCTATTTCTTACCACCCACCGGAGTTCGCATAGTTCCCGGACAGCCAAACGCACCGGAGTTCGCATAGGCACAAAAACGGTTAGTTTTTATTTATTTTTGTTTTTAGGAATGATTTTTGTTTAGTTGTTTTTAGTTGTGAAATGTGAGTTTTAAATGTGTATGTTATTATAGAATAATTTTTTGTTGTTTGAAAGATTAATATTAGTGTTTAGGATTGTGAATTTTGAAAGGTTGTTGTATGTGTTTAAGATAGTGTTTAGAATTGTAGAATAAAATTGTTGTTGTTGTTATTAATTAGAAATGTGTCATTGGAATTGAATTGAAATTGAAAAATGTAATTGAATAATGTATGAAAAGTGTATGTTGTTGGAGATGTTAATTGAAAAGTGTATGTTTGTTAGAGTTGTTAATTGAAAAATGTCTAATTGGAATTGATAATTGGTGACAAGTGTATGTTAATTTTGAAATTGAAATTGTGTTAAATTGTTGTTTTGATGTTTGATGAACCCTAGGTTGGATGACTATTTGATGTTGTTATTGTGTGTTGTTGATGGAAAAGGGTGAGGTGCTTGCTGTCCTTCACCCCCCATATTTTGCTCGAAATCATCTCCATTGAGATAATTGCGAGACTATACTAACAATTTTAAGGTTGGGAGTTAGAAATAACTTCCTTCACTACTTATATGGAAAAGGGTTTTGTCAGATCTGTCCTTAACCCCCATATTCGGCTCGAAATCATCTCCACTGAGATCATATCGATGCCACTAACTTGATAGGTTATATTTTAGGTTTAGTTGTGGGAATCTAACGCGTTTTTTTAAATGTGTGTAGATGAATTGGAATCAATTGAATTGTAGTTGGGTGTATGATCGGTTATATCCGGGAAGAGCATTTTTGAAGGAAACTTTTGTAAATGGGGTTGAAGAGTTTATTAGGGTAGCGTGGCAACATGATAAGGCTAAAAAGGAAGGGGGGATTAGATGTCCATGCCTTAAATGTGACGGTATACCTATTACACCTGATGATGAAATTAGGGTGCACTTGTATCGTATCGGGATTAGGCCTAATTATTGCATTTGGGTGGACCATGGAGAATGACTTCCAAATTTTGACTTAGGGGCTTCTTCAAGCAGTTCTAGTTTTCATGTTCCATCTAATGAACAATTTGAGTCGATGGAAAGCATGATTTGTGATGGTCTCGGAGTGAATGTGCCATTTGATGAGCCTCAATATGACGATCATGATGAACTTCCAAATGAAGAAGCACAAAGATTTTATTGTTTGTTAAAAGAGTCAAACACACCGTTGTTTGATGGCTCGCCAGAGTCAAAATTATCTATGTGTGTGAAGCTTTTATCTCTCAAGTCCATGAGTAATATTTCCGAGTTGGGTTTAGATTTTTTGACTCAAATGATGTTGGACGGGACACCTAATAAGGATAGTTTGCCAAAAAATTATTATGAAGCAAAGATGTTAGTTTCGAAGTTGGGATTGGAATGTAAGAAGATTGATTGTTGTGAGGATGGACACATGTTGTTTTACGACAACGAATTTGGTAAAACCGATGGTGCGCTGCAGGCTTGTAGATTTTGTGGAAAGTCGAGGTATAAAGTGCGTAAAGGGGAAAAACGTAATTATAAACCCATTTCTGTAAAGTCGATGTTCTATTTGCCTATAGTTCCAAGGTTGCAGAGAATGTCTGCATCGCCTGAAATTGCAAAGAAAATGACGTGGCATTATGAGAATAGGAGTACCTCGGACATTTTACGCCATCCATCTGATGGTGAGGCGTGGAAACACTTTGATCGAGTGCATTTAGATTTTGCCTCTGACCCACGGAATGTTCGACTTGGTTTGTGCTCTGATGGATTTACTCCATATATCCAAGCATCAGCGTCGCCCTATTCTTGTTGGCCAGTCATTGTTACCCCTTACAATCTTCCTCCTGAGATGTGCATGACTAAACCGTATATGTTTTTGACTTGCTTGATACCTGGTCCATCCAATCCAAAAGCTAACATTGATATCTTTTTGGAACCTCTGATTGATGATCTCAAGAGATTGTGGCAGGGTGTTGGGACATATCATGCATCACGAAAGAAGAATTTTATGATGAGAGCGACATTGATGTGGACAATTAATGACTTCCCGGCTTATGGTATGTTGTCAGGTTGGGGGACTTATGGTAAATTAGCATGCCCCCACTGCATGGAACACACAAAAGTGTTTATGTTGAAATACGGGGGAAAGAATTCTTGGTTTGACTCGCATCGTAGATTCTTACCGCCAGATCATGTATTTAGAAAGAACAAAAGGGCAATCAAGAAAAGGGTAGTTGAAACAGATGTCCCACCGCCTTTGTTGACATCGGGTGAAATTTGGAGTAGAGTTATGAATTTGCCACAAGCCACAGAGGTAGGTTTGTTCTCCCGATTGCATGGTTATGGACAAGTGCATAACTGGACAAAAAGAAGCATATTTTGGAATCTCCCAGATTGGAAAGATAATCTATTGAGCACAATCTCAATGTTATGCACATTGAGAAGAATTTCTTTGACAACATATGGTTCACCGTGATGAATGTGAAAGATAAAACCAAAGACAATAATAAGGCTAGAATGGATTCTGCTCTTTACTGTAGCAAAAGTCGTTCCAATTTGAATTTGGTGCCAATGGCTAATGGCAAGATGTCAAAACCCAAAGCCAAATATTGTCTTACACCCGATGAAGCAAAATATGTTTGTCGATGGTTGAAAGGATTGAGGATGCCAGATGACTATTCTTCTAATCTTGCAAGATGTGCAGATGTGAACACCGGGAAGATGTATGGGATGAAAAGTCATGATTGTCATGTATTCATGCAGCTTACTTACATCGTGAAACAATTTATTTCTGTTCTCATTATTTCAACAACTTTATGTTGTCAAGAAATAATAGAAACGAAATAGAGGTTGAAGAAGAAAGACACGCCCTCACTTTATCTGTGTTTAGCAAACCTGGGCGCCTCTCGGGAAAGAAGTCTACTCAGTGGTTATCAGATATGGAGTATAAATCAGCACATATTCATGTCTTGATCAATGGCACTGAAGTTAAACCATATCTTGAGTAAGTGTGCTTCAATTCAGTTTTCAATACATAGACATTTAGAGTATGAAGTTATATCATGCCTTGACCAATTTTCATTCTAAAGAGTATGGATAATTCTTTTTCAGTGCATTCTTACAAGTTGAGGGTATACGCACTGAAGATTCTTCTATTCGTATACATGAAAGTTTTCCATCTTGGTTTAATGATAGATTAAGTAAATAAAATTAATGCTTTAATGTCTAAAGTTCAAAGTAGATATGAGAGATGACTTATTTTTTCCATATGTGATTACTTAGGTTTATGAAGCGGAACCAACCCCCATAATCCAACATTTGAGTAACTTAGCTGATGGTCCTTTTCGTGAAGTTAGTGAGTGGCACACGTACCTCGTTAACGGTTATAAATTTGACACCCAATCATGGAGTGAGGGAAAACAAACAATTAATAGTGGGGTATATGTAAAAGGGATTGCAGAAGGAGCTGAAGATGAGTATTACAGGGTGATCCAACACATATATGAACTTGAATACAAATATTTAGACTATCAAAAGAAAATTGTTTTGTTTTATTGTAGTTGGTTTGATCCATCGGTTAGAGGAACGAAATTGAATCCAAAATGTAATACTGTGGACATTCGAATGGATAGAAGGTATAGAGCCTATGATCTGTTTATCATGCCTGAAAATGTGAGGTAGGTATATTATGTTCCATATCCATCAACTCGGGAAGGATATTGTGTTGCAATTAAGACAAAACCACGGGGTCGCATTGAAGCCACTGATGTGGGGGATGAGGTTCCTTATCAAGTGGATGAAGTGTCGGGCGTCAATGAGGTAATTGAAGTTGAACCAGTTGATACCTTATGTGATGATCGACTATACATTGAAGAAGTTGAACCAGTATTAGACGAAGAAATTGGAGTATATGAAGAAGATGAAGAAGATGAAGATGAGACTGAAGATGTAGAAGATGAAGAAGATGAAGACTTTTTTTAATCTTATTAGTATCACATAGATAGTTTGATTAGTTTTAATCTCTGCATGTTGTTGATTGTTCACATTTCGTTTATCATTATTGTACGTTGTTGTTGTATTTAAATTTATTTATTAATATATATCTTTATATATTTTTCTTGCGTTTCGTTTTTCATAGATATGCATCCAGGAGGAGGTTCTGACCCGCCGAGAGATGTTAGGGGGAAGAAGATAGCTGAACCTAGAAGGCGGCGTCGAGTTCGTGAGAATGTACTTAATCCAGAGGATACATTTTTGGGGATGCCCCAGACCACCACTACTGCTGGAGGAGCTGGGACTTCACGTTCTGCTGCAGCTGCTCCACCTACTGGTCATTCTCCCTCCGGCCCCAATTGGTATCCTATAAACCCATCTGGCACACCAGCATCCTATGGGTATTTTCCACCTTTGCAGCATCCTATGGACACACCGGGAGGGTATATGGGCCCACTTCTGCAGCATCCTATGGGCACACCGGGAGGGTATATGGTTCCACCTCTACAACATCCTATGGGCACACCAGCAGGGTATATGGGCCCACCTCTGCAGCATCCTATGGGCACACTAGTCGGGTTATCTATGCCTACACCCGAGGTACATACTGATCAGTCCCTACAGGATGATCGTTCTGACCCCCATGGTCATACTGATTCAGAGCCATTATCATCCGGGTCGGAGGATGAGCAGGTGGTTGCCGACCCTGATGGTCGACGTCGCAAAGTCATATATCCCTTTGGCGATGCGTAAGTATTGTTTGACTTTTTTTTAATTTAAATTAATTGTTTCTTTGACGTGTATATATGTTTGTTAGATATGCAACGACTTAATTATGCAGGTTTGTTAGATCGAAGACTGCTTCATCAGCGATCACTTATGTCATTAAGAAACTCTATTTTGAAGAGTACCATGAAAAGGTGACAAAAATTGATAAGAGGAAAAAGAAAGATTTTGTGGACTTGTTTAGGGTAAGTATCAATTATGTCATTACCTACATTGATAATTTATTGTTTAATGTTTAATATAATTACTAATACATATTTTGATTATGTTTAATACAGACGAAAGTGACTTGGAGACCGGAAGATGATGAATTGGTGCATAAAATTTTTTGGACTAGATTTGCAAAGCATTTGGCGGACTTGCTCTACAAATTGCGCCGTAAAAATGAAAGGCCGAGGTATATCCCTCAAGAAGTCTGGGATCAATATCAGGAAGTTTGGACAAGTCAGAAATTCAAAGCCAATGCTGGAAAAGCGAGGGAAAATTGGAATTCAGAAAAGGGTGTCTCACTTCACACTTGTGGCTCCGTCAACCAAGCTCAGCATGCTATGAGATTGGTAGGTTATTTTAAAAATATTTGTACTATTTTAGTTTAGTTAGGGCGATTAGTTACCAATATTTGAGAATTTGTTTCATTTTTACATAGTAAGAAGGCTGGTCGCCCTCTTACTATTGCTGAGCTGCATAGGGCCACACATGTCAGGAAGGATACCCAGACTTATGTTGATGAGCGCTCGAGGACCACTCAAGTAAATATACAACTTGATTTGTATTATATAATGTTTTCTTAAAATGGAGCGCTTATTATGCTATGTTTTGTGGTTATGCAAAACAGGAGAAACATGCTGAGATGATGTTTGAGCCGACTCAGGGGAGCTGGAGCCCTGAGTCACTTGGTCCAATGTCTCCTGAGATCATGGCTTTGGCAAACCGCAATTGGGAGAAGTTGGTAGGGGGATGTACAAGAAACGTATGTATGGTACAGGGCCCTTGGCTCCAAATTTGAGATTTGAGGATGATCAGTTTGACACCAGCGGACCCTCCTCTAGTAGTCGACCTCCCCGTCCTTTAGGTGAGACAGAGCAGCTCAGGCAGCAGATGGAGGAGATGCGGGCTCAGCACCAGCAACAAATACAGGAGATGCATGCTCAGCATCAGCAGGAGCAGCAGAAGCAGAGTCGGACTATGAAAGATATGCAGACAGACTTCTTTAGGTTTGCACGTCAGTAAGAGAAGCTGTTAAAGTACTATAAGAGCATGAAGCCAGATGCCTTTGAGTCTGAGGAGTCCGAGTCTGATGATGGCTCGTTTTAGTATTATGTTGTTATTTGCTGGTTTGGACATGTTTAGAATTTGGATTGTTATTGCTGGTTTGAAGTTGTTTAGGATTTGGATATTTGGTATTGTTGGTTAGTTTGGATGGATTTTATTTGAGTACTCAAAATTTTGGATATTTGGTATTGTTGGTTAGTTTTTATATATTTAGTACTAGTTTGGATTTTATTTGAGTATTCTCAAAATTGTGCTGCATTTGATATATATATAGTTATTAAAAGAAAAAAACAGGTTTTCAAATTTGGACACGTGGCATAAAAAATAAAGCAGTTTTTTTATAAAAAAATTAAATTAGCGACGGCTTAGCCCTCACTAAAATCCGTCGCTAATTAGCGACGGATTTTCCATCACTAAAATCCGTCACTAATTAGCGAGGAAAAATCCGTCGCTAAAATCTCTCGCTAAATTCCGTCGCTAATTTAAAAAAATTCCATCGCTAAATATTAGCGACGGAAAAATTCTGTTGCTAATTCCCTCGCTATGCCACTTTAGCGACGGATTTTTGAGGTTTAGCGACGGAAATTTCCGTCGCCTATCCTGCTTTTTTTGTAGTGTTCTTGTTCATGAAGAGAAAGTTGTCTAGACCAATTCAAATCCCATCTCCATCTCCCCAACTCCCAAGCGCCCACGTTTCCCACAACCTCAATTTTCTGAGATGAAAGTGCATACAAATCCGGGAAAACCACCTTAAATGGCTCGGGTCTTAACCATTTATTGTGCCTAAAAAGACTGGAACGCCCATCACGTAAAGCGCAAGACACGACCTGATGTAAAAAATTCCGGTTTGGTGCCAAATCCCATGCTAACAACATCAAGTCCCTCCACCAAATGGAATCCTTCGACCCCCAACATGTACCAAAAACACAAGAAAGCTTTGATAATAAATTGCCATATCTAAAAGATAAGACCTCCTTCCACAAGGCATTTGATTCTTGAAGCACCGCCATTTCCATTTTGCAAGCAAGGAAGTATTAAAGACTTCTAAATTTTTAACTCCTAACCTACCCTCCTTCTTGGGTTTACAAATATCTTCCCACGCAATCCAACAAATCATTCTTTCCTCATCACACAAACCCCACAAAAAAACTCTCTGAATTTTTGTTAATTCCTTAATAACAACTTTAGGAGCTTTGTAGAAAGAGAAAAAAAATACAAAGGAAGACTTGAAAGGACTGAATTAATAAGTGTTACCCTTCCACTGATGGATAGATGTCGGCCCCTCGAAGATGACAATCTTGCCCGCATGGGGTCCACAACGGGTTTCCATGTAGATTTTCGGCGTGGATTAGCTCCAAATGGAACCCCAAGAAACTTAAAAGGGATGGCTGTTGTGCAACATGACAAAAAAATGGAGGCAGACTCCATAAAATCATCACTAAGATTCAACCCAATCAACTTACTTTTATGAAAGTTAACCCGCAACCTCGATACTAACTCAAAGCTCCTGAAGATAGTTTTGATGCACCTCAAGTTCTTCCACGACCCCTGGCCAAGCAAAATTGTGTCATCTGCGAATTGTAAAAGAGACAAATTCAAAGAACCGGATAGTCCCTGCGCCACAATAAGGAACAAGAAAAGGGATAATGAATTGCCCTGTCTTAGCCCTCTGTGCACCGCGAATTCCTCCGTTGGGCCCCCATTAACCAAAACTGACATCGTACTAGTTAACACGCAAGCTTGCATCCAATCAATCCACCTATTCTCGAAACCCAACATTTTCATCATGTACATCAAAAAACTCCAAGAAATCGAGTCATAGGCCTTCTCGAAATCTACTTTAAAAAGCAAACACTCATCCTTTCTTCTCTTAGCAAGATCAACCACCTCATTAGCAACCAAAACTCCATCTAGAATCTGTCTTCCTGAAATAAAAGCTGACTGACAAGGAGAAATAATTTTGTCAATCACCTTCTTCAACCTCGCTGCCAACACCTTTGAAAGAATCTTGTATAAGTAACCAACCAGACAAATCGGCCTATACTCCTTTAGGCTTTGAGGATTATTGGTTTTTGGAATCAAAGTCAAGAAAGAAGCTGTTATGGACTTAACCAACTCCCAACATTCTTTTATGAATCTGATGTTGAACCCATTAGGACCTGGGCACTTGTTCCCATCACAGTTCCACACTTCTTCCTTAATCTCCTCCTCGGTGAAAGGAGCCACTAATAGAGAATTATCCTCCAAAGTCAAAGTTTGGAACTCAATACCATCAAGAACCGGTCTAGAAAAAAAAGCATCCTAGAAACCTTCCTCAAAAAAGCTACGCACCTCCCTCTTTACATCCCCTACCTGCTCCACACATTGACTATCCACCTGTAAGAATAAAATCTGATTTCGCCTTCTCCTCGATTGGAGACAAGGGTGGAAAAATTTAGTATTTGAATCCCCTTCTTTAGTCCATCACAACCTAGACTTCTGTTTCAACAAACTCTTTCATCTTTATCAGTTGTTGCCAAAACAAAGGAGAGGCCTCTTTTTTCTTCCCCACAACACTTAAGTCACAACCCTCCTCTATACCACCATCTAAATCATTTATCTCTGCCACTATACTATCAATATTAATATCCAACCAACCAAAAACCTCCCTATTCCACCATTTTAATCTTTCTCTAATAATTTTCAACTTCTCCTTGATAACAAACGCCTTCTTACTAGTAATATGAATCTTCTTCCACTCCTATGATACAAAAGATTTGAAAGACTCATGATCAATCCAGCAATTATTGAAACGGAACGGCTTAGGACCCCAATTAAGATTTGAACAAACCAACCATATGGGACAATGGTCAGAGATGTCTCTATTACCTGCCTTCTGACCCTTCACTTGCCATCAATTAACGATACCATCTGAAATTAAAACCTGTCCAACCTACTAGCAGCAATACCATCAGAGCAAAAGTAAGTGTATTTTTTACCATACAAAGGAGGATCAACCATATTCATATCATTCACAAAAGAGTTAAACTCCACCATATCCTTATGCCCCCAATAATCACTCCTACCCATCCTTTCTTCCCTATTAGACACCACATTAAAGTCTCCCATCAACCGCCATTCTCCCGGTGGACTATTATTTTTCAAATTAATGAGATTTTCCCACAACAATCTTCTACCAGCCGTATTACAAGGAGCATGAACATTCACAAAGAAAAACAACTTTGACTTAAACTCTACACAAACACCAATATATCCATGTCCTGATAAAGAATTTTTAACCACCCAAAGATCCTTCTTCCACATCATTGACAAACCACCAGATAAACCATTTGAATCATCTGTTTCTCATTATTTTATTTCTCATTATTTTATTTTTTGTTATAAATTGATCGGATTATTCTACACATCCTTTTATATTCACCCCTTATTAGGAGCAATTTCATCCAAATTCCATATTATGAGAATGACTTTTATAACTATAAATGGCATGCATAAAAAAACTATAAATGGCAGAATAGGAATTCTCGAAGAGGAATTAATTTATTATTTGAGTTTTGGTATTGAATATATTGTAATATTGTAACTTTTAATCACTACAAAAAAAAGAGTATTAGCGACAGATATTAGAGAGGGGAAATGAATCCCTCGCCAAAAAAACATTAGAGAGGGAATTAGCGACGGACAGCACCGTCGCTAAAGGCTAGGCACTTTTTAAAAATAGAAAACAGTGTTCGTCACTATAACCCTTAAAATCTGTCGCTAAAGGTCAGATTTACCTTTCTAACTTGATGGGACAACACTGTTCGTCGCTATAGCCCTCAAAATCCGTCGCTAAAGGTCCGTGTACCTTTCTGACTTGATGGGACAACACTGTCCGTCGCTATAGCCCTTAAAATCCGTCGCTAAAGGGTTTTTAATGGGTTTTTCTTCAAATCTCCCAACCACATCACTCTCATTTCCATTTCACTTCATTTTTTCTCCTCAACTCTTCTCTCTCCCTCACTCTATCAGAATCTCTTCCCCACCACCACCACATAGCTCCTACCACCCTCACTCTCTCTCCCTCTCTCACTCTCTTTCTCCCTTACTCTTCTCCTTCTCTCTACCCTAATCCACTCCTCACCACCATACCACCACCACCACATAGCTCCTCCCATCCTCTCTCTCTCTCTCTCTCTCTCTCTCTCTCTCTCTCTCTCTCTCTCTCTCTCTCTCTCTCTCTCTCTCTCTCTCTCTCTTTCTCCCTTACTCTACTCCTTCTCTCTTTACCCTAATCCACCCTTCACCACCACCACACCACCACCACCACCACCACCACCACCACCACCACCACATAGCCCCTTTCATCTCCTCTCTCTCTATTTCTCCCTTAATCGTCTCCTTCTCTCTCTACCCTAATCCACCCTTCACCACAACTCTCACTCCTCTCTCTCTATTTGGAAAGCTTGATAATAATAATAATAATAATAATAATAATAATAATAATAATAATAATAATAATAATAATAATAATAATAATAATTTAATAGTATAATAATAAATATATAAAAAAAGCAGGTTTAAAAAAATTAAAACAGTGCTTAATACAAGCCATTCAGATTGGGACACGTGGCAGTCAGAATTGGAACGCGTGCCAGTCAAAATTAGCGAGGGAAATTGATTCTCTCGCTAATTAGCGAGGGAATTAGTGAGGGAACTATTCCACGCAAATTAGCGAGGGATTAAAATTCCCTCGCTAATCCATTAACGAGGAGCATTTTAGGGAGGAAATTAGTCCATCGTTAATTTCCTCGCAAATGGTCATTAGCAACGGAATAAGGACGTTTTGTGAGGGAAAATTCCCTCACTAATAACCAATTTTTTTGTAGTAAATATTCATTGATTTTTTTTTTGAAACAGCTAAAAGTCATTGATTTAAACGGATGTATTGCAATATTCCATAATGGGAAAACACATACCGGGTAAAATTATTAAAAAGGGAAGCTAAGCATACACGTCACATGAGCCAATCCTAAGTGGCATGCTGTGGGGAAGACATTTGTGAGATTCCTAATTGGGAACATGTAGACTGAAATGTAGGAATTAGGCAATTACTATCCAAATTATTTATCGGATTTTATTCTTTACCATAAATTAGTTATAGATAATTTTTTTATAACGTAAATTCTATAACAGAAACATACTTTATCATGTAACCAAAAAAAGATTCATACTTTATCAACATAATACTTTATTGTCAAAAAAACATAATACTAAATTGATACTGAATTGAAATTGTGTGACCACCTGAGATCATGAAAGGAAATTGTATGACAAAAAATTAAAGGAAAAACTACTAAAAGCATAACAATAAAACTAAACATAACTTTAAGAACAAAATGGGCTCACCATTGAAGACAAAGAATACCTCTTTAATATTTTCATGAGCAAATCTAAAGCAAGGAAATATGACAAACATAAAAAGGAATTAGTGTCAAACAAATCAAAAGAAATAGAATCTGCATAGAATCAACTTCATCAACTCTATAGTTAAATCAAATCAAACAAATCCATCATCGGTATAGTGTGTATCAACTGCATCCTAATAAAGCTTAAAATAAGAAATTGAAGATCAAGAAAAACAAATACCATGCACCACTTGAAGCTATTTACGCTCAATTTCTTTATATCGTCGTTGAAGGTAAAGAACCCCTGGTTAATCTTTTGGAGGACATCTAAAGGAATGAAACATGGCAAATATATACAAAAATAATTAGTGTCAAACAAATTAGAAGAGACTGAATCAATCAGAAGAGACTGAATCAGAATCAAAACTTGAAACCCATGAACTACAACTCAATCAATTTCTTACCTCCATCAAAGATGGTGCATTTCGTTGCTGGAATTAAGGATCTGACTATTTGATTTGTCTATATTTAATTGATTGAATCTTTATTGGTATTTAGAGTGAATAATAGTGGAATAATGGAGAAAAAGATGTTATGAAACGGATTTGGAAAGAATTTGAATAAAATTCTGGAATTCCTTAAATGAAAATTAACAAGTTGTCATCTATTAAATCCGAATTAAAAAATAATTTTTTAATAAATTCCATATAAGCATTTTCTTTGCACAGTCACTGTACATGTAGGCAGTGAAATTGAGGTGGATATTCTTAAGGCTTAAATATGTTTTAGGCCCCTGTAAATATAGGGTGTTTTCGTTTAAGTCCCTGCAAAAAATTTTTTTTGTTAAAAGCCCTTGCAAAATGACATATTTTGTTATAAGCCCTTCTATGACTAAAATGTTAGCCTTAACATGGAATGCTATGATTGCTGGATATGTTGAGAAGGGCTTATAACAAAATATTTCATTTTGCAAGGGCTTTTAACAAAAAATTTTTTTTGCAGGGGCTTAAACCAAAACACCCTATATTTGCAGGGGCCTAAAACATATTTAAGCCTATTCTTAATGGATGCCATTTGGAACATTCCAATTTGAGAATATTCTCGATTGTATTATTAATAGATTATCTTGAAAGTCACATCTACCTTGATTTATTATTAATTGACGGTGTAGAAAAGTTTAACACCATTAGTGCTTACCATGTTAAACTCTTAAAGGTATTATATTCTAATTAGGAGTGACAACTTCTACCAGTGCATGGGGTTCCTCGCGGGAACTGCCCCATTCGGGACCCCATGGGAATGGGGATGGGGAGGATAACCCCCACAATTAACTTAGGGATAGGGACAATGACCATGCTCCTCTCCTTGAAGACATTACATAACTATTTTATTATAGATGTATATTAAATTATTAGTAACTGATAATTTTTTTGGTCTAGGGGTCTTTGTCCCGCTCTGGTGGCTCCAATTTGTTCCAACATCGGGGATCGAATCTGGGTTCTAGCCGAATCCATTTCTTTAGATGGAGTGCATTAACCACTTGCACTCAAGTTTGGAGTTGTTAGTAATTGATATTTTTAGTCTTTTCATATGTATTTTTTATAAAAAATATTAGTAAAATATTAAAATGTGCTCACTTTTATGTTTTTATTTATTTGGTATTTTTTAATAGAAAAATATAAAAAGAAGGCTAACTTTTATATTTCTATATAAAAATACTAAACCATGATTTGTTTAGCGATAAATTATTTTTTCAATTTTATTATATTTTTGACAAATTTTAAGTATTTTTTGGGTCCCTGCAGAACTACGGTGATCCGTGTGGACATGGGTAAGTTTGGGGGGGGGGGGGGGGGGAATGTAATAGCCAAAATAATTTCCAAAATAATTTAAATTATTTTGGCTATTACATCGTAGTACTAAGATACTTGTATTTTATATGTTTGGTTGAGTTGATGTTTAATTAAGCATGTTGTGTGAATTGATATTTAATAGAGTTATTTGATTATTAGTAAAAAGGCGGGTGCAGTAAATAATTTGAATTCATTGTTAGTGCCCAAATTTGTGGTCCGGCCCACTTCTATTTCACTAAAATAGCTGGGACATTAAACAACAATTGTTTTTTATTATGGACAAAGACCCAAAGAGAAAGGCTGTTGTATTTTGTACCCCCACATAATCAACCCCATATCCCCAGGTGCCATCGCAATCTGTTCCCAAAATAACCTCTGCTAGGGTTTAACGGGTTTGGTTCCCTTCTAGGGTTTTAGTCTCCTCTTGGATCTTGTTGCCACTCGTGTCACCTGATAGTTTAACTCTACTACCAAAGAATCTCTTCATCCATACTCTGTTACCTCGACGTTGCGAAACCTTTGTACAACCAGAATCCAACAAAATATGCAAACCTACCAAATGACAATCTCCCTTTAAACATACTGTTACATTAGCCAAACCACTACAACAAACACATACCAAATACCTAAATACCAATACATCTGCTACCCAAACACCTTTCCATCATACCCTTTACAACATGGTTCCCTAGCCTCAGTTACGACCAAACGCTTTTCAAAAAACAGCAACCATATCAAAACCAAACCAAAGATACCCAAAGCAATCCAATTGTTTTCTCTTCTGTCACCTTCGAACACAATGGCTTCTAGTACAGGCTCTAGTTCTGCTCAACAGAGACCAGCTCAGGAGAACCTAGAAATCCTTGAAGAGATCCTTGTTCCTGTAAATGCAAATAATGTCTCAATAGCTAGAAGGACATTACTGGGTAAAATCGTATCTAACAAAGCAGTCAATAAACTAGCTGCAAAGGAAATAATAGCTAGGGCTTGGGCAGAATACGATAAAGCGCAGATTTCAGATCTGGGTACCAACAAATTCCTATTCACTTTTGAGGATGAGAAACATAGTAAAGAGGTCATGAGGAAAGTGCCCTAGTTCATCATGAACCGCTTGATGTGTGTAGAATATTGGATCCCAAAGGTTTCGCCCCATGAGGTGTATTTTGACCTAACTCCTTTTTGGATAAAGATCCTTAACTTACCCATGGAGTACTTAAACAACACTAATGCAACTACTATCTTGATGAAGGTTGGACGGGTTGTGGAGATTGAAGAACCTATCATTGAAGGAAGAATTCTAAGAACATTCATTAGGGAAAAAGTGATACTAGACATCCCTAAACCCCAACCCTCAGGCTGCTGGATTCCTAGGAGAGATCTTCCTAAGATCTGGGCCATATATAAATACGAGAGGTTGCAGGACTTATGCTTTAACTGTGGTATTATTAGTCATGAACATAGGACTTGCAAAGTCCCCAGGGTAATGGCTACCTACTGCTCCTCCATCCCAAAATATGATCAAAGCCTAAACACATCGGCTCCAAAACCCATTGCTCTTGTTCTAAAAGAACGTATCAAAAGGTATGTAACAGTACAGTAGACACTGCTAAGAAGTTCTATAAGGGTAAGGCACCAGAAAAAGGACCTGCTAAGCCAACAGTCCACAACTTTGATACTGCTATGCAAAATCAGGCTATTGAAAAGGAAGCAGAAAAACGTTCATGGGAGGAACTTATTGCTAATTCCTCAGATGATTATTCCCCAAATCATTGGAACAGATAGCCAGATAAACCCAGACTTAAGGAGGATGAATGGAATGCAGGCAATGGTGATTCTTTCAAACTAGCCTCGGGTGTTAACATTAACGTCTCAATGACAAAATTGTCTCAGCCTTCCTGGTTACAAGGAGTGGATAGTAAATACTGGGCTAGGATGTTAGAAGTGCAACAAAGACTTCCCTTAATGGTGGAAGCGGGCAGGATGGCTTATGAGGCTAGGGAGAGGGAAGATGAACAAAAAACTGACCCTATGCTTGAGGCAGAAGTGGAGAAAATGGGTAATCCCTCTACGAAATTTTCAACAACCATCCCTCTAAATTCGAAAAAACCTAGTCCAGGACTTGGACCTAACAATATTGAAGATCTGGGCTTGGTTAAGGAAGATATAGGTTTCAAAGCTCCTATCATATCTAGGGACTATCCTAGCCCTAACAAAGCTCAAATCAGATATGAAGGTGCAGGAATCTCTCCAGAAAAAGCAGCTGAAATTAGAAGGAAAATCATGGCTATCTCATGGAAACTATCTCATGGAAACCTAACACTGACAGTGCTGACCCAAATACTAATCTAGAGCTCACAGAGAATCATCCGATATTTTACCCTAAAGATAAAGAGATGAAGTTTCAAGATCCTGACCTCACAAAGTCTTGGAGGGTACCCCCCAAAAGTTCTCCAACAGTCTCCAATCCCTTACCTTGTGGAATTTCCTCTAGAAGAGAACAATCCTAATCATAAGGAAATGAGCATGAAGACTCATGAAGAAGATGATTTGGCCTTGACTTTGGTGGATGAACTGAACCTGCAAAAGAAGAGGAAAGCAGAAGAGGTTAAAATCTCCATCACAGATACTTCTAACACCAAAAAGAAGACTAAGACAGCTACTCAATTTCAAGAAACTAATGACTTCTAAGATTTTTATGGTATTTTCACTATTGGTCACAACAAACCAAAGAAAGAGGCGGCAAGCAAGTCCCTGCCCCCTTCTCAACAATGAGTTGTATAAGTTGGAATTGTCGTGGTTTGGCGGCGACCACGACAAATAGAGAATTAAATGATCTTATTAGAGGTCATAACCCGGCCATTGTGTTCCGTATGGAGACTAGGGCTCATAAGGAACGTGTTGAAAGAGTTAAACGAATGTTCAGATTCCAACATGTGTTCTGTGTAGAGGCTATTGGTACTTCTGAGGGTCTTTGTCTACTATGGAATGATTACTATGAACTACAAATTCTAAATTCTTGCTCTGAGTTCTATGGAGGCGGCGTAGAGTTCCTTGGATGCACATCCGTGAAGCCTTGCGTTTTGTGGATCGAAATTCATGGAGTTATTGCTCTGATGTGTGTGGTGTAAGTGGAGTTCATTCTTTGCTGAATTAGGGTTTAGAAGGCGAGTTGTCTTGGGTGGTGGTTGGAATTCATTTCCACTATTGTGAAATCTGGTTAATGCTCTTCCTTATTTACCCTTATGTAACACCGGTTTAGTGGACCGTGTACTTCTAGCTTTTTCGTTTTATTCCTGTTTGTAGGCCTGCGTACTCCGTTGGTTTGGACCAATTTGCTTTAGGCCTATCCCTTCATTGGGCCTTAATTGACAATATTGTGGTTGTATGAGTTTGGGCCTTGCCCACTATCAATGAATTCATATAACTTTGAGCAAAAAATAAAACAATTGTTTTTCCCTTTTCATATGGTTTTCATTTCAGCATTCTAGAGAGAGTGAGAATTAGAGGGGAGGAAATCATGAGAAACTCTTCACCATTGAAAAACCCACTGAAAATCATAGTGTATTTGACTTACTTATGACTATTACCTCAACATTCCTTTCGTTTAAACACCAAATCAGAACTCTTCTTATCACCCTCTTGAAACCCTACATTTGCGAAATTTCATGTGAAGTTGGGGAGTGAAAAGTTCATTCTTTGAGCTGTGCATGTACTTATGGATGCTTGAGTTGAAATTTGGGAAAACTTCTGGAACTAGGAGCTGCTAGGAGAGGGTTTTGAAGTCTACATTTGAGCTTGGGGTCTTAGGAGCTCTTTTGGTTTTAGGGGGAAACATTTCTTGTTTGAAAATCAGAAAAATTCCTTCAGCAAGTGAGTTCCTTTTTCTCTTCTCTCTAATAAATCTTAAAGTTTCGGTTACCTTAAGTTCTTGTTGGTGCTGGAATGAATGTTGTATGTTGTTCTTAGCTTGTTGAGGTGCCATGAAATCACTATGTGGTTGTTTTGGTCTTAAATGTGATGGTTGTGTGTTTGTGTTTAATTAAGCTCATTCGAGGTAATGATGTTTGCTTGAGTTGTAATTGAGTGATTTATAATGTTTAATTGGATTATATGTTAGTTAGGATTGGTGGGAAGCCTTTGGGAATGAGTTATGTTATGGATTGGGCCACATCCATAATAGGGCTAAAAGCCCAGTCACATGGCAGATCCATTAATCAATGGTTGAGATCAAGGCCCTAGATCTAAGGGTTCCTATTGGTTTCAAGCACACTTTTGACCCTATAAATAAGCATTCAATGCTAGCATTATAGGTACACACTCTTTCCAACATTCTATCTCTAATCAGTCCACTCGCTGACTTGAGCGTCGGAGTGTCTTCGCAGGTAACACCTCGCCTCGGATCGTGACGGAACTCGGTTGATCAAGACCTACAACTAGAAACTATCTCGGACTGGATCGGACCTAGATCTTGAGATACAGTACAAAACATTGGCGACCACAGTGGGAGGATTTTGTACTCTAGTTCCTTTCTCATCCCCGAAGGTGTGGCGGTCACTCTGCCCCTTAGCTCGGCTCACACTCGTAATTCTGCCGCGAATATTATCCTCGGGATTTCAGCCCGAAACCGACTTCCACCTCCTCCTCTGACTGTCCAGGTGCCGGTTGATGCTGTTCAACAGCTCGTCCAGCTACTAACTCGACAGGCTGAGGCTGATCAGCAGAGAAGCCAAAGCTACACTCAAATGGAAGCAGAGATAGTTGAATTCCAAACTCAGAATATCCCCGACCGGACTTCTCCTCACCCTTCAAGTAGAAGGACTTCTAGCCGCAGGCGTCACCGATCTCCAGCATGGAGGAGACACCACCACCGCTCTCCACCTCGTCGTAGGGGAGGGCGTGGATCTGGAACTCCCCCAAGTCGGACCCCCGATGACACTTACCATCCTAGGGGTTCCCCTCGACGAAGCTCATCTCTGGCATCGTCCTCTTTGAGGCGACGATCTAGAAGCCAAGAAAGATCCCCGAGGCATAAACGTCGGCGCCCACTCTCACTATGATGTCCACCCCGGAAGAGATCGACGAAACAGAAATGACCTTTTATCAGTAAGATCGACTACTTTTCCAGTGTCAAAGCATCTTTAGAAACCCCCTGAAGGTTTGAAGATGTATGACGGGACTGGCGACTCTGAGCACCACCTCGATTACTTTGATACGGTGATGCAGTATCGTAACGTTCCAGAGGAGATTAAATGCCGAATTTTTCCCCTCACTCTAGAGAAAGTAGCTTTGAATTGGTTCAGAGCCTTTAAGCCGGATACGTTCTCCTCTTGGGATCAATTGGCCAAGCTATTTTCTGCTCACTTCGCCCACTCCAAGATGAAGCCCAGATCTCGGAAGGTATTACAAGCAATTCGGCAAGGAGAAAATGAGTCCCTCTGGGACTACATAGAGAGATTCAACAGAGAAGCTGCTCAAGTCCGAAACCTTGATGACTCCTTCCGTCTTTACTTCATGGAGCCAGTCTTCGCGAGGGGAGTCTATTTCAAATCGATGTCGGGGTTAACCAAACTGAATCGTTTGCGGAGTTCCTCCAGCAATCTCAGAAATACATCGACCATGAGGAAGGAGCGATCGCGAGGAGGTCGGATGTCGAGCCCGGAGGATCTAAGCCTCGGAATGAGAAGGAAAATCGGAATGATAACAAATCCAGACCTCGTAACCGGCACCAACATTATTCCGATTTTAATGAGACCAGAGCCAAAATCTTGGCAGAATGCATGAATGCGGAATTCAAAGTGGTTAAGTTCCCCGATCCGCTCCCGCGTAGGCCGGGGCAGCGATCTAACAAATACTATCGGTATCATCGAAGTAGTGGTCATGATACCAATCACTGCAATGCTTTGAAAGATGACATCGAATATCTAATCAAGAAGGGGAAATTGGGCCAATATGTGAAGAAACCGCCTCGGCTTGAAGGAGAGATTAAGGAGGAGAAAGACGACCCGAAAAGTAAGGCGTAAGGCTAAGCAAGAAAAGGAAGAAAGTTCGGAGGCCGAGCAAGATCACCGGAAGTCAAAAGGTGAGACTGTTGTTATGGTCATCTCGGGAGGCTACCCCGAGGAGGCCTTGGGGAAAACCATGAAGAAGAAGTGGAAGGAAATAATGAGCGCTGCTTCCACCTCGGCTCCTGCGTCTTCGCCAGTCCGGCCCCCATTGGCTTTCGGCGATCTAGATTTGCTAGATAGGAAGCCCAATAAGCATATACCGCTGTTAATCAGGGCCGTAATGGGCAATTCTGAAGTAAGGAGAATCCTAGTTGATCAAGGGAGTTCGGCTGACATCATCTTCGCCAATCTCCTTAGAAAGCTGCAAATTTCTGAAGAAGACCCGACCCCTTACAAAGGATCGGACCTTTCCGGTTTTAACGGGTCACGAACGAAGCCACTTGGGTATTTGGAAATGATGGTCACCTATGGTGAGGAACCATTGGTAAGGACTGTCAAGACCAAATTCTTGGTTTTCTCGTGTCCTTCGATCTACAACTGCATTATTGGAAAGCCGAACTTGGTTTTGTCGTATCAAAGAATGATGAACAAAGTTTTTCATAAGCAGATCGGACGCAACATCGAAGTCTATCTCGATGATGTGATCTCAAAAAGTGAAGGCGAGAGCCTCCACGTAACCGATCCTGAAGAGATTTTTGCGGAAGTTCGAAGGAACAAGATGAGGTTAAACCCGGAAAAATGCACTTTCGGTGTTCGGGCTGGAAAATTTCTTGGTTTCTCCCTCACAGAGAGGCATCGAAGGCAACCCGGACAAGTGTCGGGCTGTGACCGAGATGGTACACCAACTACCAAGAAGGAGTTTTAGAAGCTTAATGGTATGGTCACCGCTCTCTCTCGCTTCATTTCCAACGCTGCCTTCAAATGACTCCCTTTGTTTAAATTACTTAAGAAGGAAGAAAAGTTTGAATGGTCCCCCGAACGGGATGAGGCCCTCTCCCAACTTAAGAAAGTTCTGTCCGAGACATCGATCCTAACTCGGCCTAGCTCAGGAGAAAACCTATACCCATATTTAGCAATCTCGGAGGAGGCACTTGGCGCCGTTCTCGTCTGAGAAACCAAAGTCGAGCAAAGCCCAGTGTACTTTGTAAGAAAAGCACTACAAGGACCTAAAATAAGATACCAGAAAATTGAGAAAATTTCTTTCGCTTTGCTCATCGCGGCACGTCGTGTTCGACCTTACTTTGTCGGTCATCTGGTCGTTGTTCGGACAAACCATCCTATTCGTCAAATCCTACACCGACCCGACCTGGCAGGTAGGATGATAAAATGGGCAGTGGAGCTCTTTGAGTTCGGAATCAAGTACGAGTCTAGAACAGCAATGAAGGCTCAGGTCCTTCCCGACTTTATCGTAGAAATGACCCCTGCCTCCTTGGAAGATGAGTCATGGACGCTTCATGTAGATGGATCTTCAAATCCTAAGGGTTGCGGGGCCGGGTTGATGTTAGAAAGCCCGGCAGGTGTCGTAATCGTTGTATCCCTCACCTTTGAGCTTCCAACATCAAACAATCAAGCAGAGTATGAGGCGGGTATCACAGGACTCCGACTAGCCATTGACCTCTGAGTTACTCGGGTCACCTTAAACAGATATTCCTTGCTGGTAGTCTCGTAGATCGGAAAACAATACGAGGCCAAGGATCCGATCTTGCAAAAATATTTAAACCGAGTTCGGGAATTCCTAGCTCAGTTCGTATTCGCAGAAGTTAAACACATTCCCAGAACGAAAAATATGAGAGCGGATGTTTTGTCCAGGCTCGCCAGCACCAAAGTTCCTGGAAACCACCGTTCCATAATCCAGGAAACGCTAAGTAAGCCCAGTGTCCACCCCGATCCGGAGCTTGCCTTTTCTATCAATGTAGTTGACGAAAACAAAGGTTGGATTGCGCCAATAATGAAGTACATTGAGTCGGGGGACGAGCCTCTGGACTCTCGTGAAGCCAAATTAATCAGGAGGAAGGCCTCTTCATTCTTCGTGATTGACGGGGTTCTCTACAGAAGAAGCCTCTCCACGCCATTACTGAAATGTATTGAAGGAGAGGAAGTGGATTATGTCCTGGCAGAAATCCACGAAGGAGTTTGTGGACAGCACCTCGGAGGGCAGGTTATTACGGAAATGTATTGAAGGCGAGGAAGCGGATTATGTCACTAGCCCGGATAGCGCTAAGGGCAGGTTATTTCTGGCCAACCAAGGAGACTGATGCTGCGAACTACATGAAAAAATGCCGAAAATGTCAGATACATGCCAATATTTATGTAGCTTCCCCCATCGAGCTGACTAGCCTCACCTCGTCATGGCCTTTTGCATGGTAGGGTATCGATCTCTTGGGACCTTTCCCTACTGCCCCTGGCCAGGTCAGATACCTGATAGTGGCTGTGGATTACTTTACAAAATGGATCGAAGCCGAGCCGTTAGCCATTATCAATGCAAGGAATTGCATTAAGTTTTTCAAGAAAAATATCATGGTCAGGTTCGGGATCCTCGAGGTAGTGATAACGGATAACAAAACCCAGTTCACTGACAAAGGTTTCAGAAAGCTCATGTCCGATCTTCAAATTAAGCACCACTTCACCACGGTACAGCACCCCCAGACTAATGGGCAGGTCGAGGCTGCCAATAAGGTTATATTAAATGGACTGAGAAAACGGCTTGACGAGGCCAAAGGAAACTGGGTTGAAGAATTACCCAATGTCTTGTGGGCCTACAGGATCACCCCTCAGAGCTCGACGGGGGAAACTCCTTTCTGACTCTCTTATGGGAGCGAGGCAGTCATCCCGGTAGAAATCGAAGAGCTGAGTTGGAGAACGCTTAATCTGAAATCATCAGAGGAAAACAATCAGGCTTTGAGGGAGAACCTCGACCTCGTTGTAGCGACCGAAAAATTCGGACGAGGATTCCTCGAAGGTTCAAAAATGAAGTCGCCACCAAAGTTTAGTTTAAGGGCAAACATTGTAAAATCCATTTTGAAATGGATAAGGGTCCTTGAGACCAGATATGGGTTCGGGAGTCGGTTATGCATGGGGAAGGTATTAGCACCCCACGACATCCTTCCTAAGGAAGGTTACCTGCTAATTAGTTGTAAGAAAGAATATTAATTTTGAAAAAGTTTATTTTTACCCTTTTATTGTGAATTAAAAAGAAGGAAAATAATTGATATTTTATTTAAGAAAATGATTATTTAGGAAAAGAATAAAAAAGGTTTTTTTATTAGTGCAATTGACAGAGGTCGGCCGCCCTCTGGTCCTATGTATCTCCTGGTAGAGAATCAAATCGCACGTAGTTCTTGGTAGAAAATGTTTGTTGGTTGGTGTTTTTTAATATAGGGGTTTTAGGACTGTGTGATCTGTGTTGAAGGACCACTGGGGGTCTGAAGGAGCGCTGGGGCTCTGAAGGACCACAGTCACTTATCCTAAAACGATGACTAACCCGGCCGTGCGACCGACTTAATCCCCTACTTTGAAAAATAGATTTTTGATTTTTGAAATCAAAGAGATGTGTTTGTATATTTTTTTAATTTTAAAAAATGTTAATTTTAAATAGGGATTTTAAAACATGATCCGTAACGGTTCATTAGTGACCTAAAAAGCAGACTAACCCGACTGTACAGTCGACTTAGTCCCCTATTTATATTTTGTGTTTTTTTGTAAAAATGAATTAAGAAAGAAAGGTAATGGAAATTGTTTATTTTTGCGCTTGACATGGGCGTGACCCTGCTGCTACGTATCTCTTGGTAGAGAATCAAAGGCTACGTAGTTCTAGTGGAAAATGTTTGTGTATTTGGTGTTTTTTATTTATTTTGAAATTGGGAGAGGTATTCGTGACGACCAAACAAGTAAAGCTCAGAGTGGTCGTCACTCATAGCTCGTTTGAAAACTAAAGCTATTATTAACGGTCAAACAAGCTAAGCTCAGAGTGACCCTTAGTAACAAACCATTTTTATGTTTAGGAAAACATTTATTCGTTATTTGGGAAAAAAAATAGGTTTGTGAAAGAAAATATTTACTTAGGGAAAGGAAAAAAATTTTAAAAGGAGAAACAGGGGGTGCAGTAGTAAAATGCATTTAGAAACAGGCGGTTGTATGAGTAAAAGGAAGGGGTGCATTTAGCAGCAGCCCAGCCCACTATGAGGTTGGCTAACCCACGAAATTGTGGGCTTTCCTAGGGGTTGCAATGATTGAAATGGGGGGTGTAAGTTGTAAACGTAAAAAAAAAACCTCACTATAAAAAGCTAATTAAAACTGAAAACCCTGATCTCTAACCCTAATTCCTCTTCTCTCTCGCGGCGCTGTTTCACTCCCAAATCCCTAATTTTCCTTTCTCTGTCCCTCCAACGCCGTTTCGCTCTCTCCTCACCAAAACTCAGTTTCGTTTTCTTCTCACCCTCTTCAGCGTCACTCTCCCTTCTCCTCTTCTTACCAAGCCACGACGTTTTCCTCTCTCCCTCACCGTCGTTCCATCCTTCTCTTCTCCTCACAGCGCCGATCATTTTTTTTCACCAACCCGATCCCCACCTCCTCTCGGTAAGCCTACGTTCCCTTCTCTCTTCACCGACCTCAATCTCCTCTTCCCCCAAACTCAACGTTAATTCTATTTTCAACACAAAGAGAGAAACTGCGATTTCCGGAGAGAGAGACGGACGAGGGATTTCCGGGTTGAGGAAGAAGAAGGCGAAGAACGGTGGAAGAGGGTGGTGGTTGGACGAAGGAGGTTGGCCGTGGGGGTGTGATTTTGGGGTCGCGGTTGTGTGGTGGATGACCTGTTTAGTGCGAGAGGTGTGAGGGTCCCGGCGGAGAGGGAGAGAAATGAGGGCTTTTGGTGATGACTCATGGTGGTGGTACGACGGCGATGACGGAGGTAGGGGTGGCAGACTGTGGTGCTTGGGTTTGCGATAGTGGTGGTGTTTGGGTTTGCGATAGTGGTGATGTTTGGTCGTTTGGGGGAGACTGGCCGTGAGGGAAGGCGACAGTGGTGATGATGGACAGTAGGTGGGGGAGACTGGCCGTGAGGGAAGGCGACAGTGGTGATGATGGACACTAGGTGGTGTGGAGAGGAGGAAAATAGTGGTGGTGATGGACGGTGGCTCATGGCAAGGCTGCGGCGGCGGCCACCGTGAACGGTGGCCGGAGGTAAAAATTTCCCCCTTTCTCCCTGCCTCTTCCTTTCCTAATGATTCCTGATTCTACTATTTTTCTTCTGGACTGATATGGATTTTCATTTCTATGTACAACTATCTTTGAAAATAAATCATATTCTTTGTTTATACAATAATAACGATAACAGCCCCATACAGCAACACAGATTTATGTCCTAGATTTCATGTTCTCTGTTTTTGTTTTTGTTTTACACGTATTTAAATTTAAACAGATTCTAAATAAAAGTGTCAGCATATATTTCTCTACCTAATGGTTTAGTGGGAACAACCTTAACGCCAGCTTCTGAAAATGCCTCTCTTTTTTGCTTTGTTTGCTACTGCTGCTCCTTTGCTTTGACTGCTACTGCTTCTATTTTTTGTGTGAAATTCTTACGTCCGAATTTGGATGTTGTTGTGTCTGTGAGTTGTTTGTGCTTTCTCAGTGACTGCCTCTCTGTGCTTGTGTGAATTTTCTGTGTATTTGGTGTCAATTTCCCATTGATTCTCCCCCCCTTGATTGTGCTACTGTTTGGTATTTATAGTGCTGCCGTGGTGTAGGGCTGAGGAGGATTTAGGTTAAAAGGACAGCATCAAAATTCAAAGGGAAAAAAAGGACAGTCAACAATTAGGGCAGAAAAAAGGACAGCAATTGGGGAGGAACCAAAAGGACAACAGCTGGAGCAAATTTAGGGTGCCAAGGGCTTCCAAAGGAAGGACAAGGGGGAAGAAAAAGGGATCAAAAGGACAGCCCTAGGGCAAGCAGCCAGCATGCTGCGCCCCTATCCTTTTAATTTTACATTATTGGTTTTTTGTATTTTTGTATTATTTTTATTTTCCCTAGTCTGGTTTTTTGGATTATTGGTTTTTGTACCTTTTTTGAGTTTTGGACAATTTTGTAACATAAATGGGCAGCAACCTTTTATGGTTTTTTTATTCAATTAGAGAATGGTGAAAAGAATGAATTGGGCCCAACCTAAACAAAAAGACTAAACAAACCCAATCACACAAACGCAAGTTGCATAAGCATGTCCAATTACGCAAGTATAGGCCCAACTAAATAAATTACTAGACTTAGGCCCAAATAAGAGGTGCAGACCCAATTAAACCAAAAAGACTAGTGGAAAATTAGACGAACAAATTAAACGAGTAGTGAAAAGGTAAAAAAAGAAGCGGACACAATTAGGGTATAACACTCGTCGACGAGGTCTGAGGTAGAGGCTACTTCAAGGAAGCAGTTGTAAAACACAGGATAGCAACCCGGTACAACTCAAAAGTTATCCCTAGGGATTTCGAGATCGGTGATCTAGTGCTCCGGAGAGCCGATGTTCGTTTAAAGAACGTCGTGCAAGGGAAACTCGCCCCCAACTAGGAAGGGCCTTACCGGGTCGTTTCTAAGACCAGTAACGGCGCCTTCGAGTTGGAAACTCTGGAAGGCAAAGCAATCCCAAGAACTTGGAATGCTACCAAGCTAAAAAGATATTACAGCTAATTTTTCCTTCGAAGCCTAAATGGCGCATTGTATTCCGATGTTATAAACATTTTCATCTAAATACATCTTCATAATTATTCAGTATCAGCAAAATCCGGAGTTCCAAGGTTAAAGGGCACCCTTCGGGAGCAATAAAACGCTCACACCGAGGTCCTATCTAAAACCGGAACTCGGGCCACCAAGCTCGAAATTATATGCGACCGAGGTAGTCGCAACCCCTTTGAGCGAGTTAAATATGGGCCGAGACCTAGTAAACTGTTCAAAGGGCTTCGAAAGTCTATGGCCGAAGATGCTACTACCCTAAATGGCGAGTTTGATCCGGGCCGAGTCCCGGTAAACTGTCCTATAGGCGACATACATTACTTAAGTTAAATAAACGCAAAAACAAAGTATTGACTCGCAATAAATAAGGCGTAACTGAGGTAAGTTAAACCGGGTTAAAGATGCAAAATATTACAAATAATCATGGTTACGGCTAGGCCCTCAACTTTGGAATTGTATTTAATTACAAAAGGATGGAGTTGGTTCACAGACGAGCCCAAAAATCTTCACCAAAAAGAAACTATCTCGGAGGCATAGACTAAACGTCGGAAGGACAGGGATAGACGATGACATGATCTTAATTTGCTGACAGAGTCGGTCTTAATGATCTGATATCCCTCCACGTCATGATCCACGTTCAATACCCCTTTATCAAGTGCTAATGAAGGGTGGATCATGATGACTTGAGCAAGTGCTTTTTCAAAGCCTTCCCCAGCCATCTCAAGAGCCATTATCGCCGCATCGGCAGCATCAAGTTCGGTTTTCCGCGCTACCTCCTTGGCCCGCCTCAGCTCCTCTTCTAGCTCAGCAATCCGACCTTGGGGATCCGAGTTGAGATTGGTCCCCTCCTCACTGGCTTTCGGCAGCTCAGCCTTGAGCTCAGCAATCCGACTCCTGAGGGATGTTACCAACTCTGTGGCCTGCTTCTCCTTAGTCTCAAACCCAATAACTTGAAGTTCAGGCTCCTTAATCTTGCTGCAAGAAGAGTCTCTCTCATTTGCAAGCTCTCCTTTTTCCTTTTGGAGGTCGGAGAGATATTTTTTAACATCGAAGAGATCTTTTTGAGCCTTGGCCAAAGCAGTAGAGATCGACTCGTATTTTTTCGGGTCTTCCTCCCACAAAGCTCGTTCCTCATCCCTCTCTTTCAGAGCACCTGAAACAAAAGAAGGTTAAGAACGTAGCCAACAAAAGAAGGAGACTTTGATCCCCCCACGTTACCTTTAACTCGACCTTCAGCTTCCTCCTTCTGCACCTTCGAAATATCGGCCAGATGCCTAAAAACTTTCATCGCAGCTTCCACACGGTCGGCATGGTACTCCTCAAAGTTCTTTTTTAAGAACTCGCAATCTATTGAGAGGCTTGAAGACTTGCGCTTCTTCGGAGCATCTTTACCATGACAACCTTTTTTTGATGCCCTGTGTAACACCCCGATAATTTCTAACTTGTAGAAATCACCGAAATGCACTACTGGCATATATCAGAGTAACTTCCTTTTTAAATACTGAACACATACTAATACTCGATGCTAAAAACCCATCAAGTGCGCTTACATAACTTAACATAAAATACATAAATCCGGTTCTTAAACCACTCAAACTAGTGTTCAGTACCAAAATAGAAAGTCTGCGGAAGCGATTTACAACTTATAATACAAGTCGTACCATCGTACATCTAAGATACTGAATGAAAATACTGCGATACATAACATAACAAAATAAACAGCGTCAGCAACTCCTCAAGCGTCTCCATGACCATGTCTCATCATCTTCAACTTATCCTGCAACTCTGAAAAACAACAACATGAATTGGGTGAGACAACTTGTCTCAGTGAGCTCTATCGAGACCCCTTACTAACTCTCTCGGTTCAATTATGCTTGATTCATTATTCTTGATTCATAACTCATAGTCTTAATATTTGACTATGTGGCTAACATAAACGTTGTCCTCATAACCCTCATAAGCAGTTACAAGAGGCAACACATGAACAATGATTTTTAGCGTGTCACCGGTCACTTGGCAAAATAAGCTCCCGGTGAACCCATTCCACTAATCGGCTGGATCCCTCATGGGGCCTAGGTTCATAGGGCTCATGACTTCCCCTCCCCTAGCACACTAAACTGAAAATAGGGTCGCCACCCTAACTGAACTGATGCATATATTTTAATATACCTTGAACAATGAACAATGAACAATGATCTGTGAACATAACAATGAACTTATACTTAACATAATCTAAATCTTAACCTAATCTTATATTCAGCATGATCTTGTTATTATGTGATCTCACGTGGAATTACTAACGTCGTTAACTTATCTTATATGTATCCATCATTCAATTCAAATCATAATGTATCACCCACACTCAACATTATGATAACATAACTTAATCATAATCACTCATAACCAAACACAATACATCAATGATACTCCACTTAACATAGCATGAACACTCAACATTATATCATGAACTTAACCTTCATAATAGGGCATTTCAGAATCTAATTCACATATCTGAATAGGTCTTTTAATTAGCTTTCCAACGCACTTGAGAACACTTAAATCGGACCACCGGATCAAAAGTTATCGCGAAAACAAAATCAGTGTGTTTTGCTGAAAAACTGCAAAGCGTCGCGACGCGAACTGGTTCCATCACGACACCAAAAGTGACAGAAATTTTTGCGTTGAAAAAATAAGGGAGGTCGCGACGCGATGGCCACGGTCCGCGACGCGATGGGAGGCAGAAATGGCTGAAAACCGCATTTCGAACACCCGTTTTGTACCGTTTCCCTTTCTATTCGACCCCGAGACTTTCTATGACCTCCGAGACTTAAAAACAGTTACAATAACCAGTAATTCCAGTCCAACACAATCAATCAAACATCAATCAAATAACACATAATCATTCAACACAATCAATCAAACAATCACATGATTACACAATTCGAAATACGATTTTCGTGAAAACGGTTTTCGGCAATGAGTTTCATAAAAAGGAAGACCAATCCAGAACCATAACCATGAACTTGAAAACAATTCCCTAGTGAGTATAGAACTCACCTAATATGATGAAATCACACACAACGCCGAGACTCCGAGAGTTCAACCGTTCCAAAAACCACGAACTCTCCTCAAATCCGCTCCAACAACGAACCCAGCTACCCGAACCTTTGGACAGCTACCCACTTCTTCTTTTCTAATGCTTGAACAAGGTTCTGGAATCCCAAAGGAATTGAAATGAAGGCTCCTTAACAGCCCCGAATAGCAAAATGCTGAACATGCAACCTAGGGAGACCCATCATCATAGACTTTGGAGCTTGGACAGATATGGCTACTTGTGTTTGGTGGATTACGAAATTCTGGATGAAAGAAAAGGAATGGATGAAGGATCGGCTACTGTGTTTGTTTCCACACTAGCCTCTAACCTCAGCAACTATCACCAAGGTGACCAAACTCCATTGATGACCCCTTATTGAGCTTGAACTTCGAAAATGGGAAGAAGAGGATGGATGGTTTCTAGGTGATGAAACTTGTATCAATGCAAAGAGGAGATTGAGCTGAATGGAATGGAGTAGATGGATGAAACATGCATAAGATTTTCATGGAAGCTCTCCCCTCCAAACTCTCTTTCTCTCTCACGCCTCCCTCTCCTCCTTTCTCTCTATTTTCAACTTTGGTTTCTCACTTCTTTCTCTCTGAATTTCTGAACTTGTGAAGTGAGAGGGAGTGGGGATGACTTGGGGTCAGCTGGGGGTTAAGTGGGTTGGGAAAAGACTCAATTACCCTTCAGTTGTCACTTAACATGTACAAGGACTAAAATGTCCTCCCTCACTAATGCTCATATAAGCTACCTCTAATTTAACAATTAGACTTGATTCCCATACTTAGAATAATTTATCAATCTAGCACAAACAATAAGATTATTTATTTCAAACATCACATAATTAAATAATTTATTTTCAAATCATTTTATTTTCAATAAACTCGATAAATCACTCAATATAATTTCATGGCAATATATATATATATATATATATATATATATATATATATATATATATAATAGTAAAAATAGGGGACGTTACACCCTGGGAGAACCGCACCGGTCAGATCGCTCCCTTTTTCCAGGGGGTTGAGAAGAGGAAGCATGAACTGAGGGCGCCCCACCTGTGTCAAATTTGGTTGACACCTCCGATGTTGTAGATCGGCAACCGGGTCTTCAACATCTAAAGTTGCGACTGTGCTAAGTGGAATGGAGAGTTCGGGCTCACCCCGTAGAGGGGTTCCCTGAGGAGTTGATTGAGCCTTGGAACCAATTTGGTGCACTCTGGCCCTCTTTTCAGCCAAAGAATTCATAAAGGCAAACTTGTCATTAGTCATATTATCTACAAACAAACAAATTTGAAAAAAGATTAGGGAAACCGCCCTCAAAAATAAAAAGATAAAGACATTTTATCAATATCCGACCCTACCAAGTGCTCTTAATACTTCAGACTTGGTACCGGCCTCGACCAAGCTTGTAGTGTCAATCCCGAACTTCTTAGGGTCGGATTAGGGGATCATATCGGCGAAGTTGGTCAGGATCGCCAAGGTTTCTTTGTCCACATCACTTAATCTACCCAAGCTGACCGTGTAGGCGTTAGGTGAATGATTGAAGTGAGAAAGAGTCCATCCAATGGGAAACTTAGTGGACTCCAGAGACTGCCTATCCTCACTATACTTACCGACATACCTTATGGCTTCGTCATTCACTGGCTCGACGAAGAAGAATTTATCTTTCCAGATTCCCTTCAGAGAGTCAGAATAGAGCATGAAGACCTTGGTATTCCTTCTAGCTGGGAGGCTGACATGCTCCCATCGCTCTTTGGACCCCTCCTCATGCCTCCTATTTATCTCAAAAAGATAGAGGAACAAATTGGCAGACACCGGCCTCTCCAAATGGAGGCACATCAACTCAAAAACCCGGAGGAATGCCCACGGGTTGGGGTGAATCTGTGCGGGGCCTAGGTTCAAGGTACCTAATACCTCCTGTTGAAGGGCTGTGAATGGGGGGCGGATATTCAGGAAGGAGATCGTCACCCCGTACATGACGAACTTAAGAGCTCTCGCCCAAACGACGACATGTTGATCTTCTTCATGCCCTCCACATTCCATATTTGTTCCTTCCTCCCTGATATGCGGTTAACGATGTGACTCATGTCGTCCCCGACTTTATATATGGACCGGATCTCCCTTAACGTCTCTGAAACCCACGAATATTCCCGGGGGTTCGATAAAGGCATCAACAAAGGGACGTCGACCGGCCCGACCCCAGTACTGGAATACTCATTAGTATCACCTTCATTGTTTCGGCTTTCATCTTCACTCACAAAGCCCTCTACGTCGACCTCGGCTTCAGTTTCACTATCCTTAGAGCTCCAACTAGAATTTGTACTCCGCTGCTCCTCTGTGTTCCACTCAGCCTCAGACTCATCCGATTCGATAACCACCAAATCCTCAGGTCGGTGCTCACCTGTTTGATCTTCCTCCACCTGCTCATTACTGGGGATCTCGGGAGAACGATCTTCCACCTGGTAGCTATTGGGAGCGGAGTTAAGACCCTATTGAACCGCGGGACCAACCGATCCGATTTCACCAACACGAGCACCCTCTGGGTTACTAGGATCGGAAGCCATCAGCTTAGCATTATTCGGGCGATCTACGTTTACAACCCTGAGGGTTTGTATTGTTCTAGCCAGATCGGACCTGCGGGAATGGAGGCGTGACGAGTCAAGTTTGCGTACTAGGGTGGGTCCACAACCAAGTCGGAACTCGACCTGATGACCCCCACCCTGTGTAAATAAAGACGGGCTAGGGAAGTCCCCGGTAAGCAAAAAGGCGAAGACAAAACAAAGAAAAAGACACTAACCTCGGAAGTCGGAGTCCTGGCGAAGCTGAGCTTGTTTTCGTGCCTTGACGATCTCACTGAACTGAAATGCAGAGACTCTCATCACGATATGTTGGATCGGAAGCTCGGTAATCGAAGCACAGACTGACGATGTTAAGGTCGGTACTCAAAGCAATTCGTAGAAAACCAGTGCAAATGAAGGAGCTACGAATTGGGCCTGAACCTAAGAGGCACGTCCCGTCATTATCATCTATGACACGCGCGGAAATCGAGACGCCATCATTACACCAGCCACCATTGAACGACGCGCCTCATCAATGACACTGTTGTCAAGCGCTGGAATCGAAGTATCGCCATAGAAGGGGTACCTCGAGTCACTCGTGCTCCCTCGATGAGTACTCCGAGGCTGGGGGAATACGCTCACGTGAGTACAAGCCTGGCCTCGGAAGGTCGCCACACTTTCCAAATTACATATCTCTCGCAACGAGCACTCGGCTTCAACTAGAGATCATGTATTGACGATCTTCATCGGCCAAATTTGCTTCCAATGGTGCGAAGATCCAAAGTGAGTTGATGCCTCTTTTTAGGATGGGACACCACTCGACAGTGTAGGGCTCCAGGTTGCAAAGCATTCTGAGGACCCCCAAACATCCTAGGTCTTCGATGGGCGTAGCCATCAGCTGAGTACCCAAGACTCCGCCGTTGGCGAGTGAAGGGTCAATGTAGAAATTGGCTAGGGGATAGGCCTTTGAAGTACAACTGCTCACATAGCTGAAAAAACTTAATGGGTCTTTAAGCCTTTTTGTAACACATGTCTTTACGAATTTTATGTAGGAGGTTGTGCATACCTCTGTAGAGGAGGAATAAAAAGAAAATTCCCCAAGAGTAGCCCTGGTTGGATAAGAGCATACAAACAAAAGATTGAATCTCTTGGATTATAGAGAAGTAGCTAGTACTATAAAAGTACGTACTGAAGAAGTTCATAAGAAACCATGCATGCTCAGCGTTAGAAAATTTATTCTGATGTTTAAGCATTACACCAATGGAGGGTGGAGTATGCATTATCGAAGTCATAGCCGACATCACCACTGGGATAGTTGAGGTTGAAATGGACACCTTTCCCACCAGATGGAATCCCAATGATGGCTGCCCAAGGGAAGATAAATGAGTTGAATGAGGTAGACCAGAATCCCATTAAGGGAAAGAAGACGTCGAAGTTAGGGGTGATCTCTGTGGTGGAAAACCCATGACTAGTCCCAAGTAATTGAAAGGCTGTCTAGGGTGAGGTCAGGATCAAAGTCTTTCTCAAATTCAGAAATGCCACTTTGTGGCTCAGAGGTGAAAGGGTGTAATGTGACAAGTTTCCCAACGTTAGCAAAAACACTGAGACATGCTTGAGTAGTGTGAGGAGGTAGTGATGGTGTTTGCTCAGGCAATTTTTCTTGAGCAATCAATGGAAATGGATAACCTGGAAGAGGAAGGGTTTTCCTCGCCTCCATGAGTATGTTCCTGATTCTGGGAGCCAGACATTGTGATAAAGATAGAATGAAACTCTAAGAGGAAAAAGAAAAGAAAGAGAATTGAAGAGGAAATGAAGACAATGTTGGCTGGTGATTTTGGTAGAGTTTCAACAAGGGTTTGCAAAGGGTAACAGTGAGTTTCCAATAGCTAGGGAGCAACGTATTATGCAACTGAGGATACCATGGCTGAAGTAAAGGAGTTTGATTTGGGAGAAAGTAAGCAAAGCACGTGGACAATTGAAGCGTGGAGCAATTGAAGAAAACGTGGGAAAGTCGTCGTGGAAATAGGAGCGAAGGTTATTCTGTCACTTTCCGTGCAAGTGGACGTTATGGAGCCCTGCTCCTAGTTTTTATGGTGCGTGCACGACAAGAAATTCGCTGATTTCAGTGGAAAAAATCTGTCGCAAATGCAAGAAAATCCGTCGCTAATGAGCATTCCCGACGAAATTTTCGACGGACAAAATTTCGTCGCAAAAACGCTCGTCGCAAACTGTTTGCGACGGAAATTTGTGTCGCAAATGCATTCGTCACAAATCCGACGCAAACTATTTCCGACCGAAATTTCTGTCGCAAATCCGTCTGAAATAATAAAAAAAATAAAAAAAAAATTTAAATCATACATCCCAAATATTGCTTAATAATGATATCTATACATATTATATTAATAGTGAAATCATACATAATTAAATCATATATCCAAAATAATGCTTAAACACAATACCAATTGTCTAGTTCTATGCATTGCCCCTGCAACAGTTGAAAGTGCAAACATAGAGAAGTTAGCTTAGCTTTTTGACCGAATAAGGATACATAACACACTATACAATAGGAAAGATAATATATAAGGAAGGAAAATGCAACAATTTGTTTCATCCTATTACTCATGCTACTGGAGATTTGGTAGCATAGGTTTCTGAAGATCAAATAAATTTACTTGTGTTAGTAAACAAGTAAGGAATCTATAAGTATAATGGAGCAAATATTAATACGCTTTCTATTAAAAACTGAAGTTACATAATTTCCATACTTACTAACCCTCAACAGATGCAGAATGAGAATATAGCTACATAGTCTCCAAACTTAGCTTGGCCTAACTTTCTATGCTAAATGCATGTAATGTTTCAACATATTAAAGAATGTTAATTCCAGCAAACCAAGTATACAAGCTCAATCTTTATATCCGTAATGGCAGTGGCATCCTTGAAGTAGCTAAAAATAGAGCATATTTCAGTTCAGCTTCAACCTACAAAATTTGAAAAAATAACAAACAAAAAGGGAAAAACTCATTCACGATACAACAACTAAACTACGAAAGGCACAAACAAAAAGCAAAATCGATGAACTAAGGCAAAAACAAAAAGCACAAAATTGATGAACGAAACACAAAAACATCCATAAATGAAGGAAAAAACGCATAAACAAAAACAATAAAAACTAAAAAATCGTTCCAGCTTCAACCTAAAATTGATGAAAGCCAATACATTGATTCCAGATTCAACGATATACTATTTCCATCTTGTTGTGTGAATAACTTCAAGCTTCAAAAAACATGAGAAATTAGAAAAATAAGAGAAAATTTAGGGGTTTAGGGTTTTCAAAGAAAATAAAAATCCGACCGTGAGAGCTTGAGAGGCAGTTGTCGCGGTGAAGGGCGGCAGCTTGAGGGTGTGGTGGTCAAATTGACTGAGAGAGAGTAAGAGGGTTGCAGAGAAGAGGAAATGGGAGAGGAGGATCCGTGATTGTCGGAAGAAGAGGAAAAGGGTGTGGTGGTGGGCGGTTGCGCGTTCTCCAACGAGGGTGGGTGAGGATGGGTGAGAAGTCTGAGAGAGGGAGAGGGAGTCTAAGAGAGAGAGAGAAAGAAGAAGGAAAGTGAGGTAAAAAGGAAGCCGCGTTAGTATTTTACGTGGAAAACTTGTTTCCGACGACATATTCTGTCGCAAACGCAAAACTTTCCGACGGATTTGGTTCGGTCACTAATATTTCGTAGCTAAATCAGGCTTTTCTTGTAGTGGTGGGCGTTAATTTACATTGATCTTAGCCAATCTCTCGATGGTTAGTTCCTTCATTCCTTAGTGTAATCATTTGAAAAAAAAGGAATCAAGAGTTCAATCTCTTAGCCGATCATCGGCCAAACAAAAGTTTGACAACACCATGTTATTGGTGCGCAGTGTCCACGGGCTTTGCTGGTGACTAATCTATACGGGGAACCAGGATAACCACGTGTACCCGACTTTGTTGGTCTATGTGGTCCTCTCCTCCCAATAGGGTTTGAATAATGTAAATTAACATTCAAGGAATACAAAGGCATACATGAGAAAAAATGGTCAATTATACCTTGGGTTTTTAAAATACCCATCTACTATCTAGAATCGGTCTATGTGGTCCCCAACCCTATTAAATGATAAAATAACCGTAGTTCATTGGAATTGCCTATGTTTGGGTTGAATTGGGGAGAATTCCCTAAGTTATAAGTAAGGTAATATGAATGGGTTAAAACATTGTTTTAGCAACGACGTGAGAGGAAAACCCTAAGGCACGATAATGAGATAGACTATAAGTTCATCAAATTAAGCTAAGTTTAAGGTTTTGTTAATGGAACATTATGTTCACACAAGTCAAGTTATTTCCTTAAAGAAAAGAAAGATGGCATACATATATATGTATATCAAGGGTGACGACCCTAAGGATTAACGTACTAGGGGAGGGGAAGTCATGAGCCCCAAAACCTAGGCCCCATGAGGTTTGCCCACTAATTAGTGGTTAGTGGATTGGGTTCACCAAAAGCCATAGAAAAATAAAGAAAGTGGCTCGCGGTGTTGTGCTAAGTTAAAGAAAAAGAATTGTACGTAGTCATCCAGAATTGGGCTACAGACAATAGAAGCATAATTTTTACGCTAAGTAAAAGATAAAGCACGTAGCTATCCAGAATCGGGCCACGAAAGAATGAGATTCCTACGTAGTCGCTTATTAGGGCTACGAGTTCAAAGGTAAAGCATAATGAACTGTTAGTGTTAATAAGGGGTCTCGATAGGACTCACTGATATAATGTTTATCTCACCCTTTATAATTGTGGTTTTTACAGAGAAACAGGGAAAGGCAAAAGCGATGCACCACGGCTAGATGGTGTGCCTCATGGAGTTATTGAAGATTCAGTTTTATGATTATGCCATTTTCCCTTTGTTGTCTTTGTAGTCCCGATTGTATAATTATTACTCTCTAACAGTTGTAAATCGTTTCCGCTACTTATGTTTGGAATATTGAACACCAGGTTGTAAAAGTTTATAAGTCATGAGACTTAAGTACTTTATGTCAAGTTTAATGAGGTTCAAGTGACCGTTGATAATTATTTATCGAAATTTTTAGTTGTGTTCAATATTCCAGGCATACAAGTCAACTCTGATGCATGCCATGTTGTGCATTTTGGTATTTCTACAAGTTAGAATTACTGGGGTGTTACATTAATAATGGAGTAAAAATGAGGAAAAAAGAAAATGAGATTTAATATAAAATATGCACCTCGTTGGCGCTCCCGTTGGCGCTCTCGTTGTTGCTCCCGTTGGTGCTTCCGTTGGCGCTCCCGTTGGCGCTCCGTGCGACTCACGAAAAAAACCAAATGAGATGTAATTATTGATTTTTTTAGAAAAAATAATTTTGGAATTTTTGCTAGCGGTGTCGCTTTTTTTGCAGGGGCAAGCTGCAGGCAGCTTTTGCTGCTTTTTTTTGTAGCTGTTGTCAGTTTTTTTCTCAACTTTTGTGCAGTTTTTTGGTCATTTTTTTCTGCCAAAAGCTGCTATTTTTTGTTTTTTAGTTGCAAAATAGCTAAATTGCCCAAAAAAATGGGGCGTGGTGCGCAAGCGGAATGTTTAAAAATGTCAATTTGATAGCATATTGTTTTATTATATTAGTATTAGATATTAGATAGATTAGGTTAGATTAGATTAGATTAGATTAGATATTAGATAGATTAGATAGATTATATTTTTATCGTTGGTTTTGGACACTTTGCAATTGTATAAGTGGACTATTTTTGCCAAGTGAAAATAATGAATTGCTTATACTATTTTTTTATACAAGTGAAAATAATGAATTGCTTATACTATAGTATTAGATTAGTATTAGAGATTTAGATTAGATTAAATTAGTATTAGATAGATATGTTTGAAGTGGAATAAAATAGAAAGTAAATAAGAATAAATAGAGATGGAAGAAGAAAAAGAGAAAGAAATGAGAGAGGGGATATTATGAGAGACAGAGAGAGAGAAGAGAATAAAATAAATAAATAAAAAGGAGAGAGAGGAGAGAGATGATTGGAAAATGTGTAAGAGAAAAAGTAAAAAGCTGAGAATTTTTGTCTTTTATTGGTAAAATGTGTAAAATGCCCAAAAAAATAGACACGCGGCGCGATAGTGGAATGTCTAAAAATGTCAATTTGCTAGCATATAGTTTTATTATATTAGTATCTATCTATCTATATCTATTAGTATATATATCTATCTATCTACTCTACTATAATAAAAAGATATGCTAGGAAAATTCTATTTTTAGACATTGACCAATTTTGCCACATGTCTCATTTTAAATTCAAAATTGTAAAAGATTCATAAAAAGACAAAAAAAGTAAAACTTTTATTTTACTTTTACTTTTTCTCTCTCTCTTCTTTCTTCTCTCATTTTTACTTTTATTTTTTTCTCTCCTTTTTATTACTTTTACTTTTTTTCTTTCCTCTCTCCTTTAATTTTTTTTATTATTTTCATTACTCTTCTCTCTCTCACATCACTTTCTTTTATCTCTCCTTTTTAATTTCCTTCTCTCCCACTTCGAACCACTAACAATTGTCGACAAAAATTTAACTAATATCGAAAACTCCAAATAAACAATACAAACAAGTGGCAACGTGAGCGGTAACGAGAGACCGGCAATGAGAGCGGCAACGAGAAACTGACAAAGAGGTCGGTAACGGGGAGGCAACAGGAGCGGCAACGAGAGACTGGCAATGGGATCGACAACAGGAGAGGCAACAAGAGCAGCAACAGAGAGCAGCAATGGGAGCGCCAACGGCAACAGGAGCGACAACGGGAGTGCATATTTTATATTAGATCTCATTTTGTTTTTTCCTAATTTTTACTCCATTATTAAGATTAGAAGAAGATATTGACTTTCTTTTTAGTTTTTGCAACACAATAATTTTAAGCAAGTTGAAATAAAGTCTCTTTATCGAGTTTTTCCTTTTTGTAAATATTTATGGGTTCATAATAAATTGTAACAATTACAGTGTCACCCGTGCGGTTGCACGAGTAAAGTACTAGTTAGATATAATATTCAAACATTACCAACAAGGGTTGGTCCGAGTGATAACTGGGCTCAGATCCCACCCCAAGTCTCGAGTTCGAATCTTGGGTGTGACAAAAATTGTGTTGGGTGGGGAGAACCACACGGACCGGCAAAGCCGGGTTTACACGAGGCTAGCTAGGTTCCCCGGTGTAGATTAGTCATCCACAAAGTTAGTGGAAACTGCGCACCAAAAACACGGTAACAAAAAAAAATTCAAACATTGGCCCTATTTAATATAAATTGTAAAAAGTAATAATAAATCAAACAATATTTAATGAATTTATTGACCCTATTTAATATAAATTGTAAGAGGTAATAATAAATCAAATTTTATTTAATGAATCCATAAATTCAATTCATTAAATAACGTTTGATTTATTAATACCTTTTGCAATTTGTATTAAATAAGGTCAATGTTTGAATACTTTAATTTAATTAAAATTGTAATACACAGTAGATACGAATCACATGAAAACACACAACTTGTAATGAACCTGGTCTATTCACCCTATATATTCGTACAACGTCATACTTGGCATACACAATCAATTTCTTACATCCTAGCAAAATCTTCTACTACCTCTTAATTTCTTTAACCCAATTCATTTTGGTAAATTAATTTCCATGGATCAAAGAGAACTTAGCTTGGTGGTATACACGGGTTTATCAAACCAAAACCCTAACAAGATTGGTACGGGTGATGCAGCAAGCTCAATGGAGCAGGAGTGTGAAAAACCTAGAGTGGAAGAGATGCTAGCTTTAGCATCACCACCCATGCAAGTTCAACCTTTGAATGAATTAGAGAATATAAATCTGGTTGATCAAATTGTTGTATCTCTGAGAAACCAGATAAAAGTAAGTGACTCTAATTGTCTCATCTCACTGTTCTTAAGGCAACATAGGATACTCTTCATTAACAATATCTTTTTTGTGACCAGGAATTTATCAAGGACCTGATTAAATTAGAAAAGGCTGAAGATCCCGATCATGCATTAGCCATGGTTGTATCAGAGGATAATACCGCAAAGAAAAGAGGCCGGAAAACAACAAATGTGGTTGTTGGGCCAATTTTTGCGTCATTCGTACTTCCAAATATTTGCTTTGAAAATAATGTTGGCATTGAAGCGGTACGTGACATTGGCTAGGTTTCACTCTCTGGTCAACTCTCATTTTTCTTTCCTTCACTTTCTCAGTTTCAAGTTATATTATTGTGATTTCTTGATAATATTTTTTTTCAAGTTATATAGTATGGCTAATTTGCAACAGGTGCTTGCCGCCAAACATCCTGGACAACATCGCAGGTTTTCAATCCTAGAAAGAGCGGAAAATTGGAAAATGGAATATAGAAGACGACGTACCAAAAACTTCAATCGAGATTTTGTAAGACACAAACAATTTTAGCAAAGATTTGGACGAAATGATTTTATTTAGTTTTAATTATGAATTATTACCAACATATGCTGCAAAAATTAATCTTCTCTTCAAAAAAATTGACAACTAACAATTGCATATAATTGTTTATGCAGTATGCTTATCACTTGCCATCAAACCTAAGCTTACGAAGCCATAAGGAAGTGATAAATTATATTTTGTATGAAGTTATTTCTGAAAAACAGGATGAAGAAAAAAGCAAGACAAGCAAAAAGAGGAAGTTGGCTTTAGTTGCTATAGATAACAATGTACGTTATGTTTTATATTCAAAGAAGGAAGACCTATATGTGTCATACATTATAATAACATTAAAACAAGATTGAGTGGTACAAAGTTAATGTAGTTTTGAATATTTTTTTTAGCAGGATCTTGGTACAACAGATATTGCATCAGTAATTCCGACTATTAGTAATGTAATGGTGGAGGAAGATGAAAACGAAGAAGATATACAACTAGTGGAAGATGACATTTTTTCTAGTATTCTTGAAGAGATAGAAATGGAGAATAGTAAGACAGAGAGTGGTCAAATGGTGGGAAATTGTGAAAATATAAAAGAATTGTGTTGGGGAGTCCCAGGGAGTACTGAGAGCAACAATGAGCTAGCCAACTGCAATATCATAGAAGACTATGCATCATCTCAGCTATCCACATTTGATGTGTCGTCGACTTCTCAGCCCCTTCACCCACAAACCGGATCAGATGATTTATGGGATTTGTTGGATACACATTGGTATCAAGGAAATGAAAAAAGTGGAGATGCAGGAGAGAGAGATTTATAATGTAGAGGCAACCCTCACCTTACAAGTTGGTCTTGTGGGGTTGAGTTAGGCCAAATCCACATTCTAAGATGGTTTCAAAGTCTGTTCTAGATCCGTCGGGCCACCTACCATCCAAGACCGATAGTGCTGGGCGTGAGGGGGTGTATTGGGAAAAATCTCAAGTCCACATCGACTAGTGATAAGGTCTCAAGAGGGTATATAATGAAGAGGCAACCCTCACCTTACAAGCCGGTTTTTTGGGGTTGAGTTAGGCTTATCCACAGAAGATTGTCAATGGGACCACTAGAGTTAGTTTTATTTTGATGTAGTTGTATTTGCTTTTTTTTCTATGTGGATTATATTTCAGATGCTTTGATATCTATTTGGATTATATTTCAGAAATTTTGATTGTTTTTTAAATATTATTAGGCGTTTATATTTTTTATTTAAAGTTTTATTGTAGTAATTTATTTTTGGTAAAATATCTCCCGAAGTCCCTTAACTTATTTTTAGGTAACAAATAGGTCCCTTAGCTTTTTTATAATTTTATAATTTAATAATATATTTAATTTTAATAATTTATAAGGAGTATGAGATAGAAAGCATTCCAGAAATCACCGCCACCACTTCGGCGGTTAGGGTCGTGGCTATATCTTACCTACGGTGTTTTCACTGGCGGACTCCTAGCCGCTGCTAAGCTGCCAAAAACACTATTTTTCTAGCGTCTCTTTGTTGTTTTCAACCGTTTTTGGGCGCTAGTAATGATAGTTTTTCTTGTAATGAGTAGTGGATAGTAAGATGATGGTTAACCCAATGGGTGAGGAATTTGAAAAGTTTGAAGATGTCGTAGTTTGAGTCTATGTCATTGTTATTTTCTTTAAGTTGATGTAAACCATATTCAGGGTCTCTTGAGTTCTTGTGTGGCACCTTTAAAACATGTCTAGACTATTTCACTGAATACTTTTCCTATCATTATATATGTACTCTTGTCTATTTTTATTAATGAAATTGAATAAACATACATCGATTTAAGACTAATTATAATATAAACAAGGTAAAGAATTTATCCATATATAGTAGAGATATATTATTCTCCCTTAAATGATGAATGTCCACCAAATCATAGAGTGTGCATGCCCTCCACACTAAACTTATCTTCCTCTCTCTCTCTCTCACACACAAACACACATTCCTCTCTCTCTCTCTCTCTCTCTCTCTCTCTCTCTCTCTCTCTCTCTCTCTCTCTCTCTCTCTCTCTCACTCTCTCTCTCTCTCTCTCTCACACACACACACACAAAAGAAACTACATGAATAAGCGTTTAGGGTGCTGCTACGTAGAGCTGTCAATTTTTCCCCAACCCAACGGCCATTCGAAGGCCCATTAATTTCGGTTGGGCTGAGCTCGTTAAATAGAGGCCCATGAACAAACCGAGCTTAGAGCTGTCAATTTTGCCCTAGCCCAACGGGCCATTCGAAGGCCCAGTGTTTTCAGTTAGGCTGAGCTCGTTAAATAGAGGCCCGTGAACAAACCGGGCCATTTGGCCAAGCCTAGTTGGCCCATGGGCCCAGTTGGGCCAACTTTTTTATGTTGTTTTAGCAATTTTTATGATTTCCTTTGTTGAAGTTAGAATGGGCCGCGGACCGGCCCATCAGCCGAGTGTTTTGGGTTCGACTGAGCTACACAAAACACAGCCTGGTTGATAATTGGGCGGGCCCAGCCCAACCACTTTTACGTTTTGGCCCAGTGGGCTGGACCGGGCCAGGCCGGGCCGCCCATCTTAACAGCTCTATTGTTACGTAACCCTTGTACAGCAACATATAAAACGACAGTGGTCCAAAATCTTTCATTGTTCGTCGATATCACTCAACCGATAACATTACATGTTTCTCTTGTCCAACATTGTTCGTACGCCATTTCCCACCATAACTAATTATAAGTACTATGCAAAAAAAAAACACATTGAAATCGATGAACCCGAGATGTGATCCAACACTACTTGCCTTTATTAAGACACAATCTCTATGATCAGATAAAACTCTAACAACTTCACAGCCCGCAACCCAATGAATTTTCTTGTAGATATGGGTTTCTTCAAATCTCTCGCCTGGGTGTCTATAAACCACAACCTAGATCATTGGTGGGTAAACTTCTAACCACACTTGATTAGGACTAGTGGTAGCCCACTTAGCTAAATAATGAGCAGCATTATTATAGTTTCTAGAGATACGGGCTAGGGGAAAAAATGAAATCGGGCTGCCAAACAGTGACAATCTTCAGCAATTAGGCCTAGATAAGACTTATTCAAACCCAAAATGTGATGGAAGCGGGAAACTAAGTCCAAAGAGTCAGATTCCACTTACAGCTTCTCGAAGCAACAATCAATCACAAACCTGAAACCACACGCAAGCGCACCACCTCCGCTACACTTGAATCCATTAAGCAGCGCTCCGACTGACTAGTCGTCGCGAAGATGATGCCATAATTATTGCGAATCACTGCACTGACCCCCCCCCCCCCAAGTACCATCATCAGCGAGCGCCGCATCGACGTTCAATTTACAAGACCTGGAATTTGGGGGAATCTAGCGCCCACGATCCAACGACAAAGAGATAGGAGGCTATATGCTGAACAAGATTAAGGTTACAATCTCTTTAGTTAAAGATGGAGCTTCTAAAATCAAATCGTGGAGCCAATCGACGAGGCCATGCTATTCTCACATAAACGGAACCCTAAGGTAGAGACGAACCATATCTTTGATACCCAAACACAGTCTCTGAAAGTGTGATCCAGGGTTTTGACATCCATCTCACATCAAGGGAAAATTTTGAGTAACATACCCCTTTTTCAATCAACTTGTTGCGCACCGGAAGAGCCCTCTTCATAATACGATAGAGGAGATGGAGATGCTTACGTTGAGTGTTAATTTTCCACAATTTGTTCCAAAACATTGAATCAAGCCTTTTACTAGAAGAAGCCTTATTATCTGACTCAATATACCTTTATAAGTATCCTTTCAATACAAAATCTGAAACCCTTTTCAGGAGATCACAAGAGTCAAGAAGTCAAAAGGAGTATAGATATATAATATTTAGATATCGATATATGAAACTCAACCGTAAAATATCTTTTAACTCCTTTATACACAAAATACATTATAAAACAAGTACCTCTTGAACTATAATAAACAAATCCCTTCAAAATACAATCACTTTCATAAATATATCTTGGAATTATCGAAATAACTATAAGTTAATCTAATAGAAAATACAAGATACATTTGGTACTAATTTTCTTTCAAAAGAAAATCTATTAATCATTCCATGACTTTGAAAATATTAAGGTGCAATAGAATAACTTTACAAAAACCAATTACATGAAAATAGGGGTATCATTTTACAATCAAGATCATAAACTGAAACATTTTCTTCAAAACTGAAACACTTTCATAAATCTCAGTGAATTCCTATCACACACCTATCCAATCCCTCTTAAGGAGTCTTTTAATATCTTTTCACTTTATTACCGATGACACATCCCCTAAACGCTGCAGTCTTACATTTTGTTAATACTACAAACGTGCTGATGAGGAGCCCACACTCAACATCTTGTTGAGCTCAGAACTAAAAGCATTGAGCTTAGGTTCATGACACCACCCCCAAGTACGTCACATTGTTCTCTAATCCTTTATGATCTTTTAATTACCATATTGAGACCTTTCTCTCAACTTACTCTCCATGTTAGTGGTTCTCTCTCGATAGTTAGTAACATCCATCATATCAACCTCTATCACAATTCTCATTAAACAACAACAACAACAACAATAATAATAATAATAATAATAATAATAATAATAATAATAATAATAATAATAATAATAATCCTAATATAATTCTATTCATACCACAATCAAGTACTTGAATCACAAGGTCAAACAATTAAATCACCAATCACTTATACAACAAAGATCCATTCAAAGACAACACATAGACAATACTACAACCGTTAGGAGATAGAATAGGTTAAATATGATTCTGGAAGGGAATTAAAAACACAATCAGTGTTTGTTTTAGTTGTAGATCTTTTCGATAGCTTTCCCATGCATCCAAGAACACTCAAATCGGAATTCCGAATCAAAAGATACGAATAAAACAGTAAGAGGGCTGTCTGTAGCGACCGAAAAATCCGTTGGATCTCTCGCGTTCAATGAAGTCACCATCAATGTTTAATTATAAGGGAAAACACAGAAAAATCCCTTTGAAAAAGAAAATGGTCCGGAAAACCAAATTTTGGGATCGACTCATTATGTGCGGGTAAGGTATTAGCATCCCACAGCATCCTTTCAAAAAAGATTACCTCTAATTAATTGTGCAAAACTATATTAACTTTGAAAATATTTATTTCCCTTTTATAAAAAAAATGAATGAAAAGACATGATGAAAAATATTTGTTTTTGCATTTTTATGGAGAACTACGAAAGAAAATTTGAGAAAAGACTTAAAAAGATTTTTTATTATTACACTTGACAGATGTGGGCCCCCATCTGCTCCTACGTATCTCGGGGTAGAGAATCAAAGGCTACGTAGTTCTTGGTAGAAAGAATTGGTTTGTTTGTGTTTTTTAATTTAGGGATTTTAGGACTTGTGATCCGTACGATTCATTTATCCTAAAACGATGGATAACCCGGTCGTACGGCCAACTTAATCCCCTGTTTATTGAAAATAAGATTTTTGATTTTTGGAAGAAAACAATTTGTGTAGGGAGTGATTTTATTTGAATAGGTATTTTAGGACTCTTGAGCCGTATGGCCCATTTGTCCTAAAACGATGACTAACCCGGCCGTACGGCCGACTTAATCCCCTATTTTGAAAATAAGATTTTTATTTTTGGAGAAAAATGATTATTTTGTTTTTCTATTTTGAATATGAACGAAAAGTTAACAAAAGAAGAAAAAATGAAAAGTGCAACTAGTGAAAAATAATTATCATTAATATTTAAAAATAAACTAATTAAAAGAAAAATAAAATAAAAAAGGGAGGGGGAGAGAGAGAGAGCGAGAGCTTCGCTAGGAGAGGGAGAGAATGTGTTCAGTGTTCTTGTTGAATCACTGCGGTGTGCTTTTCACTGTGGACAATGCCTCCCTTTATAAGTGAAGGGTTAGATGAAGAGACTTGATGGACAAGTTGACTTCCTAGGCAAGTCAACTTGCTGGGCAAGCAGCTTGTTGGGCTGAAGGAGTGTAGAGACTTGTTGGGCAAGTAGGAGTGTAGAGGCTTGTTGGGCCGTTGGTTGCTGCTGTGCGGGTTCTCAATCTCTCAGCTCTACAAAGCTATTTTTTTTTTACTTTTACATCCCTGTACCATTTTATTTATTTGTAATTTAATTTTTTTTTATTTTGTAACAATCCTTTTTGATTTTGTAATTTTTGATATAAAAGAGTCCATAAAAATATATTTTTGGATTTTCTCTATTTTCTATTTTGTTTTGCCTTTTTAACAATTAAACAATAAAATTACAGTTTAATACATAAAAACTGAAAAGTCCATATTATTCTATTTTGTAAGATATTTTAAATTAGTCGGACAAAATTAGGGTATAACACTGTCGAAAAGTCTCCCAACCTGAATCAAGCACGGACCGAGCGTGAAAGAGCACGACCCGTAAGCGTAACCTCTCGGTATGTGGCACGATATGGATATTGGTGAATTTAAGGCTTGTGAATGTGTTTTCCATGCGTGTTATTCCATCACTCGGTATCGCAAGTGGGATGCTATAACTATGTTGTGTGTTTAATCTTGTTTTCTTTGTTTTTGTTTTGATTACATTGTTTTGTTTGCTAGTGCATCAGTTAAGTACAACTCATACTCTTTTTTAGTGAGGAATCCTATTCATATTCCTTATTTTATTCGTAAAATCTCAAAGCTCACATGTATTTTCTTTAAAATATAAGAACATAGTTTTTAAAAAACGAGAACAGGAGTTTAGCACCTTTACCATTGTGTTGTTCATAAAAGGTGGAAAATAAGCACTCTGCATTTCAACACGCCCGCTCATAAAGCACTCAAGAATATGGCAAAAAAAACATATAAAAGTGTTAATTGACCAATTCAAAGCTTTTGGTAGGAATCATAAGGAAATAGCTTTACAATGTTATTCATTTCCTTTTCTATTTAGTAACATATTTTTTGACAACAAAAAATCTCGTATTGTTCATTTGAAAATTCAAAAAAAAAATTAAATCACAAAAGAATAAGATGTATTAAAAATGACACCAAAGGGGTATTTCAATACAATACATTAAAAAAAGCATATAGATTTTCCCCTACAATACCAAAGTACAGTGACCCAGCATGACCCACCAAAAAACCATGTGAATAAACAACGCCTAAAGATATACAAGTTGGTCTGACAAAGCTTCTTTTTAAGCTCACGTTAACTGTTACTCATATGGTCTGTGTAGTAAACCCACAAATTAGTGATAGATAGAAAAAAGGTAATGAGTTTGAGTTGTTTTACTAGAGTGCAAAATTGAACAGAACACATTCATACTGTATAAATACAGCTAAGATTTGAGCTCATCCTATACACATTCTACACTATGAACTTTTGAAAGGTAGAAACTCAAAAACAAGAATTCTTCCTCATTCATTAGTATTTTGCACAAATGATTTTTCACACTAATTTATTACACAAACTTAATAAATTCTGAATATTCTGTTGCTAACATTGCTAGCCTGACAAGATTTCGTCTTACACAACCTTTGCAGGATTTGAAGCTAAAAGGAGTCAAGCAACCATGAAGAAATGCCATGTTTTTTTTTTTATCAAACAGGCAGTCAGCCCGAATTTATTAATAAAATAGAGATATAAAAAGCACAAGGGGGGACTAGACCAAAACCCATGGTAATAAGGACAATAATAGAATGCCCAACAAGGCCTCTAAAATAAACAACCATAGAACTCTAATGGAAGAAATTCTAAGGCGAACAGAAAACCCGAAAGGAGGCAGGGCAACACCTGAGAGTCCCCACACAACCTCCACCCACCACCTCCTGAACTCACACTCCAAACCACAACAGCCTGCATCACCTCGCTATCCTCACATTAAGCACATCACAAAGTATCGAGGTTAGAGGTGGAGGCCCGGAGACGATTGGGAGGGGGCAAAGAAGCAGAAGGCAAAGGGGGAGGAGCCCGGCGATCTGCAAACTGCAATCTGGCGTCCGACAAGGTACAAACTATCGAATCAGCACCCACCGACAGCACACCCCCAGACATCCGGCGCCGTGACTCCAACCACCATCGCGAAGTCGTGCTACGGGCCAACACCGCGACAACACCTAGCTTGATCGAGGTAGCCGAGCCACCAACCACCACCGCGGCCTTGCGCCCCCGACCAACACCGTGGCACAATCAAGCAAAACCGCGAGCGACAGGGAGAAGTGCCCACGACAAACGGAGAGGAGGCGTGACTTCGGTCCAAAGTCCGAAACGACGGCCACCATTGCGAACATCAGACAAACCACCGTGAACCACCGCGAATGTGAAAAGAGATGAATAATGTGAATCCCGCTAACCCGTTTGGAAAACGTGAAGTAAATAAAAGAATTAATAAAAATTACGTCTTTGTAAAAACTGAGTCAAACGAAATAGCAAGTATCACCAACAAATGCGGAAATAAAAATAAACCAAATAACAAAATAAAGTAAAAACCCCATGGAACTCCTGTGTCACATGTCTCAGAGATTTTACCAATTATTACAACTTTTGAAAACAAACAACAATACAACTAGCAACTATTAATCTTCATCATCACGAACTACTCCTCGACGTCCACGTCGATAGGCTCATCACCATCTGTTTGCTCATCACCTAAACGTGTACAATGGCACACGAGTAGCCACAAAGAAAAGTGAGGAAATCACATAATAAGGAAACAATCAACAGTAGTGGATACAACTTTCATAACACGCATGCACATACAATCCTTAACTTATCTTCAGCTAATCCCAGTGTCGCGACCTCGCGCGTATACGGTCCTAGGACTACAAGCAGCAACAACACCAACATAATTAGGATACCTTGCCAGATACTGCCTTACAATCATCAACACAAAAACAACAACAATAGGACCGGGATACCATGCCCGATAATGCCCTACGAGAACAACAACAATAGGACCGGGATACCTTGCCCGATAATGCCCTACGAAGAATAGCAGGAAGAGGACTATGAAGACCGGGATACCTTGCCCGAATGGGATACCTTGCCCGATAATGCCCTTACTAAGGACAACAACAACACCTATCATCATCACCATCCTTTGAGGTACGGCTCGCCTATACTGTGAAGAGTCCTTGCCCATACTCCGATAAGGTTCCTCCTACAACTTAAATTACTACGGTACGACTCGCCCATACTGCAGTGAGTCCTTGCACATGCTGCGACAAGGTTCCATAAACATAATCATCATCAACTTCCCTAAGAACTCCTAAGTCCGAGGATATCATCAACAACTAGGGGTCATTTGTTCTATAATCATCATCTCGGGTATCACCAAACAACTAGGGGGTCACTATAGTCATCATCTCTGGTCATAACTATTACCCAAGTCCCCGCTAATTCTATATAATAACGTCATCCTTATATTTATACGTAGTCGTTTTGATCCAATGCCTCTAATCCCAACTTCACTTGTTATTTGATATTTCCTAAGGTTCCTATGACTCTTATAGTCTCAATCATCATCCATGGTCAAGGTTACCTGCAAATAGCTTAGGAAGGGTCAAACATCATGCAAAACATTCCTACAATAGTCCTAATCCATTAACAGCTTCGTCTTGTTCAACTAATAGGCTTCAAAAGGGCTCTTAGGTAATTTTAATAGTTTTAATCCATTATCAATTTAGTCTTATTCAACTAAGGCTTCAGATGGTCTCTTAGGTAATTTTATTAGTTCTAATCTATTCACAAATTAGTCTTAATCAGTTAAGTTAAGAGACTCTAAATTGCATCTTAGATACTTCCCATCGTTCCAATCAACTAAAAACATAAACGTAACCGATTGTCGTTCTCGTTTATACCTATAAGTCACTATAAGTCATTCTTAATCTAAATTTAACCTTTAGAATGTTTAGGGACCTCAATATCAATAATTTAGTCTTTTGTTCTACATTCTAACCTGGCTCATTAACTTAGAGGCAACTAAATCATGAGTTTATCTTCTATCTAACCATATATTTTCAGCATCAACTATATCAAATATCCAATAAGGTCGACTACCCTAGAGTTCATCAATCATTATTACCCGATTACAACAAACATGTCTCCTCTAGAGAGGTTAGCCCTTAGGCTTTAACAACTCATCAACAACAGTCATAAACAATCACAAGTAGGCATATCATACATGAATAATCACACATAACATTTAAACATCATAATAGGGTCCTTGCTCCTACAAGGACATAACACATTATTAATAAAGCATTTAAGATCCATTGCTCATACAATGGTTTACACACAAACTATGTTTTCAGCGTAAGACATAGGGATCATGGGACATCCCAGTTATGTCAATTGCATCATAAACTACCATGTTCCCTAGTTATCATCCCCCTCTTCTTACCTCAAATCCAAGCGATCACGAATGATGTTCCAAGGCTAAAACGGCAACCCAGTTCCTCCAACCAGAATTATATTACTCTTATATCAGCCCCTTGATGATCTCGGAAGTCAGGATTAACAAAAGAGAAAGCTATGGTATTAGATATTTTCCCTTAGGGACTAAAATGACGAAAAAGCTAGGCTTAGGAACCTACCACGAAATTCTGATCTGAAAGGCTGAAAACATATTTCTACGAGCGTGTAGCTTCAAACGGCACACGATTCTGACACCGGTAGCAAAAGATATGTCAAAAACACGTTCTTACGGTTTATAAAACTAAAAGAAATGACTTGAATATGAAGAACATATACTTACGACGAATTTAGATTTAGAAACAGCAAAGGAGAGGATCTTTAGATAATTTGAATGTTCATCACGATCGAAAGAATTAACAAACTGTGAATCCTCTTGAGTGGTGCTCAACGGTAATGAAAAACGGGTTAAGAATGACGAGACCCGTTTTTGAAACGTTTCGGTTTGCGAATATAATAGGATAGAATGAAGGTGTTCTTTTCGGTGAGTACAAAGAAATTCTCGGTTTTTCAAGATGACAACCGATGTGGCCAGAAGTGACCGGAAGTTGCAATCACCATAAAATAAGTCGTTTTTCAACTTCACCAAAATAATAAAAGCAGTAACTTTTCCCGAAGGTTTTGATGAGAGAAATCCAAAGACGATGTCTGTTTTTTCAAACGAAGACTGTAGTGACTGGAATCACGAAAATACCCAACGAAATACAGCGTAATTTCTGTCTCTGATGACTGAAATAATTACATAAACAGATTCGGTAGGTGATTTTGTATAGGGATATGAAGTTTGGTAATTTTTGGTGATCAAATGAGAGAGAACGGGGACTGAAAAGAAAACCAATGAGTTTGATAACTGTCTGTGGCGGCGGCACAGGAAGAAGAAAGCAACGGAAGAAGAATGAGGAAAGCAACGTAGGGTTTTAACTTATGTGCAAGGGTGTGCGAATTAAATCCAGGTGTGCGAGCAGTAAAGTAAGAATTAAACTAGATTGTGGGTATTTTTGAAAACTAAGAAATGGGCTTCTTTACAAAAAAAGGCCTAAATCTCTTCTACACTCACATATAAATATATTATAATTTTGAAAGTCATAATAATAATAATAATAATAATAATAATAATAATAATAATAATAATAATAATAATAATAATAATAATAGTAACATCATTAATACTTCGTATTACCAAAATGCATCAAACAATAAAAACACTATCTTATTAATATCATATAAAAATACAATTAAATGTCAATAAAATATATTTTAATACTTCAAAGAAACATAATACCGTAAAGTCATTAAACTTATAATTTGAAATAATATTAATAACTCATGACTAAGATTTTAAAATAAAATAATACAATAATAGTACACTATTAAAATATTTTTAATTATTAAAATATGCACACATAAATATACTAATATATCCAAACATATATACACGCATATTAATTAGAAAATTGGGGTGTTACAAAGAACCCAAACCTCGACAAGTAACAATAACATATACTAAATATAAAAGTGGGGAAGAATTATGTAGCCATTTATGGAGGATATGTAGTGGATGACTGTAAAGAGTTCAAGCCAAGTTGGGATGAAGGAATCGATTCTGCTTTTATTTGTGGAAAATGTGGTTGCTGATAACTCTTATTTATAAGAGTTATTTATACTTTTAGCATTTAAATCAATGCGAGTTCTTTAGTGAAATTCATGTTTAATTATGCAAATATAAGCTAAATTGTGCTAAGAAGGGTTAGGAGTTGATTTGTGATAATATGACACATTGGTGCCTTTGTGAAAATTTTTAATGACTAGCGTCTAAGAAGGGGTGAGAGATATTTGTGGAACATTGGAAATCATTCATAGTTTCGCTTGTGAGGGAGTTCTATGCGGGCATTCGAAAGCCCAAGGACGGAAAACCCCAACCCTATTCTGTGGTTAGGGGTGAAACAATGAACTTTGTTGCAAGAACCATCAAAGAATTGTTTCATTTGGGGTACCACGGGCGTGCATTTGAGAAGAAAGTCAACTCTTGGGGAAAGGCTGAAATGGAAGAGGTAAGAAAGAGAGTTTGTGTGGAAAACTCAGGTTGGGAGAAGTTTGGCCAAGAGTATAAATTGAAAAAGATATTTCTGCATAATGAAGCCAACATGTGGTTCAACTTCATCAAGCACTCATTACCTACCTCTCACACTACCAATGTGGAGAAGGAAAGGCTTATTCTGTTGGATTCCATCATGTCTGGTGTAACGCCCCAAAAATAATAGGCTAATTATTTAATTAATTATTGGGAATTAGGTTGTCGAAAAATATTAGAAATAATAATATGGTATTTTATTAAATCAAGGGGGTGGTGTTAACAATTAATTAAGTGGTAAAAAGGGGGGGCCCATGACCCAAAGGCCCCATTAGGCGCATGAGGTGATGGGGTTTACCTAGGGTTGGCTCATTTGGAGCAATTGTAAGAAAAGAAAAGAAGAAGCTAGCGAAGGAGAGAAGAGAGAAGAGGGACGGCGCGATGGAGAGAGAAGAAGAAGGAGGAGTTTTTGGTTGCTGTGATTCTTGGGTTTTCGTGCTAGGGGACCTCCTTCAACAAAACTCTAAGGTAAGGGTGGGTCTTACTTTATAATAGGGCATATGATGGGATGTATGTGGGGTTAGGATCTATGTCACTCTTGGTTGTGATTTTCGAGTGAATTGATGTTGTTTGTTATGTAAGAACGTATTGATGATGATTTGATGCATGCTAGGTGTTTGTTGAAAGGTATTTGACTTGTTAGTTGTATAAGGTGATTGGAGTGCACGTTAGGTGCTTGATAAAATGTGTAATTGATAATGTTAGGACGAATATGTGGTGTTTGAAATTATTGTTGATGGTTGAACACATGAAAATCTAGAAAAAATTGGATTTAGGAGGAGCCTAGGCGCCGAGGGCGCCATTTTGTGTTGCTGCGTGCGCCTTTGTCTAAGTGCTGGGCGCCAATGTGGCTGCCCAGGGCGCCTGTTGTGTGCTTGTGTCTAGGCGTGTCTGAGTGTTGGGCGCCAGTGTTGCTGCCCAGTGCGCCTGTTTTGTTGCTGCCGTGTCTGGTGTGTGTGTCCGTGTGCCAGTGTTGTCCCTGCCAAGTCTGCTGTCACTGAGACAGAAGCTGTCGAAGTGCTGAGGCAGAAGCTGTCGAAGTGCTGAGACAGAAGCTGTCGAAGTTGCTGAGACAGAAGCTGTCGAAGTGCTGAGACAGAAGCTGTCGAGGCGCCCTGTTGCTGGGCGCCAGGCCTGATGTTGCTGTTGTTGTCTTAGGTGCCCAGTGCCTGGGCGCCATTTTCAGGATGTTGCCCAAATGTTCCCCGGTTTTGTTTTTGACATATCTTTTGACTCGGGTGTCCGTTTTAAATGTTTCAAAGGGCATTGTGAAGCTTATTCAGTTTCCTACTGGTATATTCTATTTTAAGGTAAAAATTATTATTTTTCTGATGGTTTATGGGCGCCTCAAGTGGCTGTCCCCGGTGGTCGTTGTTGTTGGCGTTGTAAAAATTATTTCGGTGTCTAAAACCCTTTTTAGTGCCCTTTTGGTGTCGTGAGCTGGAGTAAAACCTTTTGGCGCCCTGTTGCTGCCTGGTTGTGTCTTGGGTACTGTGTTGTGTTGTGAGTTGCTGTTGGGCGCCAATCTTGTGCTGCCATGTTGATGTTGATGACGATGGGTCTAATGACCAAATGATTTCGATGTTGTTAATGACGATGGGTCTAATGGCCAAATAATGATGATGATATGGACGATGTTGTTGCTGTGATGACTATGATCTGCTGGTTGTTCATGAGTCGCATGCATTACATATGCATATATTGACGATGTAAGGCTTCGGCCTCGAGCTATTGACGATGATGATGCTTAACTATTGACGATGTGCCCAATGGCAAAATTATTGACGATGATGGTACCACATGCATTGCACTTCATACATTCATCCTTATCATTGATGATATTACTTTGGTTGATATGTATATATTTATGTGACAGATATAAATATTGATGTAGTTGTGTAGTAATTGCTGTATATATATATATATATATATATATATATATATATATATATATATATATATATATATATATATATATTGCTGTGGCTGATGTAGTTCATTACTCTGGCATACTGCCTATCATAAACTTTATTATATTGTTTGAGACTCACCCCTTATGTTGAATATTACTCTACAGGTAACCGTATGTGAAGGCTTTTAACCCTTCATTCCTCGAGTCGGTCGTTGCTCTGATACGTAGCACCTGGGGGGCGAACATTGGCTATTTTAGTTGTTATGTTATGTGATACAGTTGGATGTTTTGTATTAGTACCGTTATAACAATGTTTTGGGAACTGTTTCCTTTTATTTCGCTGCGTGATGATGAACTATTATTGTGTAGACTGACTAGTTGTTGAGGGTTCGCCCATTATTTGATGAGCTACGTATCATGTCTTTTGAAATGATGATTTATTATCAATTTGTGTTTGTTGATTTGAAGTAAATGTAGCATCCCTTTTTGGATGTACTTAAAAATGATTTTTAAACTCTGATATTTTTATTATAAATTGTCGGGTAGAAATGGGGTGTTACATTAGTGGTATCAGAGCAATGGTTGGTCCGTCCGACCAAGTCGTCGAGTCGTTGTGTCGATTGACAATAGAGTGTTGTCTTTTAGTTCTAACCATTGTTTGTGTAGTAAGTGATGCTCCTGCAGGTAAAAGGGCAAACCGAAGACTGCTGATGGTAAGAGGACTAGTGGGGGAGATACCCTGCTGGTATTGTTTGCTGTATTGTGTTTTCTTGGTGCGAACTCTTTATTTTCGTAATGTTTGTTTATGACTGTGAACTGTATATGTGTAACGTGGTTGTTGTGCTCGTGTGACTTTTGCTTTCTTGGCATTTTGTTTTGGTAGCGAGTTTATAGTTGCTCCATAGTAACTAGTTATGTCCGATTGTGTGACTGTTGTTTGGCTTGGATTTGGCACTATAGTATTTTCCATGTTATCTTGATAATGTAATTATGCCTTTGCGTCTAGATGAATTACCTTCTTAACTTGTGCGACGGGTTATTTATTTCCTATCCTTGTAGTTAAACTCTAGAGATGATGCCCTAGTTTTACCGGGGCTCAAGTTTATGTATAAAACTACTAAAGCTAGACTTTAGGAATGTTTTCACACATGTTTTGATTTGATTATAATTGGTATCATGCAAATAATTTGTCTTGGTAAGATTATATGTTCTACTTCTTTTCAGAAAAAACTTAGTGAAATAACATGTTAGTTTTATTAGAAGTACATGCTAGCTTAATAAGAGTGATCACGATGCCTACATGCTAATTTTTCTAAGACATTAGATTTTTTGAACGATATTTTTGCGTGTTTTGTGAGTTTTTGCTGAATTAGTTTTATAGTTGGAAGCTCGCATGAACTTATTATGGGGTTAATTTAATGTTATTACCTTGACTTTATGAATTAGCGAAAGCATAGTATAAAGCATAATATGAATTTTTACTGTAACATGTTCTTGATTGCGTATTAATGTTGTATGTTAAGTGCTTGTGGACTAATCTTGCTACTTTGTGTTAAGATGCTTCATCGTCTTGACTACGGAGAGTGACCCCTCGTTGGGGTACCCGGTGACCCCGATTTGTGTTTATGTGTTATGTGTTATGTGAGAACCATTGTATGAGCAATGGTGAAGTTGTAAATTGTGGTTTGAGTCCCAATTCATTGTAGGAGCAATGAAATAAATGTAAATGATGAGTTCTTTATGGTAAGTTGATCAGGTGCATGTTTTAATGATGACGTAGTTAAATATAATTGTGATCGATTGATGATTTGTTTAGTGTGATGTGACGATGGAAGTGATTTGCTCATAAACGTGTTGTGTATGATCATGAGAATAATCTAATGATACAGTTGATGAATTGATTTTATGCCTAACAGTATGTGGTTGCGAACGATTAATTGAGCTTGTGGACTCTGATGTGGTTGTTGTCGTCGTCTGCGTTGCTGTTGTCGTTAAAATCTTGTTCAAAAGATACTAAAGTTGTTGCGGTTGTTGATGTTGTTGTTGTGGTTGATAGACACTGCGTTCGATTAGGTTCATTCCTCACAGTGTCCTTTCGATTGTTGCTGTACCTTGTGGTTGCGGTCGTTGTTGTTGTCAATAAGGCATTATCGGGCAAGGTATCCTGTTAGGGCCGGGTATCCGGTCCTTTCCGTTGTTGTTGGTGTTGTTGTTGTTTGTAGCCTGTTGAGTCCGATGGGGAGGTGGCGTAGTCATCGCTTAAGTTAGGATTGTATGAATGAGTCTGGTTTCCTCATGTTTGTATTGATTTGACCAATTTGTCTGTGGTGGTAGAGTCTGATGCGTTTGCTTGTTCCATTTTAACTGCCTAGTGGTGTATTCGTTGGTTGCGCATGCTATAATAGGGAGGGACTTTAATAGAGCATGGGGGTAATCACGCGGTACCGACGTGGTTACGCTCAAAAAACTCTATCAAGGATCCTTACAGAACCGCTAGAGGACGAGTCTGGTTATTATTTCTTGGGTTACCTGGCTGAATAAGTAGGAGGGACGGCCGCCCAATCACTTCCCGCCGGTAATCAATCAAATGATAATCAGCAGAATAGACGGCACTAGTTGTCTAGATGGTTGTAGTTTGTTAGTGGAGGGTGTTTAGTTTTGGGCCGGTAAATTTCGAGGACGAAATATTCTAAGTGGGGGAGAGTTGTAACGCCCCAAAAATAATTGGCTAATTATTTAATTAATTATTGGGAATTAGGTTGTGGAAAAATATTAGAAATAATAATATGGTATTTTATTAAATCAAGGGGTGGTGTTAACAATTAATTACGTGGTAAAAAGGGGGGGCCCATGACCCAAAGGCCCCATTAGGCGCATGAGGTGATGGGGTTTACCTAGGGTTGGCTCATTTGGAGCAATTGTAAGAAAAGAAAAGAAGAAGCTAGCGAAGGAGAGAAGAGAGAAGAGGGACGGCGCGATGGAGAGAGAAGAAGAAGGAGGAGTTTTTGGTTGCTGTGATTCTTGGGTTTTCGTGCTAGGGGACCTCCTTCAACAAAACTCTAAGGTAAGGGTGGGTCTTACTTTATAATAGGGCATATGATGGGATGTATGTGGGGTTAGGATCTATGTCACTCTTGGTTGTGATTTTCGAGTGAATTGATGTTGTTTGTTATGTAAGAACGTATTGATGATGATTTGATGCATGCTAGGTGTTTGTTGAAAGGTATTTGACTTGTTAGTTGTATAAGGTGATTGGAGTGCACGTTAGGTGCTTGATAAAATGTGTAAATGATGATGTTAGGACGAATATGTGGTGTTTGAAATTATTGTTGATGGTTGAACACATGAAAATCTAGAAAAATTGGATTTAGGAGGAGCCTAGGCGCCAAGGGCGCCATTTTGTGTTGCTGCGTGCGCCTTGGTCTAAGTGCTGGGCGCCAATGTGGCTGCCCAGGGCGCCTGTTGTGTGCTTGTGTCTAGGCGTGTCTGAGTGTTGGGCGCCAGTGTTGCGGCCCAGTGCACCTGTGTTGCTGTTTGTGTCTGTGCTGGGCGCCAGTGTTGCTGCCCAGTGCGCCTGTTGTGTTGCTGCCGTGTCTGGTGTGTGTGTCCGTGTGCCAGTGTTGTCCCTGCCAAGTCTGCTGTCACTGAGACAGAAGCTGTCGAAGTGCTGAGGCAGAAGCTGTCGAATTGCTGAGATAGAAGCTGTCGAAATGCTGAGATAGAAGCTGTCGAAATGCTGAGACAGAAGCTGTCGAAGTGCTGAGACAGAAGCTGTCGAAGTGCCGAGACAGAAGCTGTCGAAGTTGCTGAAACAGAAGCTGTCGAAGTGCTGAGACAGAAGCTGTCGAGGCGCCCTGTTGCTGGGCGCCAGGCCTGATGTTGCTGTTGTTGTCTTAGGTGCCCAGTGCCTGGGCGCCATTTTCAGGATGTTTCCCAAATGTTCCCCGGTTTTGTTTTTGACATATCTTTTGACTCGGGTGTCCGTTTTAAGTGTTTCAAAGGGCGTTGTGAAGCTTATTCAGTTTCCTACTGGTATATTCTATTTTAAGGTAAAAATTATTATTTTTCTGATGGTTTATGGGCGCCTCAAGTGGCTGTCCCCGGTGGTCGTTGTTGTTGGCGTTGTAAAAATTATTTCGGTGTCTAAAACGCTTTTTAGTGCCCTTTTGGTGTCGTGAGCTGGAGTAAAACCTTTTGGCGCTCTGTTGCTGCCTAGTTGTGTCTTGGGTACTGTGTTGTGTTGTGAGTTGCTGTTGGGCGCCAATCTTGTGCTGCCATGTTGATGTTGATGACGATGGGTCTAATGACCAAATGATTTCGATGTTGTTAATGACGATGGGTCTAATGGCCAAATAATGATGATGATATGGACGATGTTGTTGTTGTGATGACTATGATCTGCTGGTTGTTCATGAGTCGCATGCATTACATATGCATATATTGACGATGTAAGGCTTCGGCCTCAAGCTATTGACGATGATGATGCTCAAATATTGACGATGTGCCCAATGGCAAAATTATTGACGATGATGGTACCACATGCATTGCACTTCATACATTCATCCTTATCATTGATGATATTACTTTGGTTGATATGTATATATTTATGTGACAGATATAAATACTGATGTGGTTGTGTAGTAATTGCTGTATATATATATATATATATATATATATATATATATATATATATATATATATATATATATATTAATATGGTTGTTATATATATATATATATATATATATATATATATTAAATGGTTGTTATATACATATATTGGTGTAGTCGCCGTGAATATATATTGTAGTAGTTGTTATATATATATATATATATATATATATATTGCTGTGGTTGATGTAGTTCATTACTCTGGCATACTGCCTATCATAAACTTTATTATATTGTTTGAGACTCACCCCTTATGTTGAATATTACTCTACAGGTAACCGTATGTGAAGGCTTTTAACCCTTCATTCCTCGAGTCGGTCGTTGCTCTGATACGTAGCACCTGGGGGGCGAACATTGGCTATTTTAGTTGTTATGTTATGTGATACAGTTGGATGTTTTGTATTAGTACCGTTATAACAATGTTTTGGGAACTGTTTCCTTTTATTCCGCTGCGTGATGATGAACTATTATTGTGTAGACTGACTAGTTGTTGAGGGTTCGCCCATTATTTGATGAGCTACGTATCATGTCTTTTGAAATGATGATTTATTATCAATTTGTGTTTGTTGATTTGAAGTAAATGTAGCATCCCTTTTTGGATGTACTTAAAAATGATTTTTAAACTTTGATATTTTTATTATAAATTGCCTGGTAGAAATGGGGTGTTACATCTGGTGAGTCCATTGATGAGCTACGTATCAGGTGATGCTGCAAAGCTACAGCGCTTGAAGCTGGAGCAGCAGCAGGTCCTCTGCCAATTTGTGAAAGAGAAATTTGAATGGGAAAAAGCACTTTTTACTGAAATTTGCAAGGGCAAACCCACTGTGGAAGCTCATGAGTTTCCAAAATGGCTATTAGCAAGCATCCAAAGAGAGAAAAGAGTCCAACGAAGAAAAAGTAAAGCCTTGCGAAGAAGAAGAAGAAGAAGAAGAAGAAGGAGGAGGAGGAGGAGGAGAAGGAGGAGGAGGAGGAGGAGGAGGAGGAGGAGGAGGAGGAGGACATTCTGAATTCTGAGGAGCTGGATGATATTAGTGAGAATGATGAGAAAGAGACAAGAAAAATGATGAAAGAAATTGAAAGTGGGGATGAAGAGGAAGAAACAACAGAGGAGACCTCTGTGAGTGAGGAAATTGAGGAAATACCTCATGACCCTGTCTCAAATCAGGAAACACCTGAGAACCCAAAAACTCCCTCACCCAAATTCCCCACCCCACCCTCTAACCCCACCATAATACCAGAAACACCTCAATCACCACAAAAATCCACCATCCCAACCACCACAAATATCCCACCAATCCCCACCATCCACTAAAGAGCATTATGAATTCTGAGGAGCTGGATGATATTAGTGAGAATGATGAGAAAGAGACAAGAAAAATGATGAAAGAAATTGAAAGTGAGGATGAAGAGGAAGAAACAACAGAGGAAACCTCTGTGAGTGAGGAAATTGAGGAAATACCTCCTGACCCTATCCCAAACCAGGAAACACCTGAGAAGCCAAAAACTCCCTCACCCAAATTCCCCACCCTCTAACCCCACCATAATACCAGAAACACCTCAATCACCACAAAAATCCACCATCCCAACCACCACAAATATCCCACCAATCCCCACCATCCACTAAAGAGCATTATGAATTCTGAGGAGCTGGATGATATTAGTGAGAATGATGAGAAAGAAACAAGAAAAATGATGAAAGAAATTGAAAGTGACGATGAAGAGGAAGAAACAACAGAGGAAACCTCTGTGAGTGAGGAAATTGAGGAAATACCTCCTGACCCTATCCCAAACCAGGAAACACCTGAGAAGCCAAAAACTCCCTCACCCAAATTCCCCACCCTCTAACCCCACCATAATACGAGAAACACCTCAATCACCACAAAAATCCACCATCCAAACCACCAAAAATATCCCACCAATCCCCAAATCCCCACCATCCACTAAAGAGCATTCTGAATTCTGAGGAGCTGGATGATATTAGTGAGAATGATGAGAAAGAGACAAGAAAATTGATGAAAGAAATTGAAAGTGAGGATGAAGAGGAAGAAACAACAGAGGAAACCTATGTGAGGAAATACCTCCTGACCCTGTCCCAAACCAGGAAACACCTGAGAAGCCAAAAATTCCCTCACCCAAATTCCCCACCCTCTAACCCCACCATAATACCAGAAACACCTCAATCACCACAGAAATCCACCATCCCAACCACACCAAATATCCCACCAATCATCAAATCCCCACCATCCACTAAAGAGCAACAACCAGAACAAACACCAGGAGACCCACCCATAGAAACCAATCCACCACCACAAGACCAACCCCAACCCATTTAGGAGCAAGAGTAACCACCCCAAGAAAATGAGAATAATACAACTGATGTCACACCATCAAAGAGAAAAAGAATCAAGCAGTCGGCCCAAAGGAACCCAAAGGCCAAGCTAGTCGACATTCTAGAAGGAGCTGAAGAGGCAGAAGCAGGAGACTAAGAAGAAGCTACTGAGCAACCAGCCAGAGTTGCAGATGAAGACAGGCAGCCCAGTGATGTTGTAGCATCCAATGCTACAGCACCTGAAGTCCAGCCTGCAATTTTAAAGCCAGTTGAGGAATGAAGCTAAGATTGAGATAGCCAAGAATCTTGCTGAGATGGCTGCCACTCTGCAGAAAGGAAAGGATCAAGCTGATGCTTCAGCGCCCGATGCTGTAGCGTCTAAAGTGGTAGTTAAAAAGGAGCCTACCAAGAAAAAGCCCAAGACCACCAGCAGCAGAACTTCTCAAGGGCCCACCAGAGCCAGCAACAGGCTCAAATTTGTGTTAGCAAAGAAGTAGCCTAACCCTTTTTGTTAAAAAAAAATCTGCCTGTTTTCAATAAACCTGTTGGATGCTATAGCATCTGTCATTGCATCCAGCAGTTGGTTTAGGATTTCAAAATTCTGTCTGGATATTTTGTGTTTAGTTCTGATGTTTAGGCCTCTCCCCGTTAGTATGCATGAGCAGTGGGGACACTGCTAAGTTTTAAGTTGGGGGGAGGACCTTAAATGTGTGCATGTTTATGTTATTTATTGAATGAAAGCATGATCTGTTGAATTTTCTAATCTTGCAGTAATAGAACTTGTCTCTTTTTGGGCTAATTTTAATGATGATTAAGTGCATATGTGTAGTGTAGCCCATCTTGATTGATGAATAGTCTTATTGCTGCTACTACACAAAACTCTAGGCTTAGGGAGGAACCTAGTTAGTTAAGGATTATCTGATGCTAAAGTAGTCTTGGTTAGCCAAGGTTTATTCAAGTTTTTATTAAAAATAGAGAGTAGCATTTGAAGCTAAGTTTGGGGGTGCTTCAGTTATATTAAGGTTAGGTATGAGGATTATAGGATAGGCAGTGCAATAGGCTACAAATTGTTACAAATGTATTGTCAAAGGTCATGTATATTGTAAATAGCTGCAATTGCCCGAAACAAATGTTGAACTGTTCAACGAATGCATTATAAAAAAAGAAAAAAAAATCAAAAAGTGAAGTGCAAATAAAGGAGCTCAGTAATGAGGGAATTGTAGCTAAATTTGTTCATCAATGTCACCAGTGCTATAGCATCCAACGCTATAACATTGAGAAATCACCAAATCAATAGTTAGTGCACTGGCCAAGGATCTGAAATGCCTAATCAAGCCTTTTGTTGTGCTTTGAAGCCCCCCAAGTCTTATGTGAAATTTTTTGACAAGATAAAAAGAAGGTCATTCTTTCCAAGGCTAAAAGAAATGTTGAACCTAGCTAGGAGCTAAACTGAACCTAGAGGTCACACACTCACAATAGAGTAGTAATAATTCTAGATGTAGTGAAAAGCAATGGTGTGTGTGTGTGTGTGTGTGTGTGTGTGTGTGTGTGTGTGTGTGTGTGTGAGCGTGAATCTGAAAATTTGGCCCATTGAGAACATTTTTTGAAAAGCTGTTTGAATTAGGGGAGCAACTGATTTTGTCGTGAATTCTGTAAAAGATCTGTTGTGTGTCTTGTTTTGTCTTTGTTAAGTGTCATTGCTTGAGGACAAGCAATGATTTAAGTTTAAATTTGGGGGTGTGATAACTCTTATTTATAAGAGATATTTATACTTTTAGCATTTAAATCAATGCGAGTTCTTTAGTGAAACTCATGTTTAATTTTGCAAATATAAGCTAAATTGTGTTAAGAAGGGTTAGGAGCTGATTTGTGCTAATATGGCACATTTGTGCCTTTGTGAGAGTTTTTAATGACTTTGTTCAGTGCTACAGCGTGTAAGTGTTATAGCAGTGGGCCAGCTAAAGATCAAATGAAAAAGTAACTTTTTAGAGTTTCCACTTTATGTCAAGTCAACGCCTCCTATTCCTGCTCCCTAGGCTGACACGTTCACCTACCCACACACTTGCAAGGCCACTTGTCTCATTTTGGTTGGAAGATCATTTTGGTTGGTCATGTGTCACAGCAACTTTTTGGAAAGTGCTTTTTGGATACAAAAAGAATATCTCCATCTCATTCACTTCATCTCTTCACCATTTGAAACTTGGAGTGAGTCTTTAGAGAGAGTTTTGACACAACTTCATCTCCATTGATTCTCCATTAAAGCTTTTATTTTTCCAAGTGAAGACTCCATACTTTAATGCTACGAAGCTGTGCTATAGCATCTTCAACCCGTCTCATGCGTAGAAGTTACTTGGTGCATCTTTTGTATTCATTTCCTCTACTATGTGTTTCGGCAATATGAACATTTTTGTTTGTATTTTGTTGATAATGCTCACCATGAGCTAAACGCCTTATAGTTGGATCGCTTTAAACTTTGTAATGAATTTTTAGTAAAGTTAATATGATTTTGTGATGTTTGCTTTTCAATCTTTGTGTGTTAATACTTCCAAAATTATTTTGGGATTGGCCAACTAAAATGAATACATTCATAAATGCAGAAATGGTTCATGATTCTAACTCAAAGATTGATATGAATGAGTAAGGACACATAAAACAACCCATGCTTAAACCTAGACATAGAAAAGCATAGTTCATAGGGTGATTACTGTGGGTTCTTTAATATACAGAATAGAGCTTAGACATAAGTTCTTGTAATGAAACGTTGGCGTCAGTGACTGAAAGGCACAACATCATATGCTACAGCACTCAATGCTATAGCGTCCAATGTTATAACGCCTTGCTAGAAAGAAGTTACTTAGTGGAGAGCAATCTAACTAATCTTTAAATCAACACTTGAACCCTTTTTATTGAACATTTGTTACTACAAACCTTTATATTTTATGTCCAAAAATTTATGGTTATTATTTTGTTTGTTTCACTAGTTTGCTAATTCCTTAAACTCTTAAATTAACATCAATCTCTGTGGGTACATGCAATCTCTACTTTATCACTGTATTACTTGTTGTAATTGTGTACACTTGCACAACTACTTTTCGCACAACAGTTGCCACATAAACTTCCACCGGAGTGAGCAGATCATTTAAGTTGTCTGTGATTCTCCAACACCTCCACCTCCCCAGTCAAACTGCTTGAAGAGTATGATCACCAACGAGAAATGCTTGAGAACCTTTCCTTTTTAACTAGTTGTTTTCAATTCAAATTTTAATAAGACGTTGGGTTTATGACTCTATCTATAGTTTATCTTTCCTAATTAAATTTCCATAGTAGTCAACGAATCCTAATTTAAAAAATGAGGAATTAATTCAACATTACTTAATGGTATATCATAATTCACATAATCATAAAATCCGTATTATGATCTCCCATGGAAACGATTGAGATAATTTTGAATATATGATCGATAAATATTTAAATAAGTGAAACAGATGGATTGTCATCTACTTGAAAATATTTTTTAGTTTTATTTTTGATAATAAAAATATTTGTGTAGCTATGACTATATAAAAATTTACGAAAATAACAAAAGGACTAAAATGTATTATATTTTGATTGTTGAGGGAGGGGAGTGTGCATTTTAAGACAAAGGGGAGGGGAGAGTACATTTTGATTCTTCCTCATTCATTAGTATTCTGCACAAATGATTTTTCACACTAATTTATTGCACATAGATATTTATACAACAGAGTAGCTTTAATAAACTTAATAAACTTCTGATTAGTTCTATTAGTAACATTGCTAGCTTGACAAGAATTCATCTTACACAATCTTTGCGGGGTTTGAAGCTAAAAGTAGTCAAAGAACGATGAAGAAATGCGACGTGATTGTGAAAGGAGATGAAGAACCCAAACCTCAACAAGTAACAATAACTTCTAATAAATATAAAGAGTGCTGGAGGAATTATGTAAAGAGTTCAAGCCAAGCGGTGATGAAGGAACTGATGCTGCTTTGATTTGTCGCAAAAGTGGTTGCCACAGAAGCTTCCACCAGAGTGAGGAGATCATTGAAGCTATCTAAGATTCTCCAACACCTCCACCACGCAATCAAACAGCTTGAAGAGTATGATCATCAACAAGAAATGCTTGAGAACTTTTCCTTTTTAACTAGTTGTTTTCATTTCAAATTTTAATAAGAAGTTGGGTTTATGTCTCTCTGTCTATAGTTTATCTTTCCTAATTAATTTGCCATAGTTGTCAATGAATCCTAATTTCAACCATGAAGAATTAATTCAACATTACTTAATGCTATATCATAATTCACATAATCACAAAATCCATATTATGATCTCCCCTGGAAACGATTGAGATCACTTTGAATAAGTGATCGATCTATATTCACTACAAAAAAAGACTCTAGAGCGTTGGATTATAGCGAGGGATAGTGGTTTGTCGCTAAAACACTTATTAGCGACGAATTTAGCGAGGGATAGTGTTTTCATCAACAGAAAAATATTTAGCGACAGATATGTAGGTGCTTAGAGACGAATTTTGTCCCTCGCTAACCGTTGAGCGCGAATTTGAAAAATAAGCACGAAACTCTAGGTATTAGCGACGGATATTCCCTCTCTAAAATCCCTCTCTAATTTTTCTGACCATTGCAGTGTCCTTGGAACTCGTGAACTGCGTAGTGTCAGATATTCCCTCTCTAAAATCCGTCACTAAGTTTAACTTTTTTTTTATATCCAAATCACTCTATCATTTCCTCTTCTTCTCTCTTCTCTCACTTTCTCTCCTCTTCTCTCCCACCGTCCCACCGCGCCACCACCGTCCACCTCACCACCGTTCTCTCTTATTCTCGCTTCTTCTCTCCCATCGCGCCACCATCTTGCCACCGTCCATCGCGCCACTGTTCTCCTCTTCGCACCTAACTTCGAAACGGAGCTTTAGGCCACCACCATCGTCATTTGGCCACCGCACCACCCTCCTTTTGCCACGATTTCACAGTTCAAGGTAAGTTGGACTTTTTTCATTTTTGTTTTATTATATTTATGCATAAATTTTGAAATTAGTGTTTTTGAGATGTTAGGATTTTAGGAATTTTTGAGATGTTAGGGATTTTGAAATTAGTATTTTAGGGATTTTTGTTTTTCGTTTTTGAAATTAGTATTTTTGAGATGTTAGTATTTTTGAAATTAGTATTTTAGAGATTTTTGTTTTCATTTTTTGTTTTTGAAATTAGTATTTTTGAGAGGTTAGTATTTTTAAAATTAGTATTTTTGAAATTAGGAATTTTAGAGATGTTTTTGATATATGCAAATGTTAGAAATATATGACTGTATGCTGGAGATGTATGTTAGAAGAGTATGTTGTTAGCGAAACTATATGTTAGAGATGATTATCGTTAGGGTTTAGGGTTTATGGTTTGACATGTGAATTTGAAATTGTTGAAAAGTGTATGTTAAATTGAAATTGTTGAAAAGTGTATGTTAAAATGAAATTGTTAGGGAAACTATATTTAACATGATTGTTTTAGGAATTGAAATTATTGAAAGCCGTTTGTTAATTTTTCTTATAAGGATGTTAATTGTAATTGGGTTAAATTGTTGTTAAAATGTTTGATGAACCCTAGGTTAGATGACTATATTGGATGTCATTGTTATTCTGTGTTGTTGATGAAAAAGGGTGAGGTGTTGTCCCTCGCCCCCATATTTTGCTCGAAATCATCTCCATTGAGATAATTGTGAGTTGATACTAACAATGGTAGGGTTGGGAGTTAAAAATAACTTCCTTCATTACTTGGATGGAAAAGGGTTTTGTGCTATCCTTCACCCCCATATTCGGCTCGAAATCATCTCCACTGAGATGATATTGATGCCACTATCTTGATAGGTTATTGGGAATGCTGTGGGAATCTAACGCGTTTTTTTTAAATGTGTGTAGATGAACTGGAATCAACTAAATCGTGGCTGGGTGTATGATCGGTTATATCCGGGAAGAGCATTTTTTAAGGAAACTTTTGTAAATGGTGTTGAAGAGTTTATTATGGTAGTGTGGCAACATGAATTGGCTAACCAGGAAGGGGGAATCTGATGTCCATGCCTTAATTGCGACGGTGTACCTATTAGTATTGATGACGAAATCAGGCATCACTATATCGTGTCGGGTTTAGGCCTAATTATTGGGTTTGGGTGGACCATGGAGAACGATTCCAAATTTTGATGTAGGGGCTTCAAGCAGTTCTGGTGTTAGTGTTCCATCTAATGAACAATTTGAGTTGATGGAAAGCATGATTTGTGATGGTCTCGGGGTGAATGTGCCATTTGATGAGCCTCAGTATGACGACCATTATGAACTTCCAAATGAAAAAGCACGGAGATTTTATAATTTGTTAAGAGAGTCAAACAAACTGTTGTTTGAAGGCTCGCCACAGTCGAAATTATCTATGTGTGTGAAGCTTTTAGCTCTCAAGTCCATGAATAATATTTATGAGTTGGGTTTAGATTATGTGACTCAAATGATGTTGGAAGCGACGCCTAATAAGGATAATTTGCCAAAAAGTTATTATATAGCAAAAATGTTAGTTTCGCAGCTGGGATTGGAATGAAAGAAGATCGATTGCTGTGTGGATGGGCACATGTTGTTTTACGACAATGAATTTGATAAAATCGATGGTACGCTGCAGGTAAAGGGGAAAACATAATTATAAACCCATCCCTGTAAAGTCGATGTTCTATTTGCCTATAGTTTCATGGTTGCAGAGAATGTTTGCATCAACAAAAATTACGAAGAAAATGATGTGGCATTATGAGAATAGGCGTACCTCGGACATTTTATGCCATCCATCGGACGGTGAAGCGTGGAAACACTTTAACCGAGTGCATTCAGATTTTGCCTCTGACCCACGAAATGTTCGCTTTGGCTTGTGCTCTGATGGATTTGCTCCGTATATCCAAGCATGAGTGACTCCATATTCCTTTTGGCCAGTCATTGTTACTCCTTACAATCCTCCTCCTTAGATATGCATGACTAAACGGTATATGTTTTTGACTTGTTTGATACCTGGTCCATCCAATTCAAAAGCTAACATTGATATCTTTTTGGAACCTCTGATTGATGATCTCAAGAGATTGTGGTAGGGTGTTTGGACATATGATGCAGCACGAAAGAAGAATTTTATAATGAGAGCGCCATTGATGTGGACAATTAACAACTTCCCGGCTTATGGTATATTGTCTGGTTGGGGAAATCACGGCAAATTAGCATGCCTCTACTGCATGGAACTCACAAATGTGTTTACGCTGAACTACGGGGGGAAAGAGTTATTGGTTTGACTCTCATCGTAGATTCTTACCGTCAGGTCATGTATTTAGAATGAACGGGAAGGCATTCAAGAAGGGGGTAGTTGAAACAGATGGACCACCGCCTTTATTGACATCAGGTGAAATCTGGAGTAGGGTTATGGAATTTCCACAAGCCACGGAGGTAGGTGTGCTCCCCCGATTGGATGGTTTTGGACAGGTGCATAACTGGACAAAAAAAACATACTTTGGAATCTCCCATATTGGATATCTATTGAGACACAATGTCCATGTTATGCATATCGAGAAGAATTTATTTGACAACATATTTTACACTGTGATGAATGTGAAAGATAAAACCAAAGACAATAATAAGGCTAGATTAGATTCTGCTATTTACTGTAGCAAACATCGATCCAATTTGAATTTGGTGCCAATGGCTAATGGCAAGATGTCAAAAACCAAAGCCAAATACTAACTAACACCCAATGAAGTGAAAGATGTTTGTCGATGGTTGAAAGGATTGAGGATGCGAGATGGCTTCTCTTCTGACTTTGCAAGATGTGAGGATGTGAACACCGGGAATATGTATGGGATGAAAAGTCATGATTGTCATGTATTCATGGAGTGTTTGCTTCCAATTGATTTTAGTTCATTACCAAAGTGTGTTTTGAAACCACTTACTGAAGTTGGTCAATTTTTTAAGAATATGTGCTCTTCAACATTGAGAATGGATGATCTTATTAAGATAGAGCAGGATATCCATTTCATTATCTATAAGTTGGAGAGAATACTTCCTCCCGGTTTCTTTGATTCCATGAAGCATCTCTCAGTTCACCTTGCATATGAAGCAAGGCTTGATGGACCAGTTCATTATAGGTGGATGTATCCATTTGAGAGGTAATTATCTATTTCAACATTTTAATTAAAGTGTATATTTAGTATGACTATTTGTTTAATCAACTCTCTTTCCTCCATATATTTAGATTAATGGGTGATTATAAACGATCGGTGAAGAATAAAGCTAGAGTCGAAGGATCGATCTGCGCAGCTTACTTATACCGTGAAACAATTTATTTCTGTTCTCATTATTTCAACAACTTTTTGTTGTCAAGAAATAATAGAAACGAAATAGAGGTTGAAGAAGAAAGACACGCGCTCACTTTATCTATGTTTAGCAAACCTGGTCGCCGCTCGGGAAAGAAGTCGGTGTTGGTGTAAGCCCTAGTGGCCAATCTATTTTGAATAGATTATTAGTTGTATCATGATTTTATGTCATATATTTGATATATGTGTAAGGCATTATTTATTATGTTATAAGAGTATATCATAATAAAGTCCTTAGAATAGATAGTTCGTTCAATAGAGCATTAAATGTGATTTAATCGTGAGACCCCATTGAATTATAGAACGCTATTCTTGAAGTATCCGTAGTCGAAGTATTATTGTTAACAAGGACAACAATAATGCATAGAGGCTATTGTGTTGATGATTGATGACCACATCTCACGAGTCATGGATATGGAGATATCGAATCATAACACAAGTATAAATATTAGGTGTAATATTTATACTGGATTGACCCACCATGAGAATGCTACATAATTGTTGTGTAAGTGTCATTAGCGATTCTCATGCGACCATTGAGAGTAGTCCTTCGACTTGAAGTCACTACGATCCCTACATGTGAAGTTGTAGACTTTAAAGCCATCAAACGTTGTCTGTGACAGGACAATCATAAAGGTGGTTATTGGGCCTGCAATGAACCATGTGGAGGGGTGTGAGTGATGTAGATAGGATTCGTCCCTCCTACATAACAGGAGTTATGTCTTGGGCCTATCGATAGAGTGAGACTGTGGAAATGCATGGCCATGCTATAATGGACCAATATGTGATATTGCGTTCATTATTATTTACGTGTCTACTCTGGGATCGATAAATAAATAATTGGACTTTGCAAGTATGACACACATTGTGACTTGCGTTCAATTAGACATTTGGATGAAAGGAAAATTACTGCACGATAAATTATGGTCGCAGAAGGTTAAAATCGGATCACCGGTTTTCTCATTAATTGGGTGACAATGATGCATTGCTAGATGCCGCTCATTGTTTATAATATTTTGTATTATTGCCAATTAAGTGGGAGCCTATAGGGTCACACGATTGAACGGTTAAATCGGAAAATAGTTATTTAATTAAATAAAGATTTAATTAAATAAAGAAGGAGTTGGGCTTGTAATGTACAAGGCCCACTAAGGCAACAAATGATAGAAAGGAGCATTATATATATGTGATACATTGCGCCTCCAAAGAGAAAAAACATAGAGTCTATTTTGTTGTGCCTCCTCCTTCACAGTAGCCGTCAGCTAGCACCGACGCCATTCCGAGGAAACCGTTCACGTGGACTGAATAGAGACACTGCGCTTGTGGTGTTGGTGATTTGTCTCCTCGACGCTTCAAGAGGTAAACACATGAACCTAATGTGAAAATTTTGTGCTTACGTGTTCCTTGGCAATGGGTTATTCCGCTCCGAGGTTATGTCATTTTGATGGCTATCTCGCGAAACCCCAACAGTGGTATCAGAGCCATGGTCGTAGTTGCCATTTTTCTTTACGTGTTCATTTGTTTCTAGCATGCTTATATGAATATGATTCGTATGTGTATGTTATGGTTTTGACATCTTGATCTCAAGAGTTATTTGATCTATGTCACTACAAGTATGTGCGACTATGAATACTGATTGGTTTTACGAATAGTTCGTTTGACGACATCGTTGATCGTGAATTTTATGGTTAAGCCCTCTATCAACTGTTTTATGCCTTTTGCGAATTGGTGATTTTGAAAATATACTAGACATTTTCTTTTATTCAATATATGAGATATTGACTTGCAAAAGATATAAAATAATAAGGGTTAAAGTAAAAATAAAATAAAACAACACATGCCATTGAAGAGGTTGGGTCATACACGTCCATTATTTTTATGATTTGGTGAAATCATGTTCCTATAATCGTGCAGATCATTATTGGAAATTATTAGCATGATTTTCCAAATATATTTGATCATAATCAGTTTTGCCTTTTAAGAGTCAAAGGTCCTCCCTTTTGGTTTTGAATGAGTAGGATCCATTCAAGGAGGGTGAAAACAAATCAATAAATTGATATGCATATCTTGGCCTTAATTTCGGTGATTTTGTTTTTAATACTATTTCGTAACAATTTTTTTATAATCAATGATGCATTCATTGATAATTTATTGTCTCTTGATTGCTTGATTAAATTGTTACGGGATATGTTTAATTATTTAATTAATTATTTGAATTAATTATTTAATTTTAATTTAGTAATATTGATAATAATAAGTGTTATTATTATGATATTATTCTTGACGCGGTGTATGGTTATGGCCTTAGCAGTTTGGTATTTATTTATTTTAAATACGACTTGCGTGTCGTGATTTATTTATTTTAAATATGGCCTGCGTGCCGTGACAATTTATTTACTTTTACTTAAATAATTTGTAATTGCGTGCGATGGCGGGAGACAACACCACGTGTGGACGCTGGTGGGAGAAGCTTGAGAAGCTAGCACGAGGGTCAAAGAATTGTAATAAAATAGTTTATTCTTAGGTGTTAGGAGGCCATAATCATACCACTATATCTTGTATGTCTTATGTATGTGATGCATGAAGTGTATCAGATAAATGCATGTATGCTTTATATGATTGAAGTATGAGATGTGTGTTCCCTATAAAGTGTATGCATGAATGCTTATATGCATGTTTCAAAAGCGTTTGTATGAGATACAAAAGACGGTGACATCGTCTAATTTAAAAATCCCTCAAAATTAAATATTAAGTTTAATGTCTTCCGATGTGTGGCACTCGTCAAGGCCAGTATCGTCTAGTGTGGGTCATGCCAAAGCTGAGTACACTATTCTATATCGGTGAGGCGCGATAGGATAAGATCCGACTGTCAACCATTGGGTCTAACTTAACTTGGTCGAATTCAATAGGATTGAAATGGGCCCAGAGGCAAAGGAGTTGGGCTTAAATTCATAAGATGGTTTGAGCAAGTGTTGCTCACCCAACTGATCCAAGAGTTACATGTGATGTAATTTGAAAGGAGTTTCTTACCTAAATAACCATGTTTTGGGTGAATCAGCTCAGCTGTCTCAGAATAAGGTGAAATATGGATCTTGGTCTCACTAGAAAATCTTCCAATGGGATTTTCCGAGTCAATGGTGAGGGTCATTGATTTGAATAAAATAGTGGGAGCATATTTAGTAAAGACCTATTAAATATGTTTTATTCATGATATTTATTTTCTGCATATTTCTGTACTTGAAATTACCATAGCATTCAGCACAACATTAATTGTGATTTGTCCTTGAGAAGGACAAGTCGTTTAGAAGTAATTTTCTAGATTGGTATATAAATTTGAGGACCGTCCTCAAGCATGAGAGAAACTGTATATTCTCGAGAAAAATATTTTGAGTAACCTACTCCTACTAGGATTGAAACGATGCTTATGAGACGCATCAAGTCGATGCCTTCGTTCTAGGATATTTCATTCTTGCAATCATAAAAGGCATATGATGTGATCATACACCTCATGATACTCTACCAAGAGTGAGCAAGACATGAAAAGTTTGAGTCTTCTCGTCCCTTCTTTAATTGCAATATGTATGGGAAATCCAGTAGGTCCTCATGTGCTTCATGCGATTAGGTACATTGAGAACTGGAAAGACTGGGATATCCCTAGCGCCAAGAGTTGGCGGCACTGACTTAATCCAACAAGAGTTTTTGAATGGATAGGGTCGAAAAGTTTAGGCCATCTTAGATGGTCATGGAAGGGAAAGGCCCGATGATTAGTATCAAGGAGTAGTACATGGGTAAGAACAAGTGGAAGCCCAATACTTCAACCTTGAAACTGACATATGAAGGGTTGCTATGGAATGAACTTTTTCCAATATGGTTGGACCGAATGTTGGAAGAAGAATTGATTTTGTACCAGAAAGAGTATAAGTTGAAGAAAGGAAGTTGGACTTCTTCTTCAAATATTTTTGTCTTAGAAACAAACTTCCCACCTCTACATCAGATGTAGATTTCACATTTGCATAAATGTGGGGATTTAAAAGGGGGTGTTGATGTAGCCCTTGATGGCTTGTCTTGGAACTAAATAAGGGTTATTAGTTTCTAGCAGTTAATGGAAACATCAATTCCATTTCTTGAGTGAACAAAAAGGAATTTTGTATTGTAATAAAAGGACAAGCGTTGTTTCATTTATTCAATTGGTGTTTTTCTATGTTGAAGATCTTGAAAGATATATACTATGTATCGTTGATCTAAACTTTCTTCTTATCTATGACATAAATGTGAATAAGGTCAAATCAAATAATTTGAGTCTTATATACATTAGCAGTATCGTTTAGGGCAAATAAGTAAGAAGCGAGTTTTAAGTTCCATTGAAATGGACTCTTGGACTCCATTGATTGTGAATCATTTGGGATCTATGAATCTTACTTATTAGAAAAGATGACTAAGCTCCAATCACAAGTCATGGTGATAGAGTTCGTAATCTTTTGGCATGATACATGAGATGTATGTCAGCCACTAAACAAAAGTGCAAGAGATAGGTTCTAAACTTCATTGTGTTTATTGTTAACTACAATAAATAGTGATTAGTGTATCTTATGGAACATAAATCAGGAACCCTTGAAGAGTTCAATGAGTTCAATAACGAAGTGATGAACCATACAAGCAAGAGTATTATAACCATACAATCGGATCATGATGGTAAATACTAAAGCCAGGAGTTTGTTGACTATCTGAATAGCACCTTGTTAGACAAGGTACGAACTCTGATGAGTCAATCAAAATTTTATGTCTCTTTCTGAGATACGCTCTTTATACAGTTGTTTCTTACCCTAACCATGTTCCATTTGAGGGAGTAAAATTGCTCCATATGTGATATGGAAAGGCCGAGTGTGACGTTTATTAAGATTTGATTTGTCAAGTTTATCCGATAGACTGTGCCAAATCAGATAAATGTATTTTGTGAAGTATCCTAAGGAAACTAACGGATACCATCTCTACAATATCTCCAAAGGAAAAATATTTTATAATGAAAAAATTTGGGCGTTCTTAAGAGAGTTTATCACCATGGGAACCAGTGGGAGAAATGTAGAACTTGAAGAAATTCAAGTACCACAAGAGCCACCTATAATGGAATATGAATCGGCTCCACAAGTGCTGTGGATATAATGTCGATTCAAGTTACACAAGATATGTGTAGGTTTGATAAGTCCTATCACCAACTTGAGATATAAGGGTCACTCTTAACTTAAAGGGGTGATGTGATGCTCATGTGATGAGCCTTAGCCTACAGGAATCTTTGTTTTGACGAAACTATTAGATAATGGGATACATCAAGAAAAGGGACAAGCTTGTGTACACATGAAGGTTAGTGGGAGTATGATTCATTTTATGATGGATAGTGAAAGGTCACTAAATAATAGTCAAGCATATATTTTGGTACTTGAGAAGCACTAAAAGATGTGTTTTGATAAATGATGGTAAGAAGAGTTTTGATGCAAAGTGTTAATTCAATGCTGCTTCCAAACCATCAAAGGTAAATCCAGGTCACATTCTAGATTTTGTTATGCTTAAATGGTAGCATTGTGATTTGGAAGAGTTCCAGCTCGGGTACATGTGCTAATTCTCTTACAGAGGCCGAGTATATAAACCCTTCTAATATGATTTGAAGGTTGTTTGGATCAACATGTTTTTTGAACTTGGCGCATTTCCTAACTTTGTGACCTCCATTGATCTCGATGTGATGATGATGGAGTAATCGCGTAGGCTTAGGAAACTTGGCAATATTAGTGGTCCAGACATATACTTAGTTGTTTATATCTCAGTCGATGGATGATCGGAGAGGAGATATGGAAATAAGTACTACAATCCGCTAGAGGAGTCTCTAGCTCAAGTTGTACCTTCACACTCACACTAGTTCGATGGGTGTTGAACTGATGCTCGATTGGCACTAGTGCTAGTGGGAGATTGTTGGTGTAAGCCCTAGTGGCCAATCTATTTTGAATAGATTATTAGTTGTATCATGATTTTATGTCATATATTTGATATATGTGTAAGGCATTATTTATTATGTTATAAGAGTATATCATAATAAAGTCCTTAGAATAGATAGTTCGTTCAATAGAGCATTAAATGTGATTTGATCGTGAGACCCCATTGAATTATAGAACGCTATTCTTGAAGTATCCGTAGTCTAAGTATTATTGTTAACAAGGACAACAATAATGCATAGAGGCTATTGTGTTGATGATTGATGACCACATCTCACGAGTCATGGATATGGAGATATCGAATCATAACACAAGTATAAATATTAGGTGTAATATTTATACTGGATTGACCCACCATGAGAATGCTACATAATTGTTGTGTAAGTGTCATTAGCGATTCTCATGCGACCATTGAGAGTAGTCCTTCGACTTGAAGTCACTACGATCCCTACATGTGAAGTTGTAGACTTTAAAGCCATCAAACGTTGTCTGTGACAGGACAATCATAAAGGTGGTTATTGGGCCTGCAATGAACCATGTGGAGGGGTGTGAGTGATGTAGATAGGATTCGTCCCTCCTACATAACAGGAGTTATGTCTTGGGCCTATCGATAGAGTGAGACTGTGGAAATGCATGGCCATGCTATAATGGACCAATATGTGATATTGCGTTCATTATTATTTACGTGTCTACTCTGGGATCGATAAATAAATAATTGGACTTTGCAAGTATGACACACATTGTGACTTGCGTTCAATTAGACATTTGGATGAAAGGAAAATTACTGCACGATAAATTATGGTCGCAGAAGGTTAAAATCGGATCACCGGTTTTCTCATTAATTGGGTGACAATGATGCATTGCTAGATGCCGCTCATTGTTTATAATATTTTGTATTATTGCCAATTAAGTGGGAGCCTATAGGGTCACACGATTGAACGGTTAAATCGGAAAATAGTTATTTAATTAAATAAAGATTTAATTAAATAAAGAAGGAGTTGGGCTTGTAATGTACAAGGCCCACTAAGGCAACAAATGATAGAAAGGAGCATTATATATATGTGATACATTGTGCCTCCAAAGAGAAAAAACATAGAGTCTATTTTGTTGTGCCTCCTCCTTCACAGTAGCCGTCAGCTAGCACCGACGCCATTCCGAGGAAACCGTTCACGTGGACTGAATAGAGACACTGCGCTTGTGGTGTTGGTGATTTGTCTCCTCGACGCTTCAAGAGGTAAACACATGAACCTAATGTGAAAATTTTGTGCTTACATGTTCCTTGGCAATGGGTTATTCCGCTCCGAGGTTATGTCATTTTGATGGCTATCTCGCGAAACCCCAACAGTCGGCTCAATGGTTATCAGATAAATAGTATGAATTAGAACATGTTCATGTCTTGATTAATTGCACCAAAGTTAAACCATATCTTTAGTAAGCATGCTTCAATTCATTTTTCAATCTATAGACATTTAGAGTATGAAGTTAAATCATGTCTTGATCAATTTTCAATCTAAAGAGTATGAATAATTCCTTTTCAGTGCATTCTTACGAGTTGAGGGTATACGCACTAAAAAATCTTCTGTTCGTATACATGAAAGTTTTCCATCCTAGTTTAAGGTTAGAGTAAGTAAATAAAATTAATGTTTTAATGTCTAACGTTTAAAGTAGATATGAGACATGACTTATTTTTTCCATACGTGATTACTTAGGTTTATGAAGTGGAACCAACTCCCCTAATCCAACACTGGAGAAACTTAGCTGATGGTCCTTTTCGTGAAGTTGATGAGTGACACACATACCTAATTAACGGTTACAAATTTGACACCCAATCATGGAGTGAGGGAAAACAGACAATTAATAGTGGGGTATATGTCAAAGGGCTCACAAAAGAATGTGAAGATGACTACTACGGTATGATCCACCACATATATGAACTTGAATACAAATATTTAGACTATCAAAAGAGAATTGTTTTGTTTTTTTGTAGTTGGTTTGATCCATCGGTTAGAGGAACGAAATTGAATCCAAAATGTAATACTGTGGACATTCGAATGGATAGAAGGTATAAATCCTATGATCTGTTTATCATGCCTAAAAATGTGAGGCAGGTGTTTTATGTTCCATATCCATCAACTCGGGGAGGATGGTGTGTTGCAATTAAGACAAAACCACGAGGTCGCATTGAAGCCACTGATGTGGGGGTGAGGTTCCTTATCAAGTGGGTGAAATGTCGGGCGTCAATGAGGTAATTGAAGTTGAACCAATTGATAACTTACGTGATGATTGACTCCATGTTGAAGAAGTTGAACTAGTATTAGAAGAAGATGGAGAAGATGAAGAAGATGAAGAAGATGAAGAAGATGGAGAAGATGAAGAAGATGAAAAAGATCAAAAAGATGAAGAGGATGAATAATTAGATTAGTATTATTAGTATTAGATTAGTCTTATCCCTGCATCTAGTTGATTGTTCATTTACATTTAATTAATAATATATATCACATTTCATTTATCATAATTATTTTCGTTGTCTTTAATTAAATTTATTTATTAATATATATATCATTATTGTTCGTGTGTTTCGTTGCGTTTCGTTTCTCGTTTTTCATAGATATGCATCCAGGAGGAGGTTCTGACCCTAAGGGGAAGAAGAAAGTTGTTGATGAAGGTAAACAATCTAGGAGGCGTTGTCGAAGTCGTGAGGTCACGATTAATATGGGGGATGGGGATGCCCTAGAACACTACTGCTGGAGAGACTTCACATTCCGCTCCAGTTGCCCCATCGGCTGTTCATTCACCCAGCAGCTCAGGTTGGTATCCTATGAACCCATCTGGGTATTTTATGGGTCCACCTCAGCATCCTATGGCACACAACTTGGGTATATGGGCACACCAGCTGGTTATATGGGCACACCAGCAGGGTATAGGGCCCATCTCAGCATCCTATGTGCACACCAACTGGGTTATCTATGCCTACACCTGAGCTACATACTCAACCCCCCGAAGGACAATCATATTGAGCCCCATGATCATCATACTGATTCAACTTCATCATCTGAGCCAAAGAAAGTGGAGGTGGTTGTCGATGCTAATGGTCGACGTCGCAAAGTCATCATACCCTTTGGTGACGTGTAAGTATTGTTTGACTTTTTTTAATTTAAGTTAATTATGTAATGACTTATATATGTTTGATTGTTTGATATATCATTCATTATGCAGGTTTCTTCCTTCGAAGGCCGCTTCATCAGCGATCACTTTTGTCATTCAAAAACACTATTTCAAGAGTACCATCCAAAGTGGACAAAAGGCGATGCCAGGAAAAAGAAAGCTTTTTTGGATTTGTTTAAGGTAAGTATCAATTATGTCATTACCTATATTAATTTTAATGTATTGTTTAATGTTTAATATAATTACTAATACATATTTTGGTTATTTTTTAATAAAGAGCAGGGTGACTTGGTTGCCCAAACATGATGCAATGGTGCAAAAAAAATTTTCCATAGTATGAGGAAGCAATTGTCGGACATGCTCTATAATTTGCAGTGCAAAGACGAACAGCCAAAGTACATAGGTAACCATGTTTGGAATGCCTTCAAGGCCCATTGGGAAACTCAAACATACAAAGACAATTCTGAAAAAGTGAAGAAGAACAAAAATTCAGAAAAGGGTGCCTTGCTTCACTGTTGCGGCTCCATCAACCAGGCTCAGCATGCTGTCAAATTGGTAAATTATTTTAAAAATCTGTGTTATTTTAATTTAGTTGGGGCGATTAGTTAGCAATTGTTGAAAATGTCTTGTTCATTTTTATAGAGTAAGAAGGCTGGACGCAATCTCACTATTGCTGAGCTGTACAAGGCCACACATGTGAGGAAGGATACTAGGGCTTATGTTGATGAGTGCACCAGGAAGACTCGGGTAAATATACAACTTGATTTGTATTATAATGTTGTTTTCTTAAAATGGGGCGCTAATTATGCTATGTTTTGTGGTTATGCAAAATAGGAGGAACATACTGAACCCTGACTCACTTGGTCCACTTCCCCCTGAGATCATAGCTTTGGCACACCGCAACTGGGATAAAGTGGTAGGCGAGAAGTATAAGGGTCGCATGTATGGTACGGGGTCCTTGGCTCCATTTATGGTGTATGGGGTCGATCACATCGACACCAGCGGAACATCTAGTAGTCGACCTCCTCCTCCTTCAACTGAAGAGACAAAGCAGCCCAGGAAGCAGATAGAGGCTTGAGTGCAGTAGCTATAGAGTCAGCAGAAACAGATGCAGACTCAGGCTGAATATGAGGTGTTATGATTAGACGATAAGAAGTATGCAGGATGACTTCTTGAGGGTGGCCCGTAAGCAGGAGAAGATGTTACAGTAAGGTAGGACACGTGTTGTTCAAAGTTAGCGAGGGAATATTCCCTCGCTAACGTTTAGTGACTGCATATGTTAAGTACAACTTGTGCTATTTTTTATTGAGGATTGTTAATCATTGTGAGTGTTACGTTTGTAAAAACTCACACGACTCATGTGTATTCTTTGAAAATTGAGAACATGTGCATTACTCTTGAATCAGGAGCTCTTATTGTCACTAGATTTTTAAGTTGTCTTTACTGCATTAGGAGGATTTACAGTCATTTGTATTACACCTTTACCATCGTGTTGCGACTCCATTTCAACATGCCAATTCATGATGTACTCATGAAAGAAAATTTGCTATCAATAGTATTGATGCTTTGGAATATGGCCAAAAGAAACATATGGCGGTGTTAGCTAGCCTATTATAAGTTTATGTTAGTCATCACACGTAAACTTCCGCTTAAATAAAAACGAACTCCAGGACAAGAATATAGTACAACCAACCATAAAAGAAAATACATGTTTAAAAATACATGCAAAAAGATAATGTTGGCGACAAAGTAAATTCATCAGACCAATATTTAAAAACTAATATATACATTTTAATTATATTTCTTTGTTGAATATTTAATATATTGTGAATAAGATGTTTTAAATTTAAGAGTAAACAGAATTAATAATAAATTAAATTAATAAGCCAAATATTATTTATTAATAATATTTAGGCAGACTTGTAAACTAAAGAATTTGATTAATGAGGGAAATTGAAAAGGTAGTAAACTATTTGTTGAATTAAATTTGTATTTAATACACAATCTCATTTCCTTCTACACAATATATAGTACTATATTCTATTTTTAAAAAAAATTAGTATTTAATATGTTATAGTAACTAATGAATAAAATGTAGTTTTGTAATTGACAGTTAATACGACTAAGAGTAAGTTAAAATAATAATTAATATAATATATCCAATTTATGTCAAAATAGAGTAATAAAGTATAGAAAATGGTCAATGCATGAGAGTAATTGAGATATCGGTACATAGATTGTTATAATTTTATAGTCAATATATTTCTATAGATATAATCGAAACGATAAAATTTGTAGCAATAATAAATTATAATTTGATTCAAAAATAATAATTTTCTGAAAATATGATTCATAGTAAAAAATTAAGGCTTAAACAGCATTTACCCCCTGCAAATATGAAGTGTTTCTAGTTACCCCCTGCCGTTAACTTGCTGTTAAAAAAAACTGACACACTACCACGTGTCATTATCTTATTGGACATCTTTGCCACGTGGCGCTGAACGCCACGTCACCACTCCTTGTCACCAACCAATGGAAAGCCGCCACGTGGCACTAGCTTGGGAATAGGGCACTACAGTGTTACTTAAAAAAATAAAGATTTTGGTGGCCAATGGGGATCAAACTCATGACCCCAATTCAAACATACACCTCCTAACCACTGAACCATATGAGTATTTGAGATTATTGACCCACCTACAAATATATAATACATAATTGCCACATAATTTTTTTTAAAAAATCTGGAAAAATACGGATCTTCATCTTCACACTTGAACACCCAAAAAATGAAAAAAACGAAATCCAATCGAATCTTCCTGGGTTCATGGTGATTGAATCGTTTTAACAGTTTCACAAATCTTCATATTCAAAACGAAAATAAATATTAAATCGTTCCTGAGTTTCGTTTATGGACAAATCAAATCTGAAATCGAGATAGGAAAATGGGTTTCGATTTTGAGAAGATGAACAAAAATTGAAAATCGTGGGTTTCTGAAATCGAATTTGTTCTTCATGTACTCTGGGTTTATTATTGTTGTTGAGGATGATGATGATGAGGAGGAATGATGATGATGAATTTGGGGATGAATTTCTGGGTTTTGGCAGAACGAAATAAGAACAAAATTCTACTGGGATTAAAATTGATTTCGTTTATTGATTTCAGATCTGGGATTTCGTTTTCCAGTTTGTTTTCAAAAACGTAAATCCAATTTTTATTGATGATGATGATGATGATGATTCCAAAAACAAAATTCACAAACAAGATCTAAGAACCAATTCGATTTCGTTTTCCAGTTTGTATTGATGATGATGATGATGATGATTCCAGATTGCAGCCATTTGCGTTGATTGGGGGTCACGAGTTCAATCCCCATTGGCCACTAAAATCTCTATTTTTTTTAGTAACACTGTAGCGCCCCATTCCCGAGCTAGTGCCATTGGTTGCTGACGTGGCAGTGGTGATGTGGCATTCAGTTCCACGTGGCAAAGATGTCCAATAAGATGATCACACGTGGCAGTGTGTCAGTTTTTTTTAACAGCAAGTTAGCGGCAGGGGGTAACTAGAAACACTTAATATTTGCAAGGTTTGTTTTAAGAGTTTTTTTTTTGCAGGGGGGTAAATGGATTATGGTGATATTTGCAGGGGGTAAATGCTATTTAAGCCAAAAATGAATAATATTTTACATATTCTTTACAAATAGTGTAGTATTATTTTAATATGTAATACATTACAATTATAATTTGAAATCAAGAGACATTCATTTCATAGCAGGTAAGTGTAACCTCTCGGTATTTTTGCATGATATGGATATTGTTGAATTTAAGGCTTGTGAAGGTGTTTTCCAAGTGTGCTATTCCATCACTGGGTACAGCGGGTGGGCAGCTATAACCATTTTGTGGGCGTGATCTTCTTTGCCTTGTTTTTTTTATTGCATTGTTTGTTTGCTATTGCATCAGTTAAAAACATAATGTTTTTAAAAGCGAAAACAAGCGTTTAGCACCTTTACCATCGTGTTTTTCATAAAAGGTGCAAAATAAAAGCAATGTTCTTGATTGCTAGTTTTGCTAATAGAAATGTTAATAAGAGAATTTTTATATAATTCCTACAAGGAGACATTCATTTGTTAGCCATGTAAGTGTAACATCCTCATATTTGGCATGATATGAGAGTTTATGAATTTAAGGTTAGTGAGAATGCTTTTCATGCATGCTATTCCTTCACGAGATACTATAGGTGGACTTTTAAAACTATATTGTGGGCGTGATGTTTTGCTACTGCAAGTTAAGTACAACTCGTATTATTTTTTAATGAGGATTGTTATTCATGGTGAGTGTTATGCTCGTAAAAACTCACACAACTCATGTGTAAATAGACTTTTTGTCATTACTACATTGGGATTTACAGTAATTTGTTTAACACCTTTACCATCGCATTTTTCACAAAATACGAAAAACAAAGCACTCTCCATTTCAACATGTGAATTCATGAAATACTCATGAAAGCAAATTTGCTATCGTTAGTATTAATTTTTTGGAATAAGGCAGAAAAAACATAGGACAGTGTTAGCTTAGCCTATCATAGGCTTTTGTTAGTCATCACAAGGAAACTTCCCCTGAGATAAAAAAAACTCCAAAATAGGGATATAGTATGACCAACCATAAAAGAAAATACATTATGTCTTGCAAAAAGAGAATGTAGGCAACAAAGTAAATTGACAGAAGAGAACAAATTGGAAAAAGTAAATGAATACATGACAACTATAGCAAATTAGGAAAGATAAACAAGGCAGAGAGAGTTAATTAGCAAAATCCACATAAGATCTTAAATAAATTTATTCATACAAAAAAAATCGTAAGTAAATTTATAATCAACAATCCAAATCCATCTTGATATTATAATTTTCACTACAACAAAACCCCAAATTATAACTCGGAATAAAAACAACTAATTAACAAGTAATGCAAGTCCAGTGCATCATGTCAAGGGTGTCCATTGGGTGAAGGTATTGAAGGTTATCCGACCACTGCAGTGATTGTGACCTCTTCCCTGTGGAACATCCTATGGCAGCCACAAGCATTATAAGTAAGAGCAACATCGATTCCTTCTGGACCATTGGGCATGAACTCCCCACAGCCATCAAGTGCATATCCTCCACTTGCAGCTGCATGATTAAAAAGGCATTCCATATATGCAATTGTCGTTATTTTCTCAGGTTCAGATTCACTTTGTCGCTGGCCACTTCTTACAACAATTTCACATTTTTGTATCGACATGGAATATAATCCTTTCTGTTTAAAACCCTGCAAAAATTAGGTTAGATTTATTAGTTGTTTGCCTTATAATCAAAAACATAACCTGACTCGAGAGAGGGGAGGGAGAGAGAGTGAGAGAGAGAGAGAGGAGAAGGAGGGAGGGAGAGAGAGCATTACAGAAGGAGTGATGTGACTGATGTACATATGATGGCTCAAAACACAGAGGGTGCATTTAATTAATACACAATTTATACGATCTGTCCAAATTTTGGTTTAGTAAAATCAACAACTTGCTTAAAAAAAAAGTAAAAATCAACGACTGAAATTCACAATTTTTACAATCTCTGGCCCACTAAGTTAAATGTAATAGGCATGTTTTATGGGGTGTAACGTTACATAACCAATAAAGATTGATAATAGTTTTTTTTTAAAAAGTAAATATTTTTGGTAGGAGCAACTAAGATATTCCTACCTGTGGCCAGTCAAGTTCTTCGGCGTAGATTAGTCATCAGTAAAACCGATGAGTACTGCACCCCCACAACACTATACAAAAATAAAACTAACATATTCTAACCCAATTAGCAATTATGATACAAATAAAAGATCATCAAGACCATTTATAGTTTATGAGCTTTAACCTGAACCTACCAAGTTAGCTTTGATAAACCGTTACAAAATTAAAAATGATACCTATGTATAAAGTTGTAATGGTTTAGGATCATTTTCTACAAGCTTCGCAAAAGAACTTCATTTAATATTTTACTTATTCTTTACAAATAGTGTAGTGTTATGTTAATATGTAATACATTACAATTATAATTTGAAATCACGAGACATTCATTTCTTAGCGAGGTAAATGTAACCTCTCGGTATTTGACATGATAAGGATGTTGCTGAATTAAGGCTTGTAAAGGTGTTTTCCATGCGCGCTATTCCATCACTTGGTACCGCAGGTGGGTTGCTATAACCATGTTATGGGCGTGATCTTCTTTCCTTTGTTTTTGTTTTGATTGCATTGTTTGTTTGCTACTGCATCAGTTAAATACAAATCATACCCCTTTTTTAGTGGGGAATCTTATTCATTGTCCTTATTGTATTCGTAAAAACTAACAAAGCTCACATGTATCTCTAAAAAACAAGAACATACTGTTTTTAAAAACGAGAACAGACGTTTAGCACCTTTAATTACCTTCGTGTTTTTCATAAAAGGTGCAAAATAAAGCAATGTTCTTTATTTCTAGCTTTGCTAAATGAAATGTTAATAAGAGAATTTTTGTATGATTCCTACTAGAAGACATTCATTTGTTAGCCATGTAAGTGTAACCTCCTCAGATTTGGCATGATATGAGAGTTTATGAACTTAAGGATAGTGAGAGTGCTTTCCATGCATGCTATTCCATCACGAGGTACTATAGGTGGACTCTTATAACTATATTATGAGCGTGATGATTTTCCTTGGATGCTGCTTAGCTTTATTTTTCATGATGTGCAATGAGTTGTTGGTTTGCCACTGCATAAGGTAAGTACAACTCGAACTATTTTTTATTGGAGATTGTTATTCATGGTGAGCGTTATGTTCGTAAAAACTCACACAACTCATGTATTCTTTAAGAAAACGATAACTTGTGCATTACTTTTAGTCAGAAACTTATATTCTCACTAGATTTTTTGTCTTTACTACAATGGGATTTACAGTCATTTGTTTAACACTTTTACCATCGCGTTTCCAACAAAATACGAAAAATAAAGCACTCTTCATTTCAACATGCGAATTCAAGCTATACTCATGAAAGAAAATGTGCTATCAATAGTATTGATGCTTTGGAATAAGGCGGAAAAAACATATGACAGTGTTAGCTAGCCTATCAAAGGCTTTTGTTAGTCATCACATGGAAACTTCCCCTTAAATAAAAACGAACTCCAAGAATTTAGTACAACCAAACATAAAAGAAAATATGTTAAGTTTTGCAAAAAGAGAATATTGGCGACAAAGTAAATTGACAGAAGAGAATAAATTGCAAAAAGGAAATGGATACATGACAACTATAGCAAATTAGGAAAGATAAACCAGGCAGAGAGAGTTAATTAGCAAAATCCACATAAGTTCTTAGTAAATTTATTCATACAAAAAAAAAACCTTAAGTAAATTTATAATCAACAATCCAAATCCATCTCAATATTATAATTTTCACTACTACAAAACCCGAAATTATAACTCAAAATAAAAACAACTAATTAACAAGTAATGCAAGTCCAGTGGATCATGTCAAGGGCGTCCATTGGGTGGAGGTCTTGAAGGTTATCCGACCACTACAGTGATTGTGACCTCTTCCCTATGGAACATCCTACGGAAGCCACAAGCATTACAAGTAAGAGCAGCATCGATTCCTTCTGGACCATTGGGCATGAATTCCCCAGAGCCATCAAGTGCATATCCTCCACTTGCAGCTGCATGATTAAAAAGGCATTCCTTATATGCAATTGTCGTTATTTACTCAGGTTCAGATTCACTTTGTTGCTGACCACTTCTTACAACACTTTCACATTTTTGTATCGACATGGTATATAATCCGTTTTGTTTAAAACCCTGCAAAAAATAGGTTAGATTTATTAGCTCTTTGCCTTATAATCAAAAACATAACCTGACTAGAGAGAAAGGGAGTGGGAGAGAGAGAGAGTGAGAGAGAGAGTGGGGAAGGAGGGAGGGAGAGAGAGCAATACAGAAGGAGTGATGTGACTGATGTACATATGATGGCTCAAAACATAGAGGGTGCATTTAATTTATACACAATTATTATGAACTGTCCAAATTTTGGTTTTTAGTAAAATCAACAACTTGCTTAAAAAAAAGTAAAAATCAACGACTGAAATTCACAACTTTTACAATCTCTGGCCCATTAAGTTCATCGTAACAGCCATGTTTTATGGGGTGTAACGTTACCTAACCAATAAAGATTTATAATAGTTTTTTTTTTTAAAGGTAAATATTTTTGGTAGGAGCAACTAAGATATTCCTACCTGTGGCCAATCAAGTTATTTGTAACATCCCCAATTTAGCTAATTTCATTTTTTGAAATTAGCAAGAGGTTATAAGATAATTGGTTAGCTAATTTGAGTAATTTAGCTTGATTAATTATTTATGAAGTGATTGTCATGGATTGGAAAGATTAATTATATGATTAAATTATTTACATAATTGTGTTAGTTGTATGAATTAGGAGTGATATTGGGTGGAAAGTTAAGTGAGAATTAGAGTAAAGAGGGCATTTTGGTCATTTTGCCTTCCCATTAACCTCCAGTTGAAAACACTTATTCTTTCCTCACTTCCAAACAACAACCCATTAAGTTGCTGAACCAAAAAAAGAGAAAGATAGAACATAGAGAGAGGAGGAGAGTGGCGAAGTGAGAGGAAGAGAAAGGAGGAGGGTTCTCTTCAAATTCTAAGTGCATGTAAGTGTTCTACACACCATTCTTCTCCATTTTCGATTTCCTTTCTCATGATACCAATTTCATTAGCTGAATCATCCTCTTTTTCAACATGCCATTTTCAAATTTTGAAGCTCAAAGTGAGTTTTCATCTTCTTGAAGCCTTGCATGTGCTCTTTGGAACCTTGGGAGAAATCCTTATAGCAACCCCTTGAAGCTACATTGTGGTTAGGATCATATTGGAAGCCATCTCAGTGGCAAAGAAGCCTAGGCTTCGAGATAGGAGCTGTAGGTGTCGACTTTGAAATGCGGGGATTGTTCGAGAGGTTACGGTTCGGTCGTTTCGTGTGAGGACGTGATTTCTCGCGAGTTCGTCAAAACGGTGAGCTCTACTCGCTTAGGATTTTCAATATTCGAGTTTTGATTGTTGTTAGTTGCTGGAACCTTACGTGCAATATCGTTTTTATGAAATTCGAGTCGAGAAATGCGTTTTCAAAAATGTCTCGTTTCGGCGTCGTTTTTAACGATTTAATGAATATGTATCGTATGATTGTTGTGGAATTGATTTATGTTACTTGTTTGGACAGAAATATTGTCTGTGTTTATGTTGGATTAAGATTGGGCTACGGGTTGGACGCGATAGGAAAAGCGAAACGAAACGAAATAAGCGATTTGTGACTCTGCTACAGGCAGCACGGGTCGTGGTACCCTTAGCCCGGATCGTGCCAACCTTTCTGGTTGACTGGAATTACATTTCCAGGCAGCACGAGTCGTGCTAGGTATGGCATGGTTCGTGCCAGTTTTTCTGTTCCCGGTTACCAAAATTCGTTTCGTCGCTCCTTTCGATTCTAAACCTCTTCTAATCTTCTTCGCAACCATCCCTCATGTTATGGAACCATTGGTACTCTGTTTTTTAGCATGATTGTAAAGTTTTAAAATGAATTGTTTTGAAAGTCATAATTGTTTCAAAAATCGTGAAGTAGTATACGCGAGCAAACTAAATGTTCAATCAATTGTTTAAAGGTTATGGAACTAAGTTCAATCAAATTTATGTTTATGTATTAACATGAATGACATGTAATGAAAAGGGATGAATAAACATATTCATCAAAGACTGTTGAGGTTTAAATATATCGAATACAGGAGACGGCCCAATACGGGTATTATATAAAAGACGGCCCAAAGCGGTGGATATATAAATTATATCAAAAGGATGGGTGACGACCCAGTAGATTAGTACACTAGGGGAGGGGAAGTCATGAGCCCCAGAACCTAGGCCTCGGGAGGTTTGAAGCTAGTGTAAACTAGTGGAGAGGTTCGACGCTAAAGGCATGGTCATTACCGGAGATGTACTATGGCATGAAAGGAAATGATATATGCACGTAGGGCCTATATGGACTACGATTAAAGGAAAGGATATATGCACGTAGGACCTATATGGACTATGATTAAAGGAAAGGATATAGGCACGTAGGACCTATATGGACTACGATTAAATGAAAAAGATATATGCACGTAGGACCTTATAAGGACTACGATTAAATGAAAAAGGAATAAATGGACCGAGAGTCATTGTGAGGGGTTACGGTAGGACTCACTGAGATAATGTTTATCTCACCCTTTATATGTTGTTGTTAGTCTTGTTGTGACTCTACTTGTGATCCTAAGAGACATTGAGCCTGATCAACTCAATACTTGGTGCATCATAAGCGGAATTATGGCGGGATGATCAAGACGTAATCCTCGACCAAGACCGAAGTTCCTTAAAAACCCGTTTCATCTTAGGGAATGGAGAACCTGAAGTAATGGAAGCCTAACATCAGATAGATAAGGCAAAAAAGATTTTTGGAACTTTCCAAAGTAAGAATGGAGGAAGTTTTTAGCCCTCGAACAGGGTGACCTGACAGTAGAGCAGTACACTGCTGAATATGCTGAGTTGGCCCAGTTGGATTGGTTGGCTGTCTATGTGTTGAATGATCAAAGAGAAGTATAGAGGAAATATTGGATAGGAAGAGGAACATAGTGGAGCAAGCTGCTCCCGCACACGGGAGAGTCTACACTGTAGATGCTCAGAAAGTCAAGGCTACAGATAATCTACCGAGAATATGTACATTGTCCTAGGTATGAATTGAATATTTTCCAACCATGTAACTATTGATTGTTTCAACCAGACTATCGGTTTTACCTCTGAATCAGTGGAGCTACAACCGACCAATCCTGAAGCGGTTATCTCGTTCACTTCTGTAAGTCATTATCTATTCCAAGGCGTAGAAGCTTACGTCATGATGTTGTCGGCATCGACTGAGACAGGTTTAGATCTATCTTCTGTCCAGGTTGTTAACGAATTCTTAGATGTTTTTCTTGATGAAGTTTCCTCATTATCTCTGGATCAAGAGGTAGAGTTCTCTATAGATTTGGGGCCGGGTACAGGGCCAATATCTATAGCACCTTACAGGATGTCTCCTCTTGAACTAAAGGAACTAAAATCCCAACTTGAGGAATTAATTTCCAAGAAGTTTATTCGACCGAGTGCTTCTCCATGGGGTGCTCCAGTATTTCTAGTCAAGAAGAAGGACGGAAGCATGAGATTATGTATTGATTATCGTCAATTGAACAAGATTACCATCAAGAATAAGTATCTGTTACCAAGGATAGATGATTTGCTCGATCAACTTCGAGGTGCTGCAGTATTTTCTAAAATTGATCTAAGGTCGGGTTATCATCAGATAAAGGTGAGAGCCTTAGACATTCCAAAGACAGCCTTCCGTACTCGGTATGGACATTACGAGTTTGTAGTGATGCCATTTGGTCTAACTAATGCTCCCGCGGTATTCATGGATTACATGAACAGAGTCTTCCATCCGTACCTAGATCAGTTTTTCGTGGTATTCATTGATGATATCTTGGTGTACTCGAAGAGCATTGAGGAGCATGTTCAGCATCTCCGAATTGTTCTGAATGTACTCCGAGAAAAGAAGTTGTTTGCAAAGCCCTCAAAGTGTGATTTCTGGATGCCTGAAGTAAAGTTTCTGGGTCATGTGATATCTCAATCGGGAGTCGCAGTGGATCCTAGTAAGGTAGAAGCAGTGTTGAATTGGGAACAACCAACATCTGTGACCGAAGTAAGAAGTTTCTTAGGTCTAGCTGGCTACTATCAGAGGTTTATTGAAGGGTTCTCACAGTTAGTCCTTCCGCTTACTCGGTTAACTCGCAAGGGTCAACCGTTTGAATGGAGTTCCGACTGTGAGGAAAGTTTTCAAGAGTTGAAAAGTAGGTTGACATCTGCTCCGATCCTAATTCTTCCAGATCCGTCACTGGGATTCCAAATTTACAGTGATGCCTCTGGGAAGGGTTTAGGGTGTGTTTTAATGCAGAATCAACAAGTGGTTGCTTATGCCTCCAGACAGTTGAAGCCTCATGAAGAGAATTACCCAACTCATGACATAGAGTTAGCAGCAATTGTGTATGCCCTAAAGATTTGGAGACATTACCTATACGGTTCTCGTTTCGAAATCTTTAGTGATCACAAGAGCCTTAAGTATCTGTTTGACTAGAAAGAATTGAATAACAGGCAAAGAAGATGGGTTGAGCTTCTGAAGGTTTACGACTTCGAGTTGAAGTATCATCCCGGAAAGGCCAATGTTGTAGCTGATGCGTTGAGTAGGAAATCTATTCATACAGCGGAATTAATGATGCATGAGATGAAGCTGCTAGGGTCTTTCAGAGATTTAAATCTAAATGTGAAGCAAAGAAGGAACCAGTTAGTGTTGAGTCATATCCAGATTTCGAGTTTATTAAGAAATCTGATTCGCACAGCTCAAGAAATTGATGTAGGGTTGCAAGCTCAAAGGAGGTTACCAAATTTTACCGAAGATAAGGATGGGATTATTTGTTTCAACGGTAGGATTTGTGTGCCAAAAGATGATGACATTAAGAGGAAAGTGTTGGAGGAAGCACATCGGAGTCAATATTCCATACATCCTGGGTCTACCAAGATGTATCGGGATTTGAAACAAATGTACTGGTGGCCAGGGATGAAACTAGAAATTGCAGAATTTGTGTCTCGATGCCTAACTTGTCAAAGGGTTAAGGCAGAGCACCAAAAGCCTGCTGGTTAGTTACAGCCGCTGACTGTGCCAGTATGGAAATGGGAAGATATTTCTATGGACTTTGTCATGGGATTACCAAGGTCCCAAGCCGGTAACGATTCCATCTGGGTAGTTGTGGATCGTCTAACCAAATCAGCTCATTTTATTCCTATTCGTTCGAACAGTAAGGTTTCCCAGTTAGCAGAGGAATATCTTAAGAGTATAGTAAGGTTGCATGGAGTTCCTACAAGTATTGTGTCAGATCGTGATCCAAAGTTCACTTCTCGATTTTGGAAAGCTTTAAACCAATCTTTGGGAACAAAAGTGTTTGTTAGTACTGCTTATCATCCGCAGACAGATGGCCAGACTGAGAGGACTATTCAGACTTTAGAAGATATGCTTCGGGCTTGTGTGCTTGATAACGGAAGAAAATGGGAGGATCATCTTCCATTGGGGGAGTTTGCTTATAACAACAGCTATCATTCCAGTATCGGAATGGCTCCATTTGAAGCATTGTATGGGAGAAAGTGTAAAACGCCACTATGTTGGTGGGAAGTCGGTGAAGATCGGTTGTTAGGGCCCGATTTGGTTCGTGAGACAACCGAAAAGATCCGGCAAATCAGAGAAAGAATGAAGGCTGCCCAGTGTAGGCAGAAGAGTTATGCGGACAAGAGGAGAAGACCACTAGAGTTTGAGTCTGGTGATCATGGGTTTTTGAGAGTTTCTCCAACAATTGGTACCGGTAGAGCATTGCGGGCGAAGAAACTCAGTCCTCTGTATATTGGACCTTTCCAAATTATCGAGCATATTGGGCTAGTAGCTTACCGTATCGCTTTACCTCCAGCTTTGTCCAATCTTCATGATGTATTCCATGTATCTCAGCTAAGAAAATACATTCCCGATCCGAGTCAACCGTTGAGTTTTGAGACGATTGACCTTAGACCGGATTTGTCTTTCCAACCTCATCCTAGTTACATCATGGAACATGCCGAGAAGACGCTTCGGACGAGGACTATTCCCATTGTCAAAGTAGTTTGGGATGGATTTTCAATCGAGGAAGCTACATGGGAAGTGAAGGACGACATGCGGGATAGATATCCGTATCTATTCTATTGAGGTATGTTTTGTTCAATTTTAAGGACAAAATTTTAAAAGTTGGGGTGATTGTAACATCCCCAATTTAGCTAATTTCATTTTTTGAAATTAGCAAGAGGTTATAAGATAATTGGTTAGATAATTTGAGTAATTTAGCTTGATTAATTATTTATGAAGTGATTGTCATGGATTGGAAAGATTAATTATATGATTAAATTATTTACATAATTGTGTTAGTTGTATGAATTAGGAGTGATATTGGGTGGAATTAAATTAAGTGAGAATTAGAGTAAATAGGGCATTTTGGTCATTTCGCCTTCCCATTAACCTCCAGCTGAAAACACTTATTCTTTCCTCACTTCCAAACAACAACCCATTAAGTTGCTGAACCAAAAAAAAAGAGAAAGATAGAACATAGAGAGAGGAGGAGAGTGGCGAAGTGAGAGGAAGAGAAAGGAGGAGGGTTCTCTTCAAATTCTAAGTGCATGTAAGTGTTCTACACACCATTCTTCTCCATTTTCGATTTCATTTCTCATGATACCAATTTCATTAGTTGAATCATCCTCTTTTTCAACTTGCCATTTTCAAATTTTGAAGCTCAAAGTGAGTTTTCATCTTCTTGAAGCCTTGCATGTGCTCTTTGGAACCTTGGGAGAAATCCTTATAGCAACCCCTTGAAGCTACATTGTGGTTAGGATCATATTGGAAGCCATCTCAGTGGCAAAGAAGCCTAGGCTTCGAGATAGGAGCTGTAGGTGTCGACTTTGAAATGCGGGGATTGTTCGAGAGGTTACGGTTCAGTCGTTTCGTGTGAGGACGTGATTTCTCGCGAGTTCGTCAAAACGGTGAGTTCTACTCGCTTAGGATTTTCAATATTCGAGTTTTGATTGTTGTTAGTTGCTGGAACCTTACGTGCAATATCGTTTTTATGAAATTCGAGTCGAGAAATGCGTTTTCAAAAATGTCTCGTTTCGGCGTCGTTTTTAACGATTTAATGAATATGTATCGTATGATTGTTGTGGAATTGATTGATGTTACTTGTTTGGACTGGAATATTGTCTGTGTTTATGTTGGATTAAGATTGGGCTACGGGTTGGACGCGATAGGAAAAGCGAAACGAAACGAAATAAGCGATTTGTGACTCTGCTACAGGCAGCACGGGTCGTGTTACCCTTAGCCCGGATCGTGCCAACCTTTCTAGTTGACTGCAATTACATTTCCAGGCAGCACGAGTCGTGCTAGGTATGGCACGGGGCGTGCCAGTTTTTCTGTTCCCGTCGCTCCTTACGATTCCAAACCTCTTCTAATAATCTTCGCAACCATCCCTCATGTTATGGAACCATTGGTACTCTGTTTTTGAGCATGATTGTAAAGTTTTAAAATGAATTGTTTTGAAAGTCATAATTGTTTCAAAAATCGTGAAGTAGTATACGCGAGCAAACTAAATGTTCAATCAATTGTTTAAAGGTTATGGAACTAAGTTCAATCAAATTTATGTTTATGTATTAACATGAATGACATGTAATGAAAAGGGATGAATAAACATATTCATCAAAGACTGTTGAGGTTTAAATATATCGAATACAGGAGACGGCCCAATACGGGTATTATATAAAAGATGGCCCAAAGCGGTGGATATATAAATTATATCAAAAGGATGGGTGACGACCCAGTAGATTAGTACACTAGGGGAGGGGAAGTCATGAGCCCCAGAACCTTGGCCTCAAGAGGTTTGAAGCTAGTGTAAACTAGTGGAGAGGTTCGACGGTAAAGGCGTGGTCATTACCGGAGATGTACTATGGCATGAATGGAAAGGATATATGCACGTAGGACCTATATGGACTACAATTAAAGGAAAGGATATATGCACGTAGGACCTATATGGACTATGATTAAAGGAATGGATATATGCACGTAGGACCTATATGGACTACGATTAAATGAAAAAGGAATAAATGGACCGAGAGTCATTGTGAGGGGTTACGGTAGGACTCACTGAGATAATGTTTATCTCACCCTTTATATGTTGTTGTTTTACAGAGAAACAGGGAAAGAAGAAAGCGATGAGGCACGAGTAGAGGACGTGCTTGAGGAGAAGTTAGAAGACTTGATTCTTTTATCTTTGATATTGAGTTCCCTTGTTGTCTTTGTAATCCGATAATATGACTTGAATTTGTTTTAAGTTATGTAATCATTTCTGCTTTTCTTGTGATGGTATTGAACACTAGGTTATGAGGATATGGAAAGACATGGAACCGATATGGTTTTCAATTAAGTTATGGAATGTTAAGACTGTTTGATGTTAGTCATCCAAAAAATTTAGTTGTGTTCAATACCTAAACAGGAAATATTACTCTGATGTATGCCCTTTCATGCATCTTAGCGTTTCTATTTGATAGAAAAATTAGGGTGTTACATTATTCGGCGTAGAATAGTCATCTGTAAAACCGATGAGTATTGCACACCAACAACACTATACAAAAAATAAACTAACATATTCTAACCCAGTTAGCAATCATGATACAAATAAAAGATCATCAAGACCATTTATAGTTTATGAGCTTTAACCTGAGCCTACCAGGTTAACCTTGATAAACCGTTACAAAATTAAAAATGATACCTATGTATAAAGTTGTAATGGTTTAGGATCATTCTCTACAGGCTTCACAAAAGAACTTCATTTAATATTTTACTTATTCTTTACAAATAGTGTAGTATTATGTTAATATGTAATACATTACAATTATAATTTGAAATCACGAGACATTCATTCCTTAGCGAGGTAAATGTAACTTCTCGGTATTTGACATGATAAGGATGTTGCTGAATTTAAGGCTTGTAAAGGTGTTTTCCATGCGTGCTATTCCATCACTAGGTACCGCAGGTGGGCAGCTATAACCATGTCATGGGCGTCATCTTCTTTGCTTTGTTTTTGTTTTGATTGCATTGTTTGTTTGCTACTGCATCAGTTAAATACAAATCATACTCTTTTTTAGTGAGGAATCTTATTCACTGTCCTTATTTTATTCGTTGACACTCACAAAGCTCACATGTATCTCTAAAAAACAAAAAAAATAGGCTTAAATATGTTTTAGGCCCCTGCAAATGAAGGGTGTTTTGGTTTATGCCCCTGCAAAAAAAAAAATTGTTAAAAGCCCTTGCAAAATGAAATATTTTGTTATAAGCCTTTCTCAACATATCCAGCAATCATAGCATTCCAGGTTAAGGCTAACATTTTAGTCATAGAAGGGCTTATAACAAAATATGTCATTTTGCAAGGGCTTTTAACAAAAAAAAATTTTTTGCAGGGGCTTAAACCAAAACACCCTATATTTACAGGGGCCTAAAACATATTTAAGCCAAAAAAATATTGTTTTTAAAAATGAGAACAGACGTTAGGCACCTTTACCGTCGTATTTTTCATAAAAGGTGCAAAATAAAGCAATGTTCTTGATTTCCAGCTTTGCTAATAGAAAGGTTAATAAGAGAATTTTTATATGATTCCTACTAGAAGACATTCATTTGTTAGCCATGTAAGTGTAACCTCCTCATATTTGGCATGATATGAGAGTTTATGAACTTAAGGTTAGTGAGACTGCTTTCCATGCATGCTATTCCATCACGAGGTACTATAGGTGGGCTGTTATAGTTATATTATGGGGGTGATGTTTTTCTTTGGATGCTGCTTAGCTTTATTTTTCATGATGTACAATGAATTGTTGGTTTGCTACTGCATAAGTTAAGTACAACTCGTACTATTTTTTATTGAAGACTGTTATTCATGGTGAGTGTTATGCTCGGAAAAACTCACACAACTCATGTGTATTCTTTAAAAAATGATAACTTTTGCATTACTTTTGAATCAGAAACTTATATTCTCACTAGATTTTTTGTCTTTATTACATTGGGATTTACACTCATTTGTTTAACACCTTTACCATTGAATTTTCCACAAAATACGAAAAATAAAGCACTCTCCATTTCAACAAGCGAATTCATGATATACTCATGAAAGAAAATGTGCTATCAATAGTCTTGATGCTTTGGAATAAGGCGGAAAAAACTTATGACAGTGTTAGATAGCCTATCATAGGCTTTTCTTAGTCATCACAAGGAAATTTCCCCTTAAATAAAAATGAACTCCAAGATAAGAATTTAGTACGACCAACCAAAAAAGAAAATACATTAAGTTTTGCAAAAAGAGAATGTTGGCGACAAAGTAAATTGACAGAAGAGAATAAATTGGAAAAAGCAAATGAATACATGACAACTATTGGAAATTAGGAAAGATAAACTAGGCAGAGAGCGTTAATTAGCACAATCCACATAAGATCTTACGTAAATTTATTCGGTCAAAAAAAATCTTAAGTAAATTTATAATCAGCAATCAAAATCCCTCTTGATATTATAATTTCCACTACTACAAAACACCGAATTATAACTCGAAATTAAAAAGAACAAATTAACAAGTAATGCAAGTCCAGTGCATCATGTCAATTGTGTTCATTGGGTGGAGGTATTGAAGACTATCTGACCACTGCAGTGATTGTCACCTCTTCCATATGGAACATCCTGTGGCAGCCACAAGCATTACAAGTAAGAGAAGCATCGGCTCCTTCAGGACCATTGGGCATGAATTCCCCGGAGCCATCAAATGCATATCCTCCACTTGCAGCTGCATGATTAAAAATGCATTCCTTTTATGTAATTGTCGTTATTTTCTCAGGGTCATATTCACTTTGTTGCTGACCACTTTATACAACAATTTCACATTTTTGTATCGACATGGTATATAATCCTTTTTGTTTAAAACCCTGCAAAAAATAGATTAGATCTACTAGTTGTCTGCCTTATAATCAAAAACATAACCTGACTAGAGAGAGGGAGGGGGAGAGAGTGAGAGAGAGGGGGAAGGAGGGAGGTAGAGAGCAATACAGAAGGAGTGATGTGACTGATGTACATATGATAGCTCAAAACATAGAGGGCGCATTTAATTTATAGACAATTAATATGATCTGTCCAAATTTTGGTTTTTAGTAAAATCAACCACTTGCTTAAAAAAAAGTAAAAATCAACCACTGAAATTCACAACTTTTACAATCTTTGGCCCACTAAGTTGATAGTGATAGCCATGTTTTATGGGGTGTAACGTTACTTAACCAATAAAGATTGATAATAGTTTTTTTTAAAAGCTAAATATTTCTGGTAGGAGCAACTAAGATATTCCTACCTGTGGCCAGTCAAGTTACTCGGCGTAGATTAGTCATCAGTAAAATCGATAAGTACTGCACACCAACAACACTATACAAAAAAGAAACTAACATATTCTAACCCAATTAGTAATCATGATACAAATAAAAGATCATCAAGACCATTTATTGTTTATGAGCTTTAACCTGAGCCTACCAGGTTAGACTTGATAAACCGTTACAAAACTAAAAATGATACCTTTGTATAAAGTTGTAATGGTTTAGGATCATTCTTCAGAGGCTTCGCAAAAGAACTTCATTTAATATTTTACTTATTCTTCACAAATAGTGTAGTACTATGTTAATATGTAATACATTACAATTATAATTTGAAATCACAAGACATTCATTTCTTAGTGAGGTAAATGTAACCTCTCGGTATTTGACATGATAAGGATGTTGCTGAATGTAAGGTTTGTAAAGGTGTTTTGCATGCGTGCTATTCCATCACTAGGTACCGCAGGTGGGCAGCTATAACCATGTCATGGTCGTGATCTTCTTTGCTTTGTTTTTGTTTTGATTGCATTGTTTGTTTGCTACTGCATCAGTTAAATACAAATCATACTCTTTTTTAGTGAGGAATCTTATTCATTGTCCTTATTCTATTCGTTAACACTCACAAAGCTCACATGTATCTCTAAAAACAAAAAAATATTGTTTTAAAAAATGAGAACAGACGTTTAGCACCTTTACCATCGTGTTTTTCATAAAAGGTGCAAAATAAAGCAATGTTCTTGATTTCTAGCTTTGCTAATAGAAATGTTAACAAGAGAATTTTTATATGATTCCTACTAGAAGACATTCATTTGTTAGCCATGTAAGTGTAACCTCCTCATATTTGGCATGATATGAGAGTTTATGAACTTAAGATTTGTGAGACTGCTTTCCATGCATGCTATTCCATCACGAGGTACTATCGGTGGACTGTTATAGTTATATTATGGGCGTGATGTTTTCTTTGGTTGCTGCTTAGCTTTATTTTTCATGATGTGCAATGAATTGTTGGTTTGCTACTGCATAAGTTAGGTACAACTCGTACTGTTTTTTATCGAAGATTGTTATTCATGGTGAGTGTTATGTCCGGAAAAACTCACACAACTCATTTGTATTCTTTAAAAAACGATAACTTGTACATTACTTTTGAATCAGAAACTTATATTCTCACTAGATTTTTTGTCTTTACTACATTGGGATTTACCATAAAAGAAAATACATTAAGTTTTGCAAAAAGAGAATGTTGGCGACAAAGTAAATTGACAGAAGAGAATAAATTGGAAAAAGTGAATGAATACATGACAACTATAGCAAACTAGGAAAGATAAACTAGGCAGGGAGCGTTAATTAGCAAAATCCACATATGATCTTAAGTAAATTTATTCGGTCAAAAAAAATCTTAAGTAAATTTTTAATCAGCAGTCCAAATCCCTCTTGATATTATAATTTCCACTACAACAAAACACCAAATTATAACTCGAAATTAAAAAGAACAAATTAACAAGTAATGCAAGTCCAGTGCATCATGACAATTGTGTTCATTGGGTGGAGGTATTGACGACTATCTAACCACTGTAGTGATTGTGACCTCTTCCCTATGGAACATCCTGTGGTAGCCACAAGCATTACAAGTAAGAGCAGCATCAACTGCTTCTGGACCATTGGCATGAATTCTACGCAGCCATCAAGTGCATATCCTCCACTCGCAGCTGCATGATTAAAAATGCATTCCTTATATGTAATTGTCGTAATTTTTTCGGGTTCATATTCACTTTGTTGCTAACCACTTCTTACAACAATTTCACATTTTTGTATCGACGTGGTATATAATCCTTTTTGTTTAAAACCCTGCAAAAAATAGGTTAGATTTGTTAGTTGTTTGCCTTATAATCAAAAACATAACCTGACTAGAGAGAGAGGGAGGGGGGAGAGTGAGAGAGAGGGGGGAAGGAGTGAGGGAGAGAGCGCAATACAGAAGGAGTGATGTGACTGATGTACATATGATGGCTCAAAACATAGAGGGCGCATTTAATTTATACACAATTAATATGATCTGTCCAAATTTTGGTTTTTAGTAAAATCAACAACTTACTTAAAAAAAGTAAAAATCAACGACTAAAATTCACAATTTTTACAATCTCTAGCCCACTAAGTTGATAGTAATAGCCATGTTTTATGGGGTGTAACGTTATTTAACCAATAAAGATTGATAATAGTTTTTTTTAAAAGGAAATTATTTTTGGTGGGAGCAACTAAGATATTCTTAGCTGTGGCCAGTCAAGTTCTTCCGCGTAGATTAGTCATCAGTAAAACCGATGAGTACTGCACACCAACAACACTATACAAAAAAGAATCTAACATATTCTAACCCAATTAGCAATCATGATACAAATAAAAGATCATCAAGACCATTTATAGTTTATGAGCTTTAACCTAAGCCTACCTGGTTAGCCTTGATAAACCGTTCCAAAATTAAAAATGATACCTATGTATAAAGTTGTAATGGTTTTTATGATCATTCTCAACAGGCTTCGCAAAAGAACTTCATTTAATATTTTACTTATTCTTTACAAATAGTGTAGTATTATGTTAATATGTAATCACTAGTGCAAAAAATGGATTTAAAATCAGACGAAAAGGGGATTTAAAGTCAGGCGCCCGCTTGACTTTTATTAAGTCGACTTTGTATGTCAGGAGTTTTAAAGTCAAGCGATAGCCTGACTTCGTAAGTCTGATTTAAAGTCAAGCATTTATTTCGCCTGACTTCGTAAGTCAATTTTAAAGTCAAGCATTTATTTCGCCTGACTTCGTAAGTCTGTTTTAAAGTCAAGCATTTATTTCGCCTGACTTCGTAAGTCTGTTTTAAAGTCAAGCATTTATTATTGCCTGACTTCGTAAGTATTATTTAAAGTCAAGCATTTATTCTTGTCTGACTTCGTAAGTATGATTTAAAGTCAAGCATTTATTCTTGCCTGACTTTAAAAGTTTTTTTTTCAAATTTTGATTTAATCTCCTACATACACCCTGGTTATACGATTTTTGTCATTCTCCCAGCAAAACTAGCAAATAAAATTCTACACTTAAATATAATAACTTTTATATAGTACTAATAAATACAACATCTAATTAACTACAATGCACCGATTGTCATGGTCTAATAATGTTACGAAGTAAATAGACAAGGTATAAAAAGATAATTGCAAGGTGCCACATATATGTCTCCTAGATTAACAATGATCCACTAATAATGTACATAATACAGGTAACATCCCACCTCCATGCCAAATTCTTTACAAGCTTGTTGAAGCTCATCTTGAGTAATGTAGCCACTTCCATCTTTATCAAAATATGAGAAAGCTGCAACTAAATGATCTTCCTTGCAAACTTGGTTTATATGTAATGTTGTAGTAATGAATTCTTCATAGTCAATTGTGCCACTATTATCAACATCTGCATGCAATCACAAACAAATTTGGAACTAATGGATTATAACAATGTGCTGCTAAAAATGATTTACACCACCTTTCTAATGAATACTTACAGCTTGCATTTGATCAAAAGCTTCAGATTCACTGAGATTAATATGACCACTATTATTTGTGTCTATCATGTTAAACAATTCTTTCAACTCAGAAGTTTCCTCTTCAGAGAGATTCTTAGAAATAACCTGTAAGGAATAATATTATGGAAAATATTAAAGGAGCACAATTTGACAATTTCAAACAAGTTTTACACATATTCAACCTTGTAAATAATGTTCAATATTCTACAATCTGTAGTTATGTGATAATAGAAAAATGACTTACTCTAAGAGCCATTTTCTTGAGCTTGTTCATAGCAGAAAACTGATTTAAACGAGTAAAAACTGCAGAATCTAAAGGCTTGTTTGGAGCAACTCCATCAACTTGAATCCAAGGGTGATCTGCAAAGAATAGAAACATCGTCATTTACAAGATGCTAAATTGGTACTAAACTAATAGCTCAAGTTCTATGGTTTAGCAATGCAGCAACTTTAGCAATCAAAAAATAAGCACTTAACTATGTAATTTTTGTATTAAAGATTCACTGTAAGTGCTGAAAGCGTATCAAAGGAAACAATAAATAAAAGGCTTCACTAAGAAATTGTGGAATGTGTAATGACATACCAAAAAAATTTCACTGGTGTCTCAATTATTTAAAGAAAAGAAGAGTGTTGAAACTTACTGAGAATTTCATGTGCTGTTATCCGTTTTCTAGGATCTCTAACAAGCATTTTCCTAACCAACTCTTTTGCACTTTTAGAGATACTCGGCCAAGGATCCGAAGAGAAATCAAGTTCATCATGTAAAATCTTTTCAAATAGCTCTTCTTCCGATTCTATTACCAAAAAAACATAATCAAAATTCTCAATTCTCATAATCTTTAGAAAGTAGAAACTTATTAATACAAATCAAGCAAAATGAGAGGTTGAACCCTGCTCTAAATGCTTCCATTTGACGCACTATTCCAGACTTGACACTAGCATCAACTACCGCGAATATGTATTCTTCTAGATTATTGAGGTCAACCTGAAATTTTGACAGCAAGTTCAAAGCCATTTTCACAATACAGACAGAAGAAAAAAAATTAAGGAGAGACTGAATGCATACAATCTCATCTCCAGGTTTTAGGATCTGCAATTGGGGCTCCTCGGAAGTGCATATTAGTTGTTGTGTCAATATAGCCACCGCTATAGTAGATTCTAAATGATGTTTCCTGCAAACAAGGGCATTCAACTCTTGCAAAGTTTTCCCAAGTTCAGCATCAATGAAAAGAATGTCATGCAAATCAAGCTCCTGAGGCATGTTAATTTGTAGCATCACTTCTTGGCGATGTGAGCAATCAGGTCAACCAAACGATTACTGCAGGACCACAGACAAACCAAATATCAGACCAAGCTGAATGAACTGCACAACTCAGGAAAATTCATTAATATTCTATGTAAACAACTTCATGCCTCATTATTATTAGGTAAGAGGTGGATTACCAGTAACCCCACCCGTTGTCGTACCACACAACCAACTTAACAAAATTATCATTCAAAACAATTCCTGCCTTCGCATCAAAAATACTTGACTTGGAACTATGTTCAAAATGTTAATAATTGTGATAGGTGGAATCACTGATTCACTACCAGCAACCATGTGTGTTCAATAAATCCCAATCATCATGCATCTTCTCCTATCATTAGCAATTTGATCACTTAAATTACTTGGGTCGACTAACAACTATAGACATGACCACTCACTAGATTGGTCCGATGATATTTATCGAAATGACCTTTTTGCCTTTGCACTCCAATCCCCATTACAATTCGCATAATTCGAATAATTTGCGCATATGTTTGAGCGATTAAACATTGTTTTCACGAAATCATCATATCCATGACCCGATTTATCATCTAATCGAATTATAAATCGTTAGTTAATTTCGTCATCCGAAATTAACAAAACTAGGGATGTTACAAATATTATTTTAATTAGATGGTACAATTGGGAAAAAGCAACTAATATTGCATTGAAAATCGTAAGTGACATTTATTTTGAGACAAATTTTATTTGCTAAAGTGACTATTATTGTGAGACGGAGGGAGTAGCGTTGAAGCGTGACACCGTCTTTTTGTCCCTATAAGCATGCCCTGTTTCAAATAAAAAATGCAGACATGACAGACATCATCATTGCAACATGAGGCTGTATTGGGTCAGTCCCAACAATTAGCTTAGTAGGCCTAATTACTTCTTGTACCCTCAGTATCATTCATTTGATATCAAGGTAATCAAAATTGGACTAGTCGATTCAACGAGAAACGAGACCTATGTCCACTGTCCAGTCCATTAGGACCTGCGCATCCTAAATTCCTAATTCTTCTCTAAGGAGCGCCTTGCTCAAGCTATATTTATAAAAGCTCGCTGCTTTTCTCCTTCCATTCCCACTCGACGTGGGACTTGCAAAATTGCAAATGAAACATTACTATACGTAGATCCATTTTGTATACAAGATACATGAACGAACACATGGCTTTTGACGAAACCTTTTTATACTCATATTAATTATTAGTTATATTAATTAGCTATAAAAAAGGCTTTCTTTAATAGTAGGTAGTACATCATAAGACTTACCATTGTTTCTTCTTGCCTTATCTTAAAGTTCTATTCAAGTTTTGCAACTAAATAATGTGTGATTGATTCTGCGGTGACGAGAATTGATTCTAATAAAATTGATTTTGCAAAACTGATTATAGTTAAAAAGTGAGTTGAACGTGACGTGATTTTTGTTTAGATACCTTTACTGAAAAGTGATTTTTGTCGATCATTGTTGTTTGGATAGATTAGATTAGAATTGCTTTTAGGTGTGAAATTATCAAAATGGATCTCAACTTAAAATTATACTAATAACTTAAAATTCGATAAAGTAGACAACCAAAAATTACTAAACAAATATTTTGTTTCCTTTTCTGCTTTGTTACCAAAACAATATTCATGTCTGTATTTTTTTTATTTATATATTTTTTATGTGAACTCTTAAAACAATGGATATAAAGTAAAGTTAAAATAAAAAAAGATGCCCAAAAAAAATACGGTAAAAAAAGAGAAGTATATAAGTCATAGCATTACTTATCAAAAAGAGTCAAACAGTATTAACAAAACAAAGTAAGTAAAGCCCAAACTACCAAATTGAAGCCCAACACCATATGAAGGGCAAAGATGAGAATTTATTTGAAAAACAACATTGTTATCGAGGAAAATTGATTTCTGCTACTGTAGAAGCAACAAATAGTGGCTTCAAGTAAAATCGATTCCAACAAAAAGAAGTAATTTTGCAACCATAAGCCAAACATGTTATTTTTCTGCTCAAATCATGTTTAATCTGGATAGACGCACGTTTGATGCTTGCAAACGCGAATCCAAACGATCATATAAATACGTGCTCGTTTGGATTTACGTTTGCAAACATCAAACGTGCGCCTATCTAGATTAAACATGATTTGAGTAGAACTTATTGAAGTCAAACATATGTTACTTTATGTTTTTCTAAAGTTCAATGATAAAAATAACAACTTTTCCAACTTGAAAGTCTTGTTAAAATTGTATGTTTAAGTGATTATTTGAATATAATGTGTTGTTTTTAATATATAGTTGAAGTTAAGTTAAGCCTAATTTAACTTTTGCGGTGTGAAATTATGAATATGATGCTTTTCAGTTTTTGATCCTTTATATATTGTAATAAAAATATTAAATAATCTATTTTATTATTTTGAGTTCCACCCCAAAAACATTGAACCGCTACCTCTGTCGATTCAATGTGTGATACAATTTTAATTACCTTTTGTGTGATACTAGATAGAATGTTACGAGGGGAGATGAGTATGAGGGTAATAAATGTTACATATTGAACACCATTGACATATATTAATGGCAATACTAAAGGTAAGGGAATATGTTGCACTCTAGGATTTGGAAAAAGGTTTTTGAAGACAGTTTGAATGAGAAGCCACTAAATACCCATCGTGTAAAAGTTAAACTTCGCTTTTAGATGGTGAAAATGCCTCCAAATTTCATTTCATAATATACATACAAAACATTCGAAGTTCAGTGTATGTATTTGTATCCACGAAAGAATTTACAGCTATGAGGGTTGGCTACCAATCTATCAACGAAATGGAGGGGATTCTTATTTTTTGTTTGAATACACGAATTAACATAGCAAATAAGTTTTGAAAACTTGTATACAGTATTGACCTTAATATATGAAAACCTAAACAAACAACAATGGTTGCTGGACGGGAGTAAGAGATGTTTAGGTCATTTAAATTTAAATTTGCTTCGAGTGTATTCAATTGCAAGGGAGGTCATGAAAAATGTGTTCAGATTGAAAATCTCCACATAATATACAAATTTACTAAGGTTGTGGCCTAGAATTACTTTCTCATCCCTATTTTAAAGTATTTCCTCTCAGCAGCTTATACATCTCAGAATGTTATTAAGAGCTAATATGATTAGTTCTGAGTTCGACAACAAAAATATAAAGCTTCATATGGTAGGATTACCACAAACCAACCAAAATATTTTTCAACGTTGCGCCGAAGGGGCAACAGTAACAGAGAGTAGGAATTATATGGATGACATAAAAATTCTAGTGAGTAAAAAAAGAAATTCGAAGTTTGTCATATTCAGAATTGCAACAAACACAATATCACCAACAAAACTGAAAGTTCTCAATTTGATATGCCTCGAAAACAAAACTTCTAATAAAATACTAATCAGTACTTAACAGGGGCAAGGAGTTCGGTTTGGGGCTTAAGTTTTTCATCTGCAATCTTCTCAGCTTTCGCCCTCAATTTGGAAAGCTGTTTCTTTCTCTCATAATGAGAACTTGCTCTTTCCTTTCTCTTATTCTCCAACTCCTATAAAAAAACAATCACAAACTTCAGCAAAAACCCTAATTTACCCAAAACACAATATAGAAAAAATATCACAACGAAAACAAAAACAAACCTTGATAGTATCATAGTAATTCCATCCAACCTCTGATGACAATTTCCCAAGCAAACAGTACTTGTGTCCCTTTTGAAGCCTCAAAACCCTAATTTCATTCACTCATTCAGCATCAATTCATCCATTCCAACTCAATAAAAATAACTCCAAAACTGTAAATTGAAAAATGAAACAGAACTCACTTAAGAGCATCAGGAACAACCATCCTCTTCATTTTGTCATATGGAGGTGGGATTCCCTCATAAACCTTCAAACGAGCAAGTGCAGCTTCTCCACGTTTGGTCTTGTGTGGAATCATTCTACACAAAAACACAAGCATTTATCAATACACAAACACTCAATTTCTAGGAAATAAACAGAAACATTCAACTTCAAAGCAACCAATCCTTTTCCCAATCCAAATCAGTAAAATAAACAAATCAAATTAAAATAACTCCGTAAAATTCTAATTTCATATAATCCATATTCAAAAACACTCCACAAAACAACACAACAGTAATCATTACCTTTGCTAGCAAATTAGAATTCCTACTAAATAAACAGAAACATTCAACTTCAAACTAAACGATCCTTTCTCATTTCCACATCAGCAACATAAACAAATCCAATTAGAATAACCCTAAAAATACAATTTCACATAAACCACATTCTTGAATGCAAAAATTCACACATTTTCTCACAATCCTAAGATCTAGGTTAAAATTAATCAACAAAACGCAATCATAATCCAGAAGTGAAATTGATTAATTAATAAAAAAGTGATAGAAAGTGAACTAATTGGAGTGAGAGAGTGAGTGATTTACCCACGAACAGTGCGCCAGAAGATCTTGGAAGGAGCACGGAAGTGAATAGGACCATGAGAAGGTTTGGTATTCATTCTCTTACGGAGAAATCTCATGTACTTCATTTTCTGCCTAACGAGACCACCGGAGGCGCAAATCTCTTCACAACGAACAAGAGTAACTTTCTGACCGTTAAGGAGCTCCTTGGCGACGATGGAAGCTAGACGACCAAGCATGTGGTGGCGTGCATCGACTACCACGCGCTCAGCGCATACGCCTGATCCCGAAACCATTTCTTCTTCCTCTTCTCTAAACACTCTCCCTGTCTATGCCTCCGCTTATTAGGGTTTGCAGAGTGAAGAACTATATATGTATGTTGCAGTCGATGTTATACGGCCCAATGTTACCAAAAAAATACGAAGGTCCAGTTTATTTGTTAATGTTAGAGTAAGGCCCGTTCGTTTTAAACACCCCCTATTACGCTCATACTCCCTCCCCCTAAAATGATGAATGGACTAAAACACCCGTAAAACTTTGGGATTTTTTTTTGTACCCCCATCATATCACTATATACCCCAACAAGAAATTTGAAGACGAAAATACCCCTGGTTTAATTGACTTTAATCGGATTTACATATAAGGTAGGTAGATCCGATTTAGTGAGGTAGATCCGATTTGTTAAAATATAAAAGCGGATATACCTATCAGTGGGGGTATGTCCGCTTTGTTAAAATGCAAATCGGATTTACCTCCCTGATAGGTAAATCCGCTTTGCAATTAACAAAGCGGATATACCTATCAGTGGGGGTATGTCCGCTTTGTTAAAATGAAAATCGGATTTACCTCCCTGATAGGTAAATCCGATTTGTACTAAATTCGACGGGTAGGATTTGACTACCAATGTTGATCAACGGTGTAGATTGCACCGACAATATCAACGGTTGATAATCATTGACGAATTCTATAAATACCCATTGCCAACCTCATTCTTTTCACTCAAAAATCTCACTCTCACTTGCTTATTTCACTCTTCCAAAATGGATATATGCCTCACCCAACGCTCAGATGACAATAGGCTTTGCGGTATACATCATCGAGGCCAAATCACGATGAGAGAAGATGGTGTCCACTTCTGGAGTCCTCAGCCGGTGTTATGCAGAATCCACCACGGCATAGGGTTTGAAGGTTTGAAGGATAAAGTATGATCCAAAGTTCAAGGAACTGGTGACGACCGTGACGTCACTAGTATCACTTATCGCAAACCCTATCTTAGAGACGATGACCGCGTTTCCTTCTCGTCCATGACAATCAAGTCTGACGAAGACGTGGCGAACATGTTAAACATCCATGACACGCTTCAGGGGTATAAGCCGTTGGAGCTGTTAGGGATGTCAAAACGGGCTTGGCCCGCCAAAAAAAGGCGGGCAGGGCTAAGGTTTTGATGCCCGCCAGCCCGCGTTGCCCGGCCCGCTTCGCCCGCCAGCCCGCGGGCCAAATACTGTGGCGGGCCAAACGGCCCGTTTGCGTTTTTTTTTTTTTAAAAAAATTCAGTGTTAATTGACGGGCCAACCCGCCAGCCCGCTAGCCCGCTGGCCCGCCAGCCCGCCACTTCGCGGGCAGGGCATGATTTTTTAGCCCGCATGCTGTAAACGGGCCGGGCCGGGCCGCCCGTTTTGACATCCCTAGGAGCTGTACGTGGAAACTCAACGGAGTGTGAATGAGATTTTACGTCATGTTCGATGACCAGAATTTTAGGAAAATGTATCTGCCTATTGTTATTGTAGTTGGTTATGTTTTATCTTTTATCGCATGAATGAAATCGAAATTTTAATGAAACTCCACAAATATAATAAACAAGAAATAAGAAGAATCAAGTCATAAAAAAATAGTTCAAGCAAACAATCCCACAAAACCCCCTAGTCACGCCCCGGTAGCATATCCAGTAACCGCATGAGGCGAGCGTATGTCTGACTACCCATCCTAATGTCTCCGCTCCGAAGCCCCCTCCTAATCTCCTCCTCCACAATCTCGAGCAAATCTGGCTGTACTGGTCCAAGCAGGAGTAGTTCAGCTGGTCATACATGAAAGCAAGTGCTGCTGCCCCCCTGCATATGATCCCACACCAGCTGCACTGACATCCTCAAGTAGCAGCAGCCACTTAGCCTCAGCCCTGTCGCCGATCTTGACAATGAAGATGGACCAGCTCAGGATCAGAAGGATAAAGACCCTAACAGCAGGACGCATGTCATTCTCTATGGACCATCTACTAACAATCTCCTGCAGCCACTCAAAACGGTAATATGGGCCAGATGAAGCTCGACACTCCAGCCCCGCCTCCTCCATAGTCACACCTAGATAAACATGTGCTAGGTGGATGGTCTGATCAGTGGTGACAGAAGTAGGTGGAGCTCTGTTGTAGTTCCCTCGAAATGGGTAGATGCAGCAAACAGGAGACATCATCCAAAGTAATCGTCATTTCACCAAATGGTAAGTGAAATGACGATGTCTGAGTGCCACCTCTCAAGAAAAGCAGACATCAGCTCATGGTCCACCTTTGTATGTCCGGTCGAGACGATGGGGGCTAATTCGGAACCTGCGATAAAGGCCCACAACCGGTGGTTTTGGGAAAACACAAGCAGTCTCTGAGCCAGCTTGTTACCATGGTTGGTAACCTTCAATTTCCGCTCATATGTCTGTATTATAAAAGTATCAGAAATAAGGCTATGTAAATAAATTAAACTAAAAATGCTACGTAAATAAATGAAACTTACCGGGTCTCCCAGTATAACGGTACAATCATGAGATGCTAGCCCAGTGAATAGAGGAGGTTGCTCCTCATGTTGTTCCTGATGCCCCTGCTGAGGCTGATCCTCCTGGTACTGCTGCTGATAATACTGCTGCCGGTAGTCCTCAGGCATAGAATGGTCCTCAGACATAGAATGCTCATCAAGAGGGTGCCCCTGCTGGCCCTTCTCATAGTGATAGTTTGGGGCCCCCTCGATACCTATTGGACATTGGGAAAAAAACAAATTTTTAAACAAAAATACAACACAAATCAGATCTAGCTATATCCGATGCGAAATCGGATATAGGTAGATACGATGGGGAAATCGGATATAGCTAGATCCGACTTACTATTTCTGCTGACTCTGAGGAAGATCGGATGTATGTAGATCCGATGGCAAATCGGAAATAGCTCTCTGAATGGTAAATCCGATTCTCTCAGGAAACTTTCTGGTCAAACGGATGCAAGTGAAAAATGATAAATATTTTGTAAATTTGTAAAAAATTTAAGGGTATTTTCGTCTTTTTGCAGGGTCTGTGGGGGTATATAGTGATATGATGGGGGTACAAAAAAAAAACCCAAAACTTTTGCTCCCCCACTCCTCTAACCTTTCTTCTAAAACCCTCAACTTCCTCCACACTCCCCACCCCAAACATCATATCCTCATTAGTCACCACCCACCTCCAACCCCTCTTTCCTAATTCGCCTCATTCTACAACTTCTAATCAACACAATATTTTCAACAACATTGTGTTCTCTCTCTCTTTTTTTGTGATTTAACTTGATTCTGTGCCTTAGTATCGAAATAGGTCAGTACCAAAGTACACACGTGTAAAAAAATTGTAATTTTGTGCATTTTCAACTTAACACGCGCGGTACCTTGATAGCGAACCTTATTTTTGTGGTTTGCTTAATACACGCCTGATACCAAGATATTGTGTGTTAAGCTGAAGACACGCCCCCTTTAACATCTGGTACCTTGGTACCAAGCGTTTAGCAGATTGTGTAAAATCTTATTTTAACGTTTCTTTCTATGTTTAACAGGTTTTAGGGTCTAGTCTACGTCAGGATAGGACGAAGGTACAACATTTTATGAATCTTCTGCGTTGTGATTGCTATGTGCGCTGGCATAGAGTTGCATAAGATGCTAATGTTGTTAGGGACATCTTTTGGGCACATCTGGACTCTATCGAGCTTCTAAATACATTTAACACGGTCTTGTTGATTGATTTCACGTATAGGACCAACTGATATAGGTTACCATTGGTAGAGATCATCTGTATAATGTCAACTTATAAAACTTTCTATGTTGCATTTGCTTATGTCGATAGGGGGAGAAACTAGAAATTTTGTCTGCGTTTTGGAGAAGTTGGAACGTTTATTTATGAGATCAGGTGATATGCCATAGGTTATCTTGACTGATAGGGACTATGATGAATGTTGTAGCTTTGGTATTTCCAACTCCTTAAAACTTGTTGTGCCAATATCATTTCCGAGTGTGTATGTGTGCCAACTTTATACTATCAAAGGCTTATTTGTATAAAATACTGGGCCAGCGTTAAAACCCTAGACCAGCTGTCCTGCCCCTCGAGACACCTACAATTCAGCGAGGAGATTAGTCACTACGGTCAGCGGTGGATACCCTGGGTAAAACCAAAAAAAGTCCTATTTGTATAAACAGTTTAATTAAGCACTTATCATATGAAAAGCTTATGCATAAGTTGATTCTATAATAAAAGACAAAAAAATGTTAAACTATTTTTTTTATAAGCTATAAGGTGTTTTCAGTGGATAGCTTATGGAAATTAACTAACAATATGAACATATAAGTTATTTTTATAAGGTTTCCAAAACAGTCTTACAAGTACTTATACCAAGTAGAAAAGCTTAGATAAGTCGATCCAAACAGGCGTCAACTCCAAGGGAGTCTCCACTAACGAGGCTTTGTTGAGGTGGTAATATTCCAGTTCTTTCAAAGTTCAAATGCAATGAGTCTTCTCCTGGGGGCCATGACTCATTGATAATCAATCACATACTGATTTTTAGCAGCATACATGCAAGTGACATCCTAGTCAAATGCCATTCTTCCATGGATGCAGGCATTGGTCATAACCCCTTTTTCTCATAGTGCAACATCTGGTCCGCATGAGCTCTGCTGAATGAGAGCATTAGATGAGAATTTGGGGATGGTGATCAAGCGCATATTCGAGGCGAGGGCGACTCTTGGCCTTTATAGCCTTGACCATTGAAGCACGAGAGTACCTTATTTAGCATATAAAACTTACGGATTTGGATTCAGCGCCTTTGAAAGTCCATACCTTTAGTGCCTTTATTGCCTTGTAACGTGTTATACAAGTAGAAGAAACAAGTTCAATGTACATTTCATGATATATTGAGCCAATAGGAGAGGCACGGCATTTATAAGTTTTCTTCTAAATGAATGAATTCAAATTCCACAATGACTACTATCATAATTTAAAGGATTTAAGTAGAGTTGCCCTAGCAAAAAACCAACTTCTGATGACAAGCGAACTTCAAGCCTTTCATTCATTGTTTTCTGTATGAAAGGGAGATGAGCTATTGGAGGGATGTGATTGAGAATTCTTATTGAGGATGAAACCTTTACCGCCGCCGATTTTCAAAGACTCCATGAAATTCCGAGCATGGTTCTCTAGAGAACTCTGCAGCATCTGAGGGGAAAGTAGCTGCGGATTTTCAGCAGCTTTTCTGACTGAGGTCACTGTAAGATTTATCTGGCCAGAAAATGTGGGAGACATAAGCTAAATGATTGAGTAATTCTTCCCTAATCAATGTGCTTTAAGGGTAAAATACTTGTCATTCATATAATAAGTTATGCAGCATTCATATTCTAACATGTACAATTAGTCGCAGTATGGCAATTTCATTAACTGTACTCATAATATATGCAAAAAAAGAGCATAGATTATGGAAAATATTAATGGTTCAGAGAAATACATACAATCTATTAAATTAGTAGCCATTACTGATACAACTTAGTCACCTTGGTTCATGGGTCACCAACACAGGTAACAGAATTGGATTTTATGGATCCCTCTATTATTTCATTTGACCATTCACAGATACCCACCAAACAAGTTCTTCAAACTTACAGTACCTATCTGAAGTTTTATCCTTTGTACTTCTAAAACCTATTTAAGTAACCATCATTAGATACAGAAAAGTAAGTGATTGAGTTTCCATGTTAGTTAGAGGAATCTTGGACATCTAAATATAGTTTTTAACCATAAAAAATGAGAGGTGGCTAAAAAAAACCATATGCGATTAATTTAAAGAGAGATTGCGAGTGAAGTGAAACTTCTGGCATACTCAGAGACCAAACTCTGAGTGATAACGCAAACAAAAGATCAAACTTTTTCTCTTATCAAGTTTTGTTGCACAACAAAAATTCAAAGACACATTAGATTCTCCAAGTTCATACATTCTGGAGTCAGCACAACAATCCAAGTTTAGACAAGTGACAAACTTGACACAAGGCAACAGAGAGCAGGGTCTTCCCTTCCTATAAATATTTAGCTCAAAAAACAAGTATTGACACATCCATCACGATCCTGTTTATTACATTGTAGCTGTACACAAAACTTTCAACAACCCCAGACCAAAAGGAATCAAGTCCTAGAAGCTCTTAACTTCAAAATTTACAGGAATATATAATTCCTGATGTTCTTGATGTTCCCAACCACGGGAAGTTACTTCTATTCTATGTTTAACCATATGCCAAAGTGTCTTACATAATATACTATGTTGTTCGTCAAGTTGAGGTATATAAAACATGTATTCATTGATTAACTAATCAAGCTCACTTACCAGAATTTCCAGCTACAAACTAACAGGAACTCTTGTAGTCGTGGAATATCACAGTGCATGATATTTATACAAATAAACTGATATATATATATATATATATAACTTCCACACTTTTTATCTATTTAAAAAAAAGTAACGTTGGTTGTGTCTTCTAAAACAACGGGAAAATTTCTGAAATCCAATTAAAAATAGCAAAATGGACAAATAACATGGCATAAGAAGCAAAAATCAAAATGGACCAGCCAAGAACAATGTATGCAATAATTTAATAGCTACAAGAAAATTATGAAAAAAATAATAATAAAGAAAGTGATAGGTAAATGCAAATCAAAGTAATACTTATTACAATGATAAAACTGTCATCATACCGTTTGTGAGGCCATCTGCACCCAACCTTTTGCAAGTGGGATTATGGAAAACCTTTTGACAGAAAGAGAGAACAAAATTAGCAAGTTCGAAAGAGTTCTTGTTGTTTTAAAGCTTTAACTTACGCAAAAGAAATGACAGAGACAGAGAGAAGTACAATTCATATTACCTTTTCATTCATTTAAAAAGTAGACAAAGCAGTAAATCACATAGTGCTTAAAAAGTATATGGTAAACTTTTTTTCTTCCAAGTTACATTATTTTGTTCATCCAGGAGCCAAATAAAAGGAATTCTAAGAAAAGGGGAACATCTTACATTCCTCGGCCACCATCAAGTGCTTCCTCTGCTGGGTGTTTCCATTCATCAATTCTGTTAGACAAGAAATAAAAGTATTAGTGTAAACAGTAATACTATCTATAAAATATAGTAGCAACAAGCTTTATAGATATGAGAGAGAGAGAGAGAGAGAGAGAGAGAGAGAGAGATTACACCCATCCATAGCGACGGTCAAACAGAAGACGCTTTGAAGATTGTCTAGAGTCTGCAACATTGACTTTCAAGCTTGTGGATTCCATCTATCTTATTTGCTTGACTGGGTGTATAAAGGACAAAGAAAAAGAAACCCTTGTGTTGATAGCTAAGAATGGAGGTCACCTGAACCTAAAATGCTAATTTGGTGAAATACACAATCTGTTAAGAAGATTTCAAAGTATTTATTGTTTCAGTTTGAAGTCATAGTAGCTTGAATACATAACTATACTTAAAATAATGTTAAACAATATAATTGAACAATGACTTAGTCTAAAACAATTATTTTTCAAGCAAGTTAGCAAAGCATACTAAGATACAAAATAGTTAAGCTATATAGGAGTTAAGCAACCAGCACAATTCAGCTAGAGTCACTACAAGCTATTAACTATTCGCTCTACCATTTATATCAACTCAGCCACAGAAATATTTAACAAGCAAATTAAACAATGAAGGCAACTTTTAGTAAAACAATGAAGACAATTTAACTATTACCACATGTCTGTTAAAACTAGCAATGGTGTCTATTTCTGTTGATTTCATTTCATCAAACACCTTGCACTCATTCCTGAAGCAACCTCCAACAAATAAACCACACGGATTTTATATAACCTTTAAACCAATCAAAGACTTAATGATCATCTTTAAAAGCTACCATACATTAATAACCCAAATGTATATTTTACCCTTTCACCAAACATAATGTTATTTTCTTTATGAGAAATTGATAGTTAAGTAACAAAGAGAATACACAACCAGTGATTTTTCAAATATGTAAATAAACCAGTTGTGAAAAACGAAAATTAAGCTCGAAAAGACTGTACCTTTGATTAAACGTTGAAGCTTTGTAAATGGATTTGACTGTCTCAAAGTAACAATTTTTTATAGCAGAATCGTATTCAGACGGTTGGTGATAACTGATAAGAGAAATGGGTATGAAGAGGCAAACTGATGTGAACAAGTTAATGGAATATTTGGTCAAAAAAAAAAAGTTAAATGGGATTTCCTCAGTTTTGCGTTTTTGTCGACCCTGTTTTCCTAGAGTAAATACCCAAAATGTCCCTCACAAAAAACGCGGTTTTTAGTTTTGCCCTTCAGAGAAATGTACCTCGCACGCCACTGCCGAAGCACCACGAACCCAGGTCGGTACCACCATGGACCTCTCTCTCTTTCTCTCTTGAGTCTCGGAGTATATCATATCTTTGATTTGGAAATTTGCTTTGCTTTTACTATTGTTTATATGATCGTATCTGCGCTATGTGTTTCCGTGTTACATATTAGTATGTGAATATGTGCTGCTTTCTACTGATTCCGCATTTCTTTGCTGTTTCTCTCTGTTGCTTTTACTAATAACTTGGGGTAAATCATCAATACCATGTGTGAGGGCAATATGCTTTTTAAATTTAACAATTCGAAACAGTTAAGAACAACAAATGAATGACCAGTAGCACTTGATAACTTCTTAAGGATAAAGAGTGCAATTAGCGGCTAGGGAAATTGCTGGATTCCTCTGAATAGAATCTAATGGTTTAGAAATAAGAATGCTAGGCAACATGGCAAATCTACTACTATTCACGCATTAGTTCAAGCACACTGAAACATGAGTCATAATCTACTCATAGTCTAGTTATTAAGAATGATAAATTGTTCAAACTGGAGGGGTTGTAACAGTGATTTGTGTGGATGAAAAATGTCAACTTCAAAGCTAATAGACAGTGTCCTACAATGGACTGTTTTCACCATTTAGTGCATCCTTCATTGATTGTTCTACTTGAATCCCCTTCTTCCCTTGCATAGAAATCATATTTTTTGACACTTTACATTGATCTCATACATGCTGATGCCATCTTACATAGTTAAACTTGGTGTTGCCGTTCAACAGTTGACCCTACCCTACCTTGAGCAATTTTGTAATGAGACTTGTTATATGTTTTAATTCACTCAAACAAATGACAATTAAGCAATAAATTTGCTACTTATTTCGTTTCAATTTTGATATTGGTACTTAATCTATTTGATGTGTCCAGCTGCCTATCTTTTATGAAGAAAAAATTGAAACTCCTTTCTCTGTCTTGTTTGTAATTTCTTATTTTCATAGCCTTAGTACATAATGCAATAAACGATTTAAAATTTGTTTTGTAAGTTCAGTTTATTTGTCAAGGCTTCTAATTAGTAGTATCCAAAGTAAAGAACAAACAATGCATTTGCCTTGCATTCTAATAACGGCTTAGTATTTCTATTATTATGTGTCTACATTTCAAAAATTAATCACTATTGACTAATCATTTATCAGTGGTTATTGCATACCAGATAGCTGAAGAAAGAAAGAAAAGTTTTATTTAAGAGTACGTGCAACATGAAAGAGGAAGAGGTAAATCGTTGCCAGATTCAGGAATGGTACCCAAAGTTCAAATCTGTATCCATCAAGACCTTGATTCATGAACTTCCTGAAACTTTCATTCAATATCTTCTTGATGACTCTGGACCCTTCCTATTACCTGCTTCTGTCTTAAATGAAGATGCATTGCCTAACAGAATTCACAATCCTGACGATGAAGAAGATTTTCAAGTGTCCGAGGGTTCTGGTGACGAAGCAGAAGAATCTTCTCCACCCCCTTCTTTTCCAGAACTCGAGTTGAAAGTAAAGGATTCCATCGAATCCCTCGGGGGTTCCGTCTTTCCAAAGTTAAATTGGAGTGCCCCAAAAGATTCAGCTTGGATAAGTACTTCCGGTACTCTCTGCTGCACCACTTTCAGTGAGATTGCACTTCTGTTCCGAGCATCTGACTCATTAGTCCATGACCTGTGCCATGCTTATGATTCTTGCCACGATAAATTATCATCTAGACCCCGTAATTTCTTTCTTGCACTCCGGAAATGGTATCCATCACTTAAACCAGACATGGAATTTCGCTGTTTCGTACGAAATCAGAAATTAGTCGGAATTTCTCAGCGCGAGGTTACTACTTTTTATCCTGTTCTGCTTGAAAACAAGAATGATCTCCTATTACTGATACAAGGATTTTTCAACAATTATGTGAGAACTAAATTTGAGTCAGAAAACTACACATTTGATGTTTATATTACAAGGGATGATAGAGTTAAGATTGTTGATTTCAACCCTTGGGGTGGCTTTACATTGTCATTGTTGTTTACATGGGATGAATTAGAGCATATCCATAGTGAAGGAGATGATGGTGTGGACTTAAGAATTGTGGAAGATCGTTGTGCTGTTAGGCCTGGTCTTAAAACAGCAGTTCCATATGATTACTTGGATACCAGTCCAGGGAGTGGTTGGGATCAGTTTCTAAGAAATGCCGATGAAGAGTTAAGACTACAAACCAGGTCTACCGAAGCTGGTGCATGATAATTAGTGTGAAAATTGGTTTGTATTTCTATGATGTAATTCCAACAATACATGAGGTACCTATATATAGTGCTAGTATAATCTAAACATTAATTACATATGATCACCATGAGTCATAATCTACTCATAGTCTAGTTAGCAACATTAAACCTGTTATTTTAACAATCAGAAAAGTATCCTAATCATAAAGTGATAAATCAATGCATATCTCAACACTCCCCCTCAAGCTGAAGCATACAGATTGTAGGCATCAAGCTTGTCACATATGTAAGTTATCATCGGTCCTTGGAGAGCTTTGTGAAAATGTCTGCCAATTAATCATTAGAACCAACAAATGAAGTAGCAATCTCGCCTGACACAACCTTCTCACGAATAAAATGACCGTCAATTTCAATATGCTTAGTTCGCTCATAAAAGACTGGATTAGAGGCAATATGCAAGGCTGCTTGATTATCACAGATGAGACTCATAGTGCCTATTTTACAAAAGCGCAATTCTTGGAGAAGATGTTTGAGCCATATGAGCTCTTGAACAGTAAGGGCCATAGCTCGATATTCAGCCTCTGCACTGGATCTCGCAACAACATTTTGCTTTTTACTTTTCCATGAAATTAGATTTCCACCAATAAGAACACAATACCGAGATGTGGACCTTCTATCAAAGGGGCATCTAGCCCAATCAGCGTCTGTGTAAGCAACAACATCTGAATTACCTCTATCAGTGTAAACAAGCCCTTTTCCAGGAGCTCCTTTGATGTACCTCAGGATTCTAACCACAGCATCCCAATGACTGTCGCAAGGGGAATTCAGGAATTGACTCACCACACTAACAACATACGAAATATCTGGCCTTGTCATTGTCAAGTAATTCAGCTTCCCAACTAGCCTCCTATAACTTCCTGGATCTGAAAAGGACTCCCCCTGATCCGGTAGGATCTTGACATTAGGATCCATAGGAGAGTCAATTGGCTTGCAATCCAACATACCGGTTTCTTCCAAGATATCCAAGGCATACTTTCTCTGGGAAATAGCAATTCCTGCCTTAGAATGAGCTACCTCAATGCCAATAAAGTATCGCAACTTTCCTAGATCTTTGACCTGAAAGTGGTGGACTAGATGTTGTTTGAGTCTTGCAATCCCATCATGATCATCACCTGTAATTACAATATCATCGACATAGACAACCGATAAATACATTTGAAAAAGGAGAATTTATAAAAGACGGAATGGTCAGCTTCATTTCGAATCATGCCATACTCTGAACAACACTACTGAATCTCACAAACCATGCTTGAGGGGATTGTTTAAGACCATACAAGGCTTTGTGGAGTCGACATACATATCCACGACACCCCCCCTGAGCAACAAAACCAGGTGGTTGCTCTAGATAAACTTCTTCTTCTAGATCTCCATGGAGAAATGCATTCTTGATGTCTAGCTGATACAACGGCCAATGTCGCATTGCAGCCATAGAAAGGAATAGGCGAACAGAAGCCATTTTAGTCACCAGAGAGAAAGTATCACTGTAATCAAGACCAAAAACCTGAGTATAGCCTTTAGGCACGAGGCGGGCTTTCAAACGATCAATATTTCCGTCTGGACCAACTTTGACAGTATAAACCCAACGACACCCAACAACAGATTTTCCAAGAGGAGGTGGCACAAGAGTCCATGTCTGATTAGATTCTAAGGCTGTCATTTCATCAGTCATAGCATGTCGCCAACCAGGATGAGAAAGAGCTTCCTACGTGGACTTAGAAATAGTGATGGAAGAAACAACAGAGACAAAGGTATAATGTGAAGATGATAAGCGATGATAACTGAGGAAATTATAAATAGGATGAGGGTTACGGGTGGAACGTGTACCTTTACGCAGTGCAACAAGTGGGTCATCTAACTCGGTAGGCGGATCCGGAGTAGAAGAGGAAACCGGGGCAGGAGATGAGTCACTAGGGTCTTTTGTAGGAGGTGGGTCGGCAGGAGGGAGACGTGTACGATGCTGATAAGTCTGCAAGGGAAGAAGACTAGGAGGACTAGGTATCTTCGTAGGAGAGGAAGGATCTACCTGGTCAATGATAGGCGTGGATGGAACTACCGGAACAAGGTAAGGAATAGGTAATACCTGAGAGACAGACTCAACCTCAATGGGAGATGCGAAGAAAGGTGCATCCTCAAAGAATGTGACGTCAGCAGACATGTAGAAGCGATGTGTGGAGGGACAATAACATTGATACCCTTTTTGGACTCTTGAATAGTCGAGGAAGACGCACTTAATTGCACGCGCAGACAATTTATCAAGTCCTGGACTAAGATCGTGAACAAAACAAGTGGATCCGAAGACTCGAGGAGAGATACGGAATAAGGGTTCATCAGGGAACACTATGGAATAGGGAACCTTATTCTGGATAGCAGAGGATGACATTCTGTTAATCAAGTGCCCTGCGGTTAGGACATCATCACCTCAAAACTTCAAAGGAACATTAGCATGGATAAGCAAAGTGCGTGCTGTTTCAATTATATGACAGTTCTTACGTTCAACAATTCCATTTTGTTGTGGGGTATGGGGACAAGATGACTGGTGTATGACTCCATTTTCGGCCATAAAAGAGTTAAAGGATGCCGAAAACTACTCTTTTGCATTATCACTGCGCAAAGTGTGAATAGAACGACCAAATTGGTTTTTAATCTCCTGAAAGAAATTTTGAAAAACACCCAATAGTTCTGATCTATCCTTAAGTAGGTAGATCCACGTACATCTAGAAAACTCATCAATAAAAGTAACAAAATATATGTGTCCAGCAATTGAAGTGACTCGACTTGGTCCCCATACATCAGAGTGAATGACATCAAAAGGAGAACGGGCTCGTGACTGAGTACTGCTAGGGAAGGAAGATCAGACATGTTTCCCAAGCTGACAGGATTCACAATCTAAAGACTGCAAGTGAGACAAGCGAGGAACCATAACTCTAAACTTTTTGAGACTTGGATGACCTAACCGACGATGAAGAAGACTTGGAGACTCTGTAGTAGAAGTGGAGGCAATTGTAGATGAAGGCTGGAGGTAGTAAAGCCCCTGTGACTCATATCCTGTACCAATCAACTGCTTCGTACTCCGGTCCTGTATAACAAAATAATCATCATCAAAAGTTATAGAGCATTTCAGACTCCGAGTCAGACGACTAACCGAAATTAAATTAAATGGACAATTGGGAACAAGAAGAACATGGTCAAGAGGTAGGGATGAAAGAGGAGTGGCTTCACCAATGCCACTAGCTTTAGCTTTAGATCCGTCGGCAACTGTAATATGATGTGGGGTGTTAGGCTGGGATATTTTGGATAAAAGAGTTGGATTACCAGCCACATGATCGAAAGTTCTAGAGGCCACAACCCAAGAGTCAACAGGCGAGGACTGAGACATACAGACTGTAGAATTACCAGAATGGGCAATTGTTGCCGATGATGAGGACTGGGAAGCCTTATACTACATGTATGCCTTGTACTCCTCATCAGATAGCACATTACTCATCTTTGATGACGACGGGAAACAAATATCTTGACAGAAACACACGTAGAACAGGTACCTTGACAGAAACAGGTCAGAACAGACCTGGAACTGTGTAAATGACGTGCAAACAGTACCAAGACAATGACCAATTGTACAAAAACGTTGGAAACAGTGCCAGACAGTGGGACCCACTCAACACACTGTAGTAATACAAATAGATCGGCGCGTGACGAGGCGATTGAGACAAACCGCGCGATGTTTGGACCACCAAAGGGCGGCGCGTGGGCTTCACACGCCGGCAAAGCTGTCCTTACCGAAACCGCGTGTCTTCTCTGGCGGCGACGAAACTTCGGTGGTAGGCCGATTTTTAGATTCCGAGGGTGATGGTGGGGGTTGTGCACGGAGATTCGGCTTGGTTGATGGATTTCCGGCTTTGGACAGTAAAAAAGGGAGAAAAACAAAGTGGGGCCTAGTGGTGAGCGGGCTGGGTCCGTGGGGGTTGACTCGGTTTGCTCCTGGGTTCGATTCTCACGAAAAGTATTTCCTTGGGGAGGCGAGATGACCATTACCGCACTAATCGCCGGGGCTGTGAAGTTTCCCCTCCACAGTTTTTAATAATACAAAAAAAAATAAAAAAAATGTGGGGCCAGAACAGGGACTGTGTTTATTGGCTTGATTAGGGACTGAAAACGGCTAGGGTTTATGCAGAAGGTCTCTCAAGATCGAGAGCTCTATATACCATGTGAAAATTGGTTTGTATTTCTATGATGTAATTCCAACAATACATGAGGTACCTATATATAGTGCTAGTATAATCTAAACATTAATTACATATGATCACTATGAGTCATAGTCTACTCATAGTCTAGTCAGCAACATTAAACCTGTTATTTTAACAATTAGAAAAGTATCCTGATAATAAAGTGATAAATCAATGCATATCTCAACAATTAGATTATTGTTCTTAAATCTTAACTTTGAGATACCATTGTTGCATCTTAGAATTATCTCCTACATGAATTTGAACATGAACGAAAGGATATCTGATTTAAACTTAATTTGCTTTTTGAATCCTCTGTGCTTGCAACAAAGTTTGCCATGGATGACATGCCCTGATAGAGTCTTGCGGTTACATATTTATTGACTTTAGTATTAGCCAATTCTTATCTTCATCAGACCAAGTGATGCTATCATAGAACACTATCTTCTTGAGATATGTTTGAATGTTTCCTGCACTTTAGATCACTCAAGAAGATTCATTAGATCACTTATGACTAAGATAACTTAAACACTTGTCAAAAAGATTTGTTTCCATCAAAACCTATCCATGAGATTTTGCCTCAACAGTATCCACACCGAGCATTTACAAACATCGGGTGTTGTATTTTAAGCGTGTTAAAGGTTATTTATACTAGAGATAGTATGACAGTCGTCCTTTTAAAACTTGCATCAATTTTGATGCGTGTAACGTGCTAAAACGAAATATTATATTTTACTTACATAAATGCCACCACATTCCATTTTAACACTGACCTTTGCATAAAAGTGGTGTTAAATCAAAAAAAAAAAATTGACGTTTCGTGTACTAATGTCGTCAGTTAGTCACTTGGCTTATAATACATTGAAAGAGGAATATACTGAGATACGACTCGATCATAGATTGACCACTAATTAGAGCTTTAAAAGTTTAATACTTTTGTTGTAGATTCGTTAGTTAAATTTTGTTTTGTTGGGTTGCACTTGGGTTATCTATTAAGAGAAGTGCGAGCAACACTTTATTTGTCCCCTTCAACACTCAATCATTGATTTATTAAAAATCACGTGAGTCTCCTGAATTAATGAATCACATTTCTAAATGTGTGAGACCAACGTGACTTTTGATCGATCATGGAGTGAGTGTTGGAGGGAGAGTGTTGCTAGCACTTTTCTTTTAGCTCCTTTCACTGAAGATGAGATTAAAAAGGAGGTTTGGAACAGTGATAGCAATAAAAGCCCAGGGCATGACGGTACAACCTTAAGTTCATCCATGAGTGTTGGGATGTCTTGAAAGCAGAAATTGTGGATTTTCGTATTGTGTTTTAGAATACAACGATTTTTCCAAAAGCGATTACTGCTTCCTTTATAAGATTTTGGTCAAAATGTTGGCTAAAAGAATTAAGAAGGTTCTCCCAAATGTTATCTCCAGTTGCGAATCAGCGTTCCTCCCAGGGAGGCAAATTCTTGATGGGGTTGTTGTTGTTAACGAGATTGTTGACCTCGTTAAACGCAGAAAAGAGGAGTGCTTATTGTTCAAAGTGGACTTCGAAAAAGATTATGATTCCATCTCTTGGAGCTTTTTGTAACACCCTAGCATTTCAACCATGGAACAAATATCGGAATGCACATAATAGCATACATCAGAGTAATATTTCTAATCTAAGACATTGAACAAACTAAAACTTTGATGAGAACTCATCCAACTATCCTTTTTAAAACCATCACAACATAGGGCCATTGCAATTTAGTTTTTAAAACCATCATCCAACTATCCTTTTTAAAACCATTGCAGTTTAGTTTTGTTGATCCTAAATCCACTTCTTCAAAGTCTTCAAGTTCTGGAGAATTCACTAAAGGTCCATTAACGTACATGGTGACAAATGACTTGGTTGTGACTCCAATGTTGTCCACATCTGCTTTATTGTATCTGAATAGATCAAAAGCCCCTCTATCTGACTTGGAAGGAAAAGATTATCACAATTGGTATGAAGGAGGTAAGCTTAGTCACTAATCACTATATCGTAATGTATGCTTTGGCATACATAATACTAATTGTTTTGATTACATATTGCAGGGTCTGGCCTTACTAAAAGCTTCTTTGATCTCACCTGCTGCTGCTTTGACAAACGGGCTCAACCAATTTACTGAAACGATAAAAAGAGAGAACCATTAAAGAGGAGAACCGAGAGTGGTTTCTATAAATCAGAGTCGTAGCTGTCAGCTGTCACTGCTTGAGAGTATATGATATATCATCGACACTCTTTCATCAAATATTTCGTTATGATTTTATTTTTGGATTGTGTTATGTTAGGCATTTAAAATATGTCAATGGTGTATTTTGATTTCTCCTTGCCTATCTTTCCTTTCCATTAGTACTTTTTACTGTTAGTTGAAACCCATATCTATCCACATTTTTGATTTAATTAAATTTAGATGGTTTGAGCATGCATGGACACGAGACTATCAAGAAATATTTAGAGATTAATGGCTTCACTATAAACAGGATTTATAATTGACGACCATTACGTGTCAAGTAATCCATGTAGGTGAATAGAGCAGTAGCAGCATATTTTAAGATATATGGTACGCTTGGGCCTTCTTTTAAATTTGCATTAGATTTAGACCATGGTGAAATATTGCAGATCAAGATTTCTAATTCCACTAGCTACCCTAATTTTTGCTTGCAATTTAGAGTGGTGTTATGGTCTCACAATATCTATGTTAGTGCATAGATCACACTGGTATAACACTGGTTTGATACTATTCAATTTGATGTATTGACCTGATCCATCTGTATAACACTGGTTTGATACTATTATTTTTTGCTTAGATTTATTTGACTGTGCTAATAAGCCTAGTGGAAAAGTACTCCTAAATAATAGAGAAATTCATTTGATTTACTGCTTAAAGTTTGTACGTATTTAATTTCTAATGTGTATATGTATTTAATCATAACAAATCAAATAATGAAATTCCATAATTGTACTTTCCACATTCCCACTCTTCCAATTGTACTGATATAAGTCAACCTTCTACCCTCCCAATTATGTGCTAAAATCAGAGAGAATCCACTCTCAATATCTCAAAGAGACATACTCAATTTGACCTCAAACTTGGACAAAAATATATACATGAAAAGATTGGCCTTAGTTATACTAATCTTAAAGGCCAAATTACAGTTAAAATAGTAGTAGTAATTAATGGCATTAATGAAATCACAATCATGCAAAAAAGAAAATTGTCAAATATAGTGGCAGAGTGGCTTAGTGTCAAAGTTGGATGGATTTCTTGTGATTCTGTATCAATATGTGTACCTTTGGCAAGTCTTGCTACCCGTTTGTGGCCATTGGCGCATTTTTGGCACCTCCTAACAAGTTGTTTTGTTGCTGCTTTGATAGAATTAAACACAAAATGAATAAAACTGGTTCTGCTAACGTAGCAGAACCACAGTATTGATTATAAGTGTGAAAACAATGTAGAATCAATGTGATTCTACTTGATTACAAGAATAAAACTGGAAAACAGAAAGAAAATATGCCAGGCACTTAAAGAGGCCTAAACTCTCCCATGGACAAGCCAATTCCAGTCTAAGAGATCCTATCCCATTCCATACTCACCTATATCATTCAGTTTCTCTCTCTCACGCCAAAAGCACCTGACACGTCAGCAGCAGGCGTGTGATCCCACTACTCAGTTTATCGGAGATGTGTTCTCGTACTTATCACAAATCAAATAATGAAATTCCATAATCGTACTTTCCCCTTTCCCACTCTTCCAATTAAACTGATAAGTCCACCTTCTACCCTCCCACTTATGGCTTTGTCAAATTCAGAGGAATTATGCTATAATCTATATATATATATGTGGTCTATTTTGAGTATTAATGGTTCTTCATGTTTCATGCATCATTGGCCCTTTTTGGAAACAATATATGGCTCAGAAGAGAATAACTCGTGTTCTTTTACCTAGAAGAGAATTGAAGAGCAGATGTGTGACTATATGGGATATTGCAAAGCTGTAATATTGTTTTGAGAGGGCAAAGACCGAATATTCATATACAATGCTAACTACGTAATGAATTGACAACACAACTATCTGCACCAACATTCAACAAAATGATTTGTTTAGAACAGGAAATTGCAAAGAATTAGGAGAACTCAAAGAGCAATTAGAAGAAGGCTCCTTGAGATTCTGTTATTGAAGCATTACAGGCGAAAACTTTTAGGTGTCTGAGAAATTACAGAACAAAAAATACTGTGATGACTAAATAGTGGTTAAGAAGGAGGTGGTGCTACCACAAGCAATTGTAACCATCATCGCTACACTTGTTTCAGTAGTATGTCAAGAAAATAAGGATCAGCAATTTCAGCCATTAGTCACTCCACAAAAAACCAAAATATGTGCCTAAAATAGTTGTTTTTATTGATTTTGTGATACATGGGTACATTGTTTAGAGGACTACTACCATTCACCGGAAAAAGTACTAATGTAAAGGAAAGTGCTGACAGGAAATTAATGAGAAATGGAAAGACAACCTTCATATATTCATTCATAATGTTCAACATAAAAAGTAACCACGCTATAAAAAAAAACATAAAAGAATCAAATATTTGATATATCTAATTCCACCTCGTTAATGATTATTTCTTTTCTGCCTGTTTCCTTAGGTGGAGACCAATTGTCAAAGCATTAGGAGAGGTCAATGAAGCTTTTAGTATGGCCAGACCCTACAACATGTAATCAAATCAATTAGTTAGTGTATAATAATAAAATCAATTAGTGTATGCCAAAGAAAATTCATCAAGATAAAGTGACAATGCTTTCATACCTCTTTCACACCAATTTTGATGACCTTTTCCTCCAAGTCAAATAGAGGTATGTTTAAGCTGTTTATACACGACATAGCATATGGAGACGACATCAGACCCACAAACAAGTTGTCTAAGACCATGTACGTTTTAGGTCCTTTAGCAAATTCTCCAGGATTAGAAGCTTTTGAAGAAGAGGATTTAGGATCAACAAAGCTAAACGGTACACACTTTGGAACAACATAATCAGAAACCTTAGGATTCACCATATCATCTAAAATATCGTAACGAAATTCACCATTAAAGTAGGTATGACAATAATACACAGGTAAGGATGCTGCAACACCAACTGGTAATATCTGGTTGGTGAGGTCGAATTGTGAGGCAATATTTGGCTTAACTAGTTTGTCTTTGAGGTCCTGTGAGATTAAATATCTGTCTGGACTCAACTCTTTCACGCTCTCATATAAATTATTCAAGCAGCTTAAAGAACTAAATCCTTCAAGCATATTCAACACTCCTCCTAAGGGGAGAGTGAGAAAACTAAATAGAAAGTCTACAAAATCTTCCTCTGCTTCGGCAAATACAAAAAATCCATCAGATTTTCTTACCATTACTTTCACCGTCATCTCCCTACCCTCATTAATGTCATCAGATGATACCGTGTTTCCAATTTGAATCCCAAAATTGCCTCTTGGGCGTGGACTAACGAATAACCAGTACCGGAAGTAAAAGGCAGTCAGAGGAGTTTTGTATACCAATGAATACTTGAGAAGATCAATAACCTACACAAAGATTAAATTATCAATTAGAGAAGGAAAATAAATAAAATAATCAACAACAGATTATTAGATATTAAAGCTGGAAAAACATACCTCTTTTTTGGTGATTTCAAGATTTTGTACTTGAATACCATAAGTGTTTTGGTATCCAAGATTCCGAAGTAGAGATGCAGTAGTTTCCAAAAGATTAGGCATGACACGAAGATCATCAGAAATGATAAAAGAAGCAACTTCCTTAACAAAGCCATTTTCTTCTAAATTCAAAGTTTTGGGGAATACTGGTGTTTCCATTACTTCTCCACAAGAGCATTTCTGATTCCTAAAAGTGCTCAAAAGGCTCCCACTTTCCCTTCTATTACAATCCCAGCTCTTGCATCTGAAGTATTGTAAGGGATCTGTGTTGTCAATGTTCAGTTTCACCTTCCTGCAATAATTTTCCATGGAGTTCCTGGGCTTGAGTAGCATTTCTTTGCATGTTGGCGTCCATAAATTTTCTTCATTAAAACCAGCCACACTTTGATAAAGTGAGCTTATGCTGCCAAAAAAACTCACTGGTATCGTATTTGAATCCTTAGCCATGACGAGTCTTGCAATAGTACCTAATGGCAATGTTAAGAAGCTGAAGAGAGCGTCTACGAAATCTTTGTCTGCCTCAGCATACAAAACTCTGTTCTTCTGGAAGTCCACAAAAATTCTCAGCCTAACTTTGGGAACATTTTCGAAGAAGGCTATTGCTTTCCTTCGTGCAGCCATAGTAGTGAGGCAAATCACACAATGGGTTTGTGTTATCCAAGAGATGATAACAGTTAGCAATATATTTTGGCTTAGGCAAAAACGCGGTTTGAATTCGGCAACCTTTCCCAAAAACGCGGTTGATTTTTTTTTATAAAGTAGTAGTACTATCAAATGTATTGTATCAATTAATTAAATATGAATCATTTGCTTTTTGGAACATTCCCATTCTAACATGGTACCGCCAATAAAGGGAATGGTAGGTTGATTATCAAGGTAAAATAGGGCACGCGTGGGACCATATATACTCGAGAGCTGATGACTTATTGAGGATACGGAAGTATGTATATTCTTGTGTTCACATGGTACCGGCGATAAAGCGAAAACAGTGTCGTTTTTTTCAAACTCAGTATCCTCCACGGCGACCGTGAAGACTAATCCTTCGAGGTACTGGAGTTTGGGCTGACATCTCTCAAGTGATGTCTCTCCATACACACCGGCCAGAGATCGAACTAATGACCAAATACTTAAGGGGCTCAAACAACTTACCATTTGTGTCACACCTACTTGATAAACTGTGTCGTTTTAAAATAGGTAAATGGTATAATTTTCCCCGTCGTGGTTAAATAAGTTTATATTCATTGATTTAATAATTTAATGGTTAAGAACAATTTGTTGTGTCAAAGTTATAACATTTTAGTATAACTTGTTTAAAAAGACTCCTAAAACAAAGAATTTACGAAAAACAATCCTATTTAGTAAGAAAAGCTTTTGTAAGAAATACTAGAAGATGAAATATAGGCACTAAATAACGAGAGTGGTTTAGGGTGCTAAGTGAAATATTTAGTATTTGTTACTAAATCACATTCAGTGTTCGATGCAACTTGTTTTACTGAAATATGATCTAAGGGCTGTCACTTAAAGAGGGCATTTTTTACGTTCATCACGTATTCTGTTTGCACGCAGCCTTCATTGGAGAGACATCGGCAACGTTTCTGCGCAACCCTCCGGCAACCAATCGCGCAACCACTCTGGCAACCACTCACGCGCAACCCTCATCGGAGAGACACTCCGACAACCACTCGCGCGAAATCTTCAGGAATAAGTGAGTTGAATTTTATGTCACTGGATTTTACGTCGCTGAATTTTTACGTCACTGAATTTCGTACCAGTTTTTGATCATGTTACTATTTTCCCAGTTTGTTTCTGCCCTGGGTGATTGTATCATAATTTCATGACTTGAGGTTGGGTAAAATAATATGAATTGGTTTATCATCGTTCCTCATAATGCTGCAATGGTTCTCAGGTCTTTTAATTTTAGTTCTCATCCATAATTATGCCAAGAATTCAGCCACACACCCACCTTTTGCTGTCCTCAATGTGTTTGCGAGGTTATTCACAGAGTGCACATTTTCTTCTACTTCTACTTTCTTTGTTTTGGTTCTATTTGCATAACATTGAACCCAAGAAATTTGTGGTTATGAATAAGAAAAACGGCAAGAATTTCGAAACGGAAAGTGAATTGAGTTTCTAATTGAAAAGAAATGCAATTTAAGTGGTTAGTGGCCATTAACCACAGAATGACGTAAGACTGGTTAGTGGCCATCTACGATTGCGCACAACTCCGATTTATGATTTTCATCTCCATATTGCAGATTCATGCAACCTCCACGAGTAAGTCGGTTTTCTGCAGATTTCAATATGCTTAGTGTTGATGAACATGGTGAACCAATCAGCTTTTCACGTTTACTTGCTCGTACGTTGCTTGTTGCTTTATAATTTTTCTTTATTACGGTGTCGGTCTCAGTTTTAGTAATGCGTTGTTTTAACCATTTTGGGACAAATCTATGGTTAGTGGCCAATAACCAGTGTTGTACATATCTGTGGTTAGTGGCCACTAACCACTATTGTACTATTCTGTGGTTAGTGGCCACTAACCATTGTGCTACTAATTTGTGGTTATTGCCATTTACTACATTGTAATTCTTTATTGCAGTTCAGGATTGTCATGGTCAGAATGTAAATCTCACTGATATGGTTGTTTTAGGTTTTTAACTTATAATTGTCATATTCTTTGATTTTAACTTTTTAAAAATTGTGTAACCATATATGTGTACTACTATGGTTATTCCTATGCTTACCTGATTCATTTTTTCATTTCCTTTATAATGTTTGCATAGATTCAAGTACCAATGTCAGATGTCACGATGACGAACTCGATGATGTTGTGGTTGCAGGTTGCATGCTGATTTGTTATTATATAATAAATATATTTTTCTATCATGTTGTTTGTTGGATGTTGATTATTTTTACTTGGTTTTGACAGGGGTTACTCATCATCCTTCAGATGTTAATTCTTGGAAAGATCTTGTTTTTCACACACAGCCGGACGCATATGATTTTTACAGGTCCTATGCCAAATCTTTGGGTTTCACCATTAAGAAGGAAAATGTGTATCGCGATAGCAAGAATAAAAAGACTGATATTCCTCACTATCTGAATATGATGTGTCACAAACTAGGTTTTAAAATTCGCAAAGATGTTTTGAATAAAAGAAAAGATACGCGGACGGGTTGTTTGGCGTCAATGAAGCTCAAGATGGATCCTCACAAGGGTGGGTATGTTATTACCTGTATGAGCACTTAATTTCAGGTTAGGAACCATGGGTGTAGACACAGACACGGGCTTACAAGCAAGAAGCCCCGCCTCTTCAATTAGCTCAAGAGCATATTTGCGCTGAGACTGACCTATGCCAACAGAGGATCTGGCCACCTCAAGGCCAAGGAAAAATTTCAGAGCACCCAAGTCTTTTATCTTGAATTCATCGTCAAGAAGCTATTTAATCTGTTGAATCTCATCTAAATTGTCACCAGTAAGCACAACATCATCAACATAGATGAGTAATATAGTAATGGTTGAAGCTGATTGTTTGATTAGGAGAGAGTAATCATGTTTTGATTGAACAAAACCCAAGGGAAGAAAAAAAGAGATTAGCTTGGCATTCCATTGCCTGCTAGCTTGCTTCAAACCATACAATGACTTTTGAAGCTTGCAAACCTTGTCAGGAAAAGAAGTAAGGATGCCTTGAGGGATCTTCATGTAGACTTCCTCTTGAAGATCACCATGAAGAAAGGCATTATTGACATCTAACTGCTGGAGATGCCAATTGTTAGTAGCTGCCAAAGCAAGAACCAATCTAACAGTGGTCATCTTGACCACTGGGGAAAAAGTTTTTGAATAGTCCACCCCTCAAGTTGGATGAAGCCCTTGGCTACTAAACGAGCCTTGTACCTCTCAATAGAACCATCAACCTTATGTTTGATTTTATATACCCACTTGCAGCCTATAGGATGCTTGCCAGGAGGTAAATCAGTGATAACCCAACACTACAAAAAAAACAGTGGTTAGCGACGGATTTTAGCGACGGATATGTGGTCCGTCGCTAAAATCAAAATTAGCGACGGATTTTACACAAAATTAGCGACGGATTTTACACAAAATTAGCGACGGATTGAAAACAAGGTATTTAGCGACGGAAATTGGTTAAATTAGCGACGGATTTGACATGGCGCGAAAATTGAAAAAAAAATTTGAATTAGCGACGGAAATCCGTCGCTAAATCCGTCGCTAATGTTTGGAAAATTGTGCCACTGACCGTTGCAGTTGATTTGACACGTGACAGACATTAGCGAGGGAAATCCGTCGCTAAATCCGTCGCTAACGGGTAATTTTTTTTTTATAAACCCAAATCCTTCCTCTTCCTCTTTCATTTCTTCCTCTTCCTCTTTCATTTCTTCGTCTTCTCCGTTTTTTCCTCTCTTTCATTTCTTCCTCTTCCTCTTTTATTTCTTCTTACCACCACCACCATCATCTTCTCCCTTCAACACCACACCACACCACACCATCCTCTTTCATTTCCTCCTCTTCCTCTTTAATTTCTTTTCCTTCTCCATTTTCCTCTTCCTCTTTCATTTCTTCCTCTTCCTCTTTCATTTTTTCTTACCACCACCACCATCATCTTCTCCCTTCAACACCACACCACACCACACCACCACCACCACCACCACACCATCCTCTTTCATTTCCTCCTCTTCCTCTTTAATTTCTTTTCCTTCTCCATTTTCCTCTTCCTCTTTCATTTTTTCTTACCACCACCACCACCACCATCATCTTCTCCCTTCAACACAAAACCACCACCACCACCACCACCACACCATCCTCTTTCATTTATTTTCCTTCTCCATTTTCCTCCCCAACCCCTTATCTCTCCCTCTTTCTATCTGAGATTAGCATTTTTTTTTTTAAAAAAAAAGAGATTAGCGACGGATTTCCGTCGCTAAAATTGGTCAGTGTCACTGTCAAATCAGCTGCAACGGTCAGTGTGCACAGTGTTTAGCGACGGATTTTAGCGACGGATTTTCCGTCGCTAAAATTAGCGACGGATTGTATTCCCTCGCTACCCAATTAGCGACCAGCTTTTTAGCGACGGAATTGGTCCGTCGCTAATTTCGTCGCTAACAGTCATTAGCGAGGGAAAAACAGGCATTAGCGAGGGAAAAATCCGTCGCTAATGCGCTGTTTTTTTGTAGTGCAAGTGCAATTCAAGTAAAGAACTTGAATTTCTTGTTGCATAGCATCAAGCCAACATTGATGGATCTAAACAAAATACAAATGGATCTCCAAAATCCTTCAATCTTCACATATAGCACAGCTGCTACTCATGCTTCTTTGTCTTAGCTTTTCCATGTTTCTCTGTAAAAAAACCACAAACATAAACAGTGAGACAAAATCTCAGTGAGCTCTTTCGTGACCCCCCACAATACAACTCACGGTGTTTTATTCTTCTTTTTAATCGTAGCCCAAGTCTGTATAGCTACGTGTAACATGGTTTAGCGCAACGCCGAACAACCACTACACGGTTCCCCCAGTGAACCAAATTCGCTAATATCTGATTAGCGAGCAAACATGGAAGGGGCCTAGGTTTCGGGCTCATGACTTCCCTCCCCTAGTGTGCTAACATGTCGAGGTCGTCACCCCATATATCATTATTCATTTGGTTACCAAAACCTCTAATGGAACACCAAGTCCATCACATGACATTATATTATGTATCCTCTCTCGTTGGTAAACTATACGATTTACAACAATATTTATAATTCAACCTTCAATAAATTTCCATTTACCTTTATATATGGGCTAAACTAGTCAACACTCGCGCATTTCAAAAATGATACAAATGAGTTCATGATAAACAAGGAACAAATCATACACAACACCTAACTATTACGAAAATTCCAGCAACTTTACCAAAATTTCAAGAAAACATTTGACATATCAAACGATAACGAAAAATTACAAATGACCACTCATTAGAAATCTTATAATGTCAAGTTTCTGAAAATTATTTTTGTTTTCCAAAAATATGAGCCATTTAGTACAGTTTTTCAAAACAATCTGACTGGTTCCCTAAACCGGACAAATCCTATCCTCTAACTTATAACACCCCTAAAATGACCAAACCTCAACCAAATGGCATGGGACTTGAGCCTAAACCGAAGCAAATTAAGCGTAGTTTTCAATGGAAACAGAATCATTCAAAAAGAAGTTCAAATGAAAACACTATACACGAAACAATGAACTCATGCACAGAATCATTCCAGAATTTTGACTTAAATTGTGACACCTATCTCGAGCTACACAACTCCAAATTCAACCAAACTAGTGCCAAATTAAAGAGCATTAAGTCTAGTTTCTAAAAAGATAAACCAAACAATTTTTGGATCATCAGAAATACGCAGCATCAAAAAAACCGAACCTATGTCCAGAGATTCTCAACAGTAAGTTTTAACATCAAAATTGCACAAATTATCACCAAATTTCCAACAACTAAACACAATATCATCACATTCAGTACCAATCACAGATTTTTAAAGAAAACACAAATATAAATTTGAAGAACTCACCCCTAATTTGTAGAACAACAACAACAACAAGGAAAATCAAGATTTTGAGACACCAAATCCTCTCCTAAATTCCAATTCGAAACCCCAAACCTTCAAACCTCCATCTTGAGCTTCTAACCAATAATGTGACTCTTCAACAATGCAATGTAGCTTCTAAAATGACTTGCTCCAGCTCTAGGAATGACATGCAAACCCCAATCTAGCCCCAAAAGCACCTTCTTACAAAATGCATGTCTAAGCTCTTTGAAGAAATGAGATGAAGTGAAAATTTTGTTGAATGTTCTGAGTTTGGGAGTGAGAAAAATGCCAGAATGTTGCTGGGTTTTCAAGAGGAAAGAAAGAACAATGAGGGTGAAAACTTCTTCTTTCTCTCTTCTCCCTTCTTCGTATTCTCTTTCTCTTTCAACTCTTCTCACTTCTATTTCTAAAAAAACTGTTTTTGTGTTAAATTGTGTGAGTGTGTGTTTATGTTTTGTGGGAATGAGGAAAGAGTAAGTGGCACCGTCAGCTGAGAGTGTTTTAAAATGCGTGAAATTCCCACTATATCCTTAGGCTAGTTATACCCTATTGTTACTAATGCACATCACAAGTTTAATTCCACTAGCACCTAATGCATTTAGATACCTTACCACTCATCCAATCAAACCAAGTAAGACAATCATCTATTAATTCAAACAATGATCAATCAACTCATTTATTAATTCAAACGACTATCGACAACTTGTTTAGTAATAATTTTACTCAAATCATTGTTAATCACTCAAACAAGAACCTAACAAATTTGGGGATGTTACACTTTTTGGAATATATGTTAGGTAGATTGGGGTTTGATCGATAGTGGGTGAGTTGGATTAAAGCATGTGTATTTTCGAGTTCTATGTCTGTTCTAATTAATGGGAATCTGACTGAGGACTTCGTTGCTCATAAGGGTTAAAGACAAGGGGATCCTCTTTCCCTTTCCTTTTCCTCCCTGTTGTAAAAGGGTTAGTTGGGCCAGTCAACAAAGTCTATCCTTTTAGGATCCTATAGTGGTTTTAAGGTTGGCAATGGGCACTCTATTTCTCTCTTACAGTTTGCTGATGACACTATAATGGCGGGAAAAGGTACTTGGGACAATCTTTGGAGTATCAAAACAATTTTCTGTAGCTTCGAGTTAGTGTCGGGTTTGAAGGTGAATTTTCACAAAAGCAACTTGGTTGATATCAACTTAAATTCTCAGTTCTTGGAGGTTGCTTTTTCTTTTCTTTTGTGCAGTCTTGATGCTATCCCTTTCAAGTTTTTGGGGGATTCCGGTTGGTGCCAATCCGAAGCGTACAAGCAGGTGGAAGCCTGTGTTGGATGCTTTGAGAAAAAGATTATCTTCTTGGAGTGGGCGTCATCTTTCTATTGGAGGTAGAGTTACCCTTATTAACTCTGTCCTTAATAGTATACCACTTTACTTTTTTCCTTTTACAAAGCCCCCAAAACTTTTATTAAGGAGACGATTAGGATTTCAAAGATACTCTATTTGGGGTGGTAATAATGATAAGAAATCCATTTGTTGGAGGAGGAGTATATTGGAACATAGATATGGGAATTTTCATTTGATGTGTTCAACGAGTGATAGTACGGCAGGCCACAAAACTGACTCTTTGTGGTGGAGAGACCTTCTTGGTCTTGAAGAGGGGTTTGGTCTTGGTCATTCTTTGTTTCATTCTTGTGTTAGGAGGATGATCGGTGATGGGCTAAACACATATTTTTGGAAGGATCACTGGTTGGGTAGCGAAACTCTTCACCATGCTTTTACCTCAGTGTTCGATGTGACTTTTAATAAAAACGCTACTGTGGCTTCGTTGGAGTCTTGGGTGGAAAATTGTTGGCGTTGGAACCTTTCCCGGCTAGTTTCAGACATGCATAGCGCGACGGAACTGATGCAAGAACTAGATTGTATTTTGATGGATGTGCATCCTGTTGGTGGCAAGATGGATTGTTGGAGATGAAGTATAGATAATTCTCATTCTTTCACTGTCAAGTCTTTTTATAAGTTTATTTTGCAACAAGTTACTAATTCTCACTATGATTCTCTTCTCAAAAGGAGTTTGGCTGACTTGTGGAAGCTAAATGTGCCTTCCAAAGTGGGCTAATTTGGGTAGAGATTATTCTTAGGCAAACTTCCAACAAAGGATGCATTACTTAAAAGGGGAATTGCCATAGATTTGAATTGTCCTCTCTATTGTGATGCTGATGAAGACATGCCTCATATCTTTTTTAAAATACGAGCCCGTTAATGCTGTTTGGGATGGTATCAATAATTGGTTTGGGCTCCATGCAACTCAAAGTAGTGATTGTCTTGAACACATTTTGCATTACTATATTGGAGGTTCTAGTAAGAAGACAAAGTGGGTTAATCATTTGATTTGGTTGGCTGCCATGTAGTGTATTTGGAGGACTCGAAATGATGTTATTTTTCATGGAGGAAATGTCAAACCTGTTGAACCAAGGGCAAACACTCCTTGTTTTGTATGATAACAAATTACATCCTGTTTACTAATGGTTGCTGTTGAATGAAAGTACAGAAAAAAATGAAGGTACAGTGATTAAATCAAAGAGCAGGGACTAAAGTGCAATGGCTTGCAGAAGAAGCAACAATGAAGTTGAAGACCTAATTGTTTATCTGCTTTTGATAGGACTCAAATGTAAGATCCTATCCCTTCAGCTTTATGACATTTAGTAGAAGAGAGATGAAGTTTTTAAAAATGTTTTAAAAATAAAATTGTTGTGTTGAAAGTCTTGAACAAATATTTTAGTCAAATGCATGCATGCATGAGAAAGGCACACAACATGAGAAAATGTTTTTTAAATGAAAGAATCGATTTTCCATTGTCTCAGAGGAGTATGAAATCGATTTCTAACTCCCAATGAGACAGGATAAATCGATTCTCAAGCCTTTCCTAAGCAAAACAATCGATTTCCAAGTTATCTTAAAAAGGCAAGAATCGATTACAACATCTCCTTTATTCAAGCAAAGAATCGATTCTTTCTTTTTCCTATGAAGCTTCATAATCGATTGCTCCTATATTTTAGCAAAACTAAAGAATCGATTCCTCCTTCTTTAAACCAAAGTTAAAATCGATTCTTGCCTACTCAGGAGGTCCTAAGAATCGATTCCTTCATTCTTCCAAAGACAAATGAATCGATTCCTAAGTTGTCTAAATGCAAAGAATCGATTCTCCTACTTTTTAACTTCATCAAACAATTGATTCTTCATTTACATTAAATGTTTCTTTCAAAATCCTACGTTTTCTAAACCTATAAATAGAGAGGTGCTTCACACTCTTCAACACACCACTTTCCACTTCTCTGCTACGTACTTTCAGATCAAAAAGCAAAGAAAAAAAAATAAGAGCTTTCATTTTCAGATCTATATTTCAAAGTTCTTCATTTTCAAAAACCAATCATCTCTCACTCTACTACATCGTTACTATACCGCTGAAGTGATTGGTTCGTAGATCTCATATTGTATTCCTTTTCTAAGTGGTTATTTTGAAATCCTGGGAGGTGTTCTTGGGTCGTTCAATCAGGAGATTGAAGCGGTTATTTTGAAATCCTGGGAGGTGCTCTTGGGTCGTTCAATCAAGAGATTGAAGCGGTTTGAAATCCTTAGCTAGGTGCTCGGGTTCTCAGTTCGGGGGAATTGAGATTTGCTATTTTGAAGTTTCCTGTTTGTAAACAATTCTTCAATATAGTGGTTGTTATCAAGTCCAAAGGTTGCAAAGCCGGAGGCCGAGGACGTAGGGCTTTTATCCCGAACCTCGCTAAATTCCTGGTGTATCTCTATCCCTATCTCTTTACTTTGCTTTATTATCTATATCCTTGCTTATTGCTACTTTAGATCTGTTTATAATCATACTTTTCATATTATCTAAAGATCTGTTTACAACTATACTATTTTGATCTAGTGCTTATCTATCATCTTCCATATCACTGCAATTGATCTACTTTCTACTATATTCAATATCACTACTCTTATAACTAATCTTAGTGTGTATATTGAAAATAGTATAACATCTCATTGTGCCTAAATCTGCCTGCTTGCATCATATAAAAAGTTTAAATCTAAGTTTCCGCATTTGATTTAAAACTAGCATTATCTTAAAATTGAAAAGAATCCAAGATTTTCACATAACCTTATTCACCCCCCCCCCTCTAAGGTTATCGGATAGCCTAACAAGTGGTATCAAGAGCTAGGAATTGCATATTAGAGCTTTACATCTCGCAATTCTAAATCTATCCTTTACATATCTGTAATTATGGGTTCTTTCATGAAAGAAGGAATGTCCTCTAATAGGCCTCCTCTATTTGATGGTACTAACTACGATTACTGGAGTAGTCGTATGAAATGTTATGTGCAGGCAATTGACTTCACTCTATGGAGAATCATAGTGGATGGTCCTCTAATCCCGATGAAGATCAAGATCACAAAACCAGGTAATACTGTTGGTGACAATTCAAAAATTCAAGCCACCGGCAAAGCTGAAGAAGTACCGGTGGAAGACATCTACACCATCGACCTGAGTGAGTTAAGAAAATCTGAGCTTGACAAGATATCCCTAAATGCGAAGGCCATGAATATCCTTCATCTATCACTCTGTGAAGAAGAATATGGCAGAGTAAAAGGGTGTCAAAGTGCAAAGGAAATCTGGGACTGCCTACAAGCCACTCATGTCAGGACAAGCCAGGTAAAAGATACTAAAATTAGAATTCTCACCTCTGAATATGAAAGTTTTAAAATGAAAGAAGGTGAGTCTGTCGCAGCAATGCATCAGAAATTAAATTTAATTGTAAACAACTTGAGGGCCTTAGGAAAGAAATACACCAACAAGGATTTGAATGGAAAGATCCTTGAATCCTTAACTGGTGAATTCTTCCCTAAGACTTGTGCTATAACCGAAGCCAAAGACATTGGCACTTTACCTCAAGAAGACCTTATTGGATCATTGCTAGCATTTGAGGTAGTTCTGGCTGCCAAAAAGAACCAAGAAAAAGAAACTGTAAAAGAGAAGAAATCTCTTGCCCTTGCTGCTAAAACTTCTAAAGTAGCAAGGAAAGAGGTTGAATCTGAAGAAGAAACCGATGATGAAGACATGTCTATGCTTGCCAAAAATTTCAAAAAATTTATGAGATTCAAAAAGTTTGGAAAGGGTGACTTTTCAAAGAAGTCCGGGTACAACAAAGAAGACAGGTATGAGAAAAAGGATGATCAACTAAAGTGTTTCGAATGCAACAAACCTGGTCACATCAAAGCAAACTGTCCAAAACTGAAATCCAAGTACAAGCAAAAGAAAGTAATGAAGGCAACATGGGACAACACTGATACTGAAAGTGAAACCGAAGAAGAAGAGGAAGTCGCAAATGCTGTCTGTCTCATGGCAAAGAACACAACTGAAGCAACATGGGATAATCTCAGCACTGATGGTGAATCAGATGAAGATGAGCAGACTGACAATGCTATCTGCAATATGGCAAGTAACGCATCTAAGGTAAGCCTTAACTCCTCTAGTCTTTCTGATTCTTCTACTCATGATGATTCATTTGATGATGCGTGTAGTAGTCAAAATTTGAGTGAGGCTTTTGAAGCTCTTTATTTTGAACATGAAACTCTTTTGTTAAAATCTAAGAAATTAACAAAGAGCAACAAAAGCTTGTCCACTCAAATCGAGACTCTTGAAAATGAGGTAGTTAAATTGAAGAATGAGCTACATAAAACAAAACCTTTCAACCTTGAATTTCTTGAGCTTAAACAAAATTTTGAAAAAGTCAAGGTTGAAAATGAATTTTTGAAAGAAACTTTGAAAAAGTTTGAGGTTGGTGAAAAGACCTTGACTCAGTTGCTCCACTCTCAACATCAATATGTTGATAGGAAAGGAATTGGGTACAAAGGTAATTCCACCTCCTCTGTTTTGAACAAGAAAATAACTTTTGTAGCTGCTACTTCAAGTTATACACCTACTGTTTTCTCATGCACCTATTGTCAAAAAGGGAACCATAGCTCTCCTAGATGTCCTATTCGTAAATTATGTGAGCTAGGTACCCTTATACCTGCCTGTAAGAAACCAAGGTGGATTGTGAAAGCAAACCCCTTGATGACTAACCCCCAAGGACCCAACAAAATTTGGGTACCTCGTACTAGTTGTTAAATGTTCCTCTTGTAGGTTGGTCCTTCATCTAAAACGAAAAACCTGTGGATGGTTGATAGTGGATGCTCAAGGCATATGACTGGTGATGCCTCACTATTTCTGAAATTGAGCAACAAAGCTAGTGGATCTGTAAAGTTTGCCAACAATGAATCTGCTCAAGTAATAGGTAAAGGTTGTGTGGGTAAGGAAAACACAATTAAAATTAAAGATGCTTTATTAGTTGATGGTGTTAAATTTAACTTACTAAGTGTTAGCCAATTATGCGATAATGATTTTGATGTGCACTTTTCTGTTGATAAATGTGTTATCACCCATATGACTTCTAAACTATACATTACTGGCTTTCGAGAAAACAATGTATACTATGTTGATTTTGATAATGTAAGTGATGATATAGTATGTATGCCTACCTTGATTGATGATGTGGATTTGTGGCATAGACGCTTAGGACATGCTAGTATAGAACATCTATCTAAGTTAAGTAAGAATGAGCATGTTAGAGGTCTACCTAAATTGAAATATGAAAAAGGCCAATTATGTGATGCATGTCAACTTGGTAAAATGCACAAAACCTCTTTTAAATCAAAACCGGTTATTTCCACCAAAAACGTGCTTGAACTGCTACATCTTGATTTGTTTGGTGAAATTGATGTCGTAAGTCTAGGAGGGTCTAAGTATGTCTTTGTTATTGTTGATGATTATTCTAGATATACTTGGGTTATCCTACTTGCAAATAAAAGTGATGCTTTTAACGAGTTTGCTAAGTTGTGCAGAAAGCTACAAAATGAGAAAAACTTAGCCATCAAAGAAATTAGAAGCGATCATGGAGGAGAGTACGAAAATTCATCATTCAAGACTTGGTGTGAAAAGTATGGCATTCATCATAACCTTTCAGCTCCAAGAACTCCTCAACAAAATGGTGTGGTAGAAAGAAAGAACAGAACTATACAAGAGATGAGCAGGACAATGCTAAATGAGCACAACCTTCCCAAATACTTCTGGGGTCATGCAGTGGATACAACTTGTCACGTGCTAAATCGAGTATACTTAAGGCCATCTCTCAACAAAACGCCATACGAGCTGTGGAACGGCAGAGCTCCTAATATTTCATATTTCAAAGTGTTTGGAAGTAAGTGCTTCATTCTCAACACAAAGGACAAGTTGGGTAAGTTTGATGCTAAATCAACTGAAGGTATTTTTATGGGTTATTCAAATCATAGTAGAGCTTATATCGTTTACAATAAAATTGATAAAACTATGCAATAATCTATTCATGTTTCTTTTGATGAAACTAACCCTTTTGTCAAGAAAGCTAATGATGAGGATGAAGTGATAGAAGTGATCGAAAATAGATCACCTGAAACTAACAATGAAAGTGTAGAAGAAGCAGAGGTGGAAGTTGAACCTCAAAATGAAGTTGAAATGGAACGAGAGCCCCAAGACATCAACGACCATATCCATGGAAGAACACACGATGATCTGCCCAAGACATGGAAAACAGTTCGAGATCATCCCCTGGAGCAAATTATTGGTAGTCCATCAAAGGGAGTAAAAACTCGTTCTTCTCTTAATCTTTTATGCTTTCATAGTGTTTTTGTCTCTCAAATAGTTCCAAATAATATCAAGGAAGCTTTAATTGATCCAGAGTGGGTTTTGTCAATGCAAAAAGAACTTGAACAATTTGAAAGAAATAAAGTTTGGCACTTAGTTGAAAAACCGGTCGATCGGACCATCATAGGAACCAAATGGGTTTTTCGCAACAAACTTGACGAAAATGGAACAATTTTATTAAACAAAAGTCGTCTAGTAGTTCAAGGTTTTAATCAAATCGAAGGGGTGGATTTTGAAGAAACTTTTGCTCCTGTGGCTAGATTGGAGTCCATTAGGATAATTTTGGCATTTGCCTCCTACATGGATTTCAAACTACACCAAATGAATGTCAAAAGTGCCTTTCTAAATGGTTTCTTAGAAGAAGAAGTTTATGTAAAACAACCCCCTGGTTTTGAAGATTTTAAAAATCCCGATCACGTCTTTAAACTTGACAAAGCCCTCTATGGATTGAAACAAGCCCCTAGAGCTTGGTATGAGAGATTAAGCAGACATCTAATTGCCAATGGTTTCCAAAAGGGTAAGATTGATTCTACCTTATTCCTTAAAACCAAGGGCAAACATATCATAGTAGTTCAAATCTATGTTGATGATATTATCTTTGGATCTACTAATGATGATTTGTGCAAGGAATTTTCTGAGATGATGACTAGTGAATTTGAAATGAGTATGATGGGAGAACTTAACTTTTTCTTGGGACTTCAAGTGAAACAATTAAATGAAGGAATCTTCATATCCCAAACAAAGTTCTCAAAGGAATTGCTGAAGAAATATAACATGAATGACGCAAAAGAAATCAGCACTCCTATGGCAACAGCAACTAAACTAGATAAGGATGAGCAAGGTAAACCGGTAAATGAAACTATGTATCGAGGTATGATAGGTAGTCTCTTATACTTAACTGCATCTCGACCGGATATTATGTTTGCTGTATGCCTGTGTGCTCGATTTCAAGCATGCCCAAAAGAATCACATTTAAAAGCTGTAAAACGGATTCTGAGGTATGTTAAAGGGACCATAGACTTTGGTTTATGGTACCCGAAATCGAGTATGTTTGATTTAGTTGGTTTTTCTGATGCTGATTTTGCAGGTTGCACTCTTGATAGAAAAAGTACTAGTGGAACGTGTCATTTTCTTGGTCCTTGTTTGACCTCCTGGTCTAGTAAGAAACAGAACAGTGTTGCTTTGTCCACCGCTGAAGCTGAATATGTGGCGGTTGGAAACTGCGTTGCACAAGTTCTGTGGATGAAACAAACTTTGGAAGACTTTGGTCTAATTTTCGAAAATGTTCCTGTTTTATGTGATAATACAAGTGCTATTAATATTGCTAAAAACCCTATACAACACTCTAGAACTAAGCATATAGACATAAGACATCATTTTATTAGAGATCATGTGTCTAGGGGGAGCATTGCATTGAAATTTGTAGGCACTGATGACGAACTAGCGGATATCTTCACTAAACCCCTAGCCGAAGCTCAATTTTGTAAAATCCGTAGGGAGCTAGGGATGCTTGATTATGCTAGTTTGTAAAGTGATTTGTTTTGTATACATCCCCCTCCTTTTTGATGAAACAAAGGGGGAGAAAATATGCAGGTTACTTCTATATGGGGAGAAAATATATGCTTATGCTTAGGGGGAGCTTTTTCAAAAAATTCTCATTATTATCACCCCCTATGCATAATGTAATTTGTTATCATCAAAAAGGGGGAGTTTGTTGAACCAAGGGCAAACACTCCTTGTTTTGTATGATAACAAATTACATCCTGTTTACTAATGGTTGCTGTTGAATGAAAGTACAGAAAAAAATGAAGGTACAGTGATTAAATCAAAGAGCAGGGACTAAAGTGCAATGGCTTGCAGAAGAAGCAACAATGAAGTTGAAGACCTAATTGTTTATCTGCTTTTGATAGGACTCAAATGTAAGATCCTATCCCTTCAGCTTTATGACATTTAGTAGAAGAGAGATGAAGTTTTTAAAAATGTTTTAAAAATAAAATTGTTGTGTTGAAAGTCTTGAACAAATATTTTAGTCAAATGCATGCATGCATGAGAAAGGCACACAACATGAGAAAATGTTTTTTAAATGAAAGAATCGATTTTCCATTGTCTCATAGGAGTATGAAATCGATTTCTAACTCCCAATGAGACATGATAAATCGATTCCCAAGCCTTTCCTAAGCAAAACAATCGATTTCCAAGTTATCTTAAAAAGGCAAGAATCGATTACAACATCTCCTTTATTCAAGCAAAGAATCGATTCTTTCTTTTTCCTATGAAGCTTCATAATCGATTGCTCCTATATTTTAGCAAAACTAAAGAATCGATTTCTCCTTCTTTAAACCAAAGTTAAAATCGATTCTTGCCTACTCAGGAGGTCCTAAGAATCGATTCCTTCATTCTTCCAAAGACAAATGAATCGATTCCTAAGTTGTCTAAATGCAAAGAATCGATTCTCCTACTTTTTAACTTCATCAAACAATCGATTCTTCATTTACATTAAATGTTTCTTTCAAAATCCTACGTTTTCTAAACCTATAAATAGAGAGGTGCTTCACACTCTTCAACACACCACTTTCCACTTCTCTGCTACGTACTTTCAGATCAAAAAGCAAAGAAAAAAAAATAAGAGCTTTCATTTTCAGATCTATATTTCAAAGTTCTTCATTTTCAAAAACCAAGCATCTCTCACTCTACTACATCGTTACTATACTGCTGAAGTGATTGGTTCGTAGATCTCATATTGTATTCGTTTTCTAAGTGGTTATTTTGAAATCCTGGGAGGTGTTCTTGGGTCGTTCAATCAGGAGATTGAAGCGGTTATTTTGAAATCCTGGGAGGTGCTCTTGGGTCGTTCAATCAGGAGATTGAAGTGGTTTGAAATCCTTAGCTAGGTGCTCGGGTTCTCAGTTCGGGGGAATTGAGATTTGCTATTTTGAAGTTGCCTGTTTGTAAACAATTCTTCAATATAGTGGTTGTTATCAAGTCCAAAGGTTGCAAAGCCGGAGGCCGAGGACGTAGGGCTTTTATCCCGAACCTCGCTAAATTCCTGGTGTATCTCTATCCCTATCTCTTTACTTTGCTTTATTATCTATATCCTTGCTTATTGCTACTTTAGATCTGTTTATAATCATACTTTTCATATTATCTAAAGATCTGTTTACAACTATACTATTTTGATCTAGTGCTTATCTATCATCTTCCATATCACTGCAATTGATCTACTTTCTACTATATTCAATATCACTACTCTTATAACTAATCTTAGTGTGTATATTGAAAATAGTATAACATCTCATTGTGCCTAAATCTGCCTGCTTGCATCATATAAAAAGTTTAAATCTAAGTTTCCGCATTTGATTTAAAACTAGCATTATCTTAAAATTGAAAAGAATCCAAGATTTTCACATAACCTTATTCACCCCCCCTCTAAGGTTATCGGATAGCCTAACAAAACCATCTATAGTTATCAATCATATTAAGTGCATTTCTTGGGGTTAGTTTGTTGGTAGGGCGAGTAGATCTTCATGCCATTCTGTTTCAGATTGGTGGAGCAATCGTACTCATTGTATCAGCCATATGAGTCTTTATAATGGGTTAAAGCGGCCTTAGTGTTATGGAAATCACACTGTTCTCTATTTACACCCCCTCTCCAAAGGCCCAATTGATGAGAAGCCCAATCATAATCAAGAGAGTCCAATCTTCAATGGCCAAGATCAGCCCGCAAGATCGGACGGCCCAAAAACGCCTGCACAAACACATCAAAACTCTATAAATACCCCATTCAATGCTCATTAATGGTAAGCACTTTTCTAACCAAACACTCATTCTCTCAAATACTGACTTGAGCGTCGGAGTATCATTGTAGGTACAACGTCGCCCCTCAAGATCGAACATCTCAAGATCGAACACCTCAACATCGCCTCTCAAGGTCGAACAAAACCTTCCTCTCAAAGCCTAAAGATAAAGATAGAATCAAGGACAAAATACCTACCAACTGCATAATATCGATCCTCAAGATCGAGAGCACGGTACAGAACATTGGCGACCACAGTGGGAGAGACCAATACCCGATTTTTCTCACCATCTCCTTGAACTTATTGGATGGCACCGACACGCCGCTCAATACCGACTAGTCTCATGGCCGGACCTGAGCTCGGCCCTCAGCAAACCCCTGAAGGCCACGTCCAGGAACTCACGAATTCGTCACAAACGCGAAGCCGACTTCCCAACACGGGACCTTCCCGAACACAATCGGGCGCAGATGAGACGAGCTTACCATCTCCCCCCCAATTACTCCCGGCCTTAACGGACGCGGTTCAACAGCTCGTTCAGCTTTTGGGAAGGCAAGAAGCGGTAAATGAAAAAAGAAACAACCGTTTCGCCAACCTCGAATCCGAAGTAGCGAGACTGCACGGTCGGAACGTCCTGAACCAACAATCATCCGGGCAGAGCTCACTGGAGGAATGACGCCCAACTCGAAGAAGACTTTTCCATCGATCACCCCCTCGGAGAAAGCTCACTCATCGCTCCCCCGCACGCCGTCATCAAGGGAGTATTTCCCGTTCTCCATCAGCTCGACAATACGACGATCTTGATGATCCTCGTTCTCCTCCACGCCGCCACCAAGGGAATGGTTCCCGTTCTCCTCTGGATCGCCAAATTGAAGGCTCAATGTAACAGCCCAGGTCCACCGCAGCGGCCACCCCGGTCCCACTGTTACCTCACGGTCTTTTCTACCCCCCTTGTAGAATTTTTGCCTTCCGTGGGAATCGAACCTTGCACCTGAGGCATAAGTGCAAGTTAAACACACCTCCCACTACCAATTGAGCGCGAGGCAAAAATTCTACAAGGGGGGTAGAAAAGACCGTGAGGTAACAGTGGGACCGGGGTGGCCGCTGCGGTGGACCTGGGCTGTTACACTCAACCTCGTCAAGGAGACGATCGAGAAGCCATGACAGCGTTCAAAACAATCAAACACGACGGTACGGACATCCCGAACCCCATCACAGACGCCAACCACTGTCACGGGCTAATCGACCTGGGCGAAAAGGTCCTTTCACAAAATCGATCGACGACTTCCGGGTTCCCCGGTATCTCGAGAAACCACCTGGAGGATTGAAGACTTACGACGGGACGGGCGACCCCGACAGGCATTTAGACCAATTTGACACGACCATGCAGTATTGAAATGTACCCATGGAAATGAAATGCCGAATATTCCCTTTGACCCTAGACAAAATGGCTTCCGAATGGTTCCGGACGTTAAGGTCGAATACCATTTCCTCATGGGACCAGTTAGCAAAACACTTCTCGGTGCACTTCGCCCATTCCAAGGGCAAACCCAAGAACAAAAATGTTCTAGCATCTATTGTCCAGAAAGTAAATGAACCCCTGAGGGAATATATAGAGCGATTCAACATCGAAGCTCTTCAGGTTCGGCAGTTAGACGACGCTTTTCGAATTTTCTTCATGGCCCAAGGTCTGCTCCCTGGAAGCTCGTTCCGAAAGCACATCAACACCTGGGAACCTAACACCCTTCAAGAATTCCTCGAACTATCCCAGTGCTTTATTAACGAAGAAGAAAATTCCAAAGTCGACAAAACGTCGTTACATGCAGAACCATCAAAACGCCACATCGAGATCGACCCTCGTAAAAACTCATGGAACATCGGTAAGAAAAATCGTCACCAGGTATACACCGAACTCAACGTCTCCAACGCCCAGTTACTAGGGGAATGTTGGAACGTCGAATTCAGGGACGTCAAGCCTCCCAGGTCCTTACCTATCCGACCTGGGCAGAAGGCCAACAAATACTGCCGATACCACAGAAGCAATGGCCATGACACAAACCATTGCAACGCCCTAAAGGATGACATAGAAGATTTAATAAAACGGGGAAAACTATCTTCTTATGTCAAGAGGGAGGGAGAACGATCTGACAACGTCGGAAGAGAAAGAAATGAAAATCTCAGGGCAAAAGGAAAAGAAGTGATCGACCCAGACCGCGAAGAGCTGGATAAAAAACGCTCGGTTATCATGATGATAACTGGGGGATTCGATCATGGAGGATCGGGAAAATCCATGAAGAGAAAATGGAAGGAATTGTTGTGCGTGGCTTCAACGTCAACAACCCCGGTCAAGACTAATCGACCTCCATTATCTTTTAGTGATAACGACCTTATCGACGGAAAAGCTAACAAACACGTACCTCTCTTGATATCAGCAATCATAGCCAACAAGGAGGTACTTAGAATCCTGGTCGATCAGGGGAGCTCATCAGACATCATCTTTGTCGATCTTCTGAGCAAAATGGGGATCGATAAAGAGGAACTCACCCCTTATAGAGGGACGGCTTTGTCCGGCTTTAACGGATCTCGAACGAAACCCCTTGGGCATCTGGAGCTAATGGTTACCTACGGAACCGAACCAATGGTTCGAACCGTCAAGACCAAATTCCTCGTCTTGCCTTGCGAATCCATATACAACGGCATTATAGGAAGACCGACCCTCGGCAGGCTCGGGGCGGTTACATCCACCACGCACTTGAAGATGAAGTTCCACTCCCTTTGCGACAGAGTTATCACTTTAAACTCTGACTTAGAATCGGCCTCCAGGTGTTTTTTCCTATGGACGAAGAACGAACGAAAAGCTTCGGAGCATGAAGGGGTTCCCCCTTCGGAAGAACTGTCGACTCCCAAACTGCCAAAAGGTAGATCAACTGAAGTTAACGCCGCCACTAACATAGAAACCGACTGCGATCCGAAAGTCGAAAATCAGCAAGACGTCGACGAGCTAACCAAAGAGCTCAAACGAAAAATCAAAAGACCAGAGCCTGATGGAAAGTTCGTCGAAATACAGCTCGGTTCAGACCCCTCCCAAAAGGTCAAAATAGGGATCGACCTTCCAGAAAAGATCAAGATCGGTTTAACCCAATGTCTTAAAGATTTCAAAGACATCTTCGCTTGGTCGGCCGAAGACATGCCTGGGATCCCGCCAGAGGTTGCCTGCCATCGACTCGCAATAAACCCAGAAGCAAAATGGATCGCCCAAAGAAAGCGGGCCCAAAGCAAAGAGAAAGCCATTGCTGCCGCCTTAGCAGTAGACGACCTCATCCGAGCCAACTTTATCTCTGAGGTTAAATACACAACTTGGTTATCAAACCCAGTCCTGGTAAAGAAATCTAACGGAAAATGGCGTATGTGTGTCGACTACACCGATCTTAATAAAGCTTGCCCAAAAGACGCTTTTCCGGTCACCAGCATCGATCGTTTGGTCGACAGCGCTTCCGGTTTCCGGTTGTTATCTTTCATGGACGCATACTCCGGATACAACCAAATCGCCATGTTTCCCCCAGATCAAGAAAAAACCGCCTTCATCACTGACCGAGGAAACTTCGCGTACCGTGTTATGCCCTTTGGTTTAAAAAACGCTGGCGCAACTTATCAAAGAATGATGAACAAAGTGTTCCAAAACCAGATCGGTAAAAGCGTAGAGGTTTACCTCGACGACATGATCGCCAAAAGCAAAAGTGATGACGACCATATAAGCGATCTAAAAGCGATTTTTTCTGAGGTGCGAAAGAATAGAATGAGATTAAACCCAGAGAAATGCACTTTCGGAGTTCGAGCCGGGAAATTCTTAGGTTTCTTCTTAACAGAACGAGGAATCGAGGCGAACCCGGATAAATGTCGATCCGTCACAGAAATGCGAACTCCGACGTCCAAGAGAGAAGTGCAAAAACTCAATGGAATGATAGCTGCTCTATCTCGTTTCATATCAAATGCAGCATTCAAATCCCTTCCACTTTTCAAAATCCTCAAAAAAGAAGAAAGAGATTTCGAATGGACGCCCGAGCAAGACGAAGCTTTGAAACAACTAAAAAAATCTCTCTCCGAGCCTCCAATTTTAACTCGACCAAATGAAGGGGAAACATTATACTTATATCTAGCGGTCTCGGAAGAGGCGTTAGCTGCCGTTCTAGTACGCGAACTCGAAACCGGGCAAAGTCCCATCTACTTCGCAAGCAAGGCTCTGCACGGGGCTGAAAATCGTTATCAGAAAATCGAGAAAATCGCCCTAGCTCTCATTGTCGCAGCTCGACGTTTTCGAGCCTATTTTGTCGCCCACCAGGTAGTCGTCCGGACTAACTACCCAATCAGACAGATACTCCACAGACCCGATCTAGCTGGAAGAATGATCAAATGGGCCGTGGAACTCTCAGAGTTCGGTATCAAATATGAAGCTCGAACTACTCTCAAAGCGCAAGTTTTGGTGGACTTCATCGCCGAGATGACACCTGCTAACACCGAATCTGACATATGGATCCTATACGTCGATGGTTCCTCGAATCCAAAAGGGAGTGGCGCTGGGATTATGCTAGAAAGCCCGACTGGGGTCATCATCGAAGTTTCCCTTACATTCGGTTTTCCCACCTCGAACAACCAAGCAGAGTACGAAGCTTGCATCGCCGGACTTCGCCTGGCAATTGACCTCCAAATCCAAAAAATTAAACTCCATACCGACTCCCTCTTGGTGGTCTCCCAGATCGGAAGCAAATACGAGACCAAAGAACCGATCCTGCAAAAAGACCTACTTCAGGTACAGTCACTAATAGCTAAATTTGAAGCAAGCGAGATAGTTCATGTCCCAAGAACGGAAAACCAACGAGCTGATATCCTCGCCAAACTCGCAAGCACAAAAACCCCAGGTAACCAGAGGACGACCATCCAAGAAACACTACACAAACCCAGTGTATCTCTCGAGCCTCTGTTTAACCCGACCATCTGCATGCTCGAAGAGACGGACAGCTGGATAACCCCAATTTTAGAGTACATCATCTCAGGAACGGAACCCCCAGACAAAAACGACGCCAAATATATCAGGAGAAGAGCCTCGGCTTTTTCAGCCATCAACGGAACGCTCTATAAAAGAAGCATCTCTTCCCCGTTAATAAAATGCATCGAGGGAGAGGAAGCGGCCTATGTATTGACAGAAATTCATGAGGGAATCTGCGGCCAGCACATGGGAGCTCGATCTTTAGCACGAAAAACCCTTCGAGCCGGCTACTACTGGCCGAGCATGATCGGCGATGCTAGTAATCACGTGAAGAAGTGCAAAAAATGTCAAATCCACGCCAATGTGCATATAGCTCCCCCCACAGACCTCACGAGTTTATCCTCCACATGGCCCTTCGCATGGTGGGGAATGGACTTACTCGGACCTTTCGCAAAGGCACCAGGACAAGTCAAATTCTTGATCGTCGCCGTAGACTACTTCAGCAAATGGATAGAAGCGGAACCCCTGGTGACCATCACTGCAAAAAACTGCATAAAATTCTTCAAAAAAAGCATTATGAGCAGGTTCGGGATCCCCGAGGTAGTAGTAACGGACAACGGGACGCAATTCACAGACACGGGATTTCGCAAACTAATGTTCGAGCTTAAAATTAAGCACCATTTCACTTCAGTAGAGCACCCTCAAACCAACGGTCAAGCAGAGGCTGCAAACAAAGTAATACTGAACGGGCTGAAACGACGTTTGGACGATGCTAAAAGAAATTGGGTAGAAGAATTGCCTTACGTCCTCTGGGGATACCGGACGACCCCCCAAAGCTCCACTGGGGAAACACCTTTCAGGCTCTCCTACGGCAGCGAGGCGGTCATCCCCGTCGAGATCGGCGAACTTAGTTGGAGAACGGCAAATCCCAAAACACAAAGCAATAACGATCAAGCCTTAAGAGAAGAACTCGACCTCATCGATGAAATCCGAGGTCGAGCCTCGCTCCGAGAAGCGATCATCAAACAAAAGGTTGCAACCAGATACAACACCAAGGTCGTTCACAGAGATTTCGATCCTGGCGATCTGGTACTCAGAAGAGCTGACGTCGGTCAGAAAAACGCCTCCCAAGGAAAACTCGCCCCAAACTGGGAAGGCCCCTGCCGAATTTTATCTAAAACCGGTACGGGAGCCTTTAAATTGGAGACCCTCCAAGGAAGAAAGATTGAGAGAACTTGGAATGCAACAAAACTAAAAAGTTATTATCCTTAGAAAAGAAATCATTCACACCGATCTTATGTAAACTCGAAACAAGTTATTAATCAAAAAAGAAACTTGACATTTCTTTCAAATACTTTCGATGCTTCTCAAAAGTTTTTACCAGGTCTCCACACATTCTTGATTTTCATCAAACAGAATGAAGGGACCCAATTCCCCCCACCGGGAATCAACTGGGACCGATCTTAAATGATCTCCCAAAAGCGACCACCCAAAGTCGCAAACTCTTTGAGAAAACAGTTAAATCCGAGCCGAGTCTTGGCAAACTATCTCAAAGAGACCAGGTCTTCAAGGATCGAAACGTCCTAAGAACGACCATCGGCCACAGCTGCCGATACCCCTATGGGAGGAGTTAAATCTGGGCCGAGTCCTAGTAAACTGTCCTATAGGTTCGAACCGGTAAATCGAGTTCCTCGTTTTCCGACGTTTTTTCATCATACGCAACGTGCAGAATTAAAAAAGCACTCGTTAAAACTCGCAAAAAACGACATACATGACATGCGAAATTCAAAAAGCATTCATTAAAGCTCGTAAAGGCCTGATAGGCATATTCCAAAAGAGGTTACAAATATCTCCAGCTAGTCCGACAAAAGTTCCGGATCTATACAAAAAACTACATAAGTAAAAGCATACACCAGGAACTTCTGCAAAAGAAACACTGTTAAAACATCAGGCAATGGAGGTCGGAAAAATCACAGTTTTCTTCTCTGTCTGAGCATCGATCTTAACGATCTTACCCCCTTCAACCTCGTGGTCGGCATCAATAATTGACCGATCCAAATTCACAGAAGGATTGACCAAAGCAATTTGCTCCTGAGCACACTCAAAACCCTCCTTATACAGCTCAATTGCAGAGTTAGCAGCTTCACGAGCCTCCCTCCTAGCCTCGTTTGCAAGCTTCGTGGCCTCTTTAGCATTTTTTCTGCTTTGCTGAAGGGCCACTTCAAGCTCTGCAATTCGAGCCTCCGCATCGCCGCTTATACCGACCCGTGCCTCAGACGCTTTCTTCAAATCATCTTCCAAACCAGCCACACGAAACTCCAAACCTTTAATCTCCTCATTAGCCTCGACCAGTTGCCCCTCCAAGACTTTTTCCCTTTCTTCCAGCTCCTTTACACGATTCTCCGCGAACTCCGCCCGACGTACAACCTCCCCTTGGCTTTCCTTCAGAGCCTGAAGTTCTTGCTTTGTTCGAGCGAGCTCTTTCGATTTTGAAGCCACATCTTCCGCAAGCTTCGCTCTTTTCGACTTCTCAAGCTCCAACGAAGCTGCAAGCACGAAAAATAAGAAAAATCAGTTTATGAAGAAAGAGATGTTTTTATGAATGTAAGAAAGTAATGTTGTTTACCCTTAGCCCGTTGCTCATATTTCTCTTTTTCAATCCTATGAACGTCGGCCAAATTCGCCAACAATTTAACAGATGCCCCGACAGGATCCTCCCGCCATTGGGCATAGTTTTGCTCCAAAAAACCCTCCTCTAAAGGTACGGCCTTGTTCTTATGCTTCGGTCTCCTCGAGGTCTTACTCATTTTTTCCGGCCTTTGCTCGCCGCTTGCCTCGGTGCGCACCCTTTTCGCCGAGGGCCCTGCACCAGCATCGGGAGCAACCGGGGGAGGAGAACTGGAAACAAGATCGACCAGAGCCTCATAGGCAAGGTCCTCCTGGGTAACAGTGTTGATCGGGGAAGCAGCAATAACCGTCCCAACAACAGTCTCAACCTGGGGAGACGTCGGAAGCGGAACACCCACCTCCTCAGCATCTCCAGATATGTCGACACTCCTCATCGCCAGCGCCTTCATTACGGCGAGTTTCTTTGGGGCCATGGTATCTGGAAAAGAAACATAAATCGGTCATACAAACTACAGTCAAAGATGTGCAAAAATCAAAAGCAAGAAAAACGAACTACCTAAGACAAGTTGCACTCGTCTTCGCTTCCCAGCCTGAACTATCTTAACCGCAGGGATACCCCGATACTTATGTTTTAAAAACGGAATGTTCTCAGAAATAAACATCAGGATCCTCTTGGTAAGAAGATCGGCAGCGTTCAAACGATTCTGACTAACAGAAAAGGAATTGGTGGATCGTTCAAAATGGGCCTGACTCCAACCAATGGGAAACTTGGTGGACACCAAAGTCCGACCATCCTCTGAAAACTTTCCCACTCTCTCGATCGCTTCGTCGGTCACCGGTTCGACCCAGTAAAATAACTCATTCCAATTCCCCTTCAACGAGTCCGCATAGGCTTTGAAAATCTTGGCCCCTCGCCTCGAGCGAAGACTGACATGCTCGCGACCGGACTTATTTTCACTACTGTTCCGATTGATCTCAAACAAATGGAAAAAGAGCAACGGCGAGACCGGCCTCTCCAAATGAAGACACATGAGTTCGTAGGCTCGAACAAAAGCCCACGCGTTTGGATGCAACTGAGAAGGCGCAACATCCAAAGTCGCCAAAACCGTCTGCTCGAACCAAGTGAAAGGAGGCCGGATATTCATCTCGTTTATCAGCATATGATACAAAGTGAACTTGAGCTCTCCAGGCCACAAAGCCACATGCTCGCCCTTTTTCATTCCCTCAACTCTCCAAATCCGCTTCGAGTGACCCGAAGCTTTCCTCCCGACCCTCTCCAAATTAAACCCATGCTGGTACAACGATTCGATCTCCAAAATATTTCTGGAAACCCAATCATATTGAGAGACCTCTCGCACCGGTACGTCAAGGTCCCCACAACCAGTACTAGAGTACCCGTCCAGAGAAACAGCAGAAGCTCGGCTGGACCCCGGTTGGCTCTTAGGGCGAGATTCGACTTGCTTTCCAACACCCTCTCTATCGGACTCATCGGCAGAGTCGGAACTCGACCCAAGACCGACCTCGGAGCCTGTCCCAAGGTCGACCTCAGAATCCTCTGATTCCTCCATTGGGATTTCCTCATCGGACTCGGAAGTGATAGCCATCACATCCACCAAGCAATCCTCCTCCGCATCTTCGGGAGTATCGTCATTCGGCTCATTAGCATCGGTCGCAGGAGAAGAACTTTCACTGTCAAAATTATCTTCCGCCTTATCACTCATAGGGGCGGAAGCAGAGTGCTCTTGCACGTCCGGGGCTGCGACTTCAAGAGGCTCGGTACGAACCTCAGGGATTTCACCACCAGAAGCCATCGCGTTCGTAAACTCTTTCCGGTACTGAGTGACGTCTCTCCGAGTTTGTTTCGTCCTCGTCAGATCGAATCTACAGGAATGGGGGACGAAATGTCAGGATTAAAGATCGAAAATGGGTTCGCGAGCAAGTCGGAACCCAACCTGACGACCCCCATTCTGAGATCAAAGGGGACGGGGGGAGGTCCAGGCACAAATGAAAAGAAAAATAAAGAAAAGTAAAGAAAAAAACCAAAAGTAGACTAACCTCGGAACTATGTCGCAAGCTGGTTATATCTGGAGATAAACGGTTGTCGATCCTCAGAAACCGACCTTGAAAGTACTTCGAAATTTTTCAAACTCGTTCACTTTAAAGAAGCTCGGGAGCTCTCGAAGATCGGCAAACCAAAAACAAATGAACAACAAGCAACGAATGAGGTGGTGAGACCCTTTATTTATAGCAAGGCGAATCTAATGGGCCTGGGCCTGGAAGTCAAAGCGTCACGTCCAAAGCATGGTCCATTAAAATCCACACGCTGAAGAATAAACGTCACCATCATGCGCCGCCACTACGAAGAGACACCTTGTCAGAAACAGTAAAAGTGGCACTGATTCCAAGATTACACTGATTCCAAAGCAGCACTGAGTTCGGAAAAACCATCCACCTCCCACGAAGCTCGACGGACAGTTAAACATCGCTCGAGAACCCCAGCCTCGACATAAGCTCGAGACCAAACAAAAAGAAAAATATAAAAACTACGTCGCCCATCAAAGTCAAGCTCGCTCCTCACAGCGACCAGACTTGGGGGACCACTGTTATGGAAATCACACTGTTCTCTATTTACACCCCCTCTCCAAAGGCCCAATTGATGAGAAGCCCAATCATAATCAAGAGAGTCCAATCTTCAATGGCCAAGATCAGCCCGCAAGATCGGACGGCCCAAAAACGCCTGCACAAACACATCAAAACTCTATAAATACCCCATTCAATGCTCATTAATGGTAAGCACTTTTCTAACCAAACACTCATTCTCTCAAATACTGACTTGAGCGTCGGAGTATCATTGCAGGTACAACGTCGCCCCTCAAGATCGAACATCTCAAGATCGAACACCTCAACATCGCCTCTCAAGGTCGAACAAAACCTTCCTCTCAAAGCCTAAAGATAAAGATAGAATCAAGGACAAAATACCTACCAACTGCATAATATCGATCCTCAAGATCGAGAGCACGGTACTGAACACTTAGTATCCCCATTAATACCATTTTGCTTATAAAAAAAAAGAATGACAAAATTAATTAAAACTATAAATAATTAAATATGTCATTTTGAAATGCAAAATGAATCTTTTTATTGCCCCAAAAATAGTAAGTAAGGTGGGGGACAATATCACAAAATTCACCCAAAAAATTTCGTATATCACACAACTTGCCCAAAACGACGCGTACCGAAAGGGTGAAAAGGTCAAGACTCAAGACCCAAAAAGCAAGCCGAAGTCTACACAGCTCCGGAGACGACAATTATTCTTCGCTTCATCACTCGTCATCTAATCATCTTCCTCTAAATCCCCAATTCCGCTCTTTCAAATTCCTCAACCCTAACACGATCTCGAAACCCTAATTCGATCGCCAAAGAAGAAGAAGAAGATCGATGTGGGCTGCTTCGTGCCTCGCGTCATGCTGCGCAGCCTGCGCATGCGACGCGTGCAAGACTGTCGTTTCGGGGATCAGCCGTCGTTCAGCGAGAATCGCTTACTGTGGCCTCTTCGCTTTCTCCCTCGTCGTTGCTTGGATTCTCCGTGAGGTCGCTGCTCCTCTCATGGAATCTATTCCCTGTATGTTTTTCCTTCTTCAAACCATCAAATTCTTGAGTTGTTTTTTATTAATTAATTATTATTTTGATGTTTAAATTAACTAATTTAATCTGAAATTCGAAGATTACACGTTCAATCAAGCAAATGGGCGAGGTTATTGTTAATTGCATTATTAATTTTTAATTTTCAATTTCTAAATTTGGTCATTGAAAATTTGTTTTGTTGTCTAATTGCATTAAGTTAAATGGTATGTTGGTAATGTCGCGATATTGATAACATAGAAGAAAGTAGATTGGTGAGACAAGAGTAATGTTTTGTGAATGGTGCAGGGATTAATCACTTCAAACAAACTCCGAGCCGTGAGTGGTTTGAGACAGATGCAGTTCTTCGAGTTAGCTTGGGAAACTTTCTATTTTTCACTATTCTGGCAACTTTGATGGTTGGTGTCAAAACACAGAAGGATCCTCGTGATAGCTTGCACCATGGGGGTTGGATGATGAAAATTATCTGTTGGTGCCTTGTGGTCATCTTTATGTTTTTCCTTCCAAACGAGATCATCAGCTTTTACGGTACGTGTCTCTTCTAATGTAATTTTAGTTTGTATATTAAATTGGATTCCTTAGAGTTAACTGCCTCGCATTTTAAGCTTCTGCTTTGTTATTAAATCCTGTATCACGCTTGCTGTAAGAAAATGTACAATCACAATAATTTTAGAGTGTTCTAAGGGTGTAGACTCTTCTGTTTGGAAACATGACCCTTTAATAAGAATTTTTCTTCATGTCTCTAGACTTTCATTAGAGCATTTGAATTGATAAGTGCAGTCTCTTACCTTAGACTTGTGATTGAATTGAATCAGAATTTGATGACTGTTTTCAAAATGATAATGGTATTTAATTAATAACACAACACTGATAATTGCTATTCATCATTGAGAATCTATTTATGTGGAATTTTCTGGATAAGTTGCTCCCAGAAAGCATATTTTTGTGCATTTTTCTAATGGAAATGTGTTAGGAACCCAGAGAATCAATGACAGAATTTAAGTAACAAGAATGGATCAAGAAGGATCTAACAATGAAAAAATACTGAATATATTGAACTGAAAGCGATAAAATGTAGAAGGAAACAATTCCAATCTACCCCGGAGCCAAACTCCTCAGAGGAGAAAACTCTTTCTCTGCGACTCTGCCGAACCACAATGGTCACTCTAATATTCTTGCATGCCTCTACAATTCCCTTACCCCACTATTTATACTACTAAGGAATAACAACTTGCCAACTAAACATCATACCCCACTCATTATATACCCAAATACCCTCACCACACTCTTACTACATCATATCCCCTTTTCTCTTAAGAGCCCTTACTCGTGTCTCTATCAAATTGTGATATGGCATCGCCCAATGCGATAAATTTAAAACATGATAGAAACTGTTTTTTTAATAGAATAAACTGACTATTTCTGCCTTAAATTGATTAGGATAGAATCTGAATTACAATAACAATTACAAGAATACACTAATTCTAGAGAACAAATGAGAGTCTCTAGTCTCTCCCTTCCCAAGAATTCTAGAGCCTTGGTCTCTCCCCTTTCCAATACCCAATCAAAATGTCAAGATACCCAATCTGACTTCTATAATTTGCCTATTTATTCCTAATTACAGTAACTGGGCAGAACTGCTACATTTGGCAGTTACTAGTAGTTACAACCAACTGCAAAAATAATAGTAACTGCTGCCTATTCCATAACCACTGCCTAATAATAATACATAATAATAATATGTATAATAATCACATAATATTAATAACACCAATAACTGCGATTCTAACATAAGTACATAACACAACACTGATAATTACTTTTCATCACGGAGAATCTATTTATGTGAAGTTTTTCTGTATAAGTTGCTCCCAGAAAGCATATTTTTGTGCATTTTTCTAGTGGAAATGTGATATTGGCATGGGCCAATGCGATAAATTTTTTTTCTTGCTCATGCAACTTCATTCATGAATTGCACATCATATGGACTTTTGGAGAGCCTGAAGTTATTGGTACGTGGAAATGGTGGTACGTGGAAGTTATCACGGGAATGAAAAAATTATTGAAGATAAAACATGGATTCTTTAAAGTAATGTATCTTTGTCTGAAATTATGGCTTTGAATTTTGATTATCTTCATTTATTAAATTTAAAGATCAATTGATCATATTCTATTATTTTCTTTAAATGCTTAGTATAGTTATAGTTTTTTGTTTCAAATCGTATCATGGTAAACAGTTTGCCATTCAGTCTTTTAGTAGATATGGCAAGACAGCCTAGACTTTTGAGTTAGGAGGTGGAGATGCATCCTATAGAACCTGTAAATTGTTTATATACAAAAAGTTGATCCCTGCTTAAAAGGGAGTTGAAAGAGAAATAAAGTAGATGTGTTTATTTCTGTGCACTTGACATGTTAATTATTTTATTGTTTATAATTGTGTTGAGGTATGTTTATTTGCAGAATCAATCTCAAAGTTTGGCTCGGGTATTTTTCTTCTTGTCCAAGTTGTGCTCTTGTTGGATTTTGTTCATGGATGGAATGACAAATGGGTTGGATTTGATGAACAATTCTGGTTAGTTTTAGGCTTTGCCATATCATTTAACTCCTCTAGTATATCTTCCTTTACTTGATATTATATGTTTGAATGAGAATTTTAGTATTTAACTGTTTCTTTGTTTAAACAGGTATGTTGCTTTATTTGTTGTTTCACTTGTTTGTTATGTGGCCTCATTTGTGTTCTCGGGAGTTCTCTTCCACTTCTTCACACCATCTGGACAAGACTGTGGAATCAATATCTTCTTTATTACCATGACCCTGATCCTTGGATTTGTTTTTGCCATAGTAGCTTTGCATCCTGCAGTAAGTTAATTTTTTGATTTTCTCTGTATCTAGCTGCTATAATTTGATTTTCTTATTTTCTGTACGAAGAGTGGTAATTTCTCATATTTTTTATCATATATATTTAGTTGTCGTTGGTTGGAAGTTGTAAATGATACAATTTTCGTTGGTTTTAACTTCAGCACTGGCTTAGCTAGAATTTACTGTGTAGAAGTTTGTATATAACCTGATAATTACTAAATCTAGTTTTTAATCTGCTTTGTGTTGGTTCTATTTTTCTTATGAAATGTGCTATTGGCAAATATGGCATTACAAAATATATTATTCTTGTCTACTTGCAATGGGACTTAATTTTTCTAAGCTTGGCTTGAATTGTCAATTGTAGGACCTTATTTTATTTAGTTAGGAATTGGTTTTATTCTGTACAGTATTTGTAGACTATTTATTACCTTAGTTGGACCCTTGAGAATTTTGTATTATTGTCATTTACAGGTAAATGGAAGCATTTTGCCCGCTTCAGTAATATCATTGTACTGCACTTATCTCTGCTATAGTGCACTTGCTAGTGAACCCAGAGACTACGAGTGTAATGGTCTTCACAAACACTCTAAAGCTGTTTCCACTGGTACTCTTACTTTGGGGTTATTTACAACTGTTCTATCAGTTGTGTATTCTGCTGTGCGCGCTGGATCTTCCGCCGCAGTGCTCTCTCCACCAAGCTCTCCCCGTGCTGGTAACTTCTCAACATCCAACGTTTCTCTTTTTGTCAAGTTTTGCGAAATTAAAAAGTCTAGCCACCTAATATCTGAACTTGAAATCTAAGAATGCTTTTGTTACCCTTGAAGCTGGATTTGATTTTGAATTTGGTTGCTATGAAGGAAATAATGAATCATATTGCTAATCGATTCTCATCAAATTACCAAATTTTTTCTCATGCTAATACTAACATTCTGCCAATTCTGTTATTCTGCAGGGAAGCCTTTGCTTCCATTGGATGTAAAGGAGGAAGAAAATAATGAGAAAGCGAAGCCAGTTACATATTCGTATGCCTTCTTCCACTTGATTTTCTCTCTTGCTAGCATGTATTCTGCAATGCTTCTGACAGGTTGGTCTACCTCTGTTGGAGAGAGTGGTAAATTGGTTGACGTAGGGTGGCCTTCTGTTTGGGTTCGGATTGTCACTAGCTGGGCAACTGCTCTGCTTTACTTATGGTCTCTCGTAGCTCCTATCATGTTTCCCGAAAGGGAGTTCTGAGTTGTCTGCTCCTCAGTTTCTCACGGCTCCGAGGAAGGTCGTGTGTAACCCGTCTACTATATATCTGGTCGCAGTTGTATGCTACTTTTGTTATAATGCTATGGATCTATATCAACATACACTGTAAAAAGTATGTTATGAGTGACATAATTTCAAGTGGCATGTTTTCAATTGTATAGTGAGATTTGTACCCTGAATAAATATATATGTGCTCATATTGTGTATGCCTGTATCTATCTTCCATCACACAATTTCACTCTGCACCAAGCAAGCAAAATTTTATATCTGAATGTTAGAAAAATAAATTCTAAGAAAAATGAGAAACTAGTTGGAGCATATAAACATATTAGTGTTCAATAGGTGACCAAGATAGGATAAGTGTAAATTGAAAATAGTTTATGTTCTTTCATTTAGTCCTCTTAAAATGCGTTGATTTTTGTAATGATTGATCCAAAAAAACTCCAGTCATATTTTAGGTATTCATTGATTATGAGGGTTTCTGCTAGGATTTTTTTCCCACTCCCCATACATACTATGTACCTTAGTACCGACTTCCGAGTGACTAACATTCTTCCTGCTAAGCATCTAGCCATCTACGATTGAATGGCTAAAATGCCCAACTCACAAAATGGAATCCTCCCTGCACAAAGTTATTTTTAATTAAAGTAGTGTATAAAATAAGCCAATAGGGCAGACTTGGAATTAGAATTGGGGAATTGAAATTTGACTCGGGTCTTCCACCTTTGTGAGAAACCTTTGTATTACCTGAGTTTTCAAAGATCTAGTTGTTTACATTCAGTTGGAAATTTCATGCTAATTTTGGTATATTTAAAAAAAATACTTAGAGAATTTCTTTTAAATGAAAAAATAAAATCGCACAACACTCATTTTTATATTTTAGGTCCTCCATTTTTAGGTCCACCATAGAAGCTACAAAAATACACCAAATAAAATTAAGCACATTTTAAAGAAGATTTTTAACTAATCAATTCCCCCAAGTGTTTTTTTTTTTGGTAAATACCCTCAAGTGTATTTAAAAGCATTGAAGAAAACACTATACTTTACATATAAAATCTAAAGAGAATTATAAACATTCGTCCTTTTTGAAGATTCTGTCAAAAGAAATTGGATAATTGAATACTGATTACTTACTAATTACACAAAACTCTCACATTTATCATTTAGTGAGCTTGTGAAAACAGGAACAATCATAAAATCAATCTGCCTATATAGCACAAATGCTTCAAAATTTCAACCTAAAAAAGAATAAAGAAAAGTAATATGCTATTATGCTATTTTTTTTCTTTCAACATTTGGGAAGGTCAGAAGGTGGAGGTGGCAGCTTCTGATTGCGGCGTTTTCCATCTTGAACTATCCATGCCATTTTTAACCCCCAACTCGTGTGCACTTCAAAATGGCAGTGCATGAACCAAACACCTTCTCATGTATCAATAAATAGAGAAATGTTTGTTAGTATGAACGAAATGCGCGACCCTATCTCTGATGGGTTAGTTTCTCCTTTTTTTCTCCCAACAATTGCTTATAATCAATGAAATTATTACATTTTTTCTAAAAAATTCGTACCATCTATCAGTACTCCAACAAATAAGTATTACAAACTCTGGTACAAGTTAAAACACTAACACACACCAAAATGTACAACAAGATTTGGTTGATCAATAATTTTGTAAGATATAGTAGATTTTTTATTTATTATTCTATTAATGTTGTCAGTTTTTTCGCATAGATGTAAATACTTTGTATCAATAATACATTATTAAAAAAAAGTTTTTTGGTGGATGACATTCTTAAAATCCTTTTGTTTCATATTATTTCATAAAAAAAAATTCAAAAAAATAATCACTTCTAAAGCTTTTCTATCTATTATTTTTTTCTAGAGTTTTTGAAAATAATTTGAATCTGAAAAAATATATAAAATCCAATTATGACAAAAAATTATGTTTAGTAGCTCCTACAAAATAATTTGATTTTAACAAGTATAGAAGATAACAAAGTAATATGGTGTAACAAATTCAAGAACATTATTCTCCAATAAATATAATTTTTTTTTATAACTCCAAAAAATGTATTTAAGAATTTCTAATTTTATAGTATGTATGTATGTACCTGGATTATCTGCAAAAAAGCGCAAAGCAACCCACCCTCCAGAAGGAACACCAATAGTATTCCTTTCAGCTGGATCAATAAGATTAAACTTAGAGGGATCCTTCTTAGGGTCAAAATTTCCATTACCTTGACCAACAACAAAGAAATTAAATCCATGAAGGTGAAGTGGATGACTCTCAGCACCAATAATACTAGTATCTTGCAATACCAACTCTACCCTTGTATTGAATGGTAACACCACTACCTTAGTCCCACTATTTACCACAAGATTTTTTGGTGGGGTACCACTATAATTAAATTTAAAAGGTGGATTATTTGGAAAATCAGTAGTGTAAACACCTTTAGATTTGTTAAAAAAATGTGCTTGAAGTAAAGCAATATTAGGCATCACAAATGACACATTATTAATAGCTGCTGCTACCCTGGTATTATTTGGTCCTTGACATGCTTGGTTTTTAGGACATTTTCTAATTCCTAAACCAACAGTGAAAAAAAATTGTTTGTCAACATTTTTTGGAACTTTTGCTGGGAATTTTCTATTGGCTAAACTATGAACTTTTTTGGTGAATTTCATTGCAAAGATAGTGTCATTGAATTTAGGAAGAATTGGTTTAAAAAGAGGAAGTTTGTTGTTTATTTTTGATTTTTTGTTTTTTGAATGTGAATGTTTTTTGTATTCTAGTAATCCAACGGCTGTTGTATTGTCAAATGATGCAAGACCTGTTGCATAAGGTTTTACAGCTATGATAAAAGTGGCATTTGGGGATTTGGATTTTGTTTTGAGAAGTACGTTGACTGTTTGACCAGGTGTGATTAGTATAATGTTTGTTTGGAAGGGTTTTGTATATACTGCATCAGCTTCTACCATAGTTAGTGTGTGGTTTGCTATGCTGAAGAATAGATCATCATTGAGTGCAGCATTGATTAGTCGTAGTAGATAAGTTTTCCCTGCCTTGACCTGGAGCTTGAAAGTATCTGCATGATTGAGAAAGTTCAAAGTTGTTAATTGATTGGATTGAAGTTAGTGTATTTAGATAAACAGTTTGATTAAGCAGTTATAAACTCTCTCAAATGTTTACCAAGTGCTTATGTCAATTGATAAGCCCAAATAATCTATTTGTAAGCCAATCCAAACACAACCTAAATCAACTCGTGTGCTAGTGCTGTGGTTGTACTGTCCGGTCTTTATCTCCATAACATGGTTCAAATCCCTATACGAAACAGTTTTTAATAGATATCCCCCTTACTATCTACAATAAAAATCTCTATCCCTCAATCTCGACCCGCCCACTGGGCAAAAACGTAAAAGCAACTTGGGTTGCGCCAGCCCAATTATCTACCAGGCTATATTTTATTATTTTTCGTAACCCAGCCCAAAACACCAGGCCAGCAGGTTGGGCCGGTCCATCCCAACTTTTAACAAAGGAAGTTGGGTTGGTCCATCCCAGCCCAGCCCAGTCCATAACACTGGGTTATTCGGCCCGACCCATTGAACGGGGCCAAGATTGACATCTCTACCCCCAAGATTCATGCATAATCAATCTATTTTTTCTTCTGTTATTTTGTTGTTACCTTTGGCCGAGCATTTGTGGAGTGGACCTGGAAGACCATTGATGGTATGAGCATCAGAGACATTAGGAGCCAATCCTGTTTTCATTGCTTGGTTAATAAGACTTTCAGTGTCAGCTTTCCACCATTCCCCTACAATTTTAGTAGGCAATTGCAATGCTTAGATATTAAAAATGTAAACTTAACTTACTACAAGATTTTGAATGCTATAAACTTACCAAGTATCATAGGGACTTGTTTGTAGGGATGAGGGAATGGATATGGTACATGTTTTTTGGGAAGAATAACAATAGGACCATGAAGAGTTGCTCTTAGCCATGAAATATGTGCATGCCACCACAATGTTCCTCTTTGGCCTATGACTGTGAATTTGTATACATAAGTTTGGCCTTTTTGAATTGGACATTGTGTTATATAAGCTGGTCCATCTGCCCAACCACTTCTCAATTGGCGTATACCATGCCTAAAAATAAACATTACAATAAGGCTAAGCTTAACAACTTGTAAAGAGATATACATAAAATGAATTGTAAGGTTTGAATTTGAATAATATGCAGTAACATCTTGGTGCAGTCGCACAGTCAGTACATCTGGGTTGTTTGTTATTGATCAGACGGTCTAAAATTGTAACATAAAGTTGAAATCTAGACTGTCTGGTCAAGATTGGATAGTTCAGATTCGCTGACTTCATTAGTCAGCGGCCGCACAAAATTTAGATTTGCAAGGTTTGCTGTAAGGATTATACCAATGGATGGTAACATTGTAAGGAACATGGTTAGTCACTTTAATCGCTAGCCGATCGCCTTCTCTTGCTATGATTCTAGGACCTGGAAATTGACCATTCACAGTCACAATGCTCTTTGTTTGGCAAAGTCTTGTGACATTTTGCAATTTGATCTGCAAAAGTGTTAAATAAACGATAGTAAAACACTAAAAAGAGATAAAAGAAAAAAGAATAGTTTCAATTGAATGCATTTTTTGTTTAAATAATGTGCTAAAGAAATGTGTTTCACATACATTAAACTTGTAGTGCCTTGTAATTCTTGGTGTAACCTCTGGCAATATCAGCAATGAGCACAACAAAAGGAATATGATCCTCAATGAGAAAGAATTGACAGATTCCATTACTCTTAATAACTTCAATCTTTCGAAGATTTGGAAATAGACAATAGAAGTTATTGTTGTTATTTTTTTGGATGGATAAAAGAAGAAAAATGAGGCAGCTTATATAGTAGAAAAGGCATTGGTTGGATTAGATAATTTGGTGATTGAAAATGAGATATTGCAGACAACAATACCTTTATTAACAACAAATTCAATGTTTGGTGCTTATAATATAGTGTAATACTCAAGGAATATATGTGTTAATTTTCTCTAACGGTTTTAATTCTAGTTTCCTTAATAACCATTATTAGACAAGGATTGATTTGACAAATTTGATCCAATGTCGTAGTAAATCTTATATTATAGACATTCTAGTGAAACTAACTAATCATTGTCATGACTAAGAGGTCCCTCTTGTTTTTTTTAATCAAACAGGCATCATTGCTAGAATTTATTAAAAAAAGAGAGAAAAAAGACAATGAAGAGCACAAGGGGGGACTAGGCCAAAACCCTTGGCATAAGAGAAGCAAAAGCTCAGGCAATAATAGAGAGCCCCTTAAAGAGGCCTCTAAAACACAACAACCTAGAAACAAAAAAACTAACTAACAATAGTTAGATAAATAGAATATGCTCTTGAAACAGGAGATATAACCAACCAAGCAATGGCCAAAAACTGATTCTCTAAAAACCTAGAACCCACTTACAAAAGCTAGGTCAAAAAGAAACAGAGACAGAATTCGTCTTAGAGCGAGTGTTATAGTCAACTGTTTTCTGAACCAGTTTCCTTTTGGGTTTCTTCTTTCGGGTTGTAGACACCTACAGTTCAGACTTTTCAGCAGCAGTTTCATAGGTCATAGGATCATCAGCGTCGTCTGACACATCACCCCAAAGCTTCCCCGAAATACTCATGTCAGAAGCTACCATGTCAGACACAGAGGCAAATAGCGAATCTAGCCTGTGGTGATGGGAGGTTGAGTGGAATCACTACTAACCCGGCTAGAATCAAAGGTGCTAGGTGTAGAAGCAGTGGGCAACTTCTCGATCAAAGCAATCTCTTGCATCTGCACCACAGGAGACAATATTTTACCATCCTCTAAAGCAACCAAAGCATGGACATTCGATTTATGTATGACCTTTTCTCCAATCTCAGAATCCCCTTGTTGCTGATGCGTCTTTAAATTCACATTATTAGTAGCTCGAGGCTTAGGGACATAAACCTGTGTTACCTGTTTTTCTGAGTGCTTCCTTCCTTAGGCCCTCTTGTTTTGAAAATTACTTAAACATATATAACAAACTATGTTCTCCACTGCTAGTCACACAAACAAATTCAACGACATGGGGACGTTGACTCTTGGACTCGAATTCGAGTGTGACCGTGTGACAGTCTTTGTGCATGGTGTTTATTTTCATTTTGTTTAAACATACAAAAAAACAAACTATAATTTTTTTTAAAAAAAATTGCACTATTGAACTTTATCTCATAATTGCATTCCTCACTTTAGAAGAGCTCAAATTGGTTGATAAGGGGGCATTATCAACTTTTTTTATTAAAGATCCAAAGCATTAATATTTAACATGAAAAAAAATCTAAAAGGATCTTTTTTAAAATTAAACTAAAACAGTTTCATTTGTACAAGATTTTAGGGTACTTCTAGAGAAATTTTTAAATTTTTAACTTTTAATTTGCACCATTTTCATTCTCTTTCCCATTTGATTGTCTGTTGCAACACACCTTTAAATATTTAGAATCTTTTTAAAATCATTTTGAACTTAGAGTGGTAAATAAAATAGATAAAGCTTCTAGAGACAAATTTTTAAAAGTTTTAACTTTTGCACCATTTTCACTCTCTTTCCCATTGGATTGTCTGTAGTAAAGTAACACACCTTCGAATATTTAGAATCTTTTTAAAACCATTTAGAGTACTTAGATTGGTAAATAAAATAGATAAAGAAATAAATAACTACTAATTAAGGAAAGGGATTGACTATCTGTTCGTAACTAACTGTGTTTCCAACTTGCAACTCCTACCATCCATGCTTGTTAACTAAGGAACCGAGAGCACTGCAAGTTGCAATTCATACCTTAATCTTCTGTTAGCCTTGTCGGTTGTTCCTTTCACTATGTCCTAAAACTTAGTTATTTTTCATTATTAAAAAAAAGCTCCAGTCCTCTATTTTATTAAACCCACAATTTTAATCCGTTTTTTTTTCAATTTTGATCCCCAATTTTATCAAATTTATAATTTTAGTTCCCTCCATTAAATTGTCCTCCAATTTTTGACCCAAATACTGATGTGGTAGTCGTGTGTCGTGTGTCGTGCGGACGTGTAATCATTGGGTGTTTATTTTTTTGCAGTTTATAACAATTCATCAACTTGGCCTAGTGGTAAATGTGTATTGTTTTGGCCCCTAGCCTTACTCATGTGTTTAAACCTCATATTTTGAATTTTTGGAATATCACGACATATACGTGACCTCCTAACTACCACATCAGCATTTTTGTCAAAAATTACAGATTTGATAAAACTCGGGACCAAAATTGCAAAAAAGAAAATAGAGGGATTAAAATTGCATATTTGATAAAATAGGGGACTAAATTGCATATTTATCACAACTTAGTTATGCTTGTGTTTTTGGAATGCTTTTGTATTTATTTTTATTTTATACAATTATTTATTACCAAAAAAGTCATTAATACTGTATTGAAAGTCAAACGTTATACATTTATACTTATTATAGGATTAGTTTTTTTAAAATGCAATATTGATATTCATAATGAGACGGAAAGTGTACAAAATTGTTGTCAATTACAATGAGTGAAATTGTGATTACCGTCGTAATAATACAGACACTTTTTTTTTTTTACAGACAAAGTGAGAAGTACCTAGCAGAGTTTGAACAAAATCATGCTTAGTGGCAGAGTTTGAACAAAAAAATAGAGGTGTAACTGTGTAAGACATTTTGTAATCAATGATATAATCTAAACGTGATTCAAAACCACTTAAAAACACTAAGGTTGTGAATTTCAAAACAGATTTTCATCAAATCTCAAAACTAAAACAAAACTAAAAAAATATGTTATATAATTTGTTTTGGTTTTAACGCTAACATATCACCACGAATGGTAGCTGACCACTACTCAACTACCATTTTGACCATTACCACTCACCACTCCGACCACCGCCAACCTACTACTTTGACCATCGTCGATCGCCACTTTGACCATCGCCGACACCACTTCATCCACCCTAATCATCAATCTGACCACCACCACTCCCACCACCGTCGACCACCACTTTGGCCACCATCAGCCACCACTTCGGCCACCACCAACCACCACACCGACCATCAACCCTAACACCGCCGCCTACCAGTATGATCACCACTTTATCACCTATGATATCCAATCAGACCACTACCGACTACTACCATTATGACCACCACTCCGATCACCATCAACCACTACTTCAACCACCGCCGACCACCACTTTGACCACCGTATGATCACCACTTCATCCACCTATGATCACCAATATGACCACTACCAACTACCACTCCGACCACCTCTAACCACGACTTTGAAAATCACCGATCACTGCTCCGACCACCATTCCTTCCACCTCTGATCACCAATCGTACCACCATATACTACCATTCTGACCACCACTTTGGCCACCAGAAACCACCACTTTAAACATATTAGAAACCACCAACGATTACCTCTCTTATAACCACTACTCTGACCACCAGTACTAGTCACCACCACCGACCACCACTTTGACCACCGAAAACCCCACTTTAAATAATATTGATAACCACCATCGCCGACACCACCACCACCACCACCACTGATTACCAGTCTAATATGTGTTTGTCGTCAATTACTACTTTCAATAGCTATTATTGAAATTATTACTAAATAATTACATTATACATTAGTAATATTTACTTCTTTTTTAAACCTAATGTTATATATTATTTTGATTAAGATAAGTTTATGATGAGTATTTATATTTATGGTTATGTTTGAATCTAGTTTTGGTTTTTGAAAATTTGAAGATTAAAAACAGAAACTAGTTTTGGTTTTCGTAAATTTCAAAACAAAAAACAGAAAATCACCCGGAACAAGTCATGCAATAGTTGTTGTGAAATATTTATTTATAAATTGTCACTTAAATACCCCCCCCCCCCGGCCCGTAAGACAAAAATATATATAGCTGCTTATTTGACTCAAAAAAAAAAAAACTGCCTATGCTTCAGTGCTCTCATCAACTTTGGGCCTCGTATTCATAAGAACCTGCCAGAAAATAAGATTTGATATGTTATGTTGATAGTATATTGTAAGTAAGAAATGAATGTTTCAGCCTTTCAGGTTACGTTGTTACCTTGCGGAGCATGGTGTTTTCGTTGATCAAAGTGGAGATGCGTTCATCTAAGTTGGAATTCTTGTCTTCCAATTCTTTAGCTCTTGATTCCAACTCAGTCATATACACCTTTTTTCTTTCACGGGCTTGTTGTGCAGAAACTCTGTTCCTCAATAACCTGTTTGTATCCGAAATCATCTATTAGTTAGATTGTGATGGGCTGATGATGGCTTACAAAACAAAAACATACACTTGGACCATTGAATATAACTTTTTTATTAAAATATGGAGTCAATAAAATCTGCTCTTCATTTTAATACAACCTTAGTGATAATCTATGTCAAATTTTAGAAAAAAAAAAGATTTAATTGCACTTTTGATTCTCTAAGTATTGGTTTGTGTAATTTTAGACTTTTAAGATTTCAATTGTTCGAATTAGGTATTTCAAGTATCATAATTGTATTTTTTTGGTCGACCAGATTCTAAATGCGCAAATCGAATTAGGTATTTCAAGTATCATAATTGTATTTTTTTGATGGACCGACAGTCGACATATTCAAGCAAGCCCCCACGAAGGATGTCGTGCAACTAATAGGTCCATGTAGTCTATAGGCTTAAGCAGCCCACTCGAACCAGATGGAAGATGACCCATGCGAATAGATATGGACAAATGGATTATTTTTTCACCCTTAAACCAAACATATTTCCGATATTTTTGTTTCTTGAAAATGTAAATAAGAAGTTAAAACAAGAAAATAAAAACCTTTCTCATAAAAAAGAAAAAACATAAATAGTTTTATTAAAGGAAACACGCCATGTCTCCATTATTGGTTGCATCGACAATTTCAGCAATATGAAAATACCAACTCTTGAGTTCAAACTCGAGTGTGATCACATGACCGTGTGATAGTGTGTGTGGTGTTTGTTTTCCATTTTGTCTGATTATGCAGACAAAAAAAGAAACAACCCCTTAATTAGGTTCATTTTAATTTGATAGTGTATATGTAAAGCATGTACCTCTTGAGGCGTCTATATTCCTTGTCTGCAGGATTTCTTCCTCGACGACGCTTTCCAGTTTGAAGCTGAGGATCATTCACATTGCTTTGGTTCATGTTGCTATTTGGATTTGTCCCTTCAGAATGGACACTTTGACTTGCTGAACCCTCCACATCAGGAACTGTGAACATATCTTCATCGCTATCTTCTGCCATTTTGTAAGCAGATGAATAATTAGCACATTGACATGCGCACAATAAATATCATGCATTTTCATGATGCCATCATCATTAATATTTTATAGTTAGAACTTAACCATGTGCATACACTTTTTATGACAAAAACTGTTATTTAATGGTCCCAAACCAAAATATAGCTTATTTCTTGCCCTTTCCATATTCAAATGGTATATTTTTTTTTTCAAATTATAAGGAATAAATATGAATTTTAAATGCATTAAATATATACGTAAAAAAATGCATTAAATAAGCATATTTCACCGATTTGTTTGGGGGAGTTACAGGTCAGTATGATCTGGTTGTTGACCTGTTTGAGTCCTAAAATTACTGCAGTAGATAATGAATCTCTTCTAGCCCCTTTTGACATTGGCGAATTTAAAACTGCCCTCTTCTCAATACATTCTGATAGTCCCCCGGCCCGGATGGTATATATGAACCCAGCTTTCTTTAAACGCTTTTGGAATTTATGTGGTCCTGAATTATTTCATGCTGGTGTTACTTGGTTGAATAATTGTGAATTGCCTCGTATGTTGAATGACGCAAATATTGTCTTGATTCCAAAAGTAGACAATCCAACTTCCAAGCGTGATTTACGCCTGATTGCTCTATGTAATGTTATCTACAAAATCATTTCAAAAATTCTCGCTAATAGATTGAAGATGGTGTTGCATAAATGTGTATCAGTGGAGCAATCAGCTTTTGTGGCTAATAGGTCCATTCTGGATAATATTATGGTAGCTATTGAAGTTATTCATCATATGAAGTGCAAGGTCAAAGGGAAGGTGGGGGAGGTTGCGTTGAAAATTGATATTAGTAAGGCTTATGATAGAGTGGATTGGGGTTACTTGCGGTGTGTTATGTTGCAGGGCTAATGATAAGGAAAGCATAATATTAAAGGAGGTGCTTGCAACTTATGAATTGGCTTCAGGAAAATCAATTAATCTCCAGAAGTTAAAAATTTTCTTTAGCAGAAACACTACAGATGTTACTAAGGCGTGTGTTGTGGCCAATCTAGGCGTTACAGAGTGCCTGGGTACCGGCAATACTTAGGCTTGCCTTCTATGGTAGGTAGGAGCAAAAAGCGTTTGTTTGGATACCTTAGAGACAGGGTATGGAGCAAAATTCAGAATTGGTCGGGTAGACATTTGTCCAAAGCAGGTAGAGAAGTTCTTGTCAAGTCTGTGGCTCAGGCAATCCCAGCTTATTGTATGAGTACTTTCGTTATCCCCACATCCCTCGGGGAGGAGATGGAAAGGATGATTAACTCTTTTTGGTGGGGGTCGAATCGTGGGACTCGACGGGGCATCAAGTGGCTTAATTGGGACAAGTTGACTATGCGTAAGGAGTTTGGTGGCATGGGATTTCGCCACTTTCACGGTTTCAATTTATCTATGCTAGGGAAGCAAGGTTGGCGCTTATGCACCAACAATGATGCTCTTGTTAGACGCGTCTTCAAAGCTAAATACTTTCCTACTGGCAATTTTCTGGGGGCTCGCTTGAGTCATAATCCCAGTTATGTTTGGCGTAGCATCCATACTTCACAGGGATTGGTTAATTTTGGAGCTAGGTGGAAAATTGGGGATGGTACCAACATCAATATATGGAGTGACCCATGGGTCAAAGGGGGCTCAAACTCGTTTATCTCTTCAACAATGGTCCCTGGTACTGAATCTTTAACCGTGAACAATCTTTTTGATTCTGATAGTGATAGTTGGAATTCTCAATTATTAATGCATCTTTTCAATTCGGAAGACCGAACACGTGTTTTAGGAATGACGCTTTCGCTGCAGGAACCAAGATGATGTTTTGGTTTGGAATCGAAGTCGCAGCGGCCTGTATTTGGTAAAATCAGCATACTATACGGCCATGAATGAATTTATAGATACCTCTGAGCTTCGAATTGTAGGTGACTGGAACTCGATTTGGAAATTGCAGGTGCCATCAAAAGTTAAGACTCTCCTTTGGCGTATTGCGCGCGGCGTCCTTCCTTGTCGCTTTAATCTTCGACGACGGCGCGTTGATTGTCCAGATGAATGCCCGTTATGTGAAGACGCCGTGGAAAATGAGTGGCACCTCTTCTTTGGTTGCCAACATGCGGAGGTAGTGTGGCGCAAGTCTGGGTTGTGGAGCGATATCCAACCGGTAATCATGGAAGCAGAAGGTTACAAAGAGAGCTTCTTCAATACTTTGAGCAGGCTTCAGGAGGGTCCCAGAAAGTGTTTTGCTATGATGATATGGTGTCTATGGAAACGTAGGAATGAAAAAATCTGGGAGAATGTTACTAAACTAGTGAGTATATCAGTTCAATCCGCATTAGATTTGTTGTTTTGTTGGCTGGAAGCAAGGCGCACTAAACAACTTCACTCTTCTTCACCCAGTTCGCAGCAAAACAATAGTGTTGATACTTGGTCTCGTTCTGATGCTGGTACATTCAAATGCAACGTCAATGCAGCTCTTTTTGATGATGGAAGGTTTGGTATTGGTCTTTGCATTCGAAACGAAGTTGGTGTGTTCTTGAAGGCTAAGTCTGCAGTTTGGTTCACAGGAAAGCCTCACCCTCAGGAGGCTGAAGCTTTGGGTTTATTAGAAGCAGTCAATTGGTTACGCGAGTTAGACATCCAGAGAGTTACCATCGAGCTTGATTGCAAAGCTGTTGTGGATGGTATCCGAGGTGTGTGCAACTTTGTAACTGAATATGGCTCTATTTTAAAGAGTTGTCAAACTTTACTCTCTTATTTAGAAAATTATATGGTTAGTTTTGTCCGACGGCAAGCAAACCTTGTGGCTCATACCTTGGCTAGAGCATCAAGGCATTATGCTAGCCGCCATGTCTTTGATTGTATTCCACAATATTGTATTACAACTTTGATTATGAATGAAATGCTATAAGTTTCCTTTGGTCAAAAAAAAAATCATCTCAATTTATAGTGGAATTTATGTAAATAATACTTATTTTCCATACACGTCAAGAAGTAGGTTAGTTGGCAACTAATATTTCCGTATTACTAACTACTAATATTTGCCTATAAAAAATAACACTTATTTCTTATACAAGGGTTAGAGTTTTTCAAAAATAAAAAATAAATTTACGAATATTAATTAATTGAAAAAATCTGATTCCAATATTATTAATTAGTATAAGTGTATTAATTGGGGTTTTGTTTCTTATAAAAACACAGGAGAGAGTACATTTATAGAATGTTACTTAATATAATAATATCTATTGTATTGTTAAATAAAATAATGTTACCCTCAAAAGTGTTGAACATAAATTTGTTTTGCCAAATAAAAAGTTAGTATTAAAATAATAAAAATTATAAAAAAGTTACAGTGTGACCTACCAAATCTGTCTGTGGTGTGGGGAGGCAAAGGAGGGAAAGAATTAGTGTTGGTGTTGAGCCTATTCCATGAAGAAGAAGAGGATGAGGCTGCTGCTGTTGAAGCTCCTCCTTCATTCATCAACTGCTCAAGACTGTTGTTGTTCTTTTGTTTACTCTCTTTGGTTCTTGAAATAGACATTATCTTGATCTCTCGTTGTTCTTCTCTTCTTTCTCTCTCAAAGGAATTTCAATGATGCAAAAATAAAAGTGAATGTGTGTTTAAAATGTTATTTGTTGGGGTCTATATATCTTTCGTAAGAAATAAGAAAGAATGATGAATGGGGCCAAAGAGTTTTTTTGGTTTAGAAATGAACACGTTGATGTGCACGTAGCCAACACTTTCTTCTCACTTTTTCGTGTTTTCGTAGCCTCTCTATATACCGTCAATTTATCGTATTTACTTTTGAATCCAACGTATAAAGACACATCTGTACTTTTTTGAGCACCACCGTAGGACACACCATTTAACACACTATTCTAAATATATTCTCTGCAAATATCAAATTTAAAAAATACGAGCGTCACACTTTTTATCATATTCATGTGAAAAAATTTACGTTTTCTATTACACTTTTTTGAATATACTCCTTTATGTTTGTTGAAATACATATACATTTTGTTCGGTACCTAGCAGTGCTGCGGTGACTGCGGTTGGTAGGTCTCTTGCAATCTGAGTGAAGTGTTGAAAGAATCTTGGAGGGAGCACCTACGATGCCCCTCCGACGCCCAAGTCAGTATAGGGAATAAGAGAATAGTAATATTTAGGAATGAGAATGTACCTATTTATGGCAATGTGAGCCAGTATTTATAAGGATTTGTGAAGGATTTGAGTCGTTGGATCAATCGGATGAATCTGAGCCAGCCAAGCGTGAGAGCCACAAGTGGGCTGATTTATGGTGGATATGGATCAAAATGACTGGGCCAATCCATTGTCTAATTGGTGAATGAGCTTCTTGGTCCAGTTCAGAACAATTGCCCCCCAAGCCGGGATTATTCCGGAGAATGGACTTGGCTTGAAGTCTACTATAAATTGATGTCATTAAACTACCTATAGAATTACCGATCTGCCCTCAGGTTTTTTCACTCCCACTTTACATTTTTTACCCTTTCAAGTCCCACATTCAAAAAACCCGCCCAAAATCACATTGGTTCCGACTTTATAAAATAGAACACTGTCCTGCATCAGTGTATCATCGAATTACCTGATGGTCAAATAGAATCCCACTATTACCCATTGGAAACATAGCATGCCTTATGGAAAAACATAAGCATCCAAAAATGACAACTCCAATGTGTTTCTCTCCAACTACTCTTCAGTCCCACTTTTTCATCTTCAACTCTTTCCATTCAACAACAACAACAACAACAACAACAACACCCAGCCCACTCCTTTCCCATCCAAGGTTTATTTCTACTCTTCATCTAAATCTACTTCATTCTTTTTATTTATTTAAAACCTATATTGAAATGCTGTTATTTTTCTTGATGCACTATCTTATTGTTATTGATCTAAACCATTCTGCCTGCTGTTCGATTTCATCAGTTTGATTTATTTGTAGTCGATTTAGGTGTTAGATTTCTTTGTTGAATCTGTATGTTGCATCAGATTTTTTTGGTGTTTGATGTTATTAACTTATTTGTAACTTAAGAACTCATTTTTTATAATAGATAGATAGATAGATAAAAAATTATATCTAGCTTAACATTCACTGTCTAAGAGTGTATACAGTGCATTGTAGCTTAAGAAGAAAGAGGTTTCATATGTTATACACTGATATCTTCACTGAAGCTTTGTGTCTCTGATTTTTCCCTAACATTTCTAACTCTCTTTATAACATCATTTTACATTATACAAATACATAAACAGATATATGTCAGGATCTCGAATTTCTTTTGGCTGTTGTGAACCCATTTTTCATTTTTAAAACTAACATTGTATAGCATTATTAGTTATCTCATGCTTAATCATCACTTTTAAACTTATTGGAACCCAAATACATTGTATAGCCTTCTTTAACTATACTGCGGTTTTTCCTTTGAACCAGAAGTCATGGTCAGAGATTTTGATACTGTTAAGGCCATTAATCCAAAAAAACCAACATGGAAGCTGGCTGTTCGAGTTACAGACCTCTGGGTTGTCAGCAGCAAGACTAACCAACCTCAGATTGAATTCGTCATTATGGATGCAAAGGTACTTTACATTCGGACTTATCTGAGGTAGCATAATTTGTTTCTTCTAACATACTCTAACTTACAACTCTTTTTCCTAACACTTTCTAGGGAGACAAAATTCAAGTGATTGTTCCAAAGATACATTTCAATACAAAGAGTCTGAAACGTATATCATGCAAAATTTTGATGTTTATGCCAGTGATTTGCAATTCAAAGCATGTGGTCATCCTTACAAGATGATAGTCAGTTGGGCTACTAGCCTTCGACCAGCTCCACTGAACGATATACCAGAAGCTGCTTTTGATTTTAAAGACTATGCTGAAATCCTTATGAAGCAGTGTCGTACGAATTTATTAGTGGGTATGTCAACTAGCACGAATTTATATTCCTAAATCGGATCAACACTTCATTACCTCTTATCTCTTATAAAACTAACCCTTTTTTCTTTAGATGTCATTGGAGCACTAAATGAAATTGTCCATGTCAAAGAAACTGATGAACATCCTAAGGTTGTTATTTCTTTGAAAGATTTAAGGTAAAACCCTTATTGACTTATTTTCTAATTTATCACTTCTGCATATGAACTTTCTTAATCTGATGTACTACATTTCCTTTCATTTAGTGGTATGTGTCTTCAATGTACGTTGTGGGGGAGAATATGGTCGCATATTCAGCGGTTATCACACAAATCATGCTAATGACAAGGCTTTCATTAACACATGCAGAATTGTGAAAACAGAAGGTTTTGTCTTAATATCATCTCTTTGTTCCATTTTCCTATAACAATTTCATATTTTCTTATTCGCATACGATAAATGCGTAAATCTGACTAAGTCTTTCTCCTAACATTAGATAACTTCCCCAATTCAGTCTCTAGTTCCTCGTTTAGGTCAAAGTAGCTAATCAATGAAAATATTCCACAAGTCTAGCAATTCCTAGAAAGGTTTGTACAGACAAATAAATTTAGCACTTCAACTATTATATGTCATTTCTGCTTAACATCTAAATGTGCTCAATTTGCAGCTTTCCTTTGGAAACTTTGCCTCAAAACTCTTCACAGCTTATAACTCAATCAGTTGGAAGCAGTCAATTCAGTCAGCAAGACAGATTTTTCAATGCTCCTATTAAGACAATTGCTCAAATCAATTGTATTATTGAGGTTATACACCATTCAATACCATTTTAATTCTCTCTAAAAATATGCGGTTGTAAAATGGGTCGAACAATAGTAATTCAGAGGAACTTCGATATTTGATAGAAGAGTACAAAAATGAAGATTTTTTGAAATCAAGGGCAATTTTTGAGATTGTGGATGAAATAAATGAATACATATTGAAGTTATTTCCAAGTTAGGTAACTATATTAATGAATTATTAACTATTTTCTTTACTTTCAATGAACTATTGATAGTCTTATGATTTCATAGTTGATCATTCATTTTACAATATATTGACAACTAGGTGAAGAAAGAGAGTATTTAAGTTCCGATTCAATTGATGATTCAGAAGCTTATGAAAGTGAAGCATACCAAATGTTGACTCCCGAATTCTTAAATTCTTTGAGAACATCTGGGCTTCCAAATCATAGAATTAGATTGAAGATAGGGACTCCTATCATGCTTCTTAGGAATCTAGACCAATCTGAAGGATTGTGCAATGGAACTAGATTGATTGTCACAAGACTTGGAACTAGATTGATTGTCACAAGACTTGCAACTCATGTCATAGAGGCTAAGATCATGTAGGGAAAAAACATAGGAAATATTATATACATCCCAAGAATGAAAATGTCTCCTTCACAATCACCATGGCCTTTTAAATTAATGAGGAGACAATTTCCTATTGTTGTATGTTATGCTATGACTATTAACAAGTCTCAAGGGAAATCATTACAAAATGTTGGATTATACTTGCCTAGAGCTGTTTTTAGTCACGGTCAATTATATGTAGCAATTTCAAGGGTTCAAAGCAAAGAATGATTGAAAGTCCCTATTCATGATGGCCAAAAGCAACCACTTACATCAACTACAAATGTTGTCTTCAAGGAGGTCTTCTAAAATCTATAACCATTGTAAGTATATTAAGACTATTTCAATCTATCATTACCAAGTGATTTTGGCTAATTGAATTTTAACTTATGTCCCCCAATATATAATATTATTAGGTTGCAAGGATTGACTTTCTGATGAAGATTTTTTTGGAGGTTAGAAGCAAACATTTTGCAATTGGGCTTCATTTTTGCTACTTACTTGATGTTAACTTTGTTGATTTTGTAATATTACTTGCCAATTTTGTTGAAGTGTACTCTTAATTTGACTTCACATTAAACTTGGGGATGTAATATTTTAATGACTGCGTATAGAGCAGGAAATTTTATGTTTTTCAGACTATAATCATATTCTCTCAAACTTATCTACTTCAGTTGAATACAAACACAACACGACTTACCCCGTGCGGATGCACGGGTATTCGACTAGTCTTTGCTGACATCGTACCTGTCGGCTAATCCGCCTCTGCAGGTTGTCTCGGGTCGTCCTGACGGGATGGCCTGTTGCTGCCGACAGTATCATTGCTTTCGGAAGCACCTGATAGTTTGTGGGTTACGAGGCATCTTCTTATCGCCTAGTAACTGTTTTCATGGCTTCGGTCAAGGAAGCGAACTCTTACCGTTTGCAAAATCCCACTCCACGAGAGAGGGAGAGGCGAGACCCAAAGAGTGAGAAAGAGGAAGAAGAGGACTGAGATCCCAAGGTCCCCTGCTCGTGCTTGTCCGTATCTGGTGGCTGAGACCTGAGACCTCGTGGTCTCTTGCCTGATGTGTGAGACCTCATGGTCTCATTCGTGCTGCCTGAGACCTTATGGCCTCATGCTTTGTTGATGACTTCGCGCCTGTGCGCCTTTTCCTTGGACCTTTGATTGAGTGGAGAGTTTAAGGTAGACAAGTTGGTCTTTCCTTGATCATTGTAATGCACCCAAGATTAAGTATGAGATGCAAAAAACCCGATCTTTTTGAATTGGATTGGATCCCCTTTTGCTTTGATTTCTCGCCTGCTCATCTGCCCTGGTAGGCCATATTGAATCTAATTGTTACTTTATAGTTGCATTTTGCTCACTTCCTTGTGGAGAATAACTTTCCGACTTCTATACATGTGTGAGCTTCTGTCAATTGGACATTCTGCAATTTTTATTGATTCATGTCCTGAGACCAGCTTGAGGAGGAATTTGTTCTGGTGACAAGCGCCTTACGTACGGGCCCTCTGCCTTCAGTTTTGTGCATTCGGCAAGTTTGAGGGTTGAGACTTGCCCCAGACTCTTCTTTCATTCAGTGTGTCCAAGCTATTTGAGGTGTGGCGGGGTACTTTGTGAGGCGAGGCACTTGAGAGGCGCGTCGAAGGCAACCCTCTCTCTCTTCGACGCATCTAGGTAAGGTGGGGCGAAGCGCTTGAGAGGCGAGGCGCTTTGAAAGGCGAGGTGCTTGAGAGGCGAGGCGAAGGCAACCTTCTCTCTCTTCAACGCATCTTACTCAAGGCGAGGTGACTCTCCCTCTCTCTTCGACGCATCCCCTTAAGGCGAGGCGAGGCTCCTTCGCCTCATTTAACTTGACGCTTTGAAATCTTCTGAGGTGTGAAGATCCTTCTCTTATCAGCTCCAGGCGCGATGCACCTTTCTTTTTCGAGGCGTGCAAATTCTACTCATCTTCAAGAGTCTCAATTTTTTAACTTACAAGTGTCAATTTCAATTTTATACTTTTAAGCTGATATATTGTTTGGGTCTTTAGACTTGGGACATGAGATTTTGCAACGTATTTCAACAATCTTCGTGCCTTCGTAGGCGTCTTGTTGCCAGGGACTCGAGACACAAGACTGTTGCCGCAACGCCCGAGACCAACAAATCTCATTCCCCCCAGCATCTTTCTTCTGTATCCGTACATCATGTTTGTGGGTAGGTGACAAGTGCATTTCGTCCTGGGACGTATCTCGCTGTTTCGACCTTCAAGATATTGTAGCTCTGCTTCTTAGCTTTCCAACGCATGCTCGTGCGCCTTAATCAGATAATTCCATGGCCGAAGTTATGGTCTTCAGAATAGGCAGCATCTCGCCTAGGCATGACATAGTGGGAGTGTTGAATGAATTACCAAAGTAGGTTTTAATCCACGTTTGTGAAAGAGTCTCTGTGTGCCCCTGTTATGAAAGGGGGTTGTCCACAAGTTATCTTTCTGTTTCATAATACTTGTCTTGACTGTCGGCCCCTGTCCCGCAGGTTGTGATTGACGTCTAGGACGAAGAAGGCAACTCGAGTCTATGGACTGTATCGAGGGCCTATTCATGCTTTGAGAGAGGCTGGCTATTCGATTGGTGGTCCATCGGAGGGACCTTAGAGAGTCTGAGTCTGTGGCATTTGAGGCACCTCGCTTGGCAATTCCTTCCTCGCCCGGAGACTCTAGCTTTCAGTCTGATCTTGAGGTAGTAGAGGTAGATGGAGTTAACCATGATTGGGTCGCACGATCCGTTCGGTCTGTCAGAAGCGTCTACGCCCCTGGGAGTGACATTCCTGGTTCGCAGGATTTGATCGAGAATGATTGGAAGGTGAATGGAATTGGACCTAATGGTCTGAAGTTTACAAAGTATTACAACCTTATTTTTAGGATGTGTGTGTGTCTCTTCTTCACACCATTTCAATTAGAGGTGATGAAGTTTCTCTCGATTGCCTAGTCCCAACTGCATCCTAACTCCTGGGCGCTGGATAGCCAACGTGCTATGGATAGCTTAGGAGAATTCGATGAGGAAGGGGCTTTAATCAAGGAGAAATTTTATCTTGTTTGGTCCAATGTTGATGCCGTCCAAATTAGTGCTGCCTACGCCATTCCGTCGAGTCTATTATCTGATGCGGAACGTATGACATTGAATATAATTAGAGTTGTTGTTGACCATTTAACCTCCGAGCCCAAACTTTATTCTTTTTAACACTTTCTTGTTATACTAATATGTTTTACTGCCCCCTTGCAGATAGATGTCTGCTCCACTTTCTTTTGATGGCTTGGCAATGTTGGCCGGGAAGGAGATTCTTCCGGGTGCAGTGTCCAGGCCGATCAGCCCTGCCCCTGCTTCTGCTGTCATATCTGCTCGCCCTCAGTCAGGGGCTTGCCTCAGCTTGGGAGTGCCCTCCAGGGCTCTTACAGGGATTCGGGCCTTGGTGAGGCTAGGGAGATTATCTGGCCTTCGCGGAAATATCGGGCTAATGCCTTCTCTGCGAGGGATGAGGCCTTTGCTCCGAGTGTCTTGGAGCATGTCCGTTGTTTGTATTCAGAAGCCATGTTGGAGCTGAACGTTTTTCAATTCGAGCATGAGGTTCTTGGTGGGAGAATTGGTAGATTCCATCCCAACAAGACTGACTTCGATGTCATAGCCCCCTCTCTTTGAACGTCTAGTTCTTTTAACTTCGTTTGATCTATGTACTTTTAATTCTCGTACTCGTTGAATTTTGGTGGAACCTCGATTTCGATTCGGGATCACACTTTGTCGTTTGCGTGTAATTTGACGGTCTGGGAATCTCCGAGGTAACTATTGCTTTTGAGTTCACTGTATCATCTGTGTTTCTTTTACATAATCTTCTGCACTACCGTTCCTGAATTAGCTATCCATCTTGTTCGATTGGGATAGCCATTAGGCCTCGGACAACGTGATTCGAAGGGGTATCGAGCTCTAGGTATGCCCCATGTATCTTTCAAGAGTGTTAAGGTACGTCCTGGAGACAGTTTACCAGGTCCCGGCCTGATTATAACTCGTCCTTCAGGGGTTGCGACACGTTCATAGTCGCTTCGATGTGGCGAGCCAACTGGCTCGTTCCTCGGTTTATAGGGAAGCGCAAACGATCGTAGCGTCGATCTCATGCCACCCCTTTCTACCGCCAGGCTTAGTCGTGAGGCTCCATGCTATTGCCTCGGGGCTTGATTTGTTTTGCTGATCATAACGATGAAGATTTATGAAGTTATACTTGCAAGATCACCTCGGATCATAGTGGTTAGCATTATGTTTCCTTAGTGATGACTCACGCGTTGTTTTAACACCGTCTCTCTTTGCCTGCACATTGCTGGAAGAGAGTGGACATTCTAGGTCCTAAGTGGTGCTTTCGTGAGGCGCCCCTTTAGTGCCGTACCTCAGATTGTGCGTGAGGCTTCTCTGCGGCGCATCTCGTGACTGCGTGCGGTGCTTCTTGCTCGAGGCTGCTATGCTATGCAATTTGGCATTCTGCGTGCGTGAGGATGCTCTAGTGCGCATCTCATGACTCTGTGCGTCTCGTGTGTCGCGTCTTGTAGCCCGCGTCGCATCTTGCTTCGTCGCGTCCTGTAGCCTGTGTTGCATCTTGCTGTGTCGCGTCCTACAGCCTGCGTCGCATCTTGCCTACTGCACATCTCATAACTTTGTGCAGTGCTTTTGATGGGAGTGTTGAGTCGGGGCCTCGTAACTCTGCCGTAGCCTCTCGAATCTTGTCTTTGGTAAATACGTTGTGTGTGGGGAATTCAACTCGCCCTGGGAAGTAAGTTTCACTGAACTTCTATGTTCGGACTTGCTCTGCCAGGGTTGGCTTATATGCTTCGTTCTTAGTGAAGTAAATGTCACGGAACTTCTATGTTCGTAATTCGACAGTGTATTTCGTTGTTTAAACTGTTTTACCGAATGCCTAGGTCAGCCAGGTTCACCCCGCTTTCTTTGCCTCTCTTCTTGCGCGGTTCTTTAACTCCCTCAGCCTCTTGTAAATTCTTCATGCTCAGGTAGTAGCATTTGCGGGCTGCTCCCAAGTCATCTTGCAGGGTTACAATCCTGTTGCCCAAGGAGTAAGACTTCACCTTCAGATGTACAGTTGAGGTTACTGTTCCCAGTTTGCCTAGTGTCGGCCTCCCAATTATGCACTGGTATATTGATTTGCATGGGAGGACTAGGAATGGGGTATTTACAGTTCGACATAACAGTTTCACCATCTGGGTCTTCATAAGTGACCATCAGTTCGACGTGGCCAAGTGGCTCGACTGTTGATCCATTGAAACTAGTCAGTGGAGTTCCATGGTAAGGAGTGATGCCGTCAGTAGAGATGTGCAACACTTTCAACAAGTCCTCAAAGATGATGTCCGCGGAGCTACCCGGATCGACCAAGATACTTCGCACTTCGACATTGGCCATGATAGCGGAGATCAGTAGGGGGACGTATTTGTTGGGTTTTCCATCCAGCAGATCTTGGTCTACAAAGGTTAGGGGTGGCCTGGATGGTCCCTCCATGGGCTTCGAAGTTGAGGCAACATTTATGATTTCCTTCTACCTTTTCTTCATTGATTTTCTTGTCAGGTCGCCTTCTAAAAAGTCTCCTACGAGGATGAGCATGGCGTCTGGCCTTCCTTTGGATTTCCGGGCGTCTGTCCTTTTGGAGGCGTCACTGTCATCATCCTCTGCAGCTTTGGTGATCTCGCTGGCCATTGCCTTGCCTTTGTGGGGTGATCTGGATCTCTTTCGGGGCACCACTAGTCTCGCCCTTCTCTTTCTTTACTTACTGCAAGAGTTTTCCCCTTTTGACTAGCTCTTCGTCGTCATCTTTCTGAGCACGACAACCATTGGTATCCTGCCCATTGCTCCGGCGGTAGCGACAATGCTTATCTGAAGGGTTCTGTCCCTCATTCAGCACCAAAGTCTCTGGCCTCTTGATGTTTCTGACTCTATGTTTGCACACTCGGCAAAGATCTTAGCTTGAGATGTGTTCAGGAGGGTGTGCTCGCCCAAACGACGCGGTCGGATTTCACGCTGTCCTCCTCCAGCATCCCTCTTGGTTCTGGAGTCGTGAGGCCCTTCCTTGTCATTTCTGTCCTTTGCTGCTTGGTAAACCATAAAATTTTCCCCCTAGTCCATAAACTTCGGCGACCTTCGGAGGAATTTGCCCAAGTCTCGATCTGAGGCGATGTCTCCTACGGGGCTCGGCTCGGCTTCGGGACCTCCGTCGAGAGTTAGAGGACGCGAGTGATGAACTCCTGAATGGAAAGTCGTTCAATCATTGTCGAACTACTTCGTGCGAACATGCCTTTGAGAGATGTATTCGCAAATCCATTGTCTTGGGAGGATGGTCTTGACTTGAACCTGTTGTTGAGGTTGAATATTCATGCTTGCACTCAAAGAAGGCATCAACACGTGTTGACGAGCATATGTGGAGCATTGATGCTTGGTGAGCATGAATAGGCGCATGAGCATGTAGTAAAACTTGATTGGGTCGAACCCCCGTGTTGCAGCATCATGCTTTAGGCGCAGAGCCTATTCATGCTTGAGCTGCCTAGTATTGGCCACATATTCTCTGCAACACGTGTTGGCCACAACACGACGCGACGCACACCATGCACGGATAGATTGAGGCGTAGCGCCTATTCTTTATCATCCCCAAGCAACGACGCGACGCACACCAGCAGCTCTCGACGCGGCGCACACCAGTAGGAAGCAGCAGGCTTTGACGCGGCGCACCTTGCAGGCCGAGGCGCGACGCGCACCAAGGCTCTTGACGCGACACAAATATCCCTTTGGAAGACACAGCGACTCAAATCTCCCTTTGGTGCGGCACGACGCAATTCTTCTGAGGCGAGTCCCTGACTGGGTTTGTGCGACATTATTCGATACCTTCTTAATAGGCCTGTCTTGCAAAGAAGACTTGTAAAGTGGGCCATTAAGATAAATGCTTTCGCTTTAACGCATGTACCTTTAAGGGCTGTCAAAGGACAGGCCCTGGATGATTTCCTAGCTCAACACCCTTGAGTGGAAGTGTATGATATACCAACCGAGCCCATCAACTACTTGGGGTTAAAAACTTGGGTCCTCATGTTTGACGGTTCAAGCACTCAAACAATGGCAGGTGTTGGTATAGTGATCACTAGCCCTTGTGGTAAGACATGGAGGTTCATGTGCAGGATAAGAGATCAAGCTTCCAATAATCAGGCTGAGTATGAAGCCTTGATCATGGGACTTGATATCTTGGCCACCATGAAATCCCATTATGTAGAGGTAAAGGGGGATTCCCAGCTGGTGATCAAACAAATCACTGGGGAGTACAAGTGCTACAACGCAAAGCTCAAGCAGCTAAGGTCCTCGGCTCATAACTTGTTAAAGTTGTTTGCCGATGTCGTGATCATATACGTCCCTAGAAATGAGAATCAAGAGGCAAATGACTTGGCCCAACAAGCCTCGGGGTATAAGGAGATGGTGACCGAGGTACTACAGCAAGATGTCGTGGTACCAGCTGAGGCTGATCCCGCCGATGCTTGGATCGAAGTGTTGTCGGGATACCTCCGTGACCCAACGGCTAACGCTAACTTCAAGGTAAAGCAGATGGCCCTCAAATATATTGTGATAGAGAACGAGCTTTACAAAAGAAGCGCCAATGGGGTGTTGTTACTGTTGCGCCCGAAAAATCCGGTTTGGGACTTTTCATTTGACAACGCGGAAGAAGTTTGGAGCCGCCACCAATATTTTTATTTTAGGACCAAAACATTGAAAAAAAGTCCTTGAAAAGGCGGATGGTCTTTTGAAAACGTAGAGATGTAGGTTCGGGGGTCGGTTAGGTATGGGGAAGGTATTAGCACCCCGCACCTCCTTTCTACCGAAAGGGAATCATTAACTTGATGTGTGGTTTAGGCAAAAGTTTGAGTTGAAAGCAATTTATTCTACTTCTTTTCTTTTCTTTTCCTTAAGGTTTGTTTTATTGAAAACAGGAGGGAAGAAGAATATTTTTGGTTATCTTTGAAAATCAGGACAAAACAAAGATTTTTTAAGAGTGTGCTTGACAGGACAGGACCCCGCTCCTACGTATCTCTCGGTGCGATGGAGAATTCAAAGCTACATATATAGTTCTCGGTTTTTGGTTTTGAAAACGGCTTAAGGGGTTTTTCGCAATTGGGTGAGCGTTTGTGAAGACCGAACAACAACGGTTAGAATGGCCTCACTACTAACTCTTTTGAAAATGAAATCATCATTAATGACCTAAACGGCAACGGCGCGATTGGTCATCAGTGACAATTGGTTTTACTTTTGAGGAATAAGTTTTCGAAAATAGGATTGAGCTTTTGTGAAGACCAAACAACAACGGTTAGAATGGCCTCACTACTAACTCTTTTGAAAACAAAATCATCATTAACAACCTAAACGGCAACGGCGCGATTGGTCGTCAATGACAATTTATTTTATTCTTGTTTTGAAAATAAAAGGGTTTTCTTTTATTAATGAATCTAGGAAAGAGGTTTTAAAAAAAAAGTAGAACACTTCAAATCAATTCTAAATCCATAACCAAATGCAAATGAATGAACAAGATTCATACTTCAGCAATCAAGCAATCATGAACATATTATTCATCAACCAAGATTAAGCATGCCAATACAATCAAGGGATTCAATTATCAAAGATGCAAAACAAAGTTCTCAAAGCAATTGTGTTGTGTGGGTGAGAATTGCTACGGGACGGGCAACAATCTCAAAGGAGTGTATTTACCCTAATGACTCTATGCTACAACAAGCAAGTAGGCTTACGTCTTCATTAGGAGGTCATACATGTAGAAAGGATGGCACACAATTAAGTCAAGACATTTAAATGGCACCATGAACAAAAGAATGCAATTGATCATAAGCATAGGATATTCTTAGTTTAAATGAGTAAGCATGTGGATATGAATGCACGGTTGGGTGATGATGCATGAGCATACAAGGAATGAATGAGCATTATTGAATGCAATTTTGTTTGATTTTGAAGTAATTGACATGGCATGAATGCATGAACATTTGGTTATTGAATGCAAGACATGATATTAATGAATGCATGAACATTTAAGAATGAATGCAAGGCATAACACTATTGAATGTATAACATACTTGTTTATGAATGTATGTATGGCATACAAGGATGCATAAACATGTGATAGAATAAAAGAATGCAAGATGCATAAGCATATAAGAATGCATGAACATGCGAGTATATGGGAGTATGCAAGTATTAGTGTGCAAGCATGAGAGTGTGTTGCATGGATGATGTGAATAGATGAAATGCAAAGCTTAAAAATGTTTTGGTAAGAAGTAGTAAAAAGTTAGAGTAAGGATGTAGTAAAAATGTTTTGATGAATGAAGGTAAAAATGTTTCAATGAATGAGGTAAAAACTCTTAGTAAAAACTTAATGAAGTGGTAAAAGTAAAATGGTAAAATCTTTTTATGTTTTAGGTGAATAGTTAATGAATAGGTAAAAACCAAAGTGGTAAAATCTTTTTAGGTTTTTTGGTAAAAAGTTAATGAAGTGGTAAAGACCAAAATGGTAAAAAGTAAACAAACACAATTGCATAACTTGCACTTGCCCAAACACAATCAAAATGACAATTTTCAAGCAATCAAAGAGGGCAAAAATAGGCCTTATGGCCGAATGCATAGCAAGGAAAACTCAAGCACAAATTTCATCATGTTCTTGCAACCAAATCACATCAATGAGCATAAGAACATAAACCCTAGGATCTACCCATACATTTGATGCTCAAACAATTGTCATTCCATCATTTATTTCAACTCAAAATCAAAGGAAATGCAAGAACAATAAAAACCCTAATTTCTACCTATGAACCTAAAAGCATAATTGGCTAGATCCACTTTTTTTATTTAACTTAAACACCATAAATGAACAAAGAAATGCATGAACCACTAAAAACACTACATGGCCGAAACCTTTTTTGAAAGAAAGTGATGTTTTATTTCATGAACTTTAGTGAAAATGTGTAAAAATGCAAGGGAAACTAATCAAGTAGAAGAACAACTCCTTCAAGGCCAAGGACCCATCTCAAACACCCAAGGCTCCCTAAGTCCTTGTCAAAATGTTTGAAATGGATCCTCAAAGCAACAACAACAAGCAATCAAGAAGGAGTTGGGAGTAGAAGAGAGATTATGCAAGAAGAACTAAAGATGAGATGCAAAGTTTCAAAGCTTACCTCAAAATCACAAAGAAATGAAGAAGGAGATGATATGAACACAAAGATTGCTAGCTCTTAGCAATTTGATGATGCAACCTTGAAGAGAATGGAAGGAATGATGATGATCTAACAAGAAAATGGAAGATTTGATGGTGAAAAATTGAAGAAAATATATGGAAGAGAGGGGAAGAGGCTACGGTTTTGGGGTGAGGAAGGAGAGGGAGAGGAGATGTTTTTGGTGTGCTAGGGTTTTAGTGTAGGAGAATGAGAGGCCAAAGGATCCTTAGGTGTGGGAATGAGGGAGTATTTATAGAGTTATTTTAGGTTTAGGGACAATTGGGTCATTGGCCTTACTAAGTGCTCTAGGATTGAGTTTTAAAATTAAATGGAGGGTTAGGATTAAAGATCACTTGGATTGAGGGTATTGAGAAAACACAAAAGGTGAGAGTGAGAGAGTGGGGGCGAAAATGAGGGAAGGGAGTGAGAGTTTTTTTGTAAAAAAACTTGTCTTATTTTAGGAATAATGTGAGGCAAAAATAGGGTTAGGGGTATGATTGGGATGGAATGTTACCAAAGAGGAAAATTGGTGTTTCCTTATGAAGAGGTTAGTGTAAGTGAGTGAGGTTATTTACAAAAAAAGGGCATGAATCTTCATGAGAGTGAGTGAGAATTGGTGATATGCACCAAAGGATAAGGTTTAAGGATGGTACAAGGCATATTCCTTCAAGATAAGGAATAATAGTACAATAGAAGAGTGTGGAAGAATTTTGTGAGAGGGAGAGAGAGAGAAGGAATTTCGAAATTGTGGGGAGGGAGAGAGAGAGAGGATTTCGAAATTGTGAGGGGAGAGAGAGAGAGAGAGAGAGAGAGAGAGAGGAAAAAAAAAACTTGTTTTTGGTCTTTTGTCTTATTGAGAACACTTCCTTCTTTTGAGTTTTTGAATTTTGAGCATGGAAGTAATAGTGCACCTATTGGAAATGTGTCACATATTTTTTTGGGCACCATAAAATATCCTTCTAATCACTCATGGCAATAAAAATTGTCATTTATTAATTGAGGAATATTTAATAGTCTTTTTTCTTTTTTTATGCACTAAAAATAGGAAAAATGCATTTTTAATTATTTTGGACTAGGACTTTCTTTCCAAAAATTATACAAAAATTACCCTTGGTAGAGTAACATGTATGCCACATCCTTGACTTGGTCTTGGTCCAAAAATAATTAATTTGCTTTTATTTAAATGCCCGAAAATGCAAAAATATGCACTATTTTATTTTCCGAAATTCCTAAAAATTAAGAAAAATATTTTTGACTTAGGCGGACAAAATTGGGGTATGACAGTTACGCTGCCTCAAGAGGAAGGATGCTTATATGGTAATGGCTCAAGTGCACAAGGGGATGTGTGGTTCCCACAAATATGGCCCCATCATGAAGTGGCTCATCTACAGACACAGATACTATTGGTCAACGATCACGACTAATTGTTTCCAATTCGCGAAGGGCTGTGAGGTTTGTTAGCTGCATGGGTGATAACCATCATTTATGATGGTTATTACTCGCCTTTTTAGCTTGAATTTAAGGGATTTAATAAACTTGTTGTGTGAATTATAATGTAATTATGTGTTTAGGGTAGAAATAATGGTGCAGGAAGGAATTGGTTTAATTTGGGCATATTGATGCCCTTAGTGCATTTAATTGTGTTTCGTGTCAATGCTGCAGCAGCAGGTGCGTGCGCAATAGTGGAATTGCAGAAGATGAGAGAGAAAGCTCAAGGGGAGTGCGGAAAACACGGAAATCAAGGCAAGGACAGGTGTCAGAGCTGTATGGCACGGAAAGATATTTCCTATTGAGGAATTCCCATGATTGCCCTTGAACCAAGGACGCATTTCCTTAAAGGGCCCTCATTCTAGGGTTGCGTGCAAGAGAGACACTATATAAGGATGCTTCCCTTTCTTCATTAGTATGCTCTGCCGTCAATAGGAAGTTTAGAGATAGCTCCTCATAGCGTGCTTAGCTCACCATTGTCACCCATAAGTTTTATTGCTGAGACCATTGCGACAGCATTACTTGGAATTACAATTCTTTTGGTGGATTTTTACTAGAAGAGCTGGAGCAGACCTCCATCACTACTACTGGAGTTTCTTCACTGTTTCATCTTGATAATATCATTTCTTCCCTAAGAATTTGTAATATGACTTCTACTCTTTTGTCTAAGTTGTTTTCCATGTTTTGTAAGCTCAATATGAGCTAATTTCTCATAGTTGAGATGCTGGATCTAATGTAACTAGATTTTCTATGCTATTTATGAAGTATATTTAATGTTGTGCATTTTACCTTGTGTGTGATAATATTTTCATTTTAGAGTAGGATTGGCCGTCTATTCTAAATAGCATTTACGAATTCAGAGACGGTTTGTAAATTAATCTCACAAGGTAATATGGGTAGTAGGCATCAATGAGAGATCTTGATGCTTCATACCTAACCCTGGAGATAGGAAGGTATAGCCCATAAGGTGAATACTGCCGGTGCTCAAGCAGCCTAGGAGGTATTTCTTTAGGGTTTAGAGATAAACTCTTGCAAGGAAAACCTAGTGTGAAGTATTCTAGAGAATGAAGTTTTATTGCTGCAGCACCTAATGCTGCAGCATTGAATATACCCTTAATAGCATTTTAATGAAGTTACTGAAGTGAATGCATCTCAGCTTGTTCTCATCACTGATTCTTAAACACCATTTCCATTATTTCTTATTGTTTATGTTACCCAAAATTTGTGTGTCATTTACTTTATTCACTAATTTGTTAGCAAAATTAAACTCTTGTATTTAACTAATTTCCTCGTGGGAACGATCTCACTTATCCTTTATTACTTGTTAAGACAGTGTATACTTGCACTAAGTTTTCACACAACAAGTTTTTTGGCGCCGTTGCCGGGGAACATTAGTTAAATTGATTGTTTAATTAGTTAGCAACTTAGTGCCTTTTGTTACTAATTCTGTTTGTGTTGTTTCTGTTGCTCCAGCGTTAGTTGCTGCTACATCTGTTGCTGCAGCATATGCATAGGCATAGACGCAACACTCCAGAATTCCAGTTGCACCCAGAGATAGAAAGACATTTTAGAAGTCTGAGAAGAGTTCACAGTACTCCAGGGCTTATTGAATTAGGGCGAGCTACTGCTATGGCTAGTCCTCCACCTACTGTTGATGGTGATATGACTTCACCACCTCCCTCAATTCAAGGTGAAGGTGATGGAGGGTACAGAAGACAGATTATTGATATGAATGTCATAGGAATGGCAAATGACAGGGACAGACCCATGAGGGATTATGCAGTTTTTGACCCTCAAACTATGCAAACAGGCATAGTGAGGCCAGAAATTGCTACAACCCATTTTGAGTTCAAACCCATTTTGAAACAATTTGTTGAGGTTTGCAGTAATTTCATTCTCCCTGGTGTTTCAGATGATGCTTTCAAACTGAAATTGTTTCCTTATTCCTTGAAGGATAGAGCAAAGGCCTGGCTTAACTCACTAGAGCCTAACTCTATCGCTACTTGGAATGAGATGGCAGAAAAATTTATGACAAAATATTTTCCTCCAATTAAGAATGCCAGGATGAGAAATGAAATTACCTCTTTTAAGCAAACTGAATTTGAAACTTTGTTTAAAGCATGGGAAAGATACAAAGATCTGTTGAGGAAGTGCCCACACCATGGTATTCCTGTCATCATTCAAATGGAGACCTTCTACAATGGATTGGAGCCCCAAACAAGGCTCATGCTTGATGCTTCATCTGGAGGAGTTCTACTCAAAGGATCTTACAATGATGCTTATAATCTTATTGAGGATATTGCTGCAAATAACTACCAATGGCCTACTGCTAGGTTAAGTGCTCAAAAGAAGGTGGCTGGTGTACATGAAGTTAGTGAGATCACTGGCTTGTCTGCTCAAGTGGCTTCACTATCAAATATGATCAAAAACATAAGTTCACCTAGTGCTGCCGCAACACATGCTGCAGCAACTGAAGCAACAGTAGCAGCAATTGAACCAGCTCCATGCGGTTCCTCTCCAAGTTGTGTTTATTGTGGAGGAGGTCATCTTTATGAGGAGTGTCCTGCGAATCCTATCTCAGTCAACTATGTTGGGTACAACAAGGGTAATAATCCATATTCAAACACCTACAATCCTGGGTGGAGAGATCATCCAAATTTCGGGTGGAGCAACAATGCTGCAGCAACACCTGCTGCAACAGCTACTCCAGCACCTGCTGTGCCACCCGGATTCCCTGCTCAATCAAGACAAGCTGCCCCTGCAACTGATAACTCTATGGAGGCCATGCTTAAGGCTTTCATGAATGAAACAAATACTCAATATCAGACACAAGGAGCTGCAATCAAAAATCTTGAAAATCAAATAGGCCAAATAGCTTCTGCTCTAACCCAAAGACCTAGTGGAGCATTGCCTTCTACTACGGAAGCTACATCATCCAAGGGTAAGGAATCATGCAAAGCTATATATCTAAGGAGTGGGAAGGATTTGAATGGGCCATCACTTGACACAGGTGGTGGTGACAAAAGAAAAGAAAAAGAATCTGAAAAAAAAGAAAAAGTTGAAAAAAATGAAAAAAAAAAGTAAGCCAGATGCGACAGCAAGTGATGCTGCAACATCTGATGCAACACCAGTGCCACCACTTGTGCTTGATCAAAATGTGCCACCTCCACCATTTCCTCAGAGACTGAAGAAGGCACAGCAAGACAAGCAATTTGGCAAGTTTCTTGAGGTGTTGAAACAACTGCACATTAATGTCCCTCTGGTTGAGGCTCTTCAACAAATGCCCAACTATGCAAAGTTCATGAAGGATGTCTTAACCAAAAGGAGGAGGCTAGGTGAATTTGAAACAGTAGCCATGACAGAAGAATGTAGTATGAATATGCAAAGCAAGCTTCCAAGCAAGCTGAAGGATCCAGGCAGTTTCACTATCCCATGTTCTATTGGTGAAACCTATACTGGTAGAGCTCTCTGTGACTTAGGTGCAAGCATCAATTTGATGCCTAAGTCTGTCTTTACTCAGTTGGGTATTGGAGTTGCCAGACCTACAACTGTCACACTCCAACTAGCAGATAGATCTATTGCTTACCCTGAAGGAATCATTGAGGATGTGCTGATAAAGGTAGATAAATTTGTTTTTCCAGCTGACTTTGTGATTTTAGATTTTGATGCAGATAAGGAGGTGCCTATCATACTTGGAAGACCCTTCTTGGCTACTGGCAAGACTCTAATTGATGTGCAGAAGGGAGAGTTAACTATGAGGGTCAATGATCAAGAGATCAAGTTTAATGTTATGAATGCCCTGAAGTTACCTGAAAAGGGAACTGAGGAGTGCTCCTTTGTGGTATCTTTAGACTCTGTAGTTCAGAAGCAGTTCAACAAGCAAAGTGACCATCTGGTGCAAGCCTTTGCAAGTGTGGATAAGAGTGAATTGTTGGAAGAAGGGCTGCTGCATGAAGAAGTTACTGTCAAGGAGATTTGGACTAAGCAATATGAGTCTCTAGAGCTTGAAGATTTTGATCTCAAGAAGAATGTGCCCTCAATAGAAAAACCCCCTACACTTGAACTGAAAGAATTGCCACAGCATCTTAAATATGTCTATTTAGGGGAAAATGATACATTGCCTGTGATCATTGCTTCTGATCTCTCTAAAAGTCAAGAGCATGATCTCATTACTACCCTAAAGAGGCATAAGAGGGCAATTGGGTGGCAAATGGCTGATATTAAGGGAATCAGTCCTACTATCTGCATGCACAGAATCATTCTTGAAGAAGGTGCTAAAAATAGCATTGAAGGGCAAAGGAGGCTAAACCCCATCATGAAAGAAGTTGTGAAGAAAGAGATTATCAAGTGGTTGGATGCTGGAATTGTGTATCCCATCTCTGACAGTGCATGGGTGAGTCCTGTGCAGTGTGTTCCCAAGAAAGGAGGGGTCACAGTGGTAGCCAATGAGAAGAATGAGCTTATCCCTACAAGAACTGTAACTGGTTGGAGGATTTGTATGGATTATAGGAAGCTCAACAAAGCCACAAGAAAGGATCATTTTCCCTTTCCCTTCATTGATCAAATGTTGGATAGACTTGCTGGAAAGGAGTTCTATTACTTTTTGGATGGCTACTCTGGTTACAATCAAATATCCATAGTACCAGAAGATCAGCAAAAGACTACTTTCACCTACCCCTATGGTACTTTTGCTTTCAGGAGAATGCCATTTGGGCTGTGTAATGCACCAACAACCTTTCAAAGGTGTATGATGTCAATTTTCTCTGAGTTTATTGAGAAATCAATGGAAGTGTTTATGGATGACTTCTCTGTTTTTGGGGAAACATTCCAACTATGCCTTGATAACTTAGAGAAAATTCTGGACAGATGTGAGGAGACCAATTTGGTGCTTAATTGGGAGAAATGCCACTTCATGGTTCAAGAAGGTATTGTGTTGGGTCAGAAAATTTCTAAGAAAGGTATTGAGGTTGATAAAGCTAAGGTGGAAGTAATTGAAAAGATGCATCCTCCAACCAATGTGAAAGGTGTCAGGAGTTTCCTTGGACATGCTGGGTTTTATAGAAGATTCATCAAGGACTTCTCCAAAATTTCTAAGCCTCTGTGTCAATTGCTGCAGCATGATACTCCATTTGACTTTGATGAAGCCTGTGCTGCAGCATTCCAGAAATTGCAGAATGCCCTGGTGACTGCACCTGTTATTGTCACTCCGGACTGGAGCAAGCCATTTGAGCTGATGTGCGATGCTAGTGATTACGCCATAGGTGCTGTCCTTGGCCAAAGGTATGGAAAAGTCTTCCATTCGATTTACTATGCTAGCAAAACACTTGTAGATGCTCAATTAAATTACACTACTACTGAGAAAGAATTGTTAGCTGTGGTTTTCGCATTTGATAAATTTAGATCATACTTAGTTGGCACCAAAGTGATTGTTTACACTGATCACTCAGCCATTAAGTATTTGATCACTAAGAAAGATGCAAAACCTAGGCTAATAAGGTGGGTTCTCCTCCTTCAAGAATTTGATCTTGAAATTAAAGATAAAAAGGGAGTGGAGAACCAGGCAGGTTGCTGATCATTTGTCTAGATTGGAAAATGAAAGTGCAGGTACATTTGGTGAAATCAAAGAACACTTTCCTGATGAGCACTTATTGGCTATAAGTGCTGCAGCAACTGATCCTGCAGCACCATGGTATGCTGACATAGTCAACTTCTTGGTTAGCAAGGTGGTACCATGTGACATGAATTATCATCAAAGGAAGAGGTTCTTTCACATTGTCAAGCAATATTTCTGGGATGAACCCTTCCTCTACAAAATCTGCCCTGATCAGTTGTTTAGAAGATGTGTGGCTGATGAAGAACAACAGCAAGTGCTACAGCAATGCCATGCTGCAGCATATGGAGGACACTTTGGAGGTATGAGAACAGCAGCAAAGGTGCTGCAATCTGGTTACTATTGGCCCACCATTTTCAAGGATGCCCATGAGTTAGTAAAAAAATGTGATAATTGCCAAAGGAGTGGGAACATTTCCAATAAGCAAGAAATGCCTCTAACCAACATCTTAGAGATAGAACTCTTTGATGTTTGGGGCATGGACTTTATGGGACCTTTTCCCCCTTCATTTGGCAATGTTTACATCCTTGTGGCTGTGGACTATGTATCAAAGTGGGTTGAAGCAGTGGCTTTGCCTAACAGTGATGCTAAGTCTGTTAGCAAGTTTTTACAAAAGAATATTTTCACAAGGTTTGGTACTCCAAGGGCCATAATTAGTGATGAGGGAACTCACTTCTGCAACAAATTGATTGAAACTCTTCTAGCCAAGTATGGGGTAAAGCACAAAATTGCTACAGCATATCATCCCCAGACCAGTGGCCAAGCTGAGTTATCCAATAGAAAAATCAAGAGAATACTTGAAAAGATGGTAGGACCTACAAGAAAGGAGTGGTCAAATCATTTAGATGATGCTCTGTGGGCATACAGAACTGCTTTCAAGACTCCTTTAGGAATGTCTCCATACAGATTGGTTTATGGCAAAGCTTGCCACCTGCCTTTAGAGCTCCAATACAAGTCTCACTGGGCCATAAAAAAGCTAAATTTTGATCATGCTAAGGCAGGGGAAGCTAGGCTATTGCAATTGAATGAATTAGAAGAAATGAGGTATTTTGCCTATGAGAGCTCTGAATTGTACAAGGCAAAGACCAAGACTTGGCATGACAAGAGGATTCAAAAAAGGGAGCTTAGGGAGGGTGACCAGGTGTTACTATTCAACTCAAGACTCAGATTGTTCCCTAGAAAACTCAAGTCAAGATTGTCAGGACCTTTCAAAATTGAGAAGGTGTACCCCCATGGTGCTGTAGATTTGTATTGTGAAGAGAGGAAGCAGCATTTCAAAGTAAATGGTCAGAGGGTAAAGAAATATTATGGTGAACCAGTGGTGAGAAGCAAAATCACCACTGAACTGCAAAACCCTTAATCTTGAAGGGAAGTCAGGCTGGGGACTCTTAAACCAAGCGCTACTGGGAGGCAGCCCAGGGTTTTATTCTAATAAACCAGTGTGTTGTTGTCTTGTGTTTGTTTTGCAGGTTAATGGTCTGGCAATTTGAAGTTTGAGGGTGTGGCAGCAATCAGTGCTGCAGCAATGCTTCAAGCACTGTTGCTGCAGCAGTGAGTAGCAGTTATGAGAAAATAAAATAATTGAAGTTATGGTACCAAGATCTGATGAGTCATCAGCGAGTGGTCAAATCAAGTCAGAAACCGTCCCATCGCTCAATCCTAACCATCCACATACCCCATGACCCAACGGCTATTTGCGAAAGTAAAAGTGTAACTCCATTTCCCAATAAAACCGTCCAATCCCATTACTTATAACCACCCACTCCCATTCACTTCCCTCACCGAAACCACCTCTTTTTTCTCAAAGCCCCCATCGTAACCGCCTCCGAACCTCTTCACAAATTCTTCCCTACTCTCGAACGAAACCACCATGACTAGAACCAAGGCTAGTGCTTCCAAATCCTCTGGTAAACACCAATCAAACCCTGGCCGTGGTGAATCGAGCCAGATGCGAAGAAGAAGCCTCAAGAATCAAGAAGTGAGCGAATCTGAGAAGTTCCAGAACATGAATTTCTGGGCAGAACGAGGCCTCGAAATGAAAGGAGCTTCTGATGCGTTCACATCCATTGTGAACGCATTAGGCTGGGAAAAAATGGTGCAGCATCCTAAGTTCTTCTACGCTTCTGTAGTTCGTGATTTCTATGAAGGAATTCTGCCTCCGAAGGATGGAAAGCAAAGATTTGTGTCTAAGGTGCGCGGGGTGGCTGTGGATTTTGACTCCCTAGCAATCAATGCAAGCTATGGGTTGGATTTTCATAGTCCTGCCTTCGGGAATGCTGTTGCTAATTGGAGAAAGAAAGAGATGGAAGGAGTGAAGAGAACCATTTCTATGCCCGGAACACCATGGGAGCCATGCAGTGCTAATGAATTCAAGATCAAGAGGCAATACTTGACTCACGATGCAAAGGTCTGGTTCAACTTCATCAAGCAGTACCTATTGCCTACCTCTCATGCCACCAACTTAAAGAAAGAAAGAATGATGCTGTTGGATGCTATTCTGAGCAAAAAGAATGTTGATATTGGACGGTTGATTTGTAGGGAAATCATGATTTGCAAAGGTAAAACTGCGGGTTATTTGTTTTTCCCTTGCCTGATAACTTCTCTGTGTATAAATGCTGGTGTTGAAGTTCTGGGAGAACAGAAAAGTTTCCCCATGGCTGCATTTCCTACAGTGTTAAGGGAAAAGAACATTGCTGCAGCATCTGGTGATCCCACTATGCTGCCGCAATTCATGCTGCAGCAACGGGCTGTTTGGGAATTTATGAAGAAACAGCAGAATTGGATAGGTGCTGTACTAGCTGCTAATTTGAAGGATCTGCCTGATGTGGAAGCACCAGCATTCCCAGAATGGGTGCTAGAGGAAGACATTATGGAACCAGAAGCTGTGGAAAAAGAAGTAAATGTGGAAACTGAAGCAGAAGTGGTAGTTGAAAAGAAGAGGAAGAGACGGGAAATAAAGAAAGGAAAGAAGAAACAGAATGAGCCGGTGGAAGAAGAGGAGATGCTGGAATCAGATGATGAATCACTGAGTGAAGAGGATAAAGACCAGTACAAGGAGATCTTGGCGGAGCTGAATAAGGAAAGTGATGAGGAGGACCCTGATACATCTGAAGAGGAGGAGGAGTGTGATGAAGCTGAAGGTGAAGAAGAAGAGAAGAGTGAAGAAAGTGCAGAAGTTGATGGATCTGATGCTTCTTCTAAGTTTGAGGGAGACCCCAATGCTCCACTTGATGACCCCCTACCTCCATCCAGCACCGCACAAAGCCAACCACCACCAGCCCCACAGTCTGACCCAGTGCCCTCATCAACCAAATCACCCATCCCTGAACCCCAACCTCAACCCAAAACACCTACCCCTCCACCACAAACACCTGCCACCCAGACCACTCCTGATGTGTCATCTGTCACTGCTACTCCTGATGCTGCAGCAACTATGGATGCTACAGCAAGTTCTGAAATGCTGGTGTCGCCTAAGCAGAAAAGGTCAAAGCGAATTACCAAGAAAAGGAAGACTGAGAGGGTACCTGAGGAAGCTAAGATCAATGAGGAAGCAAGACCTGCGATGAATGAGAAAGAAGATAACTCCGTGATTGCTGCAATCATGCAAGGAATAGCAACTGCTGCAGCAAATGAGGCCATAGCAAAGGCATCTGCTGATAGGATGAAGGCTGAAGCTGCCAAGAAAGCCAAAGAGGCTAGGGAATTCGTGCTTGCCCACAAGAAGGCAAGTGTTTCTGACGCTGGTCCTGTTGTTGCAGATACAGGATCAGTGCTGCAGCAACAGAAACCACGACTGTCCCGAAGCTATCTGGGGCTAAATCTTCCAGGCCTGCATCCAAGAAGCAAGGAAAGAGTACTCCAGTGCGTGCCAGCCCCAGAACTAAACCAGGAACTCCTGCACCCTAATCTCATGTGTTCCAATTTTAGTATTGTTTTAATATGCTTTTAATTTCTGTTTCTGCTTTAGTATGTGCTGTTCAAATAAACCTGTTTCTGTTTTTATTGTGGTTCATCTTATGTTTAGTCTGTGCCTGTTGTGTTTTATTTGCTGTCCTGTACCTCTCTCCCTTTAGTTTAATTGCAGTGAGGACACTGCACAGTTCTAAGTGGGGGGAGCTATACACTTGGCCTGTACTCTGTTAGTGCAAATAAAAGTTAATGAATCTTAAAATTTTAGAGGTAGAGTTGAGCAAAAACTTAATGATGAAATGGTGAGAAAAGAGTGAATAAATACCCACTGTTAGTGAGTGAACTAGTTTACTTCTGCTCCAGCACTTGAACTTGAATTTAGGTAGGAATTTAGTGAACTAAAGACGATCTGAAACTAGGCTAGTGTTGGTAGACCTAGGGATTTGCTAAACTTCTACTAAAAACTTAGGGCAGCATAAGAAACTAAGTTTGGGGGTTCTCTGAGATATATTAAGGCAAAGCATGAAGGAATGCAGTGCTGCAGCAACACCTGCTGCATCAATGCTGAGTTATGTGCACATAGTTTTAGGGCATGTAAATTTGAATCTGAATGAAAATGCAAGGCATCAAGTCTGTAAATATGTAATGTGCTGCAATTGCCTGTTGTGCAATATATATATATATATATATATATATATATATATATATATATATATATATATATATATAATAATAATAAAGGCATTGTAGTACAAAATCAAGTCAAAAAGTGTGAACAAAATACAATTCTGAGTCTGTATTGCTGCAGCAATGTTAATGTGAGGATTGAATAAGTGCACTATCTTAAAAGTTCTGGATTGCTGCATCAAAGCCCTTAATCAAGCTCAACCCCCCTTGCTGAGTATGAATTGTTAGTCTGCCCTTCTTTTTGAAAAAAGTTGTTAGCTGTCCCAAAAGAAAACCTCTCTATGTCTTAGCTAAGTGAAATCTTGAACCTTGCTATGTTCTGAACTAAATTAAGTGTCACACACACACTATTGAGCAGGAATAAGCTAGGGAACTCAGTACTCAGAAGGGTTGCAATTGAGTGATAGTCTGAAAGTTGATGCTCAACTTGATTCCTCTTAATGCTTCATATTTGATTTGATTCATTGGCTGTGTTTGCTTATTAACAGTTGTGCTTGCCTGTGTCAAATGTCATTGCTTGAGGACAAGCAACGATTCAAGTTTGGGGGTGTGATAACCATCCTTTATGATGGTTATTACTCGCCTTTTTAGCTTGAATTTAAGGGATTTAATAAACTTGTTGTGTGAATTATAATGTAATTATGTGTTTAGGGTAGAAATAATGGTGCAGGAAGGAATTGGTTTAATTTGGGCATATTGATTCCCTTAGTGCATTTAATTATGTTTAGTGTCAATGCTGCAACAGCAGGTGCGTGCGCAATAGTGGAATTGCGGAAGATGAGAGAGAAAGCTCAAGGGGAGTGCGGAAAACACGGAAATTAAGGCAAGGACAGGTGTCAGAGCTGTATGGCACGGAAAGATATTTCCTATTGAGGAATTCCCATGATTTCCCTTGAACCAAGGACGTATTTCCTTAAAGGGCCCTCATTCTAGGGTTGCGTGCAAGAGAGACACTATATAAGGATGCTTCCCTTTCTTCATTAGTATGCTCTGCCGTCAAGAGGAAGTTTAGAGATAGCTCCTCATAGCGTGCTTAGCTCACCATTGTCACCCATAAGTTTTATTGCTGAGACCATTGCGACAGCATTACTTAGAATTACAATTCTTTTGGTGGATTTTTACTAGAAGAGCTGGAGCAGACCTCCATCACTACTACTGGAGTTTCTTCACTGTTTCATCTTGATAGTATCATTTCTTCCCTTGGAATTTGTAATATGACTTCTACTCTTTTGTCTAAGTTGTTTTCCATGTTTTGTAAGCTCAATATGAGCTAATTTCTCATAGTTGAGATGCTGGATCTGATGTAACTAGATTTTCTATGCTATTTATGAAGTATGTTTAATGTTGTGCATTTTACCTTGTGTGTGATAATATTTCCATTTTAGAGTAGGATTGGCCGTCTATTCTAAATAGCATTTACGAATTCAGAGATGGTTTGTAAATTAATCTCACAAGGTAATATGGGTAGTAGGCATCAATGAGAGATCTTGATGCTTCATACCTAACCCTAGAGATAGGAAGGTATAGCCCATAAGGTGAATACTGCCGGTGCTCAAGCAGCCTAGGAGGTACTTCTTTAGGGTTTAGAGATAAACTCTTGCAAGGAAAACCTAGTGTGAAGTATTCGAGAGAATGAAGTTTTATTGCTGCAGCACCTAATGCTGCAGCATTGAATATTCCCTTAATAGCATTTTAATGAAGTTACTGAAGTGAATGCATCTCAGCTTGTTCTCATCACTGATTCTTAAACACCATTTCCATTATTTCTTATTGTTTATGTTACCCAAAATTTGTGTGTCATTTACTTTATTCACTAATTTGTTAGCAAAATTAAACTCTTGTATTTAACTAATTTCCTCGTGGGAACGATCTCACTTATCCTTTATTACTTGTTAAGACAGTGTATACTTGCACTAAGTTTTCACACAACAATGGGCCGATCCAAGGAGTACTTGCGTCAAGATCCACCCCATTGTCAAACCCTGGCCGTTCAGAGGGCAGGCCTTGGACCTAATTGGCAAGATATACCCTCCGAGCTCGAAGGGCCATGACTTCATTATTGTAGCTACCGATTACTTCACCAAATGGGTGGAAGTCGTACCGCTGGGGAGTGTTAATTAGACTGCGGTGATCAAATTCATAGAGAACCAAATCATATATAGATTTGGGATCCCCGAGACCATCACGGCCGATCAAGGTACAATGTTCACAGGAGAACAAGTGGTGACCTTTGCACAAGAGTATAGCATCAAGATGAGACACTCGTATCCTTACTATGCCCAAGCTAATGGACAAGTCAAGGCTACCAATAAAATCATCATCGAGCTCATCAAGAAAAACATCAAGGACAAACCTCGACGGTGGCACGAAACCCTCAATGAGGTCCTATGGGCCATGAGGAATTCCAAGTTTACCGCCACGGGGGCAACTCCCTATCGTTTGGTATATGATCAGGATGCCGTGCTGCCACTTGAGATTAGTGTGGCATCATTGAGAGTGGCTCGGCAACACTCTCTCAGCATGGATGAGTACCAACAGGCCATGTTGATGGAATTGGACTCGGTAGATGATGACAGACGGGCTTCCCTCAGTAGGATAGAGATAAATAAAGCCAAAATGGCCCGTGCCTACAACAAGCGTGTTAAGCCATAAAAGTTTGTTGAAGGTGACATTGTTTGGAAAACTATTCTGCCACTTGGAAGGAAAGATCCCAACTTCAGCAAGTGGTCCCCGAATTGGGATGGGCCTTATATTATAAGCGAAGTATTCAACGGTGGAGCGTACCGTCTTATTACGTTAGATGGAGAAGAGTTCGTAACGAAAATTAACGGCAAATATCTTAAAGCATATTATCCTACTCTATGGGAAAGTATGCAAAGAAAAGAGAACTGGTAAATAAAAGTCACAATTGTCAGAATGGCACACCACATACCGGCGGCCTAGTAAAGAGTTAGAACTACTCATCTGCTACAACTTTATCTGCCACAGCCCTCGCAATAACCTCCGCAGTAACCTCATCTGCTACAGCCTCCGCAATAACAACATCTGATGCAGCCTCATCTGCCTCTGCAGCTGCATCCTCACCTAGCATCTCCAGGCTCTCGGAGGGGAGATCCGTTGGCAGGCATGCTTCTGATACTGGCGCCCTCACCTCATTGTCAGCGTCGATCCCTGTGGCCTACGAATGCCTCGGCTATAAAGGCGTTGTCAGAGGGTGAAGGTTCTAGAGAAAGGGGTTGCTTACCTGCCTCAGCCTCGTCATCTGTTTGAGCTAAAGGTAACTCCTCAATCTCCAGGACTGGTGAGGAGAGGGCTTGCTCGTAGGATGTCCGCAGGATACCCCATCCATTGACTGCTTGCATAAGAGCCTCCCGACTCTTTTCAGGATCAGTTTCTAAGCCAGGTCGTTGGGGAAGTAGGAGTGCAAGGTGTGGATCCAGGGCAGAGTTGCGATGGAAAAGCTGGACAATATCAAAGGTGATGGTTGAGAGTTTGCTAGCGGCTGTGGAGTGCTGAGGGGTAAGGGAGGCCAGTTCAAGCTGAAGAGAACCTATCTGATCTTCAATGGCTTGCATCCTGCATGCAATCCTCTCATTCTCGGCTGACGTAGCACACTTGTTTTGGTTGAGGGAAACAAAGGCAGCCCGATAGCCAATCTTTTCGGTCTGAAGAGATTCCAATTGATGTAAGGAGAATTAGGCCCGATCCTGGGTAGCTTTGGCTCGACCATATAAACTTGAAATGTACCCAAACTGCATTGATATCTCCCTTAGAACCTGTTTCTTGGCAGAAGGGACATTGGAAGAGCTGGAAAGCTGGAATAGTGAAGCCCTGAGATCTGCTACTTGGTCAGGGTCAGTTGGGATCACTGGGGCGTCAAGGCTAAGGAAGTAACGTTCCAGCTCTTCCACAGTCACGTCTGGTGTAGCAAGGGCCTCAGGATAGGGAGCGATGGAAGGAGCGGCTTCCTCAAAGGAAGGAGGATCGGCCACCACAGCATCACGGACATGTCCCTACAAGAAGGAATGATAAGAAAGAGTGGTGATAGCCACGAACGAAGAAACGTAGAGGTTAGGGAGGATAACATACAGAGCTTGAACTTGGACTGATGCGAACTTGAGCATGAGGGGATGGAGGTGATTCCACCGAAGTGCGGAATCTCTGCAGGGGTATTCGAAAATTAGAAAAATAAATGGCGAATTAAAACGCCTAAGGAATGTATGAGACACCAAACAATGCATATGGAATGTATGAGACACCATGAATAATGCACCAGAGACAATCAACAACAATATCAACAAATGGTCATAGACCCATCACCTATCACCTTAGCCCATGAAAGAGGCACATCACCTGTTACATCATCACCAATAACACCAACACCTATAGTACAGTCTAACAACATGACCGTAACATCAACAACCACCGACACCAAAAACACCAATAGATTTACAACAAACAACAACATTAATTTTTAGCAACAGCAACATTGGTTCACAGCAACAGTAACAGTTATTTTATAGCAACAGCAACAGTTCCTTTACAGCAACAGCAACATTCATTTTACAGCAACAGCACATTTATTTTACAGCAATAGCAGCATTTATTTTACAACACACAGCACCTTAACTCACAGCAACAGCAACATTTATTTTATAGTAAACAGCAACATTAATTCATTTTACAGCAACAGTAGCAGACAGAAACTGGCGCCCAGCAACAGGGCGCCTAGCAGGCAACGGCAACAGCAGAAACTGGCGCCCAGCAACAGGGCGCCTAGCAGGCAACAACAACCACCAGAAACTGGCGCCCAGCAACAGGGCGCCTAGCACAACAGCAACACAGCAGGAACTGGCGCCCAGCAACAGGGCGCCTAGCAGGCAACAGCAACAACAGAAACTGGCGCCCAGCAACAGGGCGCCAAGAGAGACAGCAGCGCAACAGGAACTGGCGCCCAGCAACAGGGCGCCTAGTGCAACAATGACATCAACAGACATGGCGCCCAGCAACATGGCGCCTAGGACAAGAGTGGCACCAACAGACTTGGCGCCCAGGAGCAGGGCGCCTGGCACAATAGGCAACACAACAGACTTGGCGCCCAGGAGCAGGGCGCCTAGCACAACTGGCAACAACAACAGATTTGGCGACCAGGAGCAGGGCGCCTAGCACAACTGGTAACAACCACAGATTTGGCGCCCAGGAGCAGGGCGCCTGGCACAACAGGCAACACAACAGATTTGGCGCCCAGCAACAGGGCGCCTAGCACAACCGAAGCAACAACAGTCTTGGCGCCCAGGAGCAGCGCGCCTAGGGCAACAGCATCAACATCAGACATGGGAACGTCACTGGGCGCCTAGGGCGCCTTTCACAGCAACGCAGAACCGCACAAGACCACACTGGGCGCCTGGGGCGCCACTTTCAGCACACAGGAACACACTGGGCGCCCAGGGCGCCACTTCCAGCAACAACCAAAGACAGAACACCATGACTGGGCGCCTAGGGCTCCAAAATCAGCAACAGAAGCAACACTGGCTCGGCGCCCAGCAACAGGGCGCCTCCAGCAGGAACCAAACGTGACACAGACACGGCGCCCAGGAGCAGGGCGCCGTTTTCAGCAACCAAAACAACAACACCAAATCGCACCAAACACCAAACACCAAATTTCACCATGATCAACCAATAGCAATCATTATGCATACATTCTAACATCGCCAAATAAACGCCAAGCAAAAGCAAAAGGGGCAACCTAGAGCCTAACTCCCACATAAACCCCCATCATACACCCTATTATAAAGTAGAACCCACCCTTACCTTAGATTTGCCGACTACGAGATCTCTTGCACGAAGACTCCAAAGAACCACAGCAACAAAGCTCCTCTCCTCTTCCTCCTTGGTTTCGCGCCGTCCCCCTTCTCTTCTCCCTTCGCACTCTCTCTTTCTTTTTCTCAAAAATTCGCAAATGACCAAACCCTAGCCAATGCCTTCACCTATGCGCCTATGCCATTGGGCTCGTGGATCACGGGCCCCCGACTACTACTCAGCTTAATTACTAAGCACCACTCCCTGATTTAAAAAAACGTCATATTATTATTTTAATATAACTATACTAATAAAATACCTAAATAATTTAATTAAATAAATAATTAAATTATTTGGGCGTTACAAAGAGCGGTGATGGGAAGGACTGGAAAGCAATAGTCTTTTCTTCTTCCCTGTCGTTGTTGGCTTAGCCACCGAGTGGACAGCCGTGGGAGGTGGTGGACTCGCACGGGCAGCCATCGAGGTGGGCTGAGTGGAGAGGCCCTCGGCCGATCCCAAATACCGCTGAAGATATTCGGTGGTGGGGAGAGGGAAGAGATATTCCCGGACAAGCGACCACCAAGAAGCATAGTTGCTAGTCTGAAACATGTTGGTCGAGGAACCTCACCTCCTGGTCCGCCAGAAGCTTGGTAAGATCGGCGAGGAGAATCTTTCTGCGGCGGCGCTCCACAGTCATGGAATCGTGGGGGACCGAAACATGTTGGTCGACGCCAAACTGCCTGACGATGAACTTGGGGTGGTAAGGTTCCAAAGTACGTGGATTGGTATTGGAAGAGAGCTTGGCACCAGCGATCAAATCTCAAGCCATATGGACACAACTCCAATGAATAACCATGTCGACATGTCATAGTGGTCACCGGAGGAGGGGTCCAAATCCTGAGGGGGTGAAGATCCATTGGGGGCCGAGGCCCTTCTCCAGGGATGGACACCAACAAAAACCATTGGGGTCTATGTCCAGCAGGAATCGAAGCGCCTCCACACGCTCCATAAGCAAATTGGGGGTGGCAGCAAGAGCACACCCCAGGCCTCCGAAGAATCTGTAGACAAGTCAGGAGAAAAATTGGGAAAGTAGAGTTGTGCCCAAAGTTGCAAAAACCAAAAGGGACTTTCGGCCTTGGAGTAGGAGCCCTTGTCCTCAACTTGCCTCAAAAAGCTATCCATGCTTTTATAGAGGAGAGCGAGGAAGAAGGGACCCCAAGCATACTTTTGGCCTGTCTGCAGCAGATGAACAAAAACAGAAAGTTCCTTGACGACACCAAATGACTTGGTGTTGTAGAAGAACTTGTTGAAGAAGTACATGAGGAAGGCATTATGCTCCCCATAGGGCGAAGAACAGATAAAAAGCCGATGGTGGTGAAAATGGACGAGGAAGCACCCTGAGGAGAAGGGATAACAGAGGAAGAAGCATGTTGGTTGGCTGCCATGGTTGGTGAAAAACGGTCTGAGAAGAGAAGGGAATGCGAAGGTTTCTCTCGAAGTGTAAGGAAGAGTGACTGTGCAAGAAACCATATGCAGTAGGCATGATAACTGTTTATAGCCTTGGGAAGGTAACCGGTGCTACCTTGGGAACCGCTACACTGCCTTTTCGATCCACGTGAAGCAAACCGCCAAGTGTCACATAATAGCAAGAAGCCGCTTCAGCAGTCGCATCAGGTCACATCAAGGGTATTTGTACCATCAGTCACGTCCTCGCGGCCATACAACAGCATAAAAAGGGGGGAATTGTTAACACTCAAAAATAAATTAAGTCATAGGCCGAGGGCTGAGGGAGAGAATTAAGAGAAGACCGGGACACCGAGGCGAATCGCCTGACAATTGACAAAAGATATTTGCTAAGGGGACAATCTCAAAGGAGGGGCTCGAGGCGAAGAGGTAATATAAACGCCCCGAGGGAGGATTGAGCCCGAGGGATAATGGATGAAGCTCGAGGCAAGATATAATGTGAACGCCCCGAGGAGGGATTGAACTCGAGAGACATCAGATAGGGCCGAGGTAGAGTAAGTTTCAACCTATAAAGTACCATGGCCACGTTGGTTCGGTTGCCTAGGTATAATGACTGCTGGCCGAGGACAAGGATCAGCTGAGGAATTATATGGCCGAAGTAAGGATGAATTACTTGGACCACAAGGGAAAAAAGCGCGTGAACAGAACGTGAGAGCAGTTGAAGGTTAAGCGAAGGAGAGAAGCCTTGAGGAGTGGAACGAAGAGGTTTTGGCACCACACCAACTGTGCTAGTGGGATCGTGGGTAGTGGCTCCGATTTCTTAGGGCTAGGAGCGAGATTAGGCGTTGATCTTCAATTGATCCAACGATAGGCAAACGTTGGCTCCCTTAGTGGCCGACGATGGCCTATGTATATATATATATATATATATATATATATATATATATATATATAGAGAGAGAGAGAGAGAGAGAGAGAGAGGGTTCCCTCGCAATTTATCTTTATCGCACTTTAATTTACTTTACTTTTATGCATTAGTCAATAGATAATCCAATCCTCGTATCCCCTCTACCCAACCTGACACTCTTTGGAGGAGTTAGGAAAACCACAGTTGGGGAGCAGAGTTCCCTCCTCAACGCAATCGCTTGAAGAACAGAAGAATCAAAGACTGTCCAAACCCTTGGCCGAACCCACGCCTAGGACCTAAGAGTTTGACAACAACAGTATGTTACACCTCCTAACAAGCTCGTGCATGCTAGATAAAGCGACCATTGTATGGAAAAACCTCAAGACTCTTTGAGTGCTTACAAAGGTGTTTACATATTACCTACCAACAAGGTCCTTACATTGGTAGCGAGATTCGAATCCACATCGTTGTAAGATCTGGGCTGAATCCTTACTAGCATGCAGGGTTGTGACTTAATTAAATACAACAAATAATGTTCAATTAAACCAAAAATTTCAATGCACCACCGGAAGACTTGTTGAGACCGATTGAAACTTCAGTTTGGATCAAAGGGAGCTCTCTCTAGCTAGGAGCTTCAGGAATTGAATGAAACTCGAAGAAAGAGAAAATAGATCTCAGCTAGATTTGTTGAGACTAATGCTAACAGAGTTGAGAGAGAAAAGATCTTTTCATGATTTTTGATTGTACCTTTCATTAATGGTTGAGTGTCAATAAGTACCACTCAGATTGAGAATATTCTCTAGTACAATGCTTCTAGATGAAAGTAAAGTGGTAGTACAATTCAACAGTACAAGGTAAAATGCTAAACAGACTGTAAATGGTAAAAACTTAACAATTCACCACAGTAGCTTGGGTTGTGACTCTGTCACAATACCCCCCCCCCCCTTAAAGGGCACTCTTGTCCTCAAGAGTGAAACTTAGGAAAGTCCCTAAGTAAGTCATAATAAAATTCCCAGGTTGCCAATTCTGGTGGCAGATTTTTCCACTTGACAAATATTTTTGTAGCAGCTACACGCCCTCTCTTTACCTTTTTTCGATCTAAGATGGCCTCAGGTTCTTTCTTGGGATTGAAATCAATAGGAATAGAGGGATGTTGGATCACAGCAGCATTGGGCGCAGGACATAACTTCAACTGTGAGACATGTATGACATTGTGTACCCCTGAATCTGCAGGCAGCTCAAGCTGATATGCAACTTTTCCCACTCTGTCCAGCACTTTGTAAGGTCCATAATACTTGGGATTAAGCTTATGTAAGGACTAGTTACGCAAGGAAAATTTTCTGTAGGGTTGAAGTTTCATGAATACATAATCTCCAATAGCAAATTGTCTGTCACTACGGTGTCCGTCAGCTTGTTGCTTCATCCTGTTTTGTGCTCTAGTCAAATGAAACTTAGGTAGTTTCAGAGCCTCTTCTCTAGCAGTGAGAGAACGATCAACAGTCAGGGAAAGTGACTCTCCAGGTAAATATGGAAGGTGGATATGGGGTGTTTGGCCATAAACAACCTCATATGGAGTGCTTTGAATTGATGAATGGAAGGTGGTGTTATACCACCATTCTGCAAGAGGCAACCAGTTGCTCCAAGTTGCTGCTTGTTCAGAGCACATACACCTCAGGTAGGTTTCTAGTGCCTTGTTTACAATCTCAGTTTGACCATCTGTTTGAGGATGGTAAGCACTGGATTTGTTTAAAGAGACCCCTTGCAATGTAAAAATTTTTGTCCACACTTCACTGATAAAGATAGGATCACGATCAGAAGTAATAGAAGTTGGTAGCCCAAGTAATTTAAACACAGAATCCAGAAATGTCTGAGCTACATCAATGGCTGTATATGGGTGTGACAATGCCATGAAATGGGCATATTTACTCAGCCTATCCACAGCCACAAATATAACCTGCTTACCATTAGACTTAGGCAAACCATCAATAAAATCCATATTGATAGCTTCCCAAATACGTCCTGGGATTCTCACATAAGATTGTATATCCTTGGTCATCCCTTTCCAAAAGAACAATGTCTTCACCCTAGCAGCAGTATTGTCTCGACCTGAATGTCCTCCAGTACTTGAATTATGCAACCAATCAAGTATGAAACTTCTGATCTCAGTGTTATGACCAACCACTAATTTGCCTTTTCTTCTCAGTATCTTGTCATGCCAGGTGAACTTGGGGTGGGTATTTGGATCCTTCTCCAAGTCATCAATCAATTTCTTGGTCACAGGGTCTGTTTCCCAAGTGGACTTGATCTGGTGCAGCAAGTCATTCTGCACAATTGAAAATGAGTGTCATCAACTCTGCTCCTTCAATTCTGGACAGGGCATCAGCAGCCTTGTTCTCTTTTCCTTCTTTAAAGACTATCTCAAACTCATAGCCCATTAACTTAGCCACCCAAGCTTGTTGAAAAGGGGTATTTGTTAGGAAATTCAGCAAGTGTACTGAAAACGTTGCAAGTAATAAAATTACGGTAAGTACCGGTCGATTCCACAGGGATTGCGTGTTGTAACAATAGCAAATTTGATTAATTCTAGATTGTGAAAATTGATTTGAGTTTGAATTTAGTAACGTGAAAAGCGATTAGGGGTCGAATCCTCTCCCCTCACCTATCGTATGGACTTTCAGCTAATTCCACATTATTTGTTTGAAATACCAGATTCAATTCACAATATTAGGTTTAGGACAATTCCTGGCCTCAAAACCCCTATTACCCTAAGAGTTACCCTAATTCCTTAGGTGAGTCATGCCAAAGGGTAAAGAATTAAGTTCTAGAAATAGAGAATTCATGAATCCAATCCCACATTCCTATGGTGATTGCAAGTTCATGATCTAAAACATCATATCAAGTATGCAAACCCTAATCCCTTAGGTGATTACAACCCTAAACCATTATAATCATCATATGTAACTATAAAGCATTAAGCAAGGATGTTTAGACAAATGATAATCAAACAAAATAACTGAATTAACTCTAAACAAAGCATTCACATGATAGGGTTGGGGAGAATCATCTCTCCCTAATCAAAAGGACTTAGTTACACATAGTGACAATAGTGCAACATAAGATAAAGAAGAAGAAAACAATAGAAGAAGCCATAGAAGTCTCCAAAACCTTTTTCCCAAGTGAAGAGAAGACCCCAAAATCGCACCTCTAAGCTGCTCCAAACCCTAGCTGCGTTCCCAAGACCAAGTCCTCTGTGTTTTCGCTGAAAAATCCTTAAAAACCCTAATTTCTGATCTCCATCGCGACGCGACACGATACCTTCGCGACGCGATGCTGTTGAAAAGTGGCTGGTCGCGACGCGAGCCCTCCTGGTCGCGACGCGAACCCTCCTGGTCGCGACGCGAAATTGCACAGAAACGAATTCCTCCTTTGATGCTACCTTCGCGACGCGAACCCTCTTGGTCGCGATGCGAAATTAGACAGAACCAAAATCCTTCCATTTGTGTTGCACTTCCGGGCAAGTGTCTGGTTCGCTGAATGATGCCACAACAATTTGGAAGTCTTCAAGTACAAATTGACTCCACATCTGAAGGAATGACTTACAAAAGGACTTCCTACCACAATGCTCTAATACATAACTAAATCTCCAGATAACGACTACGATACAATCAAAAACCCGCACAATTGGTCCTATAATTGGACAACTTACATCATATGACAGAGAGTCAACACAACCCCAAACTTAAACTTTTGCTTGTCCTCAAGCAAACATTCAATTCAGGCTGTGGCTACTTTTTTTATTTAGCTGTCACACATTCTACGCAAACCAATAACTACACAGTATATCAAAAATCATCATCAACATAATGCAGTAGCAAGATAACTGAATCGGTAAGACACAAGATCATAAGCAGGCAAGCATTCTCAAGTTATCTCTTTTACACACATCTCACCAGTGTTTCTATCTTTGAGGTGTTTAGGGTATTCACTCAATTCACAGTACCTGCATCATCGTTTCATAGGCTTGAACAAGTACTATACAAATCAATACACAAGAAATACACACACACTTTTTGAGGACTTTCAAAGGTTGTAATGGGGCTTAGGTAAGGGTGGATACATTTGGAGAAGTAGGTTACAACTTGGAGTTAGGCCTACTTGTCTCTTTCCCAAAGCATTCCACAAGAGAAGGAATTATTTACTTATTTATTTATATATAACTTTTTTTTTGAAGTATATATATATATATATATATATATATATATATATATATATTCTTTTTCTTTCTTTTCTTTGTATGTTCCTTTCTCTTGTATACCACCCCAAACTTAGAATGTTGCTATTCCATGAGCAACCCCAAACTTAGACTTTTTCCCACTCACATACATTTGTGTACCTAACTCCAAGTTAAGAAGCAACTACGTATATGATTTGCAGAAAAATAAACAAAAACAACAATTAGGCTCAGAGGGGCTAACAAAGGATGAGCAATAATTTAGTGGCTTGAAAGGCTCAGGGGTTCCAAAAAACTTGCCTCTGTGTATGTAAATCACATGCAAGATTGCTAAGTACAAGTTCAAGTTCTGCAGACTAATGCAAGCAAGGAATATACACAAGCATGATATAAGTGTTTGGGCTCACCTCACGGTTGGGATTTTAAGAGATGGAACTCGAGAGGACTTGCCCACAAATGATTTCTGTAACACCCCTTTTCTACCCGGGATGCCCACAAAAATCAGAGTTTTCAAAAACGTTTTTCAATACACCCACCAGGGATGCCACATTTACACCGTTAAACATCACACGCCAATAATAAAATTTCACCATTAAAATAGTGCGACACATAGCACGTCATAGCATCACCACGCAGCGGAATAAAAATCAAGGTTCAATAGAATAATTATAACATCACCATCAAACTTCAGAAATTAAATAATAAAGACAACAAATAAAACTAGCGTTCATCCCCCCGATTGCTACGTATCAGAGCGACGACACCGACTCAACTAGCGAAGGTAGACATGCCTTCACTCACAATCACCTGCACGTTCCTTCCAGCCATCTCAACTAATCACTACAATCATAAGCAACAATTAGAACTAATTGACAATACTTGATCGTCAATGACACAATAACTTGACAACTTGGCCGGACAGACCGAAACTGCTCTGATACCACAAATGTAACACCCCTTTTCTACCCGGAAATTTTTTTTGACAAAAATCAGAGTTTTCAAAAACGTTTTTCAATACACCCACCAGGGATGCCACATTTACACCGTTAAACATCACACGCCAATAATAAAATTTCACCATTAAAATAGTGCGACACATAGCACGTCATAGCATCACCACGCAGCAGAATAAAAATCAAGGTTCAATAGAATAATTATAACATCACCATAAAACTTCAGAAATTAAATAATAAAGACAACTAATAAAACTAGCGTTCATCCCCCCGAGTGCTACGTATCAGAGCGTCGACACCGACTCAACTAGCGAAGGTAGACATGCCTTCACTCGCAATCACCTGCACGTTACCAACATAGGGGTAACATTCAAACAGAAGGGGTGAGATATCTAACATTATAATAGCATATATGATAGGAAATATGCTAGAGTTACGACAACTATATCTACCGCTTCACAACAACATCAAATTACAAATCACCAAGAATTATCACCAACATCATGAGTAAGTATATGAGATGCAACCCACACCAACGGGTATATGCATGTGATACCAATCATCACCAATAAAATAGCCAATAAGGGCAACATCACCTGTATGAGCATCACCATCATCACCTATAGCTCCAAGGCCGAAGCCTTCATCACCAAACAGTGCATATGGAATGTATGAGACACCATGAATAATGCACCAGAGACAATAAACAACAATATCAACAAATGGTCATAGACCTATCACCTATCACCTTAGCCCATGAAAGAGGCACATCACCTGTTACATCATCACCAATAACACCAACACCTATAGTACAGTCTAACAACATGACCGTAACATCAACAACCACCGACACCAAAAACACCAATAGATTTACAACAAACAACAACATTAATTTTTAGCAACAACGACATTGGTTCACAGCAACAGTAACAGTTATTTTACAGCAACAGCAACAGTTACTTTACAGCAACAGCAACAATCATTTTACAGCAACAACACATTTATTTTACAGCAACAACAGCATTTATTTTACAGCACACAGCACCTTAACTTACAGCAACAGCAACATTTATTTTATAGTAAACAGCAACATTAATTCATTTTACAGCAACAGCAGCAGACAGAAACTGGCGCCCAGCAACAGGGCGCCAAGAGAGACAGCAGCGCAACAGGAACTGGCGCCCAGCAACAGGGCGCCTAGTGAAACAGCAACACCACAGGAACTGGCGCCCAGCAACAAGGCGCCTAGTGCAACAATGACATCAACAGACATGGCGCCCAGCAACAGGGCGCCTAGGACAACAGTGGCAACAACAGACTTGGCGCCCAGGAGCAGGGCGCCTGGCACAACAGGCAACACAACAGACTTGGCGCCCAGGAGCAGGGCGCCTAGCACAACTGGCAACAACAACAGATTTTGGCGCCCAGGAGCAGGGGGCCTAGCACAACTGGCAACAACCACAGATTTGGCGCCCAGGAGCAGGGCGCCTGGGGCAACAGCATCAACATCAGACATGGGAACATCACTGGGCGCCTAGGGCGCCCTTCACAGCAACGCAGAACCGCACAAGGCCGCATTGGGCGCCTAGGGCGCCACTTTCAGCAACACAGGAACACACTAGGCGCCCAGGGCGCCACTTCCAGCAACAACCAAAGACAGAACACCATGACTGGGCGCCTAGGGCGCCAAAATCAGCAACAGAAGCAACACTGGCTTGGCGCCCAGCAACAGGGCGCCTCTAGCAGGAACCAAACGTGACACAGACACGGCGCCCAGGAGCAGGGCGCCGTTTCCAGCAACGAAAACAACAACACCAAATCGCACCAAACACCAAACACTAAATTTCACCATGATCAACCAATAGCAATCATTATGCATACATTCTAACATCGCCAAATAAACGCCAAGCAAAAGCAAAAGGGACAACCTAGAGCCTAACTCCCACATAAACCCCCATCATACACCCTATTATAAAGTAGAACCCACCATTACCTTAGATTTGCCGAATACGAGATCTCTTGCACGAAGACTCCAAAGAACCACAGCAACAAAGCTCCTCTCCTCTTTCTCCTTGGTTTCGCGCCGTCCCCATTCTCTTCTCCCTTCGCACTCTCTCTTTCTTTTTCTCAAAAATTCGCAAATGACCAAACCCTAGCCAATGCCTTCACCTATGCGCCTATGCCATTGGGCTCGTGGATCACGGGCCCCCGACTACTACTCAGCTTAATTACTAAGCACCACTCCCTGATTTAAATAAAACGTCAAATTATTATTTTAATATAACTATACTAATAAAATACCTAAATAATTTAATTAAATAAATAATTAAATTATTTGGGTGTTACAATTTCGATTTTTCTCAACTTTTGTCTTGACCACTGGCAATACCTGATGATAAAATTTGGCACACTAGTAATCACAGGGTAAAATGTAAAACATGTTAAGCTAAATACCACAAATCATTATAATTGAAGCTGTTTCCAAAAAAAATTCAGGGAAGGGGTGCCTCAATATCACAGAATAAGTTGTCAATAGAGTACAGACCAAAATGCAAATTATAATCAAAAGGGAAGAAAGACTAAAAGTGCAAGATAAAAATGTCTGAAAATAACATTAAAAGATAAATGAGCCTCCTGCTCATGGAAAGGAAAGGTGCTGCTCAATGAACTCGTCCCCGGACAGGAGTGGGTCCTGGGAGTCTGGCTGCTGCTCTGCCTGAGGTGCTGATGAAGATGGGCCTGCCGCTCTGTTTTCGGCCATGTACTCCTGTGCGGCCTGATGAACTCTAGCTGATGCAAGGTAAGAAGTGTCGATGCCCTGCTGCTGTAATAGCATCGACGTCCCGCACCAGTTGGCCATATGGAGGTCATACTGGAAAGAAGGGTCGATGCCACACAGCTGACGGTATGATGGGCCTGCTGGCTGCTGCTGTGATGGAGATGATGGCTGTGGTGGTGGTACTTCCCCGTCCAATGGTCCCTCAGGTTGCTTCATGATCCAGGCTGCTGTGATGGGCTCCCTGGGGTCGATCAACAAATCATCAGGATACTCGGGGCATCCCTGCTGCTTGCAGAGAGCATGGATCAATGAGGTGTGCCCCAACCTCGCCCTAGAGCACTTAACAATATCAGCAATACTCATGGAGATGAGTCTCCCTACATTCACCTGCTGCACTCTCATGATAGTCCGAATCCCAAGAACTGCTTTAACCTTGACATCAGAAGAATTGGAACATGACACTATAGATTGATTGAAAAAGGAGTTCCAAGCCTTGGGAATAGGCTTAAGTGCCATGTTGTTGAAGCGCTTGGGAAAGCTTTGCAATCCTGGTGCATATTTGTCCCACTGGGCACCCTGGCGGCACAACTCTCTCAGCAACCCCTCATAGTCAATTTCACGGGCGCTGGCTAATGCATGTCTCATCTCACAAGGTGGGGACTCAGGTACGCCTAGCAGACGGTTGATGCTCTCGGGGGAGTAGGACACACTCTTCCCTCTGACATAAACTGTAGTGGACTTGTCCTGCTCCTCCTCTCCGTACGCATTGGAGTAGAACTCCCTGACCAAGCTCTGATTCACTTGCTTAATTCTGGCATTGAGAGTGGCCAACCTCAATTCCCACAGTGTGGAGCTAATGACTGGGAATTCACCGGAGCTGAGGTCAAAGGCTCTCTCAGGATTAATCTTTTTGCCTTTGACAATCAGCTGGTACCGCTCCTCATGCTTAGGGGAGCAAAACCTGTCAGAATCAAAAGAAGCTTCCCCCCTCCTTCTCTTGGTGGTGCCTGCTTTTACTCTCTTTTTCATTTTTGTACCTGTATGATAAAATTCATGCAAGGCAATTATTAGTACTCGGGAACCATGGTGTGGGCCCCACTCAACAATTCCAAGGCAAAATACCAGCAGCAGAAACTTGACCACACAGCTAATTAAAACATTTGAGCATTGAGTCATCTACCCTAGAGTTAGAAATATGGGCAGAATTAAAACAAGGCTAGCAACCAAAAACAGAATTCACTTATGCATTTTCACAAACAGGTTGGTTGCTTAGCCAAAACTCACTTGGGCATTTACACAAATAGTTGGTGAACCCAGAATTTTCATTGAGGCAATTTCACAAACACCTCATCTACAACCCAGAAACTACATAGTTTCTACCACAAATCCCTCACTACTCCCCCCCCCCCCCATTCAGAGAAACAAGCAGAGTCATGCAAAGCAGGGGGTGGGGCGCACACAAACCATTCCTAATTTTACTTTTAACTACCCAATTCGTAGCCCCTAAAATCACCCCACATATCCACAAAAAATTTGAATTTCAAGCTTGAGAGTAAGGATAATGTTTACCTAGAGATGTTGATGATGAAGAATTCGTGTCCAAGTGGGTGAATCCACCAAAATAATTGAAGCAAAACGTAATGGGGGAGGGGAAGGGTACTGCTGTTCGCTCACACGAGAGGGAGAGGGAAAGAAAACTGTTTCGCTGTGGCTGTAAACTGCTTGAAACAGGCTTAACTGCCTCTCATCGCGACGCGACGCGAAGCCTTTGCGACGCGATGAAAGAAAGAACGGCCAGTTTTTAAAAAATTCAAACGCATCGCGACGCGACACTAGAGCTTCGCGACGCGAAAACAGACAGAACACTTTATTTTGAAATTTTCTTTTGTAAGTCCTCTACCCCCCGCGACGCAAAATTCGCAGACCCCGGTTTTTACATAAAGACTTAAAAATTAACGAAAATAAATACTTGTTACCTCACAGTGGGTTGCCTCCCACTCAGCGCTTCTTTAACGTCACTAGCTTGACGGTTAGAGAATGTCTCAGTTTGGCTCAGGGTGAGTACTCAGATTCTTCAGTGCCTCTTTTGGCACCCTTCTTTTTCCTTTTTCGAGGCGGTGGACTCAAGCACATTGAAAGTCACAGCTTCATCTTGGACTCTCAATGTCACAGTCCCATCGGCCACATCAATTACTGCTCTACTGGTAGCCAGGAAGGGTCTTCCCAAAATGAATGGAATGTCATTGTCTCCATTCATGGAGCTTTTGACACCAGTGTCACCATCAAGTTGCAGGATCACGAAATCCACTAGGAAGAGAAATTTGTCTACCTTCATCAGGACATCTTCTACAACCCCATAAAGGTGCCTTATAGATCTGTCTGCAAGTTGTAAGGTCATGTTGGTTGGCTTGACCTCACCTCCGCCAAGTTTTCTCCACATAGCCAAGGGCATCAGATTAATGCTTGCTCCCAGATCACAAAGGGCCTTCCCTATTTTAAGATCACCAATTTCACAAGGTATGGTGAAGCTCCCTGGATCTTTCAACTTAGGAGGAAGCATGTTTTGAATAATGGCACTACACTCTTCTGTTAATGCCACTGTTTCATCTCCCTTGAACTTCCTCTTCCTTGTCAATAATTGCTTCATGAACTTAGCATAGACCGGCATTTTCTCCAGGGCTTCGGCAAATGGTATGTTGGTTTGGAGGCTTTTGAAAACATCCATGAATTTTGAGAACTGCTCATCCTTTTGATTCTTCTTACTCAATTGAGGGTATGGCAACCTCATGTAGGAAGGAGTTTCTTTGGGCTTCTCGTCAACCTGCAATTTTTCATTAAATAAACTTTCTTTTTGGTTAGACTTCACAACTCCCTCATTTTTTTTACTCAACTCATTTTCGACTCCTTCACCTTTCCTTTTGAAATCCTCCCTCAACACCTCAGTTTCACCACATCTTTCTCCATGCCTGAGTTTTTCCACTTCAACAGGATTCACCTCTTTACCGCTTCTTAATGAAATAACGTTACAACTCTCATTTTTAGGGTTATCCACAGTACTAGCAGGAAACCCACTATTGGATGTCTCAGCAAGTTGCTTTGACAACTGACCAATCTGAACCTCCAAGTTCTTTATCGAAGCTTCATGATTCTTCCCCATCTTTTTCATTGCTTGTTCTTGGGCTTGGAAAGTGTTCTTGGTCATTTGCATGAATTAGGTCAAAGCATCTTCTAACCGGGAAGGGTTCTTTTGCTGTTGAGCAGGTGCTTGAGACTGCTGTTGGTTTGAACCTGAGGCCTCATTATTCTTCCAAGAGAAGTTAGGATGATTCTTCCACCCAGGATTGTAGGTGTTAGAATATGGGTTCCCTCCTTGCTTTTAAAAGTTTCCCATGTAACTTGCCTGTTCAACCATTTCTCCATGAGTTGCGCAATCACCCTCATGGGCTTCTCTACCACAATAGTTGCACCCACCTGTTTGCACTGTTTGAACGGTTGCTTGAGCCTTTGAACCAACTTCGCAAGCTGTAGTTAACTGCTTAGTAAGAGCTTCAATTTGCATAGACATTAACTTTTGTTGGGTCAACACAGCACTGTTAGAGTCCAATTCCAACACACCCTTTTTACTCACAGCTCCACGATCATTCTGGATCCTGTACTCATTAGAAGCCATATCTTCTACCAACTGTTTTGCTTCTTCCCATGTTTTAGTGCCTAAAGATCCTCCAGCTGAGGCATCTAACATCATTCTGGTCTGAGGTCGCAACCCATGGCAGAAAGTTTGAAGCTGCAGAAAATCATCAATACCATGCCCTGGACATTTTTTTTAGCAATAATTTAAATCTTTCCCAGGAGTCATATAGGGACTCAATCCCCTTGTGCAAAGTTTGAGATCTCTGCTCTCTTTTTAATGAACTTGGAGATTGGGAAGAATCGTTCCAAGAACTTGTTTTCCAGTTCGCCCCAAGTGTTCACCGTTCCTGCTAGTATGGTGTTCAACCAATCCTTAGCCTTGCCTGTTAGTGTGAATGGAAACAGGCGCAACTTCTTGGAGTTCTCATTAATTCCCTCAGGATATGTGGTCCCACAAATCTCATAAAACTGGAACAGGTGTTGGTTGGGGTCTTCTGCATCTGATCTTGAAAACTGCTCTGATTTTAAGGCAGTGAGCACAGAAGATTTGATGTCAAATAGGGCAACTCCCACTGGTTGGAAAGTGAATGCTTGAGCGCCCTGATTTCTCCTCCCGAAGTCACCGAGAGTGCGTCTTAGAGGTGGATTCTCAGCCATTTCTACCTCTTCAGTCGAAGAATTTTCCGGAACAGAGGTTGAAGCTGAGTGTACCTGTGACTCTCTCTGAGCTTGTTGCTTAACTAGCTTTGCTTTCTTTCGGTTTGCTTTTGCTGTCATTTCAATTTCTGGGTCAAATAGCAATTCTCTCGCAGTTTTGTCCCGCATAAACAAAATTCTGAAACACTAAGCAAACCGTCAACAAGTCCAATAGATTCACTGAGTACCAAAAATAAATAAATAAAAACAAAAGGTAAAACTAAAATCTAAGAATCAACTCGTTTTCCTTGTTGACAACTAAATCAACAATCCCCGACAACGGCGCCAAAAACTTGTTATGAAATTCAGCAAGTGTACTGAAAACGTTGCAAGTAATAAAATTACGGTAAGTACCGGTCGATTCCACAGGGATTGCATGTTGTAACAATAGCAAATTTGATTAATTCTAGATTGTGAAAATTGATTTGAGTTTGAATTTAGTAACGTGAAAATAAAGACGGTTGTTGAAATAACGAGAAAAGCGATTAGGGGTCGAATCCTCTCCCCTCACCTATCTTATGGACCTTCAGCTAATTCCACATTATTTTTTTGAAATACCAGATTCAATTCACAATATTAGGTTTAGGACAATTCCTGGCATCAAAACCCCTATTACCCTAAGAGTTACCCTAATTCCTTAGGTGAGTCATGTCAAAGGGTAAAGCATTAAGTTCTAGAAATAGAGAATTCATGAATCCAATCCCACATTCCTATGGTGATTGCAAGTTCATGATCTAAAACATCATATCAAGTATGCAAACCCTAATCCCTTAGGTGATTACAACCCTAAACCATTATAATCATCATATGTAACTATAAAGCATTAAGCAAGGATGTTTAGACAAATGATAATCAAACAAAATAACTGAATTAACTCTAAACAAAGCATTCACATGATAGGGTTGGGGAGAATCATCTCTCCCTAATCAAAAGGACTTAGTTACACATAGTGACAATAGTGCAACATAAGATAAAGAAGAAGAAAACAATAGAAGAAGCCATAGAAGTCTTCAAAACCTTGCTCCCAAGTGAAGAGAAGACCCCAAAATCGCACCTCTAAGCTGCTCCAAACCCTAGCTGCGTTCCCAAGACCAAGTCCTCTGTGTTTTCGCTGAAAAATCCTTAAAAACCCTAATTTCTGGTCTCCATCGCGACGCGACGTGATGCTGCTGAAAAGTGGCTGGTCGCGACGCGAACCCTCCTGGTCGCGACGCGAAATTGCACAGAAACGAATTCCTCCTTTTCATGCTACCTTCGCGACGCGAACCCTCCTGGTCGCGACGCGAAATTAGACAGAACCAAAATCCTTCCATTTGTGCTGCACTTCCGGGCAAGTGTCTGGTTTGCCGAATGATGCCACACCAATTTGGAAGTCTTCAAGTACAAATTGACTCCAAATCTGAAGGAATGACTTACAAAAGGACTTCCTACCACAATGCTCTAATACAAAGCTAAATCCCCAGATAACGACTACGTTACAATCAAAAACCCGCACAATGGGTCCTAAAATTGGACAACTTACATCATATGACAGAGAGTCAACAGTATTTAACCTTTGTTCAAGGAGGTGTTTAATACTCTTATGATCTGTCCTAATAACAAAAGGGTTTAGGAGCCAAGTATGTGCTCCATTTCTGCACAGCATATACAATAGCTAGCAGCTCCTTCTCATAAATTGACAGGGACTGTTGTTTTGGACCAAGTGATTTGCTGATATAAGTTGTTGGGGTGACTGTCCTGCATTAACACAGCTCCTATTCCCTTTCCTGATGCATCGGTTTCTAGCACAAACAACTTGGAAAAATCAGGTAGGGCCAGAACTGGAGCCTCAGCCAGAACCTGCTTTAGCTGTTGAAAAGCTACAGTTGCAGTTTCAGACCATACAAAGCATCACTTCTTCAAAAGATCAGTTAAAGGTTTGGCTAGCTTGCCAAAGTCTTTAACAAAGCGCCTATAGTACCCTGCTAGCCCCAAAAATCCTCTCAGTTACTTAAGAGTCTTTGGTTCTGGCCAATCACGGACCGCTTTGACTTTGTCAGGATCAATGGCTACACCATGCTGAGAGATGAAGTGTCCCAGATACTCCACACGATTGGTAGCAAAATGACATTTAAATTTCTTCAGAAACAGATTATTGGCTCTCACAGTATCAAATACTTGAGTGAGATGCTGCACATGTGCCTGCAATGAAGAGCTATAAACCAAAATGTCATCAAAAATATAATCACAAACTTCCTCAAGAAAGCTTGGAACAAGTGATTCATTAAGGCTTGGAAGGATGCAGGTGCATTAGTGAGGCCAAATGGCATCACCAAATACTCAAAGTGACCACTATGAGTTTTAAAATCTGTTTTGAACTCATCACCTTCACTCATCCTCAACTGATGGTATCGAGACCTCAAGTCCAGTTTAGAGAAGACAGCAGCACCTCCTAACTCATCCATAAGGTCCTCAATTAAGGGGAGGGGAAACCTATCCTTCACAGTGTAACGATTAAGTTTCCTATAATCTACACATAGTCTCCAAGATCCATCTTTCTTCCTAACTAACACAGTAGGGGAGGCAAATGGACTATTACTATGGCATATGACCCCTTGAGTAAGCATCTCACCTACTAATTTATCAACTATGTCTTTCTGTATAACAGAATATCTGTAAGGGCGCATATTGACTGGCACAACATCATCGCTTAAAGGAATTTTGTCATCAAATCCCTCCCTAAGAGGGGGTAATTCCTTAGGTTCAGCAAATATATCATGGTAGACTTCTAATAGTGCAGATATCTCCTCAGGAACACTAGTTTTAGGCATACCTAAATCTGACAGAGTGCAGGTAGGCAAAATAAATTGTGGAGCTGAATGATTCACCTCAAGGAAGCATAACTCTGCACCTTGGTTCACAGCTTGGTTCATTGCCTTATTAGAAATCAACTTGACCCCAGAAGTCTTGGCACCCCGTAGCACCACTCTCTTTCCATATACAGCAAACTCCATCTGAAGTTTGTCAAAATCCCATAGAATTGGCCCCAAGGACTTGAGCCATTGCACACCCAATATGAGATCACAGCAAGCTAGAGGCAGAACATATACATCAGCCACAAATTCCTGGTTGAGTATAGTCCATTTGAAGCCCTTGCAGACATATGGAGCTTCGAGCTTATGACCTCCACCACTAGTGATTGACATATGTTCCACAGCAATCAATTTGCAACCAAGTTTCTTGACTTTGTGTAAGTCCAAGAAATTATGTGTACTCCCACTTTCTAACAAAATATTCAGCAATTTCTTATAATACCATCCCTTTACTCTCATGGTTTGGTACTTAGATGATCCGGTCATAGCTTGGAGGGAAATTTGGGGTAGGTCTGTGTCATGTATAGGGGTCAGGGCAGGCTCTATGGTTTGGTCAGGTGCCTGTTCTGAGGCATCTTCATCATCATCTGCCTCCATCATCATCAAAGAGTGTTTGCCCTTGTGAGTGAGTCTATGGCTAGGTGTGTAGGGTTCATCACAATACCAACAAAGGCCCTTAGCACTTCTTTCCTCCAATTGAGCTTTGGAGTAGGTTTTGGTAGGTTGACTTTTCTGGCTCGGTGGGTTAGCTAATAAGGGTGGTTGTGTGGATTGTGTTTGAGGTTTGGGGTTAGTATAGGATTGTCTGTAGGTGTTTGGCTTCTGGTTTGAGGGTTTCATGCTTTCTAGTAGCTTGGCTAGGTTTGAAGCATGAGCAATGTTAGTAGGATTAAACATCCTAACCTGAGCTTGTGTACTAGGATCTAAGCCAGCCATAAAAATACTGAGAGCATGTTCTGGGAGTATATTAACTTGTGTAAGTGCTAACTCAAAATCATCAATATAGGTTTGGACAGATTTAGAGTGTTTCACCTGGATTAGCTTAGCAAGTGGATCCTCGTACAAATCACCAAATCTTCTCTTGACATCAGCCGAATAACGCGGCCAAAGGGGGTATTCATCGAACCTAGCCCTCATATAGTTGAGATGCCACTGTAGCGCAAGTCCTTCAAGGTGAATGGATGCCAAACGCACTCTAGACTCCGGCGGTGTTTCATCTAGGAGAAAAAATTGATCACACTTATAAAGCCAATCTTTCACCTTCTTACCATCAAATCGAGGGAAATCCACATTCGATATGCGAGTTGAGTAGTTGCGAGACGGTGGTGCATCATTTCGAGCTGGTGGGGTGATAACGACGGGTTCCGGAACCACCTCGACCGGTAGTCGTTCTCCAGCTGGTGAGTTGATGCTACCCTGAAGAGGTTGACCTGGTCCTCTATTCTGAGAGATGATCAAGTTGTGAAGCTCATCAAGGCGAGTATCGAGTGTAACTTGGACGAGATCGATGCGTTCATTTATCGCCGAGAGACTTTCATCCATCTTACGGTCTAGCTCAGCGACTGATTGACTGCGAGTAGTGGCCACGATTCAAGCACCAAGTCGTGCTTTGATACCAGTTGAGACCGATTGAAACTTCAGTTTGGATCAAAGGGAGCTCTCTCTAGCTAGGAGCTTCAGGAATTGAATGAAACTCGGAGAAAGAGAAAATAGATCTCAGCTAGATTTGCTGAGATTAATGCTAACAGAGTTGAGAGAGAAAAGATCTTTTGATGATTTTTAATTGTACCTTTCATTAATGGTTGAGTGTCAATAAGTACCACTCATATTGAGAATATTCTCTAGTACAAAGCTTCTAGATGAAAGTAAAATGGTAGTACAATTCAACAGTACAAGGTAAAATGCTAAACAAACTGTAAATGGTAAAAACTTAACAATTCACCACAGTAGCTTGGGTTGTGACTCTGTCACACTTGTGCTTTTAGCCGATGCTCTCTTTCTATGATAGCGTTGTTTCCCGAATGTGACTCGAGGAGGCGGTGAGTGAAAGGACAAAACTCATAGGAGTCTCTGGTTTGGAGGGTGGATCGTCGTGAATATCAAGATCGACACATGAGGGAGATGAAAGAGAATCATATTGATTTTTATTTTTTATTTTAGAATAGTTAAAAAATAAAGTTAACCTATAATAACTGGTAATATACTAGAGGTCCAGCATTGGAACTTTTTCTTGGGGTGCATATTGGAGGCCACCATATTAATATAGTAACTCTTTTAGAATCATTTTTCTGTGAGCATTTGAAAGGTCGGGGTATCGATTGTGCTTTGTAGAGAAGTTACTTTTCGGAGATGACAACATAGCCATTGCAAAGCCAAAAAGTGAGAACGATTAGTTATGATTTATAATTTTATGCGCCTTTGCTAAGCATCCTATATGCATGATTTCTCTCAATCAAGTACCACGGATGTTTGTCTAGACTTGGACTCTAAGCATTGAATTTGAAGACTGTGCTTATCGTTATCTCGTATTATTAATTATATAAATTATGACATCTTCGACAATCATATATAATACACTATTTTTTAGCGGTCGGGGCCGATCCTCCCTTAACCACGAGTCGGGGTTCGGTCCCCACTTTGGGTACGGAACAGCGTTAAAACTTTGGGCCAGCTGTCTTACCCCTCGAGGCACCTACAATTCAGCGAGGGGATTAGTCATTACAGTCGACGGTAGATACCCTGGATAAAACCAAAAAAAATACAACATTTTTTCCTAGTTTTAACACTTTTTTTTGGAGGTCAATCACTTTTCATGTCTCATATTTGGCACATTTAGTTGATTTGAGTCGGAGTTTATAGTCTCCAAAATTCAGTTTAGCAAGAAGCATAAAACTTAATTTACTCTATTTCTTACATCTTTCTCTTTTCGCATACTCTCTCTCTCTCTCTCTCTCTCTCTCTCTCTCTAACCTATTTTCTCTTCCCAATTTTTCTTCTAAACCGAACACACCCTTAAACATGGCTTTTTCTATTTGGTTGAGAAATTTATACTAAGTTTTATACTAAACAAGTATTTGGAGTAAAAACAAATAAAGATAAATGACTTCAATTCATACTTAATTTTATAATAATATCCAACTTATTTAAAATCACCTTTGAGGATCTTAATCATTATGAAGGCAACAATTTCTCCCATCAAATCGTTTTCTCCTTTATTGAGATATAGCATTCGCTCACACTCTCTGCGCATGAAACTTTTGCGCCGATTGGTTAGCAAAATTTGGAGACGCCGACATGGATATTGGAGTAAAATTTTGGCAAAGTTGTCCTCCCGGTGTCTCTCCTTTTTTTTTTGATGTATGGTGTATCTCCTTACTAATAGGGGATAGGACATATTAAACTTTAGTGGTTGTTGTTTTGTTTTAATTTCTCTTTGAGTGATGTTGCTGGTACTAGTCACTTGACATAATTAGATAGTTTGTCTAAACATGCTTTTTAGTCAAGGTAAATCATTTTATTCTTAATGTAAATGTTTAAGAAAGAGTAAAAAACAACCATGATGAAGTGATTCTTTCTATTCAGTTTTTTATTAAAGAATAATAATGTCTAGAGATTTAATTTATATCAAAACAGTACTTTGAAGTCTGAAGCTGTCATTGAAGACTATAAGCATGTACAGACAGTACCCAGTAGGACACTTAACATCAATGTTTTTAAAATCTGATCGAACATTGAATTGGCGAGATCTCTGAGTCAGAGTTCAGTTGGTTCACTCGGTTCAACCATTATTGAACAAGATGATAAATAAATGAATAAAGTATTAATTTGAGAAAAAAGTAAATAAAAAAACCAAAAAAATCATTTCAAACAATTCAACTCGATTCAATTCGCGGTTCAACTACAATTCAATTCGGTTCAACCTAAATCTGGGCCATTCAACTGGACTGTGGTCCAATTGAGGTTGAACCAACTGCGATACTAGCCAGATCTCGGTCCAGCGGTTGAACAGGTTGATCTGGTCCGATTCTCACGCTGCTTAACTTTATTCCAACACGTGCCAATAGGTACTTGATCTAAATGTGAAACTCTTTCAACACTTAATTCAAAATGGAACTCTGCACTACAAGTTTTATGAATAACCAATTAATGCTATTAAAGAAAGAAATTGAACTAATGTGATTACTTTTTCATCCTCAAACAATGACTCTACAAGCCTTTAATGATAACCATCCACTTCTACCTAGTCATATTTGCACTTTTCCTTTCTCCATTTCTTGTACTAAAGTATACTTTACTGTGCTCAACAATTTGGTCACTCTACCAAACAAAGTCCCTTTTCTGATTTTCCACCTATTGTTATTTTCCCTTGCTTCAAGCTTTATCTTGTCTCTTTCATGTATTATAGTCATTCTACTTTTGAGGGACAGATGATGATGGTTATGGATCATTTTCATTACACAACTTTGACACTACTAGTACTCTTATATTTATGTGTTTGTCTTCTTCCCTTGGTTCTGTAAAAGAGAAAAAAAATTTGGGTTTATAGTATGCATCATAATTCATGGATTTAAAAAATTCATGGGCTGTCTTCTTTCTGTTTTATAGCTACTTGGTTGTCGCTTTCTGTAGACAAGATGGTATGTTCTGTACTTCTTTAAATGATAGTGTCACGTTTCTAAGGAATGTTAACTCCTAATTTCTAGGCCATTTTTTTTCTAAGTTCAATACTTGTTTGAATTTAATATATTTCATAAATCTGATTATATTACAAACATACCCTCCATTTGGCTGTACTAGAAATGTACATGCTCAAAAATTGAAAGTTAGATATCTTGATTTCAACTTTGTTATAGTGTTAAAAGGGTGAGCTGATAAACTTTCAATGCAATATTCATATGAGAATCATCTATTTCTTTTCACTTTCTCAGCAATTAATCAAAACAGTTAGCACTTAAATTTTAATTGGCAAATGATCTTTGTACGGTCCACAACCCCCCCCCCCCCCCCCCAAGCACCAAGTCTGAAAGGCGAAGGTGGCTTGTTGTATTCTAAGTGTATCCTGGCTAGGGCGACCGACTCTAACTGAGATGTATCTCGGCCGGACCGTCCAATCAGATTAGTAGAATACCAAAGACATGAGCATAATTTCAACTTTTAAAGGCCAACTTATTGTAGTTTTTAGTGTTTCTTACAGAATTTCATGAAACAGGTTTCCTGAGTCTGTCATGTGGTGGAAAAACCAGCTTCCGTGATTCATCTAACATTTCTTGGATCCCAGACACTCCTTACATAACCACAGGCAAGACAACAACCATCAACTACAATGATAGTTCATTCTCAACAAATGTCTCAGCTCGATTCTTCCCCCATGTCAGAGGCCGTGCATGCTATAGGATACCGATGAACAACAAAACTACTTTGATTCTTGTGAGAGCAAAATTTGTGTACAAGAATTATGATGGACTTGGAAAACCACCTACTTTCTATGTTTCTCTTGGGACAGCTATTGCTGCTAAGATAAATCTAGCTAAAAATGACCCATGGACAGAAGAGTTTCTTTGGTCAGTCAACAAGGATACACTACCATTCTGTTTAAATTCAGTTCCAAGTGGTGGTTCTCCTGTAATTTCTTTACTTGAAATCAGACCACTTCCTAAAGGATCCTACACAAAGGGAAAAGATAATTTCTTAAATAAATTACTTAGGATGAGTTATAGAATTGATTGTGGCCACATCAATGAGTCCATAAGGTAAGAACCATAACTTTTTATGTTCATTTTTTTCTTATAGTTCCTATACAACTTTCTTTCTCGAAATGGTCCCTGTAATATCTATTTTGTTGTTTTTTGTCTTCATTGTTTCGATTTAGTCCCTGTAATATATCTTTTGCTTGTTTTGATCCCTGTAATATTGGTTTATGTTACATTAATTTCAATATAAACGGGATTGAAGCGAATAAAGAGTATATTATAGGGACTAAACGATAAAGGTATATTACAAGGACTAAAACAAAACAATCAGGACCAAAATAAAAGGATATATATTGCAAGAACAAAAAATTTTATAAGGACTAAAACAAAACAAAATGAGTATATTACCGGAACCAAAAACATATTTAATTCTACTTTTTATATCTACAATTTGTGGTAATAACTTATGATTGTCAATAATCATGATTTACCTTGCAAAATGCAGGTACCCTATGGATCCATATGATAGAATATGGAATGCTGATAAAAGTTTCACACCGCTTCATGTTACAACTGGGTTTGAGATTCAGAATAGCCTCAATCAATCCAATATTGCGGAGGAACCACCCGCTGCTGTTCTTCAATCTGGGAGAGTCTTGGCACGGCGAAATGTGCTGACATATACCCTCCTCCCTCTTGATGGACTAGGGGACTACTACATTATCCTCTATTTTGCTGGAATTCTTCCTGTGTTCTCTTCATTTGATATATTCATAAATGGAGATCTTGTAAAATCAAACTACACAATAAGGAGCTCAGAAGTCAGTGCTTTATATGTTACAAGAAAGGGGATCAGTAGCTTGAATATAACATTAAGGAGTGTCAGTTTCTACCCTCAAATTAATGCATTTGAGGTATATAATATGGTTGACATTCCATCTGAAACATCCTCCACTACAGGTGCCTCACCAACTTGTCTGCCGAGTGCTGAGTATGCACTCTTTTTCATTCCCATTAACTAGTATTTTGTCTTTCAGTTTCAGCATTGCAGGTTATTCAGCAGTCCACTGGTTTGGATCTAGGATGGCAAGATGATCCATGTTCCCCTTTCCCATGGGATCATATTGATTGTGAAGGAAACCTAGTTACATCATTGTGTGTGAATTCATTTCATTTTTTTATGAGTAAACATCTCTACTTCGTCCTTCAAAGATTAAGATGTCATCACATTATTTGTACAAAAAATTTGGTTACCATATCAGTCCCTCAAGAGAGTAGCATATCATCATATCAGTTATCAGAAGATTTTGTCACTAAATTAATCCCTCAAAGATATAAAGTGCCAATTATATTTGTTCTTATAGACGACTAAAGTGGTGACAAAAATAAAATTTTGGTGACTATTCTGTATCTCTGAGGATCTAATTTTGGTGACATTACTTAAAGGACTAATGTGGAGACACCCTTTTCTTTAGAGGACAAAGTAGAGCTATATTGTTTTATTTACCCATACAATGGTTCTTTATCAAACTGAAGTTCTAACAGTATTGAAATTTTTTCAGGGATCTCTCAGACACAAATCTGAGATCAATTAGTCCTACATTTGGTGATTTGTTGGACCTTAAAACACTGTAATTTTCTTTCTATTAATTGGATATAATCCATATATGTATTTCTCATATTCTGTCTTATGTTGATAACTGGCTGTATCATTTATCAGGGATTTGCACAACACATCTCTTGCTGGTCAAATACAGTATTTGGATAGCTTGCAACATCTTGAAAAACTGTAATGCTCCTAAAAGCATGACCATTAGCTTAAGTTTTAATTTCTCTGCAAAGTGCAAACATTGATAGTCTCTGCTCAAACTTGCAGGAACCTTAGTTTCAATCAGCTAACATCCTTTGGTGTAGAGTTGGGAAACTTAATTAACCTACAAATCTTGTGAGTTTCTTCTTTATCAAGTTTTTCGGGTTCTGTTGCAGAACTTGAAGTTCAAATAATATTTTTTTTCCATCCTTTTGCTTTCGATTTTGTAATATTACGTCTCAAAGCCAGAATATGGATTCAAAAAGTGTTATTAATTTTACATTCCCTTTTTTCTCCCTTCTTTCTTTTCTTTTCTCTTCTATATGAAGAGACCTGCAGAACAATAGTCTGAGAGGAACAGTACCTGGTAGCTTGGGAGAGATAGAGGACCTCCACTTACTGTAAGTGAGCTAAACAAGCATAGTTCAAAGGGGGGAATCCTTTTTTTTCATATACTGTTTCTGTTTTACTGTTTCTGAAGGAATCTGGAAAACAACAAACTACAAGGTCCAATTCCGCGGTCTTTGAACAAAGACACTTTAGAGATCAGGTATGGAAGTTGTCAGTAAGTATTCTTAAAGAGTGGAATTTGGATTAAGTGCAGTCGGAACTACATGCAGTCATGCAGTCAGAAAGCTCGAAGTCGTCCCATCAAGATTGGACTCTCCAGATTTTAAAAGAGCTTTTGATTTTTGCTTAATATAAAATTCAAATTTGAAATCTGGATTGTCCGATCTTAATCGGACGGCTCTGAGCTTACCGACTACATGACCGTCGCAGTACCGACTGCACACAAACCGAATACTAAAGAGTGATGATGCATATTAATACCTTCATCATGTGCATTGCAGAGTATCTGGGAATTTGTGCCTTACTTTTTCCACATATGCATGTGATGATGCATCATCAAGTCCTCCAATTGAGACACCACAAGTGATTCTAGTTCCCAGAAATGAGCACAATGAACAAACCCATCTAGCAATAATACTAGGCACAGTTGGAGGAGTTACACTTGCTCTTGTTCTGATATCTCTTTCAGTATTTATATACAATAGTAAAATAAGACATAAAAGCTCACACATAGCGAGTACGTATTCTCGACATCATGCCTAAGGTTCTAGCATTTCTTTCCTCTGTTAAGGGAGTGTTATTCTGTTTATTATAGGGGAAGAAACAGATATGAGGAACTGGGGTGCAGAAAAGGTTTTCTCCTACAAAGAAATCAAAGTAGCTACAAGCAATTTTAAACAAGTCATAGGACGTGGAAGTTTTGGATCTGTTTACCATGGAAGACTTCCAAATGGAAAATCAGTTGCTGTCAAAGTTCGGTTTGATAAATCCCAACTTGGGGTTGATTCTTTTATCAATGAGGTTCAACAACTAAATTGCTATTGCATATAGAAATATTGCTGAATAAGGAATATTAGATGTGCATGATACATATTGAAATTCTTATGCTATAAGCATATTTTAACAGGCAGAGGTAGTTTTATAATGTAAAGATTTTTAGATTGTTTCCCTCTTTCAGAATATATATGTCTGCATAGAAATTTCTAAGTATTTTACATATTTGTGAGAACAATGGTTCTGTGATATAATTCTCTTTTCACTTTCCAATTTGTTATGCCTAATCTTTTCTTTTTTATCTTCCATTGTGTCTAGATTCATCTGTTGTCGAAAATCCGCCATCAAAATCTTGTGTCTTTGGAAGGATTTTGCCATGAATCAAAGCATCAGATATTGGTTTATGAATACTTGCCTGGTGGATCACTGGCTGATCACCTCTATGGTATTACCTGCTTCAACACAAATATTAACTAGTTCATCTCCTTTTGCTGCAAAGCTTTCAATGATGAGGACAGTAGTAGAGTTTTCTTTTTAACATTGCAATTTTTTCCGCTTTTGATTAGGTGCAAAAACCCGTAAAACTCCCTTAAGCTGGGTTCGAAGGTTGAAAATTGCAGTCGATGCGGCAAAAGGTACTACACTAAGTTCTAAACAAATGATACCTGAACTCAACTCTGACACATTAACAAGATTACATTGTCATCCTTGAAAAAAAGTGTCAAACATTTTTAAGACACTGACTTAATTCAGAATATAATTCCCATTATTTATTTTTGTCAAAAAGATTTTGTTACATATTCTTCAGTGTTTTTCACAAAGTCGATATTTTTTAACAAGTCATTTAAAAGTAGCCCCTACTTAAGATTGTTTTACTCTTTCTCCTTCTTTTGAAGGACTGGATTATTTGCATAATGGAAGCGAACCAAGAATCATACACCGTGATGTCAAGTGTAGTAATATTCTCTTGGACATGGATTTGAATGCCAAGGTCTGTGACTTTGGCCTCTCTAAGCAAATAACCCAGGCAGATGCAACTCATGTCACCACTGTTGTCAAGGGAACTGCTGGATATCTAGATCCAGAGTATGTTATTGAAGTTAGTAAAATTATTGGTTCCTGGTAACCTTATATCATATTTAAGTCAATTTTCCATGTGTAGGTATTATTCCACTCAGCAGCTTACTGAGAAGAGTGATGTATATAGCTTTGGAGTTGTTCTTTTGGAACTCATTTGTGGAAGAGAGCCTTTAATTCACTCTGGGTCTCCTGATTCATTCAATTTGGTGTTATGGGTAACCCAAAGTTCCTTCCCTCTATCTCTCTATTCTATTTTCTATTCTATTATATCATATTTATCCATTTACTGAAATTAAAATTACTAGTATGAAGTCTCTAGTCTGACAACAAAGTGAAATATATAATTAAATTATTCAAGTAAAGCAACACCAACTCACATTACATTATATATGGTTATTGTTCCTTTCTTTCCTAGCTAAACCTTTATATCCTCAATTTAAGCGTGTTTTTTCTTTCCTTAATTTGTGTTGCTTATATTTCATGTATGTTTACAATCTCCAGTGATGCTTTTCCTCTTTATTTTCATATTTATGATTTCGCCAGTGCAACTAGAGTAGACAAAATTGAGGGATTTACGGTGTTTTTTCAAACTTGTTCAACTGCAGGCCAAGCCATATTTGCAGGCAGGTGCATTAGAAATTGTGGATGAAAGCATACAAGGAAGTTTTGATCTAGAGAGCATGAAGAAGGCAGCTTTCATTGCTGTAAAGTCAGTGGAAAGAGATGCATCACAAAGGCCACCTATTGCAATAGTATTGGCAGAGCTGAAGGAAGCTTATACTATTCAACTCAGATTCCTTGAATCTTGTCAAAATGAGAATTGATTTACAATACAAACAAGTCGAATTCTCGCAGCAGAGAAACAGAAGAAGAGATACAATCAAATTCTGAATAGAAGTTTAGTAAATTATTCTACACTGCTTCTCAAATTGCCTATAGTCTATAGATGAGTATTTATTAAATACAGTCAACTGAGTCAAGTACCTCAAAGGGAACTATTATTAAATTATTCTTCATTTACAAAAGAATCCTAACTTCCAACCACTAGCCTAGTATATATGGCTAATCAGCCATAGTAATTGAATATTAACTACAACACAGATTGGTTTCAAGCACATTGAAACCTGGTGATTTGTCCTGACTGATATATAGGCAGGAAAAAAATTCAATAGATGGATGGATCAAGTTTAACAGGTCATTTATCTGCATATACAAATATGAACCAATAGTTCTAAATACTCTTACAAAGAGCTTTTCAAGGACTAAGAGAAGTACCAACGCCGTAGATAAAAGAATAAAGCAGTTGTAGCAGCCACAACATATGGGAAAATTGTCCAAATTCCCTGTACAAATGAAAAGATCGTGTTTAACCAAACAAGGACTTTAATTAATGTTCAAAATCAAAGAATTAGTTATTAATACCACTACAGTTGCGACAGTAGCAAGAGCAAATATAGGGCGCTCCCTCAAAAGAAATCCTATTCCAAGCTGATCACATAAGAAAGTGAAAAGTTATGTTAGTCGCTGCATTAGAAACTGGCCATCGCCATGTATTCAAACAGAAAGTAAAAAGGAAAAACTATATTGTTTAGGCCATCATTACAAAAGCATTACTATGCAAAATTGTAAAGATGGACAAATATCATATATTGCTTATCCTAGACTTTTAGCATTTAGGAAGCATCAAAATCCAAAATCCTTTTCTCGTTTACAAATCCTTGAGTTTTGAACATGAAATAAATATAGGTCACCGATGTGAGCAGCAAGTCAGCGCACTTAAAACATATTAAAGATATCAATTTAGAGATTTCCATGGTTATCAGAATTTTGCAGATCAATGAGTAGGCAAAACACACACTCTTGAAGATATTAAAATTAAAATTAACAGAAAAAATGTTATTGTAATGTTCTATGCTTCATATTCACCTGAATGGGTAGAGTGAACAGACCCCCACAACAGACCCCTGCAAAAAACAGCTCCGGAGAAATACCCTGCACTTGAAGAAAGGCAGTTATCATTACCCTTATAAAGGGACCACACTCATTTTAAATAGATATGGGTTATCTTCAAGCAATAAAGATGTATAAAACAAAAACTAGCATACAAACTTTTAATCATTACACAGGTCATATTTTTCTATTAGAGGTTACATCAAAGGTATTGCAGGGACACTAATAAACTAGAGCTTAAAGGGCATGCACTCAGTGAAAACAAGTTTTGCACTGACATCCAATGAGAGCCACTATTTTGCCACATTAGACCACACTTCTAAATGCATCTTAAAATCGATGATATGAGGTGGTAAAATAGTGGGCTCTCATTGATTGTCAGTGTAAAATTGGTTTACACTGATAGTGCAAGCCGCTTAAACTCAATAAACAAAAACTTTATCGGGAATAAGCTTTTTACACAGTACAATCTAAATTTTATAGAACTTAAACAAATTTTTGAAATAACTCAACTGAGAATAAAAGATTGGAAAATTAAAATAGGTGATCAGGTGTAAACAGATGCTTCAATGTTTTTCATTTTCAGCTTTTTGACCATCGAAAGATATTTCCACGGGATTTAAGTCCTTTCTCCAACCAACAAAACAAATTAAGAAATTTTCTACACTACTTATTAAAAATCTTGTAGTTTAAGGAAATGTGCGTTGGCTTTGAGAAAAACTGAAAAGGTATCCATCTCACGGGGGAGCTTGTGTCTTCTCATAAGCATCACACACACATGGAGGAATTCCTGTTGACTGTTAGTAAAGGTTCAATTTATAAAAGGAAGAGAAAGTTTATAATACTGTCTGTTTCTAATGATTTTGTAGTTATGGATTTAGAGAAATTATTAAAACCAACTTTACTTTGGGATAGACATTAATCAGGCTTCATCTTGGTGTCCAGCCAATGATTTAATCGGTGTGATCCTTTTTGTGAAACCAAAACAGTATCGCCGTATTACAACTTCCCCATAGGGGATTTGAACCCTGTCCATTAGGATTATAAGGCCAAGCTCCTACCACTAAGCTGACACCCAATAGACTGATACAATCAATACTTGCTTTTACACTAAAAAGAGTAAGTTGTAAAACCATATCCACTATCGCTAGAACTTCAAACAATTTCAATTACTAACCAGGGCTCCTGCTAGGAAAGCTGTAGGGTTTCTCACTCCAAGAGAGAATCGTTCAACTGCAAAATGCAAGTCACAAGAACATAATAAATAAACCAATAAAAGAGTTAAGTGTACTTGGACACAAAACTAAATACTTTTACATAAAGAGTTTGGAAGGTTTAGCACAGAAATATTTTTACAATTAATATTCTGATAACTGATTTCAGTTTTCCCAATTTTTTGTTTGAAAATCTAAGCACTTGCATTGCACCAAAAAAAAAAAGCTCTTGGAACTTACCAAAACCAATAAGATTGCCATACTTTTGTACAACATCTGTGATCGCTTTAGCCCTCTCTTTGCCAATTCCTAACTGATGACATCACCAGAATAAAATATGTATGAATAGAAGGGAAACATTAACAATTAATTGAAATTCACGGATAATTTTAACCCTCAATGTCTTATTGATGTTCAGAAGGATGTATGTAGAACTTACCCTTGAAGTAACATCAGCAGATGCACCAGATTTTCTGAAAAGCTTCCCTAAGTAAAAGGGTATCAAGTCACTAATGCACACCCCCCTGAAATACGGTGTTTTTCCATGACCAACAAGTTCTAATAAAATGTAAATTTTTACTCAATGAATGTAAAAAAATGAGTATAAGAGAAATAAGTAACTGTTTAGATCGGATTGCCGATTACCAATAAACCCACAGAACCGTAGAAATTATGTATGAAGCATTTCTCGAGAAAGATTGTGCAAACGACTGCCATGTTCCGTCCAGAGACAGCAGCCTTGCTATTGATATACCAACCTAATCAATTTCTTAAAGGTAACTAAACATTTTTATAATAATAGTGAAACCACTAGAGAGTACTTTCATTACAGAAAGAATTAAAATGGAAAAACCAATAAGCAAACATATGAGGATGTAAAACAGAAGTACCAGTGAAAAGCACTGACCCAAATATTTAAAGCCTCTTCACTAATGAAAAGTCCACAGCCTGCAGCCATGAGTAACCAGAAGTAGATCCATCTGCAAGGAATTCAGACACAAGGTCGCACTTATGAAAAGTAGACAGAATAGCATTTCAAGGGAAATCGCAAGACACCTTCTTACAATACTCCTTATTGTAATATGAGAAACTATGTTATCACTTCAACATAAAAATTTAGAGGAAAACACAACCAAGTCCTTAAATGCTCAAAATATCTAGTAGATTGGTTCAGCAAGCAGCCACTCTTGAATGTAGTGTACGATACTGTATCAAGCATCTAAATTATTTCCATGTCCTATAGTATTCCGAACAAATTATCTGAGGCAAAAGAAAAAGAAAAAGAAAACACTTCCTACTTATGTCAAAAAATAATTCTTTACAAACTTTGGCATTAAAATCACTACAGTTTCCATTCTGATCATATAAATTTGCCGCCGTCTAAAAACTGCAGCATCATATGTTTCTAAAACAGCATTTTCACTTCAATACACTCATGTTATAGCTTATGAAGTCACTCATCGAAGCCTAACTTCAACATTAAAAACATATGCATACTTTTTTTAGACTAAAAACATATGCATACTTATGTTTACAAAAAGAGGGTCTTCGATGCATGGATGAGTCCAAGAGACAGACTTGGCAAACAACAATGATAAATCTATATCTACAAGAATACAACAGATATGCAGGCATACAATGAAGCTATTTTCCATAAACTAGTAAGCAGTTACGTTCCGTGTTCCTCCAATTCAAAATTATTGCTCAACCCCAAATAAAAATGTTGGAACAAATGACAAAGAAAGTTAGAGAACACTCTCATCTGACCATATGTAAATCCAGAGTAAGTGAAGTAGAGGGTACCCTGATGCGTATTCAGGAAGTATAACTCTGAACCCGAAAACCTTGAACGTGAAACCAGCAGCAGCTGGGGCAACTCCTGAAGAGGAAGAACCATCCGATAGAATCTGCAGACCAAACTCTGATCCAAGAATAGGCTGCTGGCTAATGGATGCTAATGTAGCTATTACAGCTATCCCCAATGCAATTGCTATCACAGCCAGAAAAGGAATCTCTGTCTTGATATGCTCCTCTTTATCATTTATTTGCACCTCATTACTGAATCCATCTTCTTGTGTATTTTGTATATCCTTAGATTTTAAAGCCTCATAATTTTCATCACCCTCTTGTTTAAAGCATCTTATTTTGTTTCTGTAATGCAAAGGTCACTTCATTATGCCAATCATAATGCAAAAAAATTAGAACAGAAAGGGCAGCAGAATAACAAAGAAAACTCCCACAAAAGGCCATGTTCCAAAACATCATTATTATTTATTAATCATATATGCTATATAATATAAACAAACTTATTTCACATGGACTAAACATAAACAAATGGTTCCTCGATCGTCAATTCACATACGTTTCACAGATGTAACATGGGCTAAACATTTATTTCATTCATCCTAAGAAAATGTTGTAATTAATACGAATAACATCTCTCATATATGCATTTTCTTTAAAAAAAAACTGATTTTACTTCTTGGCTACAAGCTTATAAGAACATTTTCATAAGTGAAAAACACGATATTATTTTAGGCAAATTGCACTTAAAGTATTATACAAAATCTCATCAATCGAATTGCTTCCTCAAACTTTTCAGTTTGGTGAAAATGGTCCCCCAATTTTTTGGCGAATCTAGTCCTCCTAAAGTTCAAATACTACAAATTTAGTCTCAATATTCTTAATTGTAATTTTAGTCCCCGAAGTTGTGGGTTTTTTTGCACTTTTTAGTTCCTAAAAATCATGGAGGACCAAAACTGCAAAAAAAACCCAAGAACTTCAGGACTAAAAGTGCAATTATGGGAATCAAGTTCGCAACATTTGAATTTTAGAAGAACTAAATTCGCCAAAAGAAAAGTTGGGGGCCATTTCGCCAAAATGAAAATCTTAGGGTATGTTTGGGAGGGTTTTGGAGGGGAGGGCTTTGGAATGCTTGGTCTTTATTTTAATATCTATTTGAGATTTTAAAGAATTGTAAAAATAACATGGTAGATAATTAAAAACATTGTTAATCACACTTCATTTTTATTTAGAAACATTTTATAACTTTCTCAATTTAGAATTGAAAATAAAGCACTCCCCTCCCAAACACACCCTTACGGAATGGAAAATGCAATTTTTATAATTGAGAAGTCCTATAAGCTTGAAACTAATTCAAATTGGGTCTAATAAAAAAAAATCAAATTGGGCGTTAACTCAGTGTGGTTTTGCACTGAGCATGAAACTGATCATAAAATTGGGTGTATGAACCAAAAATCCAAAACTAAATATAATTCACAAAGAATCAACTCAGAGCACGGTATAGTCCAATTGCCAAAACTACTCAAGCTCTAATTATACAACTTCGTTACCCACCATGAAAACATGAGAAGTGAAAACCCTTGCATAAAAGAACACATTGTGAATATGAAAAACAATTTATATCTACAGAGAATTTAAAAGTTACCTGAAGAGGAGAAGAAGGTGGGGAGCATTTATATTCTCTTTTGAAAACAACCTGTGAGGGAAAGCTAAGCAGCTAAAGTGTGTAATGGGTTTTGGACTACAACATCTGAGATTTGTTGATGGGAGGTTTAAGAAAGACCCACTTCGGAAAATGGCTGTTAAAGACATTGTTGGAGCTCACAAAGCTCCTATAGTAACTGGAATTCACGTTGTTGATGATGGATTAACGATGACGAGGCGTTGGAATGAGATGAAAGGTTAATTTTGAGTCCATGTGGTTGGATGTGGGGGTTACCAATTATGAGAGAATTCGAGAAAATAAGGAATATGCTTTTGGACAAGACTATTAACACCTACACGTGGCAGCCATCCATTGGTTGCTGACACATGTCAGTGCTACGTGGTAGTGGTGACATAGATGCTGGCGTGGTATGTCAGTGCCACGTGTTATAGAAGCTCAATAATATGGTGACATATGGCACTGACGTCAGGGGGGTAACTGGATAAAGTTACATTTTACATTTTTTTAACAGAAAAGTTAACAGCAGGGGGGTAACTGGATAACGTTACATTTTACAAGGTGTTTTTTAAACTTTTTTTTTCAGGGGTTAACTAGATAATGAGGATATTTGCAGGGGGTAATAACTATTTAAGCCTTATTTTTATAGCCTTTTTTGTAAACTGAGTTTACATAAACGTACGTACTTGCAAAATTTATTTATGAATCTATGGCATTTCAGTACACATAAATGTATGCAAATTGAGATCTCTTATGTACATTACTTATTTCTAAACATATTTGAACTTAGTTTAGGTAAACTTATATTTAGTTTAGGTAAACTCACTAGTGGAAAAAAGACATTTAGCGTCGGTTAAATTGGACATTTAGCGTCGGTTATCGCCTGACGCTAAATCGCCCGATGCTAAATGTCACATTTAGCATCGGGTGTTCAGATAACCGATGCTAAATGTCCATTTCATCATTGTTTTTGCTATCTGAAAATGACATTTAACATCGGTTATTTGAAACAACCGATGCTAAATGTCCTGAAAAATGACATTTAGCATCGGGTGTTTGAAACAATCGATGTTAAATGTCCTGAAAGTAACATTTAGCATCGGTTATTTGAAACAACCGATGCTAAATGTCCTGAAAGTGACATTTAGCATCGGTTGTTCCAAATAACCGATGCTAAAAGTCATTTTTGATAAAAAAAAATGACATTTAGCATCGGTTGTTTCAAACAACCGATGCTAAATGTCATTTTCTCGATAAAAAAAAGGCTTAAAGGTACTTTTAGTCCCTGCAAATGTCACAATAATCCAGTTTAGTCCCTGCAATTCCAAAACTTTTAAAATAGACCCTGCAATTACTAAACGTTACTACTTTTAGTCCCTGCTGTTAGTTTAGGCTTAACACTGTTATCTTTTGATGATGTGGCACACCCCCCACCCCCCCACCCCCCCACCCCACCCCCCCACCCCACCCCCCACCCCACCCCCCCCCACCCCACCCCCCTCTCCTCCCCTCCTCCCCTTCGCCCCCCCTCCCCTTCGCCCCCCCCCACCACCTGTCCAGCCTGCACCACCACTAAACGACCCACGAATAGCCATTGTCGCACCACCGCAAAGTCACCGCCGTCGCTCACCACCGTAGCCATCGCGTCGACCCCAAACCACCAAACTGTGAGCGCCCCACCACCTTCACGCCGCGGTTTCCCCTCTCCGTCAACCAAGCTTCGTTTGAAGCCTCAGATCCTCCCTTTCAGCAACGGTAGACGACGGAAAAGAAGGGTAGGGAAAGGGGATCGGTGCCTATGAGGTGAGAGGAGAGCGAAATTTCGGTTGGGGAAGAGGGGAATGGTTGAACGGCGGCGAGAAGAGGAAAAGAAAAAATGGGATTAGATGAGGGAGAGAGTGGATCCGTAGCTTTTGGTGAGAGAGCAAAACGAAACCATGAGGGAGAAGAGTTTGGGCCTGTGGCTATGGAGAGAGGAGATAAGATTGAAGCTAGGGGGAGAGGCGGATACGGATCTGAGAGAGTGGGAGTGAGAGTCGCGGCGGAGAGAGTAGAGGAGATTAGGGAAGGGAGAGAGGTGGATACGGCAAGGAGAGGCGGGGAGGAGAGGCGAAGGGGAGGAGGGGAGGGGGGGAGGGGGGGCGAAGGGGAGGAGGGGCGAAGGGGAGGAGGGGAGGGGGGGCGAAGGGGAGGAGGGGCGAAGGGGAGGAGGGGAGGAGAGGGGGGTGGGGGGGGTGGGGTGGGGGGGGTGGGGTGGGGGGTGGGGGGGTGGGGGGTGTGCCACATCATCAAAAGATAACAGTGTTAAGCCTAAACTAACAGCAGGGACTAAAAGTAGTAACGTTTAGTAATTGCAGGGTCTATTTTAAAAGTTTTGGAATTGCAGGGACTAAACTGGATTATTGTGACATTTGCAGGGACTAAAAGTACCTTTAAGCCTAAAAAAAAAGACATTTAGCATCGCTTGTTTGAAACAAGCGATGCTAAATGTCTAGTTTCTTTAATTATGGTACTAATTTGACTTCAGATTCTCCTATGCAGTGTAACTGCTTTAAGTTTACATTGACCATTCTTTTCATAATAAAATATCAGAAGTGTGAAAAGCTAACAATCGAGACTTCACTCATCCATTCAAGTAGATATTTAATATTGAGAATAAGAAGCATACAGACTACAGTCGTAGCAGAGGGCTGATGAAAAACATATAAAATTGGACTCACAACATCCACTAACATTGGCCTATAATTAAATGAAAGTAACACCTATTCCAAAAGAAAATTACACCTTTTACAATAATTACAGAGCTGTTAGTGGTTGCATTCATTAGCACAGACAAGACTTGCATCTCACCATTGGCAATAGAGAAATGAGTTGGAGATACTTTAACTGATACTCCAAAAGGTGCACTCCAACCAACACTGTAAGTTTCATTTGGCAAAGGGCTGAAGATCACTAACAACTGCAGTATCTGGAACCTGAACCATCCAAATAAACAATGAATCAACTAACAGGTCTTGTTAGTAATAGCAAAGTGTTGAATGGTTAATAATGAGCACCCTCAGTGGGATGATCAGTTTCTTCTCTTGCATGAGGTAATATGCTAAGTGCAAAACAGGAAAGTTGAACAAAAAAGGCAGGATGAATTCAACTGTACGTTTGTTCAACCATCCCTCTTTCACAAGACTAAATAGCTATCTTATATAAATAGCTACATTCAACTGTATTGTTACAATTTTATACTGATAGAAAGTTAATCACATCCTTACACATCATATTCTGCTACTAGAAATTAATGTAGACCAAATTATTGTTTACCTTGTTCAAAGGCCGTTTGATATTAGAAACCTGTGCAGTACATTGTGTTTTCCTTTTGTCTAAAATACATTTGTAAAACAATTAAACAGATAGTAAGTTGTCCAGAAATGGCATAAATGTTTACCAAAAATGTGCACTTGTAACAACATACCAATCTTCCAGCCATCCAAGGTTGCAATCACTTGCTGCTGACATTGGCAAATAAAACTACCACTTTCTTACCTCCAGTTTTTGCCAGGAGGCCCACTATTTCTTCCACCCCAACATCTACTTAACCAGCAACATCTACTTAACCAACATCTAGTTGTTTCTACCTGGATAATGTTTCACCGAAGCATAATTCTCCTTGAGGGGCAAACATAATTGAAGTAAATGATGCTGCAGCAGCAGGATGCCTCGTGGTTTCGATTATGCGAGAAAAAACATTATCTACATTTGTTGAATGATCTGCATAAACCTGATTAAGTATCTCAGCTATACTTTTAGGATCACTGATTTTCTCCCACCTAAAGGAAACAAGTTAATAAGAATCGGGTTAATGGAAGAGATGTGATTGAATACTTCACAACTGTCAACAGAGTCTATAATAGAAATGTACAAATTCAAAAGTTCATAACTAAAATATTGAAAACATGTCAGCAACAAAGACAGAAATAAAGCAATGAATACAAATAAATCCATACTTACAACAACTCTGTAAGTCTCTTTATGTTTGGAGGTAAAGGAAATGTTCCAGACCAGGGACATATATTAATTTATTTCTCCTCAAATGCCAATCAATGTAACATCATAATTTTCTATTAGGGTGGCAATATCACCAAAGACAAGACTAGAATAATACAAATTTGCTATTGCTCTACAAATTTTGACAAAAATAATACAAGCCATATAATTAGTCTATAAACTTTCAATAACATTCTTCTTTCAGTATCAACCATCAAGTAAGAAATGATAAAGTAGCTTACAATGAAAACATAAGACAAGTTACCAATTGAAACTATAAAGACAAAAAGAACAATGAACAATCAAAGTAGATATAATTTTTCATAGAAACATTAACAAGGCAACAGTGACTATACCTGTTGTCCAGAATAACCTGTTGGGGCAGTATGGCACCATTTGCTGACAAGTAACTGATTCTAATCTCTCCCTTGCTAGTAGCTTCAGTGCATCTGTCCTGATTTCCATAATGCTGTTCTGAACAGAGAGGGACTAAGTTTTCAAAGGATTGCTAGTAGCCTCAGCCTGCAACTACACATAATAGATCATTACTATTAGTACTCACTACTCAGAATTATAAAACAAACAACTACACATCTATTTCAAAGGATTGCATATAATAGATTCATGCTTAATGAAGGTGGGATCATGAATCTGTTATCTCTCAGTCTCATAAAACAAATAAACTATCACCATAATTAACCAAACAATAAAAATAAATGAAGTTAAAAATAATATATACTAACTAAGTAGAATAGAATTCTAATTCTAAAAATGGATAAAAGTAGAGTAGATTTTATATAAATTGTACCTGAACATGTTTTCTGGAATTCTTTCTTTCCTTTTGAGGAATTTGAGCAACTCTTATTGTTGTTGCAGCCAACTCTTTCTTCTTCCATTTGAGAGGTAGAGATAAAGAGAAAACTCTTTTCTTGTTCTGCTGTTCCAATTACACGATTTTGAGTTAATATGAGAAAGTGGTGAATGCAAGTGTCAAGAACCCTAAATCTGATTAGCAACATAAACAGAAACATAAAGCTATTAGCAACCAAAATCATGTGAGGACCAACAAAAATCAACCAATGAAAAGCCAATTTCAAGCAATGTAAAGAACCCTAACCTGTTGGAGTGCTGGCCCGTGGAAGAACCTCTATCAATCGAAGAACCCGTGAAGGATTTTTGTTTCAGTAAACAGTGTTGGAGATTAAATAGTAGAATACTTGCAACAGAACAGAAGAATTTAAGATTCTCCCTTTAAAGACACATAAAAATAATATGATTTAAACATAAAAAGTAAGATTCAATCATGAACAGATCGAAGTTCAACTTCAGCAGGTAGTAAAACATCTACGGAGAAAGAGACACTAAATTCAAAAAGACAGCAAGATTCAATCATGAAGGTAATAGAATACATAAAAATGTAGAACACAAAGAAAAAAAATCTAATTCTTACCAGGAGCTCTTGATCTTTTGTGTCCAAATCAAAAATGGTCTAGAGAAGAAGCTTTAACTACAGAGTTACTGAGAAAAAGATGGAATGAAAGAGTGAGGTATAATAACAACCAATACATCAGTTCAATTCTCTTTTTAAAGGCTATGTTATTCCTATAACTACCGATATGCAGTCTCAAGCATCAATAAAAGAACAGAAACTCAGCATACTGTTTTGCGCCATCTTCTATCTTATGAAGCTGCAACACCAATGGACTCCTGGTCACAGTTCCTGCAAATTGCAATTCAAATTCCACTTCAAATCCATTCATTCACACAGCACATGTAAAACCAAGATTTAAAAACCTATTCTGATAAGGATCATAATGGTATTGTGGATTTAACATGATAATCCAAGCAATAGATCAATTTCTTGAAAAGAATATTGGTTTATAAAGAAATTCAGGCATCTGCATGTCTTTCTATTGTTCCTAAATATACAACATTGTAAATGTAAATACATAACCATCAGATTTAACTATAATTCTATCTACATAGTTTTATAGAGTCTTAGCTGCAAACAAAATCAGCAGGCCCTAATAAGATACATCATTCTCATTATAAATCACAAACTTCTAACATATAAGAGCACCTAATATTATACCTTACAAGAAATTTCTATACATTCTTGAGCAGTGTGGGTTTTTACATGATCAAAGTTATGCCGGTGTCTTTTCTCTCTCTGCAGATGGCATAATCAGTGCCTGAGCATTGCCTTAGCAACTTTTGTGATGTTCCAGGGGTTGCCAGAATTACCCAGCAAACTACAACAATATTAAATACCAAATGTCAGATGTGAACTATTTAAACGGAGGGATGTTAAGTTTCTCCTTGTACATTATAATAGAATATCTAAGAACAGAGATCCGTTATCATATAAAAATATAAAGCAGAGCAAACAAGTTACCTAAAGAAGTTCCAAATGCCACAGCAAATAAGAAATGAATGTATTGATTGCCAATTTATGGAGGGGGCACCAATTCACTTTAACTAAGATAATTTAGAAACAACTCCTCATAACAATTAATCTCACTACAATCAGATTATCAGTTAGTGGTCCTGTAACTGATTTTTAAGATAGTGGTCATGTAAGCAAGTTGCCATCTAAGCACCTAAGAAAACAAGAATGAATTAAAAAAAAGTCATAATAAAAGAAAAATTAAAAGCAGTATTTAGGCAGCATACCAACCATACAAGCATAGTCTCACTCAAATGGTTTAAGAGTCCACTTGCTCGAATGACTCAAATTGATATGCCTTCAGCTTGTTTACTTCACTTTGGAACACTGCCTCAGCAGGGACTGTTGAGTCTATCCAATTAGCCTATCACCATACAAATAAAAAACGAGTGAGCCTTATCTTTTTAGCATTAATTAGAAAAAAAAAATAGATCATTAATATTAGTACTCATTACTCAGAATTATAAAACCAACAACTACACATCTATTTCAAAGGATTGCATATATGTAAGAATATTATGCATAGACTCCCTAATTAGCTCACAACTAACTAACTAAGCCTTTACTAGTAGTAACAGGCCTCTCTAACAGACCCATTACCTTACACTTATATATACTAAGAAGAAAGTTTTTTCATAATCAAGGTGAAAGAAAGTTGTTTCATAATCATCTGCAAGCTGAAATACATGTAAGATGCATTACTTGGTGGGTGGCTAACATATATTACAAACAACTGTAGAAGAGAGTAAACTCCACATATGCACACATCAATGAACAGCCATATTCCATAGGAAGTAGGACTATAAAAGCACAAATCCTTGTATTAATTATATAACAATGCAATCTTTAACAAAAAGAAGTAGAAAATACCTTCTGCAACAATAGGGCTTCTTGAGGACAGGTAGGAAAATTCATCAGACCAACTCCATCCATTAATAGACCATAACATCCTAAAGACACAACAAAATAGATGGATAGCATTATGTGGACTATAATTCTCTCCAAAAAAATTATAAAGTTCCATCAAAAGGTTAGGTACTGGAAACGATCAATGAACTTGGCGATAAAGAGAATGTTGAATACTTATAATGGAATGAATGTATTTCATTATATTTGTTACTATGCTTCTCGAAAATACTCTTCGGCGATAAAGATTTGGATTAAACGAAACCTAAATCAATCAAAATCAAGAATAGATGAAATCATTAAAAACTTAGGGTTTCAAGCAAAAGAAAACGAAAATGAAGCATCAGTTTTTGAAGACCCAAACAAGAAGAACGAAAACGAAAATATTGATTTCAGATATGCTTACTGCTTTGAAGATGAAAACGATGCTCCTTTGATGATTTCTCTGAAGACGAAAACGATGCCTACAACATTGAAGACGCAAACGAAGATGTGCTTAGGGATGAGGGTTCGCGAGGAAGAGAGCTTCGCGGAGGAAGAGAACAGAACGACGAATCAGAAAAATTAAAGAACAAATAGGGTTTCAGAACTTGATTATAGAAGAAATTAATCAAACCTGAGAGAGAGGAGAACTTGAGGTGCGAAGGTGCGGGGAAGGCGACGGCGACGGCGATAGTGACGAGTGTTGACATCGACGACGACAGTGACGAGTGTTGACGGCGATGGTGACGAAAGTGAGAGAACAACAGAGTGAGAGACGAGCGAGCAAGAAGATGGAGACGAGGAGCAAGACGATGGCGACGAAGAGCGCTACGACGACGGCGACGACGAGCGAGGAACGACGGTGACAGTGACTGTGTAGAAAAATCAGCGTTCTTCTTCTTTCTTTCTCTTCATCATTTAATTGCAAAATACGAAGAAGATTCAGAGGGTGAGAGGGTTGGCGAGGAAGAAGGAAACAATAGGAAGAAGATTCAGAGGGTGAGAGGGTTGGCGAGGAAGAAGATTCAGAGGGTGAGAGGGTTGAGAACGGGAGATTGAGAATGAGAGTTATGCGATTCAGAGATTCAGAGACGCGAGAGATGATAGAAACGAAATAATAAAAGTCGCCTTGTAGCATCGGGTGTTTTAACAACCGATGCTACAAGTGTTTGTCCGAGACTTTTAGCATCGAGTGTTTAAACAACCGATGCTAATTGTGAACCTTTAGCATCGGTTGTTTAAACACCCGATGCTAAAAGTCTCAGACAAACACTTGTAGCATCGGTTGTTAAAACACCCGATGCTAAATGTCTAACGCACATACATTTAGCATCGGTTGTTTAAACAACCGATGCTAAAAGTAGGCGCGAAAATTGAAATCTTCCATTTAATTGCAAAATTGCCACCGCGTCTACATTTAGCATCGGGTGTTTGAACAACCGATGCTAAATGATGCTTTTTAAAGTCAATTTTCCACTAGTGACTTATATGAATTGAGTTCACATATGTGGTGCATTACTTATTTTAATGCATAAGTGAACTCAATTCATATAGATCTGTGTGAACTTAGTTGACATACATGCCTAATTTATTTTTGAAACGTATGTGAATTCAGTTCACATAAACGTACTAAATTGAGTTCACATAGGTGCATTACTTATTTTCATGTGTATGTGAACTCAATTCACACAAACGTGCATAAAATGAACTCATGTACGTGTTGGAACCAAGTGGATCCAAGAACAATTATTCAATTTGAAGATAACAAATATCATAAGAGAACATTTTTGTTCTAACGTGCTTTTCAAGTATGAAGAAGATATATATATATATATATATATATATATATATATATATATATATATATATATATATATATATATATATTTGCTCAGAAAAACAACGTTAAACGACATCAAAAGACCAAGTCATTAAAGTATTTGCTTCTTTCTAATAGTGTTTATTATTTGGTCTGGTAAGACAGTGATATCATCCGATCAACAAAGTATATCTTCTAGTTCAAAGATCCATTCCCACAAGGAAGCATCTGGTCAACGACTTATCGATCAGAGTGTATCTTGTCAATGTTTAAGCATCTGTTTAGTGCAAGCATAGTGATTCCAAGCTTCTATACCTCTCACCTAATTATTCAATCACTAGAAAATTAAATAGCATTAAATGAATCTCAAGTAGGTAGCTCAATTGGCGGGCTAAAGGATATCGAAGGAGTGCATTTAAAGTGGTTTTCTACCATGAGAAATCCTGATTCCAACGGATTGATTTCTATCCCAGAAAAAGTATCAACGACTATAATTTCTCTTTCTCTACATAAGGCTTGCAACTTTTCTTGAAGCAACCAATGATTCTAGCAATACTAAAAGTATTTACGGTAAAGCTATCAAGAGAAAAACAACACAAAAGGTTTACACACTCAAAGTGTGATTTATTCTTTTGAAGCTCAAATATTTCAGAAGCCAAAAGAAACTAGAGAAACATTTTATTATCTTTCTAAAGACTTATTGTATTCCTCTCAGTTGAGATTCTATCTACTTTTTACATAAACTCTTTTTTGTAAAATGCTCGAGAGTGGCATTTTCTTAGAGGTTTGTGGTCAAGTTGTTCTAAGAAGCTAAGAATTTAGTCAAGGTTAGCAGATAAACTCTTAGGTTGTAAAGGAATTTTTAGTGGAAATCCTTTAAAGGTTTTGAAGGGACTAGACTAGCTACCAGGTGGTAGTTGACCAAAATAAATCTACATGTGCCACTAGTGCAGAAAAGACATTTAGCGTCGGTTATTTTAGACATTTAGCATCGGTTATTTGTCGATGCTAAATCTCGCTATGCTAAAAGTGAGACAATTAGCATCGGTTAAATAACTGATGCTAAATGTCACTTTTAACATCGGGTGTATAAAAACCATATGTTAAATGGTGTTTCATCACTGTTTTTTATGTCTGAAAAATTAGATTTAGCATCGAGAGTTTAAATAACTGATGCTAAATATCTCTAAAAATGACATTTAGCATCGGTTGTCTATATACAACCGATGCTAAATATCATTTTTAGAGACATTTAGCATCCGTTATTTTAAATAACCGATGCTAAATGTCCTTTTTTGTGACATTTAGCATCGGCTGTTTAAACACCTGATGCTAAATGTCATTTTTAGAGACATTTAGCATCGGTTATTTAAACACCCGATGCTAAATGTCCTTTTTTGGAACATTTAACATCAGTTATTAAAATAACTGATGCTAAATGTCATTTTTATTGTTTATTTTTAATCCATAGAGTCGACTAGTTTATAAGAACCTGTTATACAGATCATTTCAGACAACAAGACATAATAAATTTATCAAAATACTTCAAATTCCATTAAAATTAATATCTTACATTTAGAAAGCAAAAGAGCAACAACGTTTGTTCAAAATGTGGTATCACCATAACACACTTTAGGGGATCCCTTTCCTACTATACCAATTTTGCTTTAACCAAACAGTTTCCCACTAAATGCAACAAAATGTTTTTAAAACACAAATTAAACTATTAAATCTAAAATATTGTATTAACTTGCTCTACACGAATCTTCAAAAAGAATTTCGCACAAAGCTGACGAACCTCCATAAGTTTCTCATTAGTGTATGACTTTGGGTCATCAAATACCTACAAGTTTAAAAGCGACTCAAACAAATTAGATTTCAACTTCAGCAAATCAGATTTAAAAGTGAAGATAAGATGTGAAACTGACAAAAATTTGGAACATTATACTAAGAAAAACTATTTTCAAACCAGATTTTGATTTTTCGTTTCCAGATCTTTAAACCGAGATTTGTTTCTCCAATTTACTGTTTGTTTTTAGATGAATGTGTAATTAGATTTAGGATTAAAAATATTTTTTTTTGCCACCTCAATTAATGAATTGCCACGTCATACATGACACTTAAGACGCCACGTCAGCAGTTAACTGCCAGCGTGGCGTCCGTTAGAAAAAACTAACGGCAGGGACCAAAATGAAACGAAAATGAAAGATAAATGACCAAAACGGAACAAAAAAGATAAATGACCAAAGTGAAACCTAGAGCAAAGATAAAGGACCAAAAGTGATATTTAGCCTAAAAGGAAGGCTTAAATACGTTTTTTTCCCCTGCAAATATGGGGTGTTTTGCTTTTACCCCCTACAATTTTTTTTTTTAAAAAACTCCTTGCAAAATTAACTTTTTTGGCGTTAGTCCCTCTGTTAGATAGACGTTACAAAAAACGTCTACGTGGCATTTTTTATTCTTTTCTAATTTTTTTTAATGTTGACTTGGGCTGCCATGTCATTAGTTTTTATATTTATTTATTCTTTAATAATTAGCTTCTCCATCTCTCTCTCACAACTTCATCTCTCTCAATCTTCCCTATTCTCCCTCTCACTCCTCTGTGCTTCATCTCTCTCACCAGTAACAAGCTTCAGCCCACATCCACGTGAATCACCACATGGTGGTGGTGGTGCTGCGAATGACTTCCTTCTTGTTCTTCTCTCTAGATTTGTTCATCACCACGTGAATCAAACACAACACAGTAGCAACATAAATGCCCAGATCTGTTCTTCTCTCTCACTTCTCATTGCTCTCGCTGTCGGAACAGCAACCCCACCGCACCCCTTCACTGTTGAAACACCACCACTTCGCACCACTTCATTAGTTCATTGTAGATTATGATTGAGACCCACACCACCCCAAATCCCAAATTGAACCCCAAATCAAACCCCAAATCCCAAATTATCCAGTTTCCTTTTGCCGTTGCGGAGGTTACTTTTTTTTTTAAATTTCAAATTTCACTTGAGGGAGAAGATGGTCCGTTGAAGAAGTTTGATCTTTGTTAGAGGAGAGATGAATTTGAAGCTTTATAATTACATGTTAGAGGAGAGATGGGTTGGATTTTATTTTTGCAGAATTTGAAGCTTTATAATTACATGGGTTGAGTGACAGAGAGATAGTGATGAGAAGTGAGAGACAGAGATGAATGAAGATGAAGTAGTTCAGAGACAGAGAGAGAGAGAGATGAAGATGAGATGGAGCATATTCAACACACAACAACAACAACAACAACAGAGAGAGAGAGAGAGATGAAGGGGGTAAAAGCAAAACACCCCATATTTGTAGGGGAAAAAACGTATTTAAGCCTAAAAATAATGATTTGGCAAAGCAAGCTGGCAGTTCCGTTAGACACGTCAGCAAACTACTAACGGAGACTTGACAGAAGGACCAATATCAAACAAAAAATATTTGCAAGGAGTTTTTAAAAAAAAAATTGTAGGGGGTAAAAGCAGAACACCCCATATTTGCAGGGGGTAAAAACGGATATGGATTCGCCGCATTTATCTATCTCTATCTCTCTCTTCTTCCAATTTTTTATTTTTTTTAAAACACAAAATAAATCAAAGGCCATGATTGTAAGTTGGGGGAATCTTGTGGCTTATGTTTAAGTGACTGCATGAAGCAGTGACCGCAGTGAATCAATATCCGGTAAAAACATATTTAAACCTAAAAAGAATGCATAAATTGATTCTCACATTTCGAAATCCCTAGTTTCAGTTCACCTCCAACTACAACAAATTCAATCCAGAGCATTCAATTTGATTCCGATATTCGCTTGAAACTCGAGAAGATTTCATCAAATTCCAACTCCAAACTTCAATCGATTCCAATGGAAGAAGATAGAATAAGCATTCTACCTGATCCAATTCTACACCAAATAATCTCCTCTCTCCAAACCAAACACGCCGCCGCTACAAGCATCCTCTCCAAGAGGTGGAACCAACTTTGGCTCTCAGTCCTCTCCCTCCAGTTCAATGACCAAACGGTTTTAGACTCTTCATCTCCTTGGCTTCGCATTGCAAAGTTTCTCGATGCAGATCTGGTATTAACTCTCTCTTTGCCTAATGTTAACGTAAATTGGTTTGGGAGTGTTGATTTTTAACCTAATTTTTTTTGTATTTGTAACTCTTCCAGATTTGGACCTATAACTCCAATATTCCCACATTGCACAATATAACCGAATTGGAGTTTATCTTTAAGTCTGAAACGTGGCGTAGTAGATGGAATTGGGTAGTACGAGTGATTCAACATTGTCCCAACCTTCAATATCTTAAGATTGATGATGAGGTATTTTTTATTTCAAATTAAGGATTTTTTTTTGGTAAGTGATTTCAAATTATGGATGATCATTCTTTTTAGAGTAAATATCAAAATTAGTTTCTAACAAAGAAACTTGGAGACCAATTTAGTTCTTATAAAATAAAATTTATCAATTTAGTAGTCATTTTGGTCGACCGTGTGAAAAGTATTCTCTGATGTATCGAATTGCAAGCACATCTTTAAGTGTTTATTTAGTAAGTCATTCTGTTTTTCAAATGTGTCTTTTGTTAGTTATTTTGGTCTTCAAATGTGTTTTTTGTTAGTCAATTTAGTTCATAAGTTCACTAACGAAAGAGACACTTAAGTACGTGTTTGCAATTTCGATTCATTTAGGGACTATGAATATCAATTCCTCGTACATTTAGGAACCAAAATGATTGTTTACCATCTAGTTTTTGATATATAAAAATTCGGGCCATGCTAGTCTCTAATAGAGATTAAAGTGTTCATAAAAATTATACCAGAAAGACCTTAATTTGAACTACATTTGAGATTGTTGAGGACTAAATTGATACTCACTAATTTGGGTATTCACTTGTTTTTAGTCTAGTTCCTCGTGGGTATTTCATTCCACATATGCATTTCAATTATTTGTCTAAGAATATTTTATGTCTATTCTTGATAGGCTTGTAAATATGAACAAGTAATTGAGGATGGGGATTGGAGGGAACCTGAATTGGTTCCAACATGCATTTTGCCTCGGCTTGAAGAATGCAAACTTAAAGGTTACAAAGGCTATCAGTGTGATTTTGAATTTGCTAAATTTGTTCTGCTGAATGCAAAACTGTTGCGCACCTTGAAAATTAAGAGTACTTGCTCAGATGAAGATGCGAAGTATGAAATGGGAAAGAGATTAAATTCGTATTACTGTCTGTGGGCTTCAAATACTTGCAAAGTTACATTTAAGTTTCCTTTTGCGTGATGATTATGGTTAGGGCATGTCTATGATAATTTTCATATATATTTTCTTTTTATATTAGACTCTACATTGCAGGATTTAATGAATTGAAAGACATGAACTCTGTTTCACTCTATCCTCTATGTCATATATATTCTAAAGCTTTTACTGATTTCCATGTAATTAGTTAACTCTACCTCCTCCCAGCCTATCGTTTTCTTGCACGTTTCTAAGTAGCCATATCTTCAACAATGTGTGTTTTGAGTGATCGCAAATGGGCATCTTGTAAAAGAGGCTATGGTTGAGAACAATGTTTACAAAACCGGACCGGTCATTGAACCGGTGAAAGCACCGGTTCAAGGTTCAATGGTTCAACCGTGGTTGAACCGGACTGGGCATTAAGTGTGTGTTTGGTTCTGTGGTGATGAGAATTGAGTTTGACAAAATTGAATTTGATAGAATTGAGTTTGATAGAATTGAGTTTGCAGAATTGAGTTTAGTTAAAAGTGAGTTGAATGTAACGTGATTTTTGTTTGGGTACATTTAAAGAAAAATGATTTTCACCAATCATTGTTGTTTGGATAGATTAGATCAAAAGTGCTTTTAGGTGTAAAATTACCAAAATTGGTATTAACTTAAAATTAAATTAGAAATTTAAAATTTGATAAAATAGACAACAAAAATACTAAATAAGCATATAAAATATCTAATTTAAAATTACAAATAGAAAATATAATTTAAAGTGGAATACAATACCAAATCTCGTAAGGACTGGTTTTTTTTTTTGACAAAAGGAATCTACTTCATTTCATTAAAAATAAGAGCAGAAATACATGCTGGAATGTCAAACAAAGTACGAGATGAAACTATTAACAATGCTATCTTTGCTAGAGTGTGAGCCACATTGTTAGTTTCTCTCCTAGAGAACTACACATGAGAGTTGATATTAAAAAAAGCAAAAGATTCCTTAGAGGAATTTAAAATACAACCATAATCCGAAGTAATGGAAGAGCACTTGTTGAAGTCATCCACTACGACTTTGGCATCTAACTCGAAAATAACATCTTTGAAATGAAGTTCACGAACCCACTCCACCGCATGTAGAAGAACCAAAGCCTCACCCTTATAAACTTCAATAATTGGCGCAAAGGAAAGCATTTTTGCTGCAATGAACAATCCATTATCATCCCGAAGACATAAACCGAAACCAACCTTATTCCCCCCATTATCAAAAGCGGCATCCACATTACATTTAACAAAACCCAAAGGAGGTTTTTGCCAAAGAGGTTGCGCACCACTCACCACCGAACACGAAGTGGAAGCGGACACGACTGTGGGGAATTACCGGCACTAGCGATACTCCAAAAATGACCAAGTACCCGTATCTGACACGTATCCGATACCGATACGTGTCGGATACTTCCGGATACGTATTCAGGGAGTATACTGAAATTTATATTTATTTTTAAATTAAAAAAGATCAGATACTTACCGAATACGTGAGGGACACGTTGGGGATACGGCGCCATTAGCAGGATACGGACATGGGATACGGCGTAATACGTTTTAAAACATTTACAGTTTTTTAATACATTTAATTATAAATTATAAATTAATATAAATCAATAAAATAATTGGGAATACAATAAAAACCCTAAATTAAAAAAGTAAACGATGAAAATGTGACTGAAGGTTGAAGAATCAGCTCCACCGCACAGCTCCAGATCGCCACCGCACAGCTCCAGATCGCCACCGCACGTTTGCACAGCTCCAGAGCCACCGCACGTTCGCACAGCCTCCATAGCCACCGCTTGCTGCGACGCCAACGTGAGGTTGCTGCGACGCACCTCCATAACCACCGCGAGCACAGGTCCGTTTTTTGTTCTTTTATTTCCTCTCTTTGCTTTTCTTCTCTGTTGCTCTTCCTTGTTCTGTTTTTTGTTGATTCTGTTTAATACCTCCATAACCACCGTGAGGTTACTGCTGTTGATTCTGTTTTTAGTTCTGTTTTGATAACCACCGCACGTTCGTTTTTTGTTCTGTTTTGATCTATGTAGTTATTATATTGCATATCCCTCACGTTCGTTTTTTGTTCTGTTTTGATTCTGTTTTGCCAAGTTAGTCATTCACAATTTTGCCTATTGAACTAGTTTTGATTCTGTTTTGATTCAGTTACCTTGTTGCTAATCTTCTGTGTTTTGATTCTGTTACTCTGCAAGAAAGTATTTGATTCTGTTTGATTACTGTGTTTTGATTCTATTACTCTGCAAGAAAGTATTTGATTCTGTTGCTAATTGGGTAGTTTTGATCACACGTATCTTTTTTTGTAAGTGTGATCATATCTATTGAATATTATAAGCAATTGTCAATTAGTAAAGTGAAATATCTTTAGTTATATTTAATATATTTTTATTTTTAATTTAATTTTTTATTGAAGTATCCCCGCCGTATCGTATCTTGGTTTTCAAAATTTTCCCGTATCCACGTATCCGTGTCGTGTCGTATCCCGTATCGTATCCCGTATCCGGGCTACATAGATAATCCGAAGCAATGGAAGAGCACTTGTTGAAGTCATCCACTACGACTTTGGCATCTAACTCGAAAATAACATCTTTGAAATGAAGTTCACGAACCCACTCCATCGCATGTAGAAGCCCCAAAGCCTCACCCTTATAAACTTCAATAATTGGCGCAAAGGAAAGCATTTTTGCTGCAATGAACAATCCATTATCATCCCGAAGACATAAACCGAAACCAACCTTATTCCCCCCATTATCAAAAGCGGCATCCACATTACATTTAACAAAACCCATAGGAGGTTTTTGCCAAAGAGGTTGCGCACCACTCACTACCGAACGCGAAGTGGAAGCAGACACGACTGTGGGGAATTACCGGCACTAGCCCAATCTGATTGATGCTGACTACCACGTAAGACAATGGCAGCCATTGTCTCTCCAACATTGTTCCAAACAAGGTGATTTCTACTTGACCAAATGCTCCACAATGTCATGTACCAAGCAAGCCTTTCATCTCCACTCAACTGCCCCAGCACCTCAAAAAACCAACTACCAACCGAAGTCGAATCAGCACCACACCCAGCCACCGTAGAATCCACGCCAATAACTCTCCAACAAGAAGAAGCCCGATTGCACTCAACAAACAGGTGCAACGGTGTTTCCTCTGAATCACCACAAAACGGACAATATGTTGGAAGGCAATTTCTACCCAACCTCCAAAGGAAATTTTTAACCTTAGTATTTTTGTACTAGTATTAATTTTAGTATTAATTTGTAATAAAAATATAGCATTCAATAAAAAAGCTACTTAATAAATCAAATGGAAAACTTGTTAGAGTTAAAGTTTTTACTATAATAATAATACAGCTTATAATAATACTACTAAATAAATCAATCAATATAGAAAACAATCAATGATGCACCGATACGATACGCGTATCGGATACGATACGTATCCGATATGGCGATACGCTATTCATTGAAAAATATAGGATACGATACGTTTGGGATACGTATAATAAAAAACTAATATTTCACAAAATATTTATAAATAAAAAATATAAATAGACATTTCAAATTATGTCTTACGTAAATCCAATCAATAAAACTACAAATCATAAATTTTCAAACTACAAACTAAGAAATTGGAATAGTATCAATATCATCTCCTCCTTCACCGTCATCGGTAAATAGAACCGCTTCCATGTTTGGTTCATCAATAGACAATGATGCCACTTCAAGAGTTCCAACACCATCAAAGTTATCCCATGCATCTCCACTAATGTCCCACAACTTGGTACTTCCTTCATTGTACTCTTCACTTTTCCTAGACAAAAGCCTCAAATTTGTATGCACAAAAACCAAGTCTTCAGCTCTCTTTGGATTTAACTTGTTTCTTTTCAAAGAGTGGATGAACGAATAAGTACTCCAATTCCGCTCACAACAAGAAGAAGAGGTGGGCTGCACAAGAAGCTTCAAAGCAAGCTTTTGAAGAAGAGGTGCAGAAGAACCATGCATCACCCACCAAGATTTAGGATCTAATGCCCACCTATCTTCAATAGAGTCAGAAGATGCAAAAGTATTTGCTTTTGATGAGAAATCAGCAAATTCAAGTGCAACCCTTCTTTTATCCTCAGAAGTTGTAAAAAACTTCTTCAAACACTTATTCCTCTCGATAGATATCTCTTCGTCCGCATGTGGGGATTTTCTATTCGGATCCTGTTGAAGCCATTGATCACTGTAATACCTAGGATTCAGAGAGTGAGCCAGACAATGGAGAGGAGTGTAGCTCTTTGTCCACCTATCAATTAAAATAGAATAAACAACATCATTAAATGTTGATTCATCACCCAACTCTTTTCCTTCATGCCTATATATAGATTGCTTCACCTTCTCTATCATATCATCCCACATCTCATAGACCAAATGAAGTGTGGGGTTGTCAGTATCACACACTCTAATCATGTTATAAATAGGCTCAGTAAAATCCAAAATATATGAAATTTTGTCCCACCAAACATCATTCAAAATAAATTCTTTCACAGTTTGGGCTTTGTCCTTGTCATCATCTCTATAAGAGTTCCATTCTTCACTAATAACCATTGATTGTAGAGAATGCATCAATAATTTAAATCTTTTCAACATCACTAATATAGATGCAAAACGTGTTTCCGCAACAGCAAGCAATTTCAAAGATGAGAAGCGATTAAAAATGGCCAATCTCATTGAGTGGTTCATGATAAAGTTCCTCACAAAAGAGACATCTTCAGCAACTTGAGTAATCCAATTACATTGAGCATAAGCAACCTCATTTTTATCGGTGTTCTTGGCAGCACAAATGTTCTTCAATGCAAGATTAAGTGTGTGAACAACACAAGGGGTCCAAAAAATTTTTGGAAATAAAACTTCAATGAGCATCCCCGCTCCTTTACAAACAGGAGCATTATCTGTGATGACTTGGACTACATTTTCTTCCCCCACTTCTTTTATAACTTCTGCCATCCTATTAGCTATATAATGCTTGTTTTTAATTTCTTCCGAAGCATTAACAGCTTTCAAGAAAATAGGACCCCCTTCAGTTATGGCCATAAAATTAATTAAAGGTCTCCTTTGCGCATCTGTCCATCCATCAGAGACTATGCTAACCCCTTTCGTTTTCCAAGTTGATTTAATTGGCTTAAGCAGCCTCTCAACATGAGCTTTCTCTTGTTGCAAGAGAGTTGTCCTCAAGGCATTATATCCGGGTGGGAGAAAACCACTAATATTATGACTTGCAGCATACAAATAAGAATTCATATAATAGGGATTTCTTGCAAGGTTAAAAGGTAAACCAGATGAGTAGAACATTCTAGCAATGAGAGCTTTAAGATGGTCTCTATCTTCCAAGTTAAATGCCCTCTCTAATGGGCCACTTTTCCTTCTTTTAAAAGAAGCGTAATCTTGTGTTGGCTGAGTGGGTAATGGAACATGCTTAGGTTTCACTCTATTTTCGGCCAACTCAACAATTGATTTCAATTCAGCTAGATACTCCTCATTCACACTTAGACACACAGCAATTCCAGTATTATAAGTTCTCAACAAATGAGCTTTTACCCTGGAATAAGAACTTGTAAAAGCTTTTTCACAAAAGTTACAAGACCATGTCTTGTTTCCACCCCCTTTCCCCTTATCAACTATTGTGACATATGCCCAAAGAGGAGCATGATCATCTTGTACAATATTCTCATTAAGGAAATTGCCTGGAATTTTTGAGCCCGATGCATTTGGTGCGGACATTGTAAAATAGTGCCTAAGAAAAAAAATAAACAAATAATTTACAAATTAAAAAGAAGACCGAAGTCAAGTTCTTACTCTATAAGAATAATAACATATAAAAGGCTTACTCTATTAGATAATTAGATAAAATAATATAAAGCTCTGTACCAAATACTATTCTATATCTTAAAAGTAGTAAAGCTGTGTAGATAAAAAAGATAAGGCAGCTAAAGGACACATCAAGTCTAAGATAGCTACGTGTCTAATAAGCAACAAATGTCAAACTTTCAAAAGGCTACAATTTATTTTAATAATAATATTAATAGGTTTGAAAAACGAAGACCATAGTCCATAATAAACGAAGACAACAACCCATCCTTTACAATCACAAACAAATACAGAATAGTGAGAAACTAAGAATACCTTCGTTTTAGAAGCTTTCCGAACCAGTCAAAAACAATACACCACCGGCGCCGCTGAAGCAAACTGCTTTTGGAGAAGGAGAACAAAAGCCGAGAAGTTTTAGGTTTTTTTGGCTACAAATTGATTCCTCGATTCTTCCTTTTTATAGAAAAATTGTGCTTAAAAATAGGAAGCACGTATCGCCAATCCATATTTTACGGGATATCCCCCCCAATTCGTATCTCAGCCGTATTCTGGTTGTTTTTTTTTAATTTTTTTTTTGATTCTGGACACTTCTTGAGTACGTATTTTAGGCGTATTTTGACGTATCGTGTCAGATACGTATCTGACACGCATACGCCTACAGTTTCCACGTATCCGTGCATCACAGAAAACAATTAACCAACATGACGTGGCACAAGTGGTAGATACTTGGGTCCCTTAACCATTTGGCCCCGGGTTCGATCGCTAACCAGTGCGTATGGAAAAACATTTGTTGGGAGAGGTCAACCCCTTAAATGGATCTCAGATCCATAATAATAATAATAATAATAATAATAATAATAATAATAGAAAACTTTTAGAGTTAAAAGTTTAGGCCCATATAACAAAAAAGATGTTTAGGCCCAGCATAAAGAAGATAACCGTCCAAACTTTCATTTTCCCCGACCTTCAGAAAACGCTGTTACACCGTAAACAGAGTAAAAAAACAGAATCTTTGTAAGCATTAAAAACATACAGAAGCCAAGGGCAATGAAGGAATAACTGGAAGATTATCAACAATAACTTTCAGACTCGAGTTTGTGTTGCCGTGAAAGCTTGGATTTGTAGCTTCTAGTAGAATTGAGTTTGGATATCACAATTGATTTTATCCAAAACACCCAGACACCCTACCCCAATAAAGGAGAAAACTCGCGTTTGTTGATTTTAACTGTACGTTTACTATTACAAACGCGATCCAAACAAGCACTAAACCGGTGAAAACACTTATTATATAGTGTATTATCTGATAAATTTTAGATATAACTAAATTATAAACTATAATAAATAATTCTTATATATATTTCATATGATTAAAAATTAATTAAAATAATAAATAATAAAAAAATGATGTATATGTAATTTTATGACTTGACATCAGCCTTTTATTTACTTAAAAAATATACTTTTTGAATTTAAAATAGAATTTATAATTTTTTAAAAAACTGACCGGTTCTGAGCCGGTTCTTGGCCGGTCCTCACGGTTCAGGGCCGGTTTAGCATGTGTGTGACGAAGAATGTAAAGGTGATGCTAAATAGTGTGTTTTTGGGAACTCCAAGCTTGAGTTCAAGTGGTTAATGCATTCCATCTAAAGGGGCAGACTCGGGTTGTACCCGGGTTCGATCCCCAGCGATGAAACAAATTGGAGTCAGACTTTACTTACCTCGCGGCCGAACTCTGGATTACTCAGAGTCCCATTCCCCCGGACATCAGAGCGGATCAAAGACCCTAGACAAAAAAAATAGTGTGTTTTTTTGGTACTTTAGGGTTTGGAAAAGTTTTTCGTTTTTCAAATATCTGAAGTTCATTCTACGCAAAGAAAACAAATTAATTTCATGATAAAATATGCAAAGTGTGATGGTTATACTTTAGTGTTTGAAAAAAAATTTAGTTGTTTAAATATGCCAAGTTTGATCCTTAATAACCAGTTTTGGCAAAAAAAGAAATTAATTTCATGATAAAATATGTAAAGCGTGATGCTTACCGGTGTGTTTTGGAGTACTTTAATGTTTGAAAAAAAAACTAGCTTTTCAAATATGTCAAGTTTGATCTTAGATAATTTGTTTAGGCAAAAAATAAAGTTGGGAGTGATTTGAGTGAAACTAATAAGGCCAACCACATTAAAAATTGGATGCAATGTTAAGTTGGCAGTCTTAACTAACAAGGCCAACTACATTTAAACTAATAAAAGCACAACTAATCAGTTAACCAATTGGACAACATAAATTAACTATTGTTTTATACACAGTCAACAAAACCTTTAGCTCTTGACCAAAAAATAAAAATAAAAATAAAACCTTTAGTTACTTATTTTTTCTTGGCCTATACACTATGAAATGAGATGTTTTTTTTTCCGATAAGCAATGATATATTGAATAGAACATTAGGTATGCTCAAAACTAGAATAACACAAAGGAATCAGAGATTGTTGAATTGTTGATACAAGTGAGAGCATTCTTCCACCAAAGTGGCAGAGACAAACTAGAATCTCTTCCCACCCCAAAAATAAACCAACACCAAGACAGATATTTGATACGAGCCACAATCGGGTCTAGCTTGGCTTCTTCACCTCTAAAGTACACACCATTTCGAACTAGCCAGATGCACCAACAAGTTGTCAACCAGATTACAAATTTAAAACCTTGGATTTCTTCCCAATACATAGCTCGCCAAAATGAATCAAATGTTGGTGTAAGTTATAAGAACTAGGTAAAACAATATCAAGCCAGCGCTCCACCTCCTGCCACACCTTCCTCGAAAAGTCGCAATCCAGGAATAAATGTTGAGCTGCCTCTCTGTGATTATTACAAAGCACACAAACTGCCCCTTCCCCTGAGAGAATGATATGACGCCTCAACAGGATGTTGCGAACCGGTAAAGCATCAATAAGCATCGTTGCGTCGCATGCATAGCATTTGCATATGGGGCGGTGGCCCCGGAGCTAGTCTCCACACGTTGGATTGCCTCTATTGGCATGGATTTTAGTTGGATAGCCTCTATTTATTGGCCGGATTATGGTACCACATGCATTATCGGGCGGTGGCCCTGAGTCGAGTCACATTCTGCATTCATGTTGCATATTTATGCGATTGAAATGATTTTGACTGTTGTGACATAATGACTTGACCGTTGTGATATGATGATATTGACTGCTGTGAAATGATGATTTGATGTCCTGACCTGATATATATTGTCTTTCATATGATTCATTATATAGTTCGATATCTCACCCCTTCTGTTTGAATGTTACCCCGATGTTGGTAACGTGCAGGTAACCTCGAATGAATGCCGTTGTACCTTCATTAGTTCGGGTCGGTGTCGTCGCTCTGATACGTAGCACTCGGGGGGATGAACGTTTATTTATGTTATTTAAGTTGTTTACTGTTGGATTTTGAGTTATGAATCTTGCATAGTTGCCACGATTGTTTGGTTGAACCATTTGAATTTCCGCTGCGTAGTTAAAAGAAGTTTGACTTGTTTTGAAATGTTGTTTTGTCGGTTCATCCGAGTTATGGTGTTATGTATCCGATTTTCAGAAAAAACTTAATGTCTGTTTATGGTTTTTAAGTTGATAAATGTAGCATCCGTTTTTTGTGAAAACTCTGATTTTACTTATATTTTTACCGGGTAGAAATGGGTGTTACATTAGTGGTATCAGAGCAGTTTTGGTCTGGCCGGCCAAGTTGTCAAGTTATTGTGTCGTTGACGATCAAGTATTGTCAATTAGTTCTAACTGTTATTTATGTTGTAGTGGTTAGTTGAGATGGCTGGAAGGAATGATGCTGCTATTGCTGCTGCTATGATGGCTATGGCACAGGCCTTGGGGAATCAGCAGAGCGTTGGTGAGAATGCTGGGTCTCGGAGTTTGGTGACTTTTCAGAGGGAGAATCCGCCTACCTTCAAAGGCAAGTATAACCCTGATGGAGCGTTGGCTTGGCTGAAGGAGATAGAGAGAATCTTTCGTGTGATGGACTGCACTCCAGCGCAGAAGGTTCGTTATGGTACTCATATGTTGGCGGAAGAGGCTGATGACTGGTGGCTAGAGACTAGTCAGAGACTGGAGGCTGCAAGTGAAGAGATCACTTGGGTTGTGTTCCGTAGGGAGTTTACGAGGAAGTATTATCCGGAAGATGTTCGGGTTAAGAAGGAGATTGAGTTCCCTGAGCTGAAGCAAGGAAACCTGTCGGTTACTGAGTATGCTGCTAAGTTTGTGGAGTTGGCTAAGTTTTATCCGCACTACAGTGAAGCAATTGCTGAATTTTCGAAGTGCATCAAGTTTGAGAACGGGTTGCGACCAGAGATCAAGAAGGCCATTGGATATCAGAAGATCCGTGTCTTTGCTGATTTGATTGACAGCTGTAGAATCTATGAAGAGGATAACAATGCGCATTATAAGATTATTAATGAGAAGAGGGGCAAGCCTCAGAGTCGTGGTAAGCCGTATGATGCTCCTGCCGGTAGAGGTAAGCCGAGAGTCGCCGATGGCAAGAGAACTAGTGGGGGAGATGCTTCGGCTGGTATCGTGTGTTTCAGATGTGGCAAGGCTGGTCACAAGAGTATTGCGTGCAATTTGGAGGGGAAGAAGTGTTTCCGTTGTGGCAAGATCGGGCATGAGATGTCTGCGTGTGAGCATAAGGGGATGCTCTGTTTCAACTGTGGTGAAGAGGGGCACATCAGTAGTCAGTGTCAGAAACCGAAGAAGGAAAGAGCTGGTGGAAGAGTGTTCGCTTTGGCAGGATCAGAAGCCACTGAGGGCGACCGACTTATTAGAGGTACGTGCTTCATTAATGGTACTCCTCTAATGTCTATTGTTGATACCGGTGCTTCTAATTGTTTTATTGCTGCTGATTGTGTTCCAAGATTGAGTCTTGTTTTGTCTTGTATGAATAGAGGGATGGTTGTCGACACTCCAGCTAATGGGTCGGTGACTACTTCTCTTGTGTGTTCTAAATATCCCTTGTCGATCTTCGGCAGAGACTTTGTTGTTGACCTGAGTTGTTTGCCGTTAAGTGGATTGGATGTGATCTTAGGTATGAACTGGTTAGAGCATAACCATGTGCATATTAACTGTCGTAGTAAGTCTGTGAGTTTCTCCACTCCTGAAGAGGAGGAAGCTGGTTTGTTGTCTGCTGGTTCGTGATTTTGACTGTTGTGACGTAATGACTTGACCGTTGTAATATGATGATATTGACTGCTGTGAAATGATGATTTGATGTCCTGACCTGATATATATTGTCTTTCATATGATTCATTATATAGTTCGATATCTCACCCCTTCTGTTTGAATGTTACCCCGATGTTGGTAACGTGCAGGTAACCTCGAATGAATGCCGTTGTACCTTCATTAGTTCGGGTCGGTGTCGTCGCTCTGATACGTAACACTCGGGGGGATGAACGTTTATTTATGTTAGGCTTAATTACAGTTTTGGTCCCCCTATTATGACCAACTCACGATTTTGGTCCCCAAAGTTTTAATTTGACGATTTTGATCCCCCTATTTTCTCAATTTGTAAAATCAAGGTCCCCCTTCTTAATTTGGTCAAAATTAAAACTGTATTTTGACTTTTTTCCTACGTGGCAGTCCACGTGGGGGGAGGGGTTGAAGAGGAACAGTGCCACGTGGACTGCCACGTAGGAAAAAAGTCAAAATACAGTTTTAATTTTGACCAAATTAAGAAGGGGGACCTTGATTTTACAAATTGGAAAAATAGGGGGATCAAAATCGTCAAATTAAAACTTTGGGGACCAAAATCGTGAGTTGGTCATAATAGGGGGACCAAAACTGTAATTAAGCCTTTATGTTATTTAAGTTGTTTACTGTTGGATTTTGAGTTATGAATCTTGCATAGTTGCCACGATTGTTTGGTTGAACCATTTGAATTTCCGCTGCGTAGTTAAAAGAAGTTTGACTTGTTTTGAAATGTTGTTTTGTCGGTTCATCCGAGTTAGGGTGTTATGTATCCGATTTTCAGAAAAGACTTATTTATGTCTGTTTATGGTTTTTACGTTGATAAATGTAGCATCCGTTTTTTGTGAAAACTCTGATTTTACTTATATTTTTACCGGGTAGAAATGGGTGTTACATCACGCGCCTCTGAATACGTTGAATCTCTTGACATCAAAAAGAGATAGCAAGATCGCACTGAGAAACACTTTGAGGGCTCCAAAATCCAGCTCCAAGAATCCGGTTGGTCACAATTAAAGTGCATCTCCCTTAAAATATCGATCAACACAACACCGTCGTCACTGGGAAGCTGCGATCCAAACGAAGAGGCAGACAAGTTCCAGCGCCAACTGCTTTGACGCCACATACCAAGATCAGCAATCTTCGCATTTTGCTGAGAACAACCTGCAAAAATGTTAGGAAAATACAGCTTCAAAGGACGTTGCCCAATCCAATGGTGATGCCAAAAACTCACACCACGACCATCTCCCACCCCTTCCTAACATTCGCCTCAAACCACCCCTCCGAAAATCGCTCCTCACCCACCCTACTGAGGTCACCCCACCATAAAGAGGAGTCTGACCTTCTAGCCGGTACATGGTATTCCGGTAAAGAAGATAGAGCCCAAATCACCGTACCGGTAAGAAATAATATCCCTCCATGAAGCTTCCTCATCTGACAAAATACGCCATTTCCACTTAACCAAGAGGGCAATGTTAAACAGCTCAATATTTTTAATGCAAGGCCACCTTCCTTCTTAGGATTGCAAACCTTATTCCACGCCACCCAATACATACCTCTAGCATCACCTTTTATACCTCACAAAAAGTCTATTTGTATTTCAATCAAACTCTTGATCACCATCTTCGACGCCTTATAAAAAGATAAATAGTGAAGAGGAATACTATTTGAAATACAGGAATACTATTTCATAATATAAGGTACCATGAAATGAGATGGTGATGAGGCCCATACGACCTTTATATATTCGTATCATGTTAGATGATAGCCAAATTTGGTATCATTTGACAAATTGGATAGTGCAAAAAAATGATTTAAAGTCGGGCTCTAGCCCGACTTCTATTAAGGCGACTTCGTATGTTAGGCAATTTAAAGTTGGGACTTAAAAAGCATGTTTTTAAGCCGGACAATAAGCCGCCCGACTTTAAAAGTCCCATTTTTCTTTTAAAAAAAATGTTATTTGGTGCCTCCCCTGGTCTATAATCTCTAGCTAACAGACATTTCATGAGCCAAAATCTAAAACAAACTAAAAGGTGACAAATCTCAAACCAAATCTTCAACACAATCTCACTCAAATACTTATCGGGATGAAAAGGTGTAATGTAAAGGGCAAAATCACAATCTCACGTACATATTTCCAAATTTTCAACACATTATCAAATGCTTATCGAGATGAAAAGGTGTAATGTAAAGGGCTACATTATTGTAAAAGCAAATTATTCATGGTCTGCTGCTATCATGAATGATCTTAAGAGATACAATAACACAGTAAAGTGAAGATACAAAGACAAATACATATTCATCCTAATATATACAAAATAACAGTAGATACTATAAAGACACCTACATTCTCAATTAGCCTCATTCAGCTTAGAAAGTAAAAAGAGGCAAGTCAAAGAAAGAAAGACAGAAGCATAGCAAATCCATGGGAAAATGTATGGCAACCTTTTTACTTCTGTCAAACAACCCAATCAGTAGCAGCATCACTATCACGTGACCAACCTTGGTTTTCAGTTCATTCACAGTTTTTATATCAAGTCATTTTGGTCGTTCCTAAAAACCAAAAACAACATAGGAGAAGATCTTTCAGCCTTTTCATTTTCTTCTATCTTTTAAATTGAGAAAACAGAAAAGAGGCCAAGTATGCAGAACACAAAATCCTACAAAGATAAGGCTAATTGAGAAATAGAATGTCCCAAAGCCAACCTTTACAGTGAATAAACCAAGTAGATTTGATCTATCAGCCATTCCAAAAACCAGCATCACATTTCCTAAAAGATATACATCTAGATAAACAATGAGATAGCAACTAGAAAGAAGAGAAGCTCAAAGAAAACATAAGAATCATCTTAGAACATAACATAACAGAAGAAATAGAAGAGAAAATGAAAATAGCTTAAAATGAGAAACAAGTACCTTGGAATCTGTGTGAGCAAGATCTAACTCACTTGAGAAAGCACATCCATCATTTGTCACCACAATTCCTGATAATTTAGAAGGATAAAGAATGAGCATCCAATAATTATCCAGAATTAATGTTACAAGCAAAATATCTACAAAAAGTTAAAATAAACAAAGAAAACTAATATCCTGGATACCAGTGACTTTATGTAGTAGTATAACAAAGAAAATTTACCTTCTAATAATTAAAATGGGAAATTTACCTCTTGGTGGTGATGGTTTAGGCCTTCCTTTCCCTATAAGTTCTTTTTCCATATCAGATCTAGTACAAAAATCATGCAATTAAGCAGGCAAAATAAATTTTCTAATGTTTTCCATCTACATGTAACCAACAGATGCAAAATCAATTTCCTCATACATAAGAAAAGAAGAAACAAACCAATACTGAACAATTAAATGTGTTTGAGCCAAATCTCACAGCCTCAAACCATCAAAGAGGGATTATCTGCCATACAGCCACATCAAAGTCTATCTAAACTCCAACTAATATTTACCCAAATAGCAAATTCACTACAACAAAATATTCTATAGGTGAACTGCTGATGTACACAAATTAGCAACATATTGTCTGTATCAAAGGAGTTTCAACAATGATTCATAACAATAACAAATGAATAAACTAAAGCAAAAACTAACTTAGATGATCATATGACTGTCTATGATGTTAAAAAATAGCAAAGATGTGAGATTGGGATAATTGTCCCTAATTAGGAGGGAAATTGGGACCTTGAGATTGGGATAATTGTCCCTGATAAAAGGTACAATAGTGATCTCTAGGATTAGCAAGAGTACCTTTCTTCTGCCCTTGTTGCCAAGTATGTAGCTTTTGCAACAAGACTTGTAGAGTCAGCAAATCCCATTATCTCCTGATTTGCGATTTGTCTTGCATTACCTATTGAACAGTCAGCAAATTCCACTATCTCATGATTTTGTAACTTCGGTTCGACCTCATCTCTCAGTCAACAACTGAAGGATTTTCTTATTAGGTGGAATTCAATTCATGGATCAAATAATTGTCTTACGACAAATCATGCTCAATAATAAAGTATCTAAATCCGAAAAAGGGACTAATACCATACCTAAAATTTATATGTCTGTAAACAAAACTGTCCAATTTTAAAGCAAAAATCAGAACCAAAAGCTCCCAAAATTAGAAACAAAAATCCCAATTTTTTTTTTTTGAAAACCAGAAACCTGGTACACCCCAAAATGTTACTGACCTACATACCTTGATCGATAGAGGGAAAACCAAAATTACATAATGAAAAAACACATCAATGGGAAATGAAATTCGATTTACCTGAAAACACAAAATTACCGAAGGAAAAGGAAATTCGATTTACCTGAAAATATACAATGGGCGATCAGTATTTAGGGTTCGATTTACCTGAAAATTTACGATGAGTTTAGGATAAATCACTAGACTAGACTAGGGTTCAATCTGTGATTCATGTCCTCGATCTGTGATTGAAATGTGAGTTCGTGAGAGAGAAGAGCTTGAGAGAGAGAGAGAGAGCGAGAGAAGAGCCTGGGAGAGAGATGGAGAGAAATCGCAGAGCAAGATGAAAATACAGAGAGCGAGATGCAAACTAGAGCGAGATCGAGGGAGATGCAGGTCCGTGAGGGAGAGCTGCGTGAGAATCGAGCGAGATGCAAACGATGTGAGAATGAAGTGATGGTGAAAGTCGAGTGAGCGAGGATAATGTTACCGGGGGAAGAGAGAAGATCGAGCTTTTGCATGGTAGGGTTAGTGTGGGAATTTAGTTTTCCTCAGCGTGTTTAAAAAGAAAAAGCTTCAACATTTAAAGTCGGACGTAAGTGTTGCCCGACTTACAATTATATCCGCCAGATAAATTTTTCATCCTAATTACAAGTTTGCCACCACGTCTACCTTTTAAGTCAGACATCTGAACGCCCGACTTTACAAGTATAATTCTTTTCCTGATTTTGCTCTACCAATTCACCAAACAATTAACATTTTTTTTACACAATTAACCAACCTCTACTTACTTGTTTTTTCTTGTCCAACTCACTATTGACTTACATGGTGACAGTGTATAAGGCTCCTATAACCCCAATAATACGTCATTGCTTGAGATTGTAGACTAAAACCCAAGTTAACCAATTAATCAACTGAGCGAACCACCTTTATACACACATAGTTAACTAACATTTATTAACTTAGTTAATTCACTGTGCATTCACATGGTACCTATTTGAGGCCCCTAAGAACCTGAACCGGACTCTTAGCTGAGCGATCGGTCCTCTTGTTGAAGTAAGTATGTCTGTGCTGGTGCTGTCTTGGGGACTTGGTGCCAGGTATTGAGGTCGTTCTTGTATGAAGGCTGGTCGCGTACAGAGCTCCCTCGGGGTGTACCTGCGATGGCACTCCAACGCCCAAGTCAGTGGGGTGAATTTTAGTATAGAAGTATTGGTCAAAAACGTACCTTTCATATGATGTCAGGAACTCTTTATATAGTACTTGGGGCGCTGTGGGCGACCGTTGGATCTGCGAGAATTCCTCTCCGCCGTAGATCTTCCCATCGTGGGCATAAGGTGGCGCTGGTCGCTATTGGGCCGCTCGCATAGGCCTAAACTTCTTAACGGGTTGCCACCCGATCCAAAGCGTCGTATGACGCTGGTTACTTACTGGGCCGTCCGCGCCGGTCCAATATTCATCATGGGCTGCGGCCCAATCCAGAACAGTTGCCCTCGGGCCGAAGTCGTTCAGTAGGACGGGTTCAGGCCTAAGAGTCATATTTCTTTTGGTGAGGCGGGCTGCCTCTCCATTGGTCGCCTGCGCTGAGACGACCTGATCGTGTGCCCGTTTCGATGGAGCATGCTCGCGCCTTCTAGCGAAGTGGTATTCTGACACTCATGATGTTCTGAAAGGACAAGCGTGACGCTTCGATGGGACTGTCATCATACTTCACGCTTCCCAAAAAAGGGGGCGCTTGATGATGACGGTTCAATTTTCGAGGAAGATCATCAATTTAGAAGGGGAAGGGACGTGCCCCTTCGCGTTCTGGCTTTTCCTCCCTATAAATATGGGGCACCCCTTATGTCAATTTGTTTCCTTTCCGAATTTTCTGCTCTGAGGGCGACTTCTTTTCTCCAACAGGCGATCTATTTTCCGGCTAATCTGGCACGGTGTTTCCCGATTAGCGACTTCAAACTCCGGCGCGACCTAACTTCCGATCGCCTTATTCTGGTGATAGCTAGTGCGACGAAATTGTACCCCGCTCCTGGTCTGTAGCTTTCTTTTTGGGCTTTAGTAATTTAAATCGCATTTCTTTTCTTATTAACATGGGCGAGGAGGGGGTGTCAGACCTGGGGTCGATCATGTCGCCCCTTTCCGTAGGTCATCTTCGATGGTCTGACTTTCATGCTCCCTTCTTGCAGGTTTTCTTCATGCTCATGAAGTGGCATCGTCGAGCGGCTTGTAGATCCGCCGGGACGGTGACCACGTCATTGCTGTCCGAATAGAATTTCATCTTTAGATGGACGGTCGAGGTCACGGCCTCAAGCTTTCCCAAAGTGGGACGACCGATGATACATTGGTATACCGACCTGCATGGTAACACCAAAAAATTTACTTTCACAGTTCTGCATTTGGGTTTCTCCCCGCTGTCGTCCCCGAAGGTTACCATAAGTTCCAGCATCCCAAGGGGTGTTGTGGATGATCCATTGAAACCTATCAGGTCAGATCCCCGATAGGCCGTCAGCTCGCCCCTGGGTATTCTCAAGACGTCGAGGAGATCTTCAAAGATGATATCAGCCGAGCTCCCCTGGTCGACCAGGATTCTTCTGACCTCGACATTAGCCATTACCGCGGTGACGATTAGTGGGACATACTTATTTGGCTTCCCATCAAGCAAATCATCGTCGCCGAATGCCAAAGGCGGCGGCGGCCTTTTTGAGGGGCGACCGGGCGTGGAGGTCGAGGCGACGTTCATTATTTCTTTCCAGCGCCTTTTCGATGACTTATTCGTTTCTCCTCCTTCCGTAGGGCATCCTCCAGTAATCACCATCGCAACCGCGCGTCCCCTTGACCTCCTGTGGTCGTTTTTTTCCTCACTGTATTCATCCTCGTCCTCCTTCGAGCCTTTCCCAACTTCATTTACGATCGCCTTACCCTTTCGAGGAGACCGATCTCTGTCCTTCTCTTCTGGTTTATCTGTTTGCCCTTTCTTCACATACTGGGTTAGTTTTCCCTTTCTAATCAGTTCTTCGATGTCGTCTTTCAGGGCCATGCAATTGTTGGTGTCATGCCCGTTACTTCTATGATAACGGCAGTACCTGCGAGATGGGCGTTGTCCTTCTTTAAGGACGAGTGGATCGGGCCTCTTTATGTCTTTAAACTCCGTGTTCGCGCACTCGGCCAAGATCTGAGAGTACGAGGTGTTGAGTTTGGTCCGGTCGGAGAATTTCTTCTGCCTGAATTCCCTGGATGGTCCTTCCCTGTCTCCTCTATCTCTCCTGGGGTCCTGGACCCGGTTTGAGTGGAGATCCTTCGCCTGCCCTGCGACGGCTTGGGTGGCCATCGCTCTTTCCTCGTAGTTCATAAACCTCTGCGATCGGCGTAGGAAAGTTTCGAGGTCTGGCGGCTCGTTCACACCAACTTCTATCTCAAATAAACTACCAGATCGGAGGCCGTCCCGGAGGAACCACAGGCGCATATCGTCCTCCAGCCCTCGGACATTGGAGGCTTCCCCGTTGAAGCGCTCAACATACTCACGGAGGGATTCGTCCGGGGCTTGCCTAATCGCCTTCAGGATAGCATGCGATTTAGGCTTCACCCTTGATGCGGTGAAGCTGGCACTAAAAACTCGAGCCAATTTCTCCCAGGACGAGATACTGTTGGGCCTTAATTCGGTGAACCACTCCAGAGCGGGTCCTTCTAGGGTCAATGGAAAGATTTTGCATTTGACCGACCCGTCCGCCTGCCTATACTTCATTACCAAATCAAAATACCGTAGGTGGGCGTCGGGGTCCTTTACCCCGTTGTACATTCTAAGATCAGAGGGAGACTTCTCCAGCGCTCGCGGAATAGGGTACTCATCGATTCCACGAGTGAAGGGTCCCAGGCCGTCATTGCCCGTACTCCTACGAGATGGTCGGTCCTCGGGGTAGTGACCCCGATGACCACGTCGTAGAGGAGGCGAATCATATCTACGAGGTCGTGGTGGAGGAGGCGCATCCCAATAGGGGCGAGGGGACCTTTCCTGTGATCGGCTTCTGGACCGAGTTAGTGACCCAGACGAGTCGTATGAAGATTCTTGGTAGGACTCTTCCTCGGGCCAGTATGTGGGGTCGGTCGAGGAGAGGGGGGTACGGGGTCGTGGCTGGACCACTCCTCGCCTTCTTGGGGGCGATCGGTGTACTAGTTGCCTCCTCGGGGGAGATCTATGTCTTCTGGAGGGATTGCCTCTCGGTCTCGATGATTCGTCGTCGCGACGACGTTGTTCTGGCGCGGTGTATGCTCTCCCAGATGCGACTTGATCGGCGGTGTTTCCGTTTCTAGTTCTCAACAACTTGCGCAATTCCTGCAGTATCTCGTTTGGCAGCATGACGCTTGTGTGGCCGGGAGGAGCCCCTTGTGCACTGGACGCAGTATCGCCTACGTCGGCGGCGTCGCCCTCTGGCGTCTGCTGTCGCTGGGGAATTGCGGCCATGTTTCGTGGATGCGGGGCGCCGCGTGGTCTGCCTCGCGGAGCCATGTTAATCAGGGTGGGGATGTTCGCTCTCCCACTGTGGTCGCCAATGAACCGGACTCTTAGCTGAGCGATCGGTCCTCTTGTTGAAGTAAGTATGTCTGTGCTGGTGCTGTCTTGGGGACTTGGTGCCAGGTATTGAGGTCGTTCTTGTATGAAGGCTGGTCGCGTGCAGAGCTCCCTCGGGGTGTACCTGCGATGGCACTCCAACACCCAAGTCAATAGGGTGAATTTTAGTATAGAAGTATTGGTCAAAAACGTACCTTTCATATGATGTCAGACTCTTTATATAGTACCTGGGGCGCTGTGGGCGACCGTTGGATCTGCGAGAATTCCTCTCCGCCGTAGATCTTCCCATCGTGGGCATAAGGTGGCGCTGGTCGCTATTGGGCCGCTCGCATAGGCCCAAACTTCTTAACGGGTTGCGACCCGATCCAAAGCGTCGTATGACGCTGGTTACTTGCCGAGCCGTCCGCGCCGGTCCAATATTCATCATGGGCTGCGGCCCAATCCAGAACAGAACCTAATAAGACACAAAAGACTGTTTTATGGGAGAGGGCAGTCATTTCATTTCTTGAGAGTTTGCAAAAGAAATCCAATGTACAATAATGGTTGGTTAACTGGTTAGCTTAGTAACTAACCTGGTTAACTAGGATCTAGTGTAAAATCTCTCAAGAATTAACTACACATTGCAGTAACAACCGTTTTGTGTCTTATTAAGGTTATAGGAGCTTCATAAAGTGTTACCACGCATGTGTGCATAGTGAAGTAACAAAGTAGAATAAAGTTGGTTAACTGTGTGCAAAAAAGGGTTAACTTGGTTGGCAACTTGGTTAAATTTGTGTGTCTCGTTTAATATCATGCATTATTGAAGCTCATAAGGAATTTGCCAACACCCACAAAGTCCCTGCATTTGACCGACGGTCTCAGCGCTTCTCTGTTAAATAGACATTAAACACAAGAGAGGGGCGACTACATCAAAATTTAAGGCCGACTTGCAGACACAATGGTGTGATCGTGGCAAGTTTCAAGCACTACACCTTCCATGCTCACATGTCATGGACGCTGCTGCACCTATCCGACTTAACCATTTGACGCTTGTGGTAGATGTTTACAAGTTGGAGCATGTCTTCAACGTATACAACAATGAGTTAATACTCATCCCCACTGACCAATGTTGGTTTGTATACGATGGTGATGTTATACGCACAATCTTGAAATGCGGTGGTTAAAAAAAGGCCGACCACACTCCAGTCGCATTCGCACTGAAATGAATATATGGGGAATTGGACAAAGAAAATGATGTGGCTTATGTCGGGAAGAGAGTCACACCAGAAAAACTTTCAAACAAGGCTAGCAATGATTGCAACAACTATAATTTGACCACTGATAAAAATTAATAAAAAATTTACTTATTTTTTTCAATTTTGGTCACTAAATAACATTGCGCTTTACATATTTTATCGCAAAAATTATTTTTTTGGCCTAATAACAGTTATTGAGAATCCAACTTGACATATTTGAATAGCTAAAATTTTTTTCTAAATATTAAAGTACCCAAAACACACCGATAATCATCACGCTTTGCATATTTTATCATTAATTATTGCCTAAATCGGTTATTGAGAATCAAACTTAGCATATTTGAATAGCAATTTTTTTTCCAAAGCTACTATAGTACCCCAAAACAGATTGATAGGCCTCGCGCTTTACACATTTTGTCTCGAAATTATTATTTTCCCCCAAACCGGTTAACGAGGAACAAACTTCGCGTATATGCAATTAAATCCATAATACAATATTCATCTTCTTACTTTCTTTCTATGGAACCAAACAAAAAAAAAGAAAAACTCTCTCCTCTTTCTATTCCCTTTCTTTCATACCAAAATACTTATTTAATCTACTTTTTTCCTCACCATTTATTTTCTTTCTTCTCTCACTCTCTTCACTCACATTTCGAAACCCTATCACTCCAACAAATCCAATCAATTTGATTCCGATATCTGCTTGAAAGATTTTCTCAAATTCCAACTCCAATTCCAATGTCAGAAGATAGAATAAGTGTTCTACCGGATCCAATTCTGTATCACATAATCTCCTTTCTCCAAACCAAACATGCCGCCGCTACAAGCATCCTCTCCAAGAGGTGGAACCAACTATGGTTCTCAGTCCTCTCCATCCACTTCAATGACCAAACGGATTTCAACTCTTCATCTCTCTTTGCCTAATGTTAACGTAAAATGGTTTGAGTTGAGAGTGTTCATTTTTAACCTAAAATCCATTTTGTATTTGCAACTCATCCAGATTTGGACTTATCAGTCTCCAATTCCCACATTGCACAGTATAACCAAATTGGAGTTTATCTTTAAGTCTGAAACGTGGCGTGGGAGATGGAATTGGGTAGTACAAGTGCTTCAACACTGTCCCAACCTTCAAAATCTTAAGGTTGATGAGGTATTTTTGATGTCAAAGGATGATCATTCTTTTTAGTGTGAATATCTAGACTAGACCAGGTTAGTTACTAAAAATGCAGATTTAGGTTAATTGAATAACTGATTATCAATTTAGATTTTGAGACATAAAAATTTGGGTCATATTAGTCTCTAAAGTGTGCTTAAAAATTATACCAGAAAGACCTAATTTGAACTATATTTGAGATTGTTGAGGAATAAATTGGTACTTAACAATTCGAATATTCAATTGTTTTTAGTCTAGTTCCTCTGTATATATTTCATTCCACATGTATTTCAATTATTTGTCTAAAAATATTTTATGTCTATTGTTGATAGGCTTGTAAATATGAACAAGTAATTGAGGATGAGGATTGGAAGGAACCTGAAGTAGTTCCAACATGCCTTTCTTCTCAGCTTAGAACATGCCGTCTTAAAGGTTACAAAGGCTATCGGTGTGAGTTTAAATTTGCTAAATTTATTTTGCTGAATTCAAAAATGTTGCGCACCTTGAAAATTAAGAGTACTTGCCCTGATGAAGATGCAAAGTCTGAAATGGGAAAGAGATTAACTTCGTATTACCGTCTAAGGGCTTCTAATACATGTAAAGTTAGATTTAAGTTTTCTTTTGAGTGATCAATATGGTTAGGGTATGTCTATAATAATTTTCTTATATATATATTTATATATTTTCTTTTATATTAGACTCTATGTAGCCGGATTTAATGTATTGAAAGCCATGAACTCTGTTTCACTTGGTCCTCTATGTCTTATATATTGTAAAGCTTGTACTGGTTTCCATGTAATTTGTTGATTTAGCTCCTTCCAACCTTTTGTTTTCTATGTCATAATGTTTTTGAAAGACATGAACTCTGTTTATTTTAGCTAAATATGGATATGATACATGCTTCACAAATCACCATGAGAGACAAAGGGTGTCAATTCAAAAATTGTTTATTATGTTTGTCAATGATGTATTTTATTTTTTCATACACATGCATAGGATGTGCAGTGCAACAGATCCACGCCAAAAGATTAAACAAGTAGTTCTATGCTATAATAAGAACTTCTTTTTTTGTCTTTTGACTGAATTTAAGGTTCTGGTTGTTATCTATGTCAACCAATTTTGAATACAAATGAACTTCTCACATAAGCCTGAAATTGGAATCATAACAGCTTATTAATGATTTCACTTGCTGTTAATGTTCATCGCTGCAAGGTTTTGTATTTGGGCTTTCTGACATTGAAATTTGTAGGCCTTTTTAAAGTAAATTTGTCTACTTTGTGTTCTTTGATTTTTGACCAATGTAATTCATTTTTGGTATATATATATTTTCTTTCTGTATTGTTTCTTAAGGTATGTATGGCTGGTTGCAGAATTCATTTTGAAGAAATGTTTGAAAGTTGAAACTACTGGATGTGTTAAGTAGACGCACATTCTGTTAGAAGCTAACAATTATAGATTCCATGGTTCTACAAACCAAATATACATGTAGTGGGTTTAGAACCGTCAATTTGGCCCATGTGGGCCAGCCCAGCCCCAACCCCACATGGCCCTAGGGCCTAAAGGCCCATGGGCCTAAAAGCCCACTAACACAAGCCCCATATTGGCCCCAAGCCCCATAAAGCCCTGTGGGCCCAGCCCATTCCACAGGCCCTAAATTCCTTTTTTTTTGACATAATTTTTGGACATTAATTCATTTCAAGATATATGGTCATAAACAATATTTGACATAATTTCTGGACATTAATTCATTTCAAGCCATCAGCCATGAATCAAGAATTCTCTCTACCAAAATGATAATTTCGCGAGCTACCAAAATGACCTCACATTCGTTTCTAGTCACTTTGTACAAACCAACAAATTAAACAAACTCAACAAGTCAACGACATCAGTTCTTGTTTCTCAGCAAAATAACTTAGGCCTAACACAAATTAAATATCAAAAACCGACTTCAGCAACCAAAGGACTTTTCTTCATCCATCATCAGTTTATGCTCTGCAAAAAAAATAAAACAAAATATCAACACTTGCATTAAGGTCACTAGTAATTACAGATTGATCAGTAGTTTGAAGATTTTCAAGGAAGAACAGAGAGATTTCAAAGAATCAATAGTTGAGATGATTGTGCAGAGTAACATAAGGACTTCAAACAATTTAGAAGATCTCCTTGCTTGTTACCTTTCTATGAATTCAGATGAGTATCATGACCATATTATTAAAGTGTTTAAGCAAAAATAGTTTGAACAACATAAATACACAGACAAATGAGAGAACAAGATATTTGAGCCTTATTTTACATTAAATCCTGCCAATGACCAACTGGAATATAACAAGAATTCACAGCTCAACAAAACAATTTTTCAGCATCAGATTAAAAATATATATAATACATAAACCTTTATAATATAACATGGAAACAATATTATTCTTTCATCAATCATGAACACAAAGTACCATGGTTATCCATCAATTTGTAATCAATAATAAGTATGTTTTAAAAGATGCATGACCTTGATGATATCACAATAACAGAAGTACATCACTGAAACTCTATATTACTCAAGTCCCCTCTAACAGAAGTACAGAACTGAAACAAACAGATTCCGAAACTGAAACAAACAGAAGTACAGAACTGAAACAAACAGATTCGAGAAGTACAGAAGTACAGAACTGAAACAGATTCCAGAATGTGAATATGATAGAGATTCCAGAATGTGAATATGATAGAGCAATACCTGAATCAATGCAAATCAACATCGTGCACATCGAACTCGAACTCCTCTTTTGCACACATAAAATCTTCATCTAAAAATGCAAACAATTGAGATACAATTACAAAACCAATCTTCATCTAAAAACAAATTTATAAGACAAAGTATTACCACTAGGATTTTCGACATATCCATGCAACCAATTCCTTGTGCAAATTAGCATTTGTATGTGTTCCGGAAGTGTAGAGCTTCTGTATTTGGTAAGAACACGCCCACCAATACTGAAAGCTGATTCCGATGCCACCGTAGTAATGGGAATGCAGAGTATATCACGTGCCATAATGGAGAGTATGGGATACTTTTTCTCATTAACCTTCCAATATTGAAGAACATCATATTCTTCGGGGTGTTCTTCATCAAGATCGATCTTTGGTTCTTTCAAATATACCTCTATTTCACTCTTACCAAAGGGAGAACTAGTTTCACTTAGAAATTGATTAAAACCCTGTATGCATAATATATCTATATCAATATCAATAATGTAAACATAATTTAGAAATTTAATCAATAATGATTAAATTAGCATAAAAAACTTACAATTTTTGCCCGCTTGGGCTTTGTTCTCTCTCCACTAGAGATAGACGATGAGGTAGAATCGATGAATGATTGAGAAAGAGAAGTATTAGAATTATTGTAATTGGTTGCATATTCTTCATAGAGTTTGTCAAACTTGTCTGTCACATGTTTGACCTTTTCTAAACGAGTTGAAGGGTCGTGTGCTTCATAGCAATAAGTCAAAAAGGCAACCTTCAACCGTGGGTCAAGAATAGCTCCAAAAGCAAGTACAACACCATAATTTGTCCAATACTTGTCAAACTTGGATTTCATCCTCATAGACATTTCTTTAATGACACTATCATTACTAGATTGGTTTGCATCTAACAGACTCTGAATTTTCCAAACTTCCATAAAGTACAAACTTGATGTTGAATAAGACGAACCTGATATCAAACGTGTAATGTCATGAAAAGGTTCTAAGAATTCACAAATTTTCTCTCCCCTACTCCACTCCTCATTAGAAGGACAACACTTAAAATTCCTGTCAACAACTTTGAAATAATCAAAGGCTTTCTGATATTCCAAGGCACTTTCAAGCATTATAAATGTAGGGTTCCACCTGGTAGATACGTCTGTTCTCAAACCAATGCTCACATTTATCCCTACATCCTTAACACACTCTATAAATTTTACCATCCTCCCATCCGATTGTTTCACATAATTGACACTCTCTTTTATTTTTCTAAGTGCCCCACTAACTACTTTTAAACCCTCTTGAACAATAAGGTTTAGAATATGTGCCGAGCAACGAATATGAAAAAACTCACCCTCACTCAACAAATTGCTTTGCACACAAAGATGGGTTTTCAAAATGTCTTGCAAACAATCATTAGCAGATGCATTATCTAAGGTAATAGAAAACACTTTCTTATCTATTCCCCATTGCTTTAAGCACTCAAACAAAGTTGCCTCCAATTCAATACCACTATGCGGGGGCTTTACTCGACAGAAATTTAAAATCTTACTGCACAACTTCCAATTTTCATCAGCAAAGTGAGCTGTCAAGCAAATATAACCCTCCCCAGTAACTGCTGTCCAACAATCAGAAGTCAAACACACTCTATTTGGAATCCTAGACAACATTTCCTTTAGTTTGTTTTTCTCTATGGCATATACTTTTTCTACATCCGATACCGCAGAGTTTCTACAAGTCATTTCAGCATCGGGATTTAGATAATGAATCCATTTTCTAATTTTATCATATTCCACAAAACTAAAAGGAAGATCATGCTTAATAATGGGCTTGAGCAAGCATATTACGATGAGTGTTAAGATTAATCTTTCTACTACTAGTGACTTCATCAGTACCTTTACAAGTATGGCGAGTTAGGTGTGAAGTCCCATAATTTTGGCCACTGACGGGGTTTCTACCAACTTTATAAGCATGACTACAATTATTACACGTAGCCCTTTCATACCCCTCCTCATCTTTACCAATTCTAGTAAATTTCTTCCACACATTTGATCTGCTCCTAGGAGTCTCGCCACCTCCACCTTCTTCCGTAGGAGTTTCAGACATAACTTCATCATCTACATTCACAACGCTTTTATGCGTAGACTGTTAAAATGCACAAAAGCAAGAAATGAAGATTAAACATGAAACTAAGCCCAACTCTAGTAATCAAAACAGATTATAATCAAAATCTTAGATAGTGCTTTCACAAAAAAAATTAAACACATTCTTCTCTAAAAATTAATCAAAACCAAACCATAATATAAGGCAGCATCCAGAGCCTGCACCATAATATATGTCCTTTGTCTAATGTATAATTAACATGTATTTGTCTAATGTATAATTAACATGTATTCTATTACTAACATTAACTAATATCTTAGTGTCTTTAAAATAGTATAAGGATTCATTATGGACTATATCACAGTTAGTGGTTAGTTTCTTCTACCTAAAGATCACAATCAACATGTTTTTTTCAGTGCTACAATGCGCACAAATAGGAACCCAGTTTACTTAATCTGTTTTGTCATGTGTTGTTGGAACCGTCATTTGCACAGACAAAATCAGAGAGATATTGATTTGCACAGACAAAATAGGACTACAAATTGACAAATCAGAATCAAGTGAAGCTACACATACCATATTCTTCGAAATCGCGAAGAATCGTTGAACTGGGTTTCGAAATCGTTGAACTGGGTTTCGAAATCGTTGAACTGGGTTTCGAAATCGCGAAGAATCGTTGAAGAATCGCGAAGAATCGTGAAGAATCGCGAGGACGTGAAGAATCGTGAAGACGTGAAGACCTGAGAGTGAGAACTGAGAATGCGAGAGTGTGAGAACTGAGAATGCGAGAGTGAGAATGCGAGAATGGGTCGCTGAACTGAGAGTGTAATGCGAGACAGCGTCACAGCGAGAGTGAGAAACTGATAATGGGTCGCTGAACAAGCCCAACCCTAACCCACTCAAAAAATAAAAAAATGGGGCTGGGGTTAAAACAAGCCCCATTTATTGGGGGCCTAATATTAATGGGGTTTAATAGGGGGCCAAGTGGGGTGGGTTTGGGGCTTGGGGCCAAATTGACACCTCTAAGTGGGTTTTTCAGAAAAGAAGTCTTTTGTGGGGTAATAATCCTATATGCTTTTAAAGATTTTTAGTTACACTAAACTTTATTTGGGGTGATTATAAGATTCTTATAAGTTTATTTCATTGTTTATTTAAGAGTTTTTATGAATACTCTTTATTTTCTTACTTCGTTTGCTATACACAAAGTAAAAGCCAACTACTAAAACTTAGTTCTTTGTTTCCTAAGACAAAAAAAATGGCATACATTTAGTAACCTTTTTTCTTACTCAAGAGATGAGTAACCTGTGATCATGTTATTTTAATGTTTCATACATGAACTACATGTTATGTATGGTGCCTAACTTCAATCAATATGTAAAATCCCCATTTTTTGGTCTAAGTATGATTCATTCTGATTTAGTATACTATTTAAATAAAAGAGCTGTATTATTTGAACATAAAAAATTGACAACAAAATAATTTGTTAACGGAGATCAAATACATGGTTAATTAAGTTCGGTTAAAATAATGGTTAATTACGTTCGGTTAAAATAATGAATGATGAATGATTCATTCATTGGACACATTCCAACCCTTAACAAGGGCATATCCTAACAAATTTACCACTATACCCTTGCTATAAATCAGCAAATGCTAAAACAACTAACTAAATGGAAATGCTATAAGCCTATAAGGAATCACTAAAGAACAAAAATATCAAATATAAAATTCAGAAGCAGCAAAACACGTAAATATTAATTAGGTGAATTATACGGTTAATTTAACGTTTACAAATGGTTGAGTTTTCCATAACATCACATGGATTTTGTATGAAAGTAAATAGGTCAGTGTAAAACATGAAATTGGAAAACTTCATAATGCTATGAATAAGTAAGCTGTGGAATCTGATAATCACATACACAGGAAATATAGGGAAATGGTTCGAAATTAGGGTTCAATCAAAAAATATACGAAATCAAACAGGTTTAATATAGGAATTCACAAGTCCAACAACAACTAACGAAAACCTAAACCAATTTACATTTAAGAATCATAATTTATAGAAAGAAACTGAACCATATCCAAAAGGAATTGAAGGTACTTATTGGAGCGTTCATAACACCCGCCATAGATTTCAACTTCAGTCACTGTGAATACGCCGCGAAAGTTTTTCGAAATCGCAAACAAGATGAGGTTTTGCGCTAATCGTTCTTGAAAGAGAGTCACTCGCGAAACACTTCGTTGTTTATGAAACCTAGAATTTTTGGGAAAGTCACGAAGTGCAGCTTCTGCTTTTATATTTATTAAAGCAAAAGAGATATACTCCTCATTTAAAATATAATTTGGCAAATCTTTTCTTGGTACAATAGATATTTTTTTTCGGTATAAACCAGGGTATCCACCGCCAAACACAGTGACTAATCCCCTCGCTGGATTGGAGACACCTCGAAGGGTGGGACAGCTGGCCCAGGGATTTAAAGCTGCTCCATACTCAAGGCGAGGATCGAACCCTCGACACTTGGTTAACGGAGGACGATCCCCAACCGCTCAACCACACCCCATGGGTTTGGTACAATAGATATGGGTTGATCTATACAGCTCATCTAATTTATATATTGGCTAATTAAATCTTATATATATATATATATATATATATATATATATATATATATATATATATATATATAACCTATATTTAAACTATAAAAATAATATATATTGTCACACTAATTATAGAGAAATCTATCTAATCTAGAATAAATTTTTCTTTTTTCCATATATAATATAAAAAATATCTTTCTAATTAAATTTATGCAAACAATCTATTATTAGTGTGACAATATATATTTTTTAGTATAGAATCCATATAACATAATATGTGATCTATCGTACGAATGTATATTTTATATATATATAGTACCTAAATAAGTAAATTAAATTTACATCTTAGTGTAAAAAACATTATTTAATAATTCATTAAATTACTAATAGATTATGTGCAAAAACTTCAGTAAGTTTTATTTATTTTAACAAAGATAGGGACCAAAATTACCGTCTAGGCCGAAAAATCTTTTTTGGGTAAATCAATGTATCCCTTGCGCGCGCAACTGCATATACTAATCCCCCGAGGCACCTGAGATCCATTTAAGGGTGTCACTCTCCCACCGGGGCGAAAAATCTGTTTGTACATTCAATTTATATACGTTCTAACACAACAATATGACTTCACATATGCAAGGACAAAAAAAAATTGTTTACCTAAAAAAACACAACGTCGAAATCAAACCCAAAAAGATATGTTAAAGCTACGTATTCGACAATATAGTTACAAATAATTAATTATTTATATACATCATAATTAGTTAAATATAATCGCTTATGTATATTATAATTATAATTTAAATATATCAATATATATGTATATATAAATTTGTTTTTTAAAATATTGGTATAGATTATTCCCCATGCATGCAAGACACGAGTTGAAATTCTAGCTGTTTTGATATTTCATTTAAAATAAGAGTATTGTTTTCTTTTGATTAATAATACAATCTTGGTTTAAATATGCTTTTCGTCCCTGCAAATATAGCTGTTTTTTAAATAAATTCCTGCAATTATTTTTTAAATAAGTTTCTGTAAAATAATTTTTTTTAAATATGTCATTCTGTTAGTAAAACGTTACAAAAAAGATGATGTGTCTAACAGAGTGCTTAGGTGTCATTTCTTTTTCATTTCTAATTTTTTTTTAAAAATCTGATTATGCATGCCACAAAGGATTTTTTTTGGAAAAAAAACCTAAATCCCCAATCCTTCCCTTCACCGGCAACAACATTTGAGGTTTGAGCTCCAAATCAAACCCTAGAAATTCACACCACCCCAACATCGCTACAGTTGGATTCCACCCCTCCCACCACCACCACCTTCGAGTTTTGGAACCCACAGAACACCACCAACACTCCAACATTTGAACACCGATTCCAACCCTCATCTCTAGTTGTTTATCGCAATATGAACAACTTCTGCAATGCTTCTACCCCAACAATGTGTCCATCACCATCATCTTTCAAAACACCAACATCATTCCCATTTTCAAGGTGAAGGGGACCATTCTCATCACTTTTTGAGGAGGAAGAATCCACCAAGCTCCCATTATCCATGGAATCACCGATTTGATTAGAGAAGAATCTGGGTTGTAGATTTATGGAAAAGAGATTTGCTTTTTAGATTTGGGTCTTGTAGATTTTTTTAACAAGAAGAGTGGGTCTGTATCTTATTTGGTGATTTGAGGCATGGAAATGGAATTATATGTGAGTTTAACACACGGTGAACTCCACCTAAAACTACCAAGTCCCGGTATAAATTCAAGCAATCTTATTGAACAATATTGATAATTGATAATGTAATGTTTAAGCTAGCTTCTCAAACAATAGTTCATTTCATTATTAAATTTATTTTATGGATGGTGGAGAGACGGGGACGGAGAAGGAACAATGGAGAAGGGAGATGAAGAAGAAGATGGATTGGGAATTGGGGATTTAGGTTTTTTTTTTAATTTAGTGTATGACATAATATCCTATGGCAGGCCAATTCATCTTTAAAAAAAATTAGAAAAAAAAATAACACCTTAATATTCTATTAGACACATCATCTTTTTTTGTAACATTTCACTTTGAGAAGGGCATATTTAAAAAAAAGTTATTTTGTAGGGACTTATTTAAAAAAAAATATTTTGCAGAAATTTATTTAAAAAACAGCTATATTTACATGGACGAAAAACATATTTAAACCTACTATCTTTTAATTAATAATACAGTATCTCTCTTTTTACTTTAGAGATCATCAACCAAATAAAATAGAGAAAAAAACTCTACTCTATTTTACTACCAAAAAAAAACTCTACTCTATTTTTTCTTAATTTCTCTGTTCTCTCACATTCCGAAATCCCTATACTTTCACTATAATGAATCCAATCCAGCATTCAGAGCAACGACGGCATTCAATTTGATTCCGATGTTCGCTTGAAATTCGAGAAGTTTCCTCAAATTCCAACTCCAATTCCAATGGCAGAAGATAGAATAAGCATTCTACCTGATCAAATTCTGTATCAAATAATCTCCTTTCTCCAAACCAAACACGCCGCCGCCACGTGCATCCTCTCGAAGAGGTGGAACCAACTATGGCTCTCAGTCCTCTCTCTCCAATTCAATGACCAAACGGTTTTCAACTCTTCATCTCCTTGGGTTCGCATTGCAAACTTTCTCGATGCCGATCTGGTATCAATAAATATCAATATCATAACTTCATCTCTCTCGCTGCTTAATATTAACGTAAATTGGTTTGGGAGTGTTGATTTTTAACCTAATTTTTTTTTTTGTATTTGCAACTCAATTCAGATTTGGACCTATAACTTCCATATTCCCACATTGCACAATATAACCAAATTGGAGTTTATTTTTAGGCTTAAATATGTTTTAGGCCCCTGCAAATATAAAGTGTTTTGTTTTAAGTCCCTGCAAAAATTTTTTTTTGTTAAAAGCCCTTGCAAAATGAAATATTTTGTTATAAGCCATTCTCAACATATCTAGCAATCATAGCGTTCCATGTTAAGGCTAACATTTTAGTCATACAAGGGCTTATAACAAAATATGTCATTTTGCAAGGGTTTTTAACAAAAAAATTTTTTTGCAGGGGCTTAAACCAAAACACCCTATATTTGCAGGGGCCTAAAACATATTTAAGCCTTATTTTTAAGTGTGAATCGTGGCGTGGGAGATGGTATTGGGTAGTACAAGTGCTTCAACATTGTCCCAACCTTCAAAATCTTATCATTGATGAGGTGTTTTTGTTTATCTTCTTTTTTAATTTTATCATCTTTTTATTTAATTTATAGTTATAATTTAATTTTTATTCACAAGATCTTCGGCCGCATTTACAATAGATCCCCTATTTTCACTAAGAAACATGGAGACCAATTTAGTATAGTCATTTTGGTCTTTCAACGTGTGAGACACCGTCATTGCAGTCCCCGAATGTATTGAAATTGCAACACATCCTTGTCTATTTAGTAAGTCTTTCTAGTTCTCAAATGTGTATTTTGTTAGTTATTTTGGTCCTCAAATGTGTTTTTTGTTGGTCAATTTAGTCCATCTAATCTAATTACTAACGAAAGAGATACTTAAGTACGTGTTTGCAATTTCGATAGACTATTATGACAATACCTCATACATTCGGAGACCAAAATGACTTTTTTTTTTAACCAAGCAAAATGACTGTTTATCCATCCAGTTTTGATAAATAAAAAATTGGGTCATATTAGTCTCTAATAGAGATTAAAAGTGTTCATAAAAATTATACCAGAAAGACTTAATTTGAACTACATTTGAGATTGTTGAGGACTAAATTGATACTCAATAATTTGGGTATTCACTTGCTTTTAGTCTAGTTCCTCGTATGTATTTCATTCCACATATCATATTTCAATTATTTGTCTAAGACTATTTTATGTCTATTGTTGATAGACTTGTAAATATGAAGAGGTAATTGAGGACGACGATTGGAAGGAACCTGAATTGGTTCCAATATGCCTTTCGTCTCAGCTTAGAACATGCTGTCTTAAAGGTTACAAAGGCTATCAGTGTGAGTTTGAATTTTCTAAATTTATTCTGCTGAATTCAAAAATGTTGTGCACCTTGGACGTACTTGGTCAGATAAACATGCAACGCCTAAAATGGGAAAACGATTAATTTCGTATTACCGTCTAAGGGCTTCGAATAAATGCAAAGCTACATTTAGGTTTTCATTCTGTTCTATATGTGATATATATTCTAATAAAGCTTGTATTGGATTCCATGTAACTGGTTGATTCTTCTAGCTCCTCCCAGCCTTTTAGTGGTTTTCTGTTTCTGACTTTTGTGTGTAAAAGGAAATGATGGAAAAAATATGTTTAAACGAAAGAAGAAAAAGCAGCTTTGGCAATTGCTGTTAATGTTCATTTTTTCTTCCTTTTTCTGTGTTGTTTCCTAAAGTATGCATGGATGGTTGCAGAATTCATCTTGAAGAATCTGTAGCAAATGTTTGAAACTTCTGAATGTATTATGTAGACGCGCATTCTGTTAGAAGCTAACAGTTGTAGATTCTGTGGTTCTACCGTACAACCAAACATACATGTAGTGGTTTTTCAGAAAATAAGTCTTGTGGGTAAAAATCCTATATGCTTTTGAGATATTTTTAGTTAAACTAAATTTTATTTGGGGTGATTATAAGATTCTTGTAAGTTATTTCATTGTTTATTTAAGAATTTTTTTTAATGAATACTCTATTTTTTTTAGATAAAAAGATCTTTTGCAATATTTGACTGGGGCATATGACCTTCTATTTGTATCTGTTGCAGCTTTAACTTGATTAGTTGGTTAAATAATCATGAAATTCACCTTTGTAGATCAACCACTTTCGTGTAATCTAAGTTCTTGTGTATTGTTTTTTTTTTTGTGTGAAACATTATGTTTATTTGAATTTTTTTTTTGATTAGTTGGAAATAATTCCTCATGTTAATTGTTGGAAAAATTCGATAGTTCCATTTCCAATCATAGAATTTGTGTACAAGAAAAGTAGTGAACTTGGCTGCTTGCAATCTAAATCATGATGATATGATTGCTTGCTAATTAGGTTACTTTTGCAGCAGAAATGATTTCCTTTTGTTTCCTTAATTTGTTACTTCGTTTGCTATATACAAAGCAAAAGCCAACCACTAAAACTTAGTTCTTTGTTTCCTAAAGACAGAGAAATGGCATACATTTAGTAACCTTTTTTCTTACTCAAAAGAGATGAGTAACCTGTGATCATGTTATTTTAATGTTTCATACATGAATCATGTCATGTATGGTGCCTAATTCAATCGATATATAAAATCCCCATTTTTTAGGTCTAGTATGATTCATGGTTTTAAATTGTAATTGCGGCCGCGGTTGCGGCTATTGTGATTGCCAGCATTGCTTTGTGATGCGTATTGTGGTCGTTACAGCGTGAATTTATTTTTTATTAGCATCAACATTTATAATTTATTAGCTAGCATATAATTCACGTGCCTTCTATTTTCTCTCCAAAATTTTGTATATATCTCATTATCAACTCCTCACCACTTTTAAATATCTTTAATCCTTTAAAATACTCTCTAGATCTATGATATAAAGACAAATGAAGATAGAGAAACAATTCGCGTAACCACTATATAGTCTTTTAAGGTGTGATGCTGCCTGATGCGACCATTGCACCCAATGCGTTGGGGCCGTTGGGTGTTGAGATACTGATTTTCCTGTGATTTTTTTTTGATATGCAATGTTAGTGGGGGATGGGAGAATGTTAGTTTTCCGGGTTTGAACCTAGGACCTAATTCTTGCACTACCTTAGTGCACTCCTTCGGTATCCCTTAGCTCGCTAACTGAGCTACCTACTTGGGATTTTAAATCACAACGCAATTGCGGGCTGATGCGGTTGTGAACACTGCCGCAACTGAAATATTGCGGCTGTATCACGTGACGCGTCGACAATTTGTAACCCTGGCATGATTCATGTTGATTCAGTACTCCTTCCATTCCTTAATATAATTGTCAACGGTAGTTGGTTAATGAAATTCAAATACATGATTAATTACCTTTAGTTAAAATGATGAACGAATGATTCATTCATTGGACACATTCCAACTCTTAGCAAGGGCATCCTAATTTTTTTACAATTATACCCTTACTTATTCAGCAAATGCTGAAGGTTTTTTTCCATACCCCCAATGGACTCTATACTCCCTTTTTTAAAAAAAAACCCAAAATACCCCTCTAAATTTAAACAAAATTTAACTGAATATTAAAAATTTATGGAATTACCGTTCAAAAGGTAATTCCAGAACACAATTTTTTATTTTTTTGGAATTACCTTATTTACATAAATTCGGAAGGATAAAAATACATTTTGAAAAAACGTAATTTTTTGATAATTCCGGAAGCTATTTTTGATATTTTCGGAAATACCTTTTATACATAATTCCGAAACTTTTATTTTTTAATTTTTAATTTAAGTTTATATTTAATTATTTAGTTGGGTATATTTAATTTAACTATTTTATAAACGAGTACGTAATATCTGCGGTTAATGATAAAATACAAAACGAGTACAGAATATGAAAAATAAACGAGTACAACATACGAAAAATACATTAATAGACCAAAATAACGAATACAAAATCTGATAATAAAATACATCAATGGCTAAGATCCAAATTTGATAAAGCTTTCGAAAGAAGTTGATATACAAGAGGTGAAATGTCGTCGTATGCAGTGATATACAGCAGAATGTAGTCTATCCTCTAGAGTCGGTGGACCAGGTGATGCCATCTCCTCATCTCGAATAGGTGCTCCTCCTAAAGGCACGGTGAGGCGGGGAATCGACACCTCTAAGTACCTTGGGAGGTAGCTCTCATGGCACTCACCCAATCGACTGGTCCTAGTAGCCCTGTTGAGCAAAGTCTGAACCAGGCCTATGTAGCACAACCATCTCTACACAATGGTCCTAGCAGATGGATGTGACCCAAGCGGCTCCTCAGGAATGTCCTGGCGGTATCCAAACTGCCATAAGCATCTCTCCGGCATGTAACGTACAGTAATGTCCTCTGAAAAGCACAATGGACTGAAATTCCATGTACTGCCTATGGTCATCCTAAGGGTTCCATATGATGTCCTCGGGCCGTAAGGCATCCAGCTTCCTCCGAAAATCTATATGCTTGATAGCGTCATTCTTTTTGTTTTTCCACCTCATACAATATGGCAGCTCAGAAGGACCAGACTCTCTCCGATCGCCAATGGTGGGAAAATATTCGAATATCCAGCACTGAAATAATAATATGAATAAATTAATTAATAATTATATAAACCAAAAAGTAAAGTTGAATAGTAATTAATTATTACCTGCAACAATGACGCGTATCCTCCACACTGAGCAGTGTCCCAGATGGAAGCATCACGCAGCTGCTCGTATAAAAAGGCCAAAGCAGCTGGACCCCACGCCCACATGCCACACTCCTCATATGTCTGAAACAGCAAGACCCACTTGACCGGGACATATGTATGACTATTGTCGGCAAAGATGGTGTAGCCCAACAAAAGCAGCAGATACGCCCGAGCAGCAAAATCAACATAACCCTACTCCAGGTTTAGTCTGTAGGCAGTCTCTAAAAAGCTGAACCTGAAGTATGGACCTCGGGTAAACTGGCACTCTCTCGCACAATCAACCTCCCGTAAATCCACCGACAGACATTAAAAATGTCCCCATCAATGGCAAATGGAACAAGTTGGACACGTCGTCCAAGGTGTCGTCTTTTCACCAAATGGTAGGTGAAATGACGAGGTCTTTGAATGCCACCTCTCCACAAAGACTGAGACCAGCTCGTGATTGATCACTGCTAAAGGTGTCAAATCAAGCTTCGATAGACGAGCTCGTGTGATCCACTGATAAACACGTGGGTCGTGTTGTGGAGGTCGCAGCTGAATTAATTTCTGGCATGTGCTGCAACCTTCATTTTACCACGATCCTGTATAAAATTATATTATATTAATAAGATATATTTAACAACAATGTAAAAACAAAATCAAGTTTATAAAAATAAAGTAATACCAAAACATAAATTATTTATTAAAACTATTACGTGTCCTATGCGTAATTTAGACACCGCGTGGTTAGGAAGTCAAACCAACAGGGACATGTCCCTAGGACCCAGGTCTAGCTCCTCTGCATGATGCTCCTGGTTAGGAGCCCCATCATAGTGGTCAAGAGCCTCAGCAGCCTCCATGAACTGGTCCGGAGCCTCATCATACTGTCTGTGAGCCTCATCAATAGGAAGTCGACCGGACACGCCTATTACGTTCAGAAGCGTGACTGGTGTTCCTCACTCTGGTGCGGGTATTAACAGGAGTCTGATCGGGATGTCCGACTCCTGACCGTAAAGACTCCCCTCTCTCCAACCCTCGTGTACCTCGCGGAATCCTGCCCCGACTCTAGTGTGCGCCACTGCAAAAATTAATTTTTAAAAAAAGTATATTTATTAAACAAAACAAATAGAAAAACAAAAAAAAATCGAAAACACCTAAATTTACATATTTCCAGAAGCCACTTTTTGGGAAATTTCCGGAAACATCTCAAAAAGGTATTTCGGTAATTATAAAAATTGTGTTCTGGAAACACCTCCAAACGGTATTTTCGGAAATTTCCCAAAAAGTGGCTTTCAGACATGGTGAGGAAGCTTGAAATGAATGGCATATTCATGCCAGCTTGAAGGATAGGGTTGGAAGTTATTACTCGAGATCAACATAGAATCAACAGATTATGTCTTGTACAGCTCACTAGGACTAGATGTAAATAATAATTAGGTGTTTATTAGTTGTATTCTCATGTCTTTACCATAGTTAGAATTAGAATTTATAGGGAGAATAATTATCCTGATTCTCAGGCTAGATTAGTGCTCATTTGTCCTTCCCTTGTATTTTATAAATACCACCCATGTATTTCCAAATCAAGGAAATACCTTTTTATTTTTCAAAAAAGTCAAAAACTTGTTGCGTTAAAAACACACTCCGAGCAAGTGTACTCTATTGCAGAAGTAATATAAAATATTATCGCCTCCACAGAGATTAACTAACAAGTATCAAACTAATCAAGATTTGTTATTGTTTATGTAACACCCTAATATTTCCATCAAATAGAAATGCTAAGATGCACGAAATGGCATACATCAGAGTAATATTTCCTGTTTAGATATTGAACACAACTAAATTTTTTCGATGATTAACATCAACAATCTTAACATTCATAACTTAATTAAAAACCATATAGGTTCCATGTCTTTCAATATCCTCATAACCTAGTGTTCAATACCATCACAAGAAAAGCGGAAACGATTACATAACTTAAAACAAATTCAAGTCATACTATCGAGTTACACAGACAACAAGGGAACCCAATATCAAAGATAAAAGAACCAAGTCTTCTAACTTCTCCTCAAGCACATCACCTACTCGTGCCTCGTCGCTTTCTTCTTTCCCTGTTTCTCTGTAAAACAACAACATATAATGGGTGAGATAAACATTATCTCAGTGAGTCCTACCGTAACCCCTCACAATAACTCTCGGTCCATTTATTCCTTTTCCTTTAATCGTAGTCCACGTAGGGCCTACGTGCATATATCTATTCCTTTCATGCCATAGTACATCTTCGGTAAAGACCACGCCTTTACCGTCGAACCTCTCCACTAGCTTACGCTAGCTTCAAACCTTTCGAGGTCTAGGTTCTGGGGCTCATGACTTCCCCTCCCCTAGTATACTAATCTACTGGGTCGTCACCCATCCTTTTGATATAGTTTATATATCCACCTGCTTTGGGTCGTCTTTTGTATTCAATATAATTTATATATTGGCTAAATTATAGTTTTGGTCCATCTGTTTTCACAAATCCGGACATTTGGTCCCCCTATTTTAAAACTCAAACATTTAGTCCCCGTATTTTAAAAAACTCAAGCCATTTAGTCCAAAAGGGGGTTTTTCAATTTTTTTGGCAGATCTGGATGCATTACAAAAAAAAAGTCTGAGGTGGCTTTCACTAAATGACGTGGCACCTGACGTAAGCGCCACACGTGACTGCCACGTCATTTAATGAGCCACGTGTATCTGACACGTCATTAATTATTAATTAAATATTCATTTGAATTAAAAATTAAAATAAAGTTTTGATAATGTTTTAATAAAAATAAGGTATTGATCTAAAATAAGGTATTGAATTAAAACCCATCAAGATTCATAAGGTTTTGATCTAAAACACAAACAATCATCAGACACAGAAACACAAAAACACAAACAATCATGAAACCCAGAAAATCGTCAAACCCACAAAAACACAAACAATCTCGCAACTCAGAAATGCATCTTCTAGCAAGAATAGATAAAGTGAAGAAGAAATCTGATAAAGTTAAGACGCAACCCAGAAACGTATCTACCTGTTCATCGTCTCCTTCAACCGATGCATTCTTTGTACCCAGAAATGCATCTACCTGTTCATCGCAAGAGATTGGGGTGGTGGAGAAGCATGAGATTGGGGTCGTGGTGCTTCTCTCCGTTACTTTCCTTGCGTTCTGGATCAGAGAGAGTTGTAGAAGAAATGATTTTTTTAATTTTTTTTCCTAATGTCTATTTCGGTTCTGGTTCGATTGCATGATTCAAGGTGTTTGAAGGTTCGTGTGGGTTTTGAAACTTTTGTCGATGACGGTGGGTTCAATGAAATTGGAATCAAAGAGGGAGGAGAATTGTTCTCAGATCTGGGTTGTTTTCCCCTAAACCCTAGAAACTGAAATTGAAATTGGAACGAAAGAAGATGAAGAAGGCAAAAACAGAGATGGTTTTCCCCTAAACCCATAAAAAGATGAACAACATTCCATAACTCACATTCAGCAACAACATTCCTAAGCCCAAAACCAGATGCAGTAAACCCAGTTCGATTCTGATTCGTTTTCTTCTCTTCGTTCGTTTTCTTCTTCTGATTCATTTTTCCCTGATTCACTTTAGTGTGCTTCGATTTTGCTTCTGATTCGTCTCTTCTGCTTCGATTTTGCTTCTGATTCATTTTTGCTTTTGACTCATTTTCCTCTGTTGTTGAAAACGCGATTGTTCATGAATAAATGAAAACGCGATTGTTGTTCTTTTCTGGGTGAGTGAGAAGAAGAGAGGTTGAAGAAGGAGAGCTCGCGATTGTTTTTTTAGTTTGTTGTTGGCGGTGGGTGAGAAGAAGATAGGTTGAAGAAGGAGAGAGAGCTCGTGAAAAAATTAGGGTTCAAGCCAATTTGATGTGTTTTTTTAATTTCAATTTGAATGTGTTAATTAATAATAATAATAATATAGTTTATTTTGGTCAAAAAAAATAATAATATAATTTATTTAATTATTTTAATTATTATAAATATATTAATCTGACATGGACAGATTATGTGGCATCATTAAATGATGTGTGCAAGTTGAGTGAGCTGCCACGTCAATTAATGAGAGCCACATCAGTATTTTTTTTTGCAGAAGGCCAACTCAGCAAAAAAAAAATGAAAAATCCTTCTTTGGACTAAATGTTCTGAATTTTTTAAAATAGGGGGACTAAATGTCTGAATTTCAAAATAGGGGGACCAAATGTCTGAATTTTTGAAAATAGGGGGACCAAAACTATAATTTAGCCTTATATATTTAAACCTTAACAGTCTTTGATGAAAATATTTATTCATCCCTTTTCGTTACATGTCATTCATGTTAATACATAAACATAAACTTGATTGAGCATATAGTTCCATAACTTTAAACATAACCCATGTCCACTCACGTGTACTACCTTTCGGTTTTTGAAACAATTATAGGTTTGAGGGAAATTTTCAAAACCATCTTTGAACATGTCAAAAGCAATGTCTTAAAAGTGAAAAATCATCATAAAGGGTTGGAAAGGCGATCAGAAGAGGTTTGGAATCAAAGGAGCAACGAAACGAGAATTCGGTGTCCGGTAACAGAAGCTCGCGCATGGTCCGTGTGCCCTAGGCGCACGACCCGTGCATACTGAACATTCCTTTTAAAAAGAATTTGTGAACCTGGCGCACGATCCGTGTGCCATAGGCGCACGACTCGTGCGCTTCTGTCAGTACACCATTTCATTCCGTTTTTCTCGTTTTCGCAATTCCGTTCGAGTCCAATCCGTTTTCCGATCAAAACCCAACGAAACACAAACAAAACCAGGCAATATTCTAGTCAATCCAGTCCGAGTAACAATTCACATATTAACACATATTTTGATGTAGTTTTTCCGAAAACGGTTTTCGACTCTTAAAACTTTCGAAACGAAGTACACCTCAAAACCGGTCACATAACAATCATTCCAGAAATACAAAAACGATCCTAAGCGTGAGTAGAACTCACCGTTTTGACGAATTCGCGAGAGATTACGTCCTTAAGCGAAACGATCGAACCGTAACCTCTCGAACAATCCCCGTAAACACGAACTCGCACCGAACTTGTCCGATACTCAAAACTGAACTTCCCACACTTCTAAATTCGAAATTCAAACTCTTTGAGCTACTGAAATCACTTCCAAATACTTCAATCCACTATGTACTTCAGTTTTGGGCTAGTGTCTACCCTGAGTTTGCAAGAAAGACCACATGCATGACATGGATAACAACTTGGTCAATGGAGCTCAAAAATTCGAAAATGGTACATAGGGAAAGAGGAGGAATGAGCTTCTCAAGTCAGTATCATTAGAAAGGAAATTGAAAATGGAAGAGAATGAGTTATAGATATCTCACATCCAAGAAGAATCCAAGATTCACCCTTCACTTCTTCCTCTCGTATTCCCTCTCTTCTCTCTCTATCTATGAGTTCTGAAATTTTCTGGTTTTCTGATGGAATGAGGCTTGGTCAGCTGGGCAAGGCCTTAAGTGGATGGGAAAAGACCAAAATGTCCTCGACTTAGCTCCTCACCTTAATTTACCCCTTAATAACCACTAATTCATACTTCTAAAAATTGTGATTGTGGTCTTATGGAGTTAAGGAATATGTTTGGTGTCGTGTAATTTGGGTTAGGGGTTCGAATGATATGGAAATGACCAAAACGCCCTTGGCTCCCTAATCCTCACGTAATTCTATTTCTACCTCAAAACAATCGCACAATTCATACTATTAGCAACTAAATGTTGCTTTCACATTTTTAACATGCCCATGACTTGAATTATTATTTTATCGAATAACAATTCTCTAGTTAATTTCATAAAACGAAATTAACCGAAATTAGGGATGTTGCAATCACCTCAACTTTTAAAATTTTGTCCTCAAAATTGAACAAAACATACCTAATGAAAATAGGTACGGATATCTAGCCCGCATGTCGTCCTCCAATTCCCATGTAGCTTCCTCGATCGAAAATCCATCCCAAACCACTTTGACAATGGGAATTGTCCTCGTCCGAAGCGTCTTCTCGCCACGTTCCATGATGTAACTAGGATGAGGTTGAAAAGACAAATCCGGCCTAAGGTCAATCGTCTCGAAACTCAACGGCTGACTCGGATCGGAAATGTATTTCCTTAGCTGAGACACATGGAATACATCATGAAGATTGGACAAAGTTGGAGGTAAAGCAATACGGTAAGCTACTAGCCCAATACACTCGATAATTTGGAAAAATATAATAAAAAGTATCAATTGTTGGAGAAACTCTCAAAAACACATGATCACCAGACTCAAACTCTAGTGGTCTCCTTCTCTTGTCCGCATAGCTTTTCTGCCTACACTGGACAGCCTTCATTCTTTCTCTGATTTGCCGGATCTTCTCGGTTGTCTCACGAACCAAATCGGGTCCTAACAATCGATCTTCATCGACATCCCACCAACACAATGGTGTTCTGCACTTCCTCCCATACATGGCTTCAAATGGAGCCATTCCGATACTGGAATGATAGCTGTTGTTATAAGCAAACTCCACCAATGGAAGGTGATCCTCCCATTTTCTTCCGTTATCAAGCACACAAGCCCGAAGCATATCTTCTAAAGTCTGAATAGTCCTCTTCGTCTGACCATCTGTCTGCGGATGATAAGCGGTGCTAATAAACACTTTGGTTCCCAAATCTTGGTTTAAAGCTTTTCAAAATCGAGAAGTGAACTTTGGATCGCGATCTGATACAATACTTGTAGGAACTCCATGCAACCTTACTATACTCTTCAGATATTCCTCTGTTAACTGGGAAACCTTACTGTTCGAACGAACATGAATAAAATGAGCTGATTTGGTTAGACGATCCACAACAACCCAGATGGAATCGTTACCGGCTTGGGACCTTGGTAATCCCATGATAAAGTCCATAGAAATATCTTCCCATTTCCATACTGGCACATTCAACGGCTGCAACTGACCAGCAGGCTTCTCGTGCTCTGCCTTGACCCTTTGACAAGTTAGGCATCGAGACACAAATTCTGCAATCTCTACTTTCATTCCTGGCCACCAGTACATCTGTTTCAGATCCCGATACATTTTGGTAGATCCAGGATGTATGGAATATTGACTTCGATGTGCTTCCTCCAACACTTGCCTTTTCACGTCATTGTCCTTTGGCACACAAATTCTACCGTTGAAGCAAATAATTCCATCACTATCTTCGGTAAAATTTGGTAACCCTCTTTGAGCTTGCAACTCTACATCAATTTCTTGAGTTGAGCGAATCAGATTTCTCAATAAACTCGAAATCTGGATATGACTCAACACTAACTGGTTCCTTCTTTGTTTCACACTCAACTTTAAGTCTCTGAAAGACTCTAGCAGTTTCATCTCATGCATCATTAATTCTGCCGTATGAATAGATTTCCTACTCAACGCATCAGCTACAACATTGGCCTTCCCAGGATGATACTTCAACTCGAAGTCATAATCCTTCAGAAACTCAACCCATCTTCTCTACCGATTATGCAGCTCCTTTTGGTCAAACAGATACTTAAGGCTCTTGTGATCACTAAAGACTTCGAAACGAGAACCGTATAGGTAATGTCTCAAAATCTTTAGAGCATACACAATTGCTGCTAACTCTAAGTCATGAGTTGGGTAATTCTCTTCATGCAGTTTCAACTGTCTGGAGGCATAGGCAACCCCTTGTTGATTCTGCATCAAAACACACCATAAACCCTTCCCAGAGGCATCACTGAAAATTTGGAATCCCAGTGACGGATTTGGAAGAATTAGGATCGGAGCAGATGTCAACCTACTTTTCAACTTTTGAAAACTTTCCTCACAATCGGAACTCCATTCAAACGGCTGACCCTTGCGGGTTAACCGAGTAAGTGGAAGAACTAACCGTGAGAATCCTTCAATAAACCTTCGATAGTAGCTAGCTAGACCTAAGAAACTTCTTATTTCTGTCACAGACATTGGTTGTTCCCAATTCAAAACTGCTTCTACCTTGCTAGGATCTACTGCGACTGCCGACTGAGATATCACATGACCCAGAAACTTTACTTCAGGCATCCAGAAATTACACTTTGAGGGCTTTGCATACAACTTCTTCTCTCGGAGTACATTCAGAACAATTCAGAGATGCTGAACATGCTCCTCAATGGTCTTCGAGTACACCAAGATATCATTAATGAACACCACTACAAACTGATCCGGGAACGTGTGGAAGGCTCTGTTCATGTAATCCATGAATACCGCGGGAGCATTAGTTAGACCGAAGGGAATCACTACAAACTCGTAATGTCCATACCGAGTACGGAAGGCTGTCTTCGGAATATCTAAGGCTCTCACTTTTATCTGATGATAACCCGACCTTAGATCAATTTTAGAAAACACTGCAGCACCTCGATGTTGATCGATCAAATCGTCTATCCTTGGTAGAGGATACTTATTCTTGATAGTTACCTTGTTCAATTGGCGGTAATCAATACACAATCACATGCTCCCGTCTTTCTTCTTGACAAGCAATACTGGAGCACCCCGGCGAAGCACTGGGCCTGACAAACTTCTTTGATATCAACTCTTCCAGTTGAGACTTTAATTCCTTTAATTCTAAAGGAGACATTCTATATGGAGCAATAGAGATTGGCACTGTGCCTGGAACCAACTCTATTGAGAATTCCACCTCACGATCTGGAGGTAAGGAGGAAGCTTCATCCAGAACGACATCCAGAAGTTCATTTACAACTTGTACAGAAGACAAATCTAAACCAGTTTCAGTCGAGATAATAACATAAGCTTCCGCACCTTGAAATAGAGATTGATTTGCCGATGTGAAGGAGATAATTGCTTCAGAATTTGACTTTGGTAGTTCAACTGCTTCTGAGGCAAAACTGACAGTTCGATTGAAACAGTCGATTGTGACATGATTTGCTGTCATCCAGTTCATACCCAGAACGATGTCCATACCTCTCATAGGTAAACAAATAAAGTCTATAACGAAGTTTCTGTCTCTTATGGCCAGAAGACAGCTTTGACATAACGACTGGGTCTGGACGCGACCGTTGGCAGTAGTTAAAATAGTTATCGGTTCGGATAGCGAAGACAAGACTAATCCCAACCGGTCAACACATGCTTGAGAAATAAAACAATGAGTAGCACCTGAATCATATAATATACCGATGGAGTTATTGAAAAGTGATCCTGTACCCCTCAGTAGATTATCTGAAGACTTGACTTTCTCACCATCCAAAGTGTAGATTCTTCCTTGAGTAGTTCCTGCACGATCATCATCACGCTTCTTCCTTGCAGGGCGTTGGGTAGCATAATGGCCCTCTTTCTTGCAGTAGTAACAGGTATTAGATCCAACTTGGCATTCGCCACGATGAGGCCTACCACATTTTGAACAAGTACTGAACTTTGAGGAATCTGATGATTGAGCTTGCCCCAAACTTAAACTTTTGCTTGTCCTCAAGCAAACATTCAATTCAGGCTGTGACTATTTTTTTAGTTTAGCTGTCACACATTCCACACAAACCAGTTAACCACACAGCATATCAAAAGTCATCATCAACCTAATGCAGTAGCAAGACAACTGAATTGGAAAATACAAGATCATAAGCAGGCAAGCGGTCTCAAGTTCTCTCTTTTCCACACATCTCACCAATCTCTCTTTGAAGTGTCTAAGGTGGTCACTCAATTCACAATGCCTACATCATCGTTTCATAGGCTTGAACAAGTTCTATATACATCTATACACATGATACACATACACACTATTTGAGGACTTTCAGGGTTGTAACGTGGCTTAGGTAAGGGTGGATAACATTTGGATAAGTAGGTTACAACTTGGAGTTAGGCCTACTTCTCTCTTTGTCAATTTCAACGATCTCACACACTTACCCAATTTCCCAAAGCATTCTACAAGAGAGGGGATTTCACATATCTCAAATTTTTGAACATTTGTTTTCTCTTTTTTTTTTGTATATGTGTATATATATTTTTTTCTTTTCTCTTTTTTTCTTCTTTGTATGTTCCCTTCTCTTGTATACCACCCCAAACTTAGAATGTTGCTATTCCATGAGCAACCCCAAACTTAGAATTTTTCCCACTCACAACATTTGTCTACCTAACTCCAAGTTAAGAAACAACTAGGCATCTGATTTGCAGAAAAATTTAAAAACAACAATTAGGCTCAGAGGGTCTAATCAAGGGATAAACAATAATTGGGTGGCTTGAAAGGCTCAGGGGTTCCAAAGAAATTTTCCTCAGTGTGGATGTAAATTACATGCAAGATTGTTAAGTACAAATTCAAGTTCTGCAGAGTAATGCAAGCAAGGAATACACACCGTCATGATATAAGTGTTTGGGCTCACCTCACGGTTGGGATTTTAAGAGATGGAATTCGAGAGAACTTTCCCACAAATGATTTCGATCTTCCTCAACTTTTGTCTTGACCACTGACAATACCTGATGATAAAATTTGACACACTAGCAATCACACGGTAAAATGTAAAACATGTTAAGCTAAATACCACAAATCATCATAATTGAAGCTGCTTCCAAAAAGGTTCAGGGAAGTGGTGCCTCAATATCACAGAATAAGTTGTAGCAATATAATACAGACCAATCAGAGAATAAAGTGTACTGCAAAAGACATAACAGCTAAAAAGAAATAATAATGTTGGAGAAAAACAGTAAATGATAAGGTGAGCCCTCCTGCTCACTGAAATGATATGTGGCGCTCTATGAACTCATCTCCTGAAAGTAGGGGGTCCTGTGAATCTGGCTCCTCCTCTGCTGGGGCTGAAGATGATGGACATGCAGTGCCAGCTGCTCTGTTTTCTACCATGTACTCCTGGGCAGCACTAGGAACTCAGGCTATGCAAGGTATGAGGTATCCACGCCCTGCTGCTGTAGTAACATCGACGACCCACACCAGCTGGCCATCATGAGGTCATACTGGAATGAGAGGTCACTCTGATACTGCTCCCGGTAAGATGGGCCTGCTGGCTGCTGCTGGGGCTGAGATTGTGCCTGTGGTGGTACTGCCCCGTCCATCGGTCCCTCTGGTTGCTTCAAGATCCAAGCTGCTGTGATAGGTTCCCTGGGGTCAATAAGTAGGTCATCAGGATACTCAGGGCTGCCTTGCTGCTTGCAAAGAGCATGGATCACTGAAGCGTGCCCCAATTTGGCCCTGGGACACTTTACTATTTCTGCAATGCTGTCGGATATGATTTTCCCCAGATTCAACCTTTTTCCTCTTATGATGGCTAGGATCCCATGGCTGCTTTCACTTTCACATCAGAGGAGTTAGAGCATGACACAATGGTTTGGTTGAAAAATGAATTCCAAGCCTTAGGAATAGGCTTCAGTGCCATGTTGTTGAAGCGCTTGGGGAAGCTTTGCAATCCTGGTGCATATTTGTCCCATTGTGCTCCCTGACGGCACAACTCTCTCAGGGTCCCTTCATAATCAATTTCTCGGTAGTAGGCTAGGGCCCTCCCCATGGCACAAGGAGAGGACTCAGGTAGCCCAAGAAGTGTGTTGATGCTTTCCGAAGAGTATGATACTTCTTTTCCTCTGACAAAAACGGTAGTAGACTTGTCCTTCTTTTCTTCCCAGTAAGCATTTGAGTAAAACTCTCTCAACAAGCTCTTGTTAGCCTGCTTAATCATTGAGTTTAGAGGAAGCCACCCCATTTCCCGGAGCGTAGATGTGATGATCGGGAATTCACCCGTGCTCAGATTGAATGCCCGCTCCGGGTTGATTTTCTTGCCTTTCACTACCTGCTGGTATCTCTCCTCATGCTCGGGGGACCTAAACCTGTCAGCATCATATGATGGTCCCTCCCGTCTTCGCTTGGAGGTGCCGGCTGCTCTTGGTTTGACCATATTTACCTGTTAGACAATAGCCTGCAACACAGATAAAACCACATTCCAGCAGCAAATTGTTAGATCTCAGGGGATCCTTGGTGTAGGCCCTACTCATAGCAGAGAATTTAACAAAAATAGGCAATTAACATTTCTGGGCACTAAGTCCACTACCCTAAGGTTCAATGATCATTAACACAATTAAAACACAGGCTAGCAACCAAAAATTTCATTCAGGCATTTTTACAAACAGTTGGTTTGCCTAGCAAAAACTCGTTTGGGAATTTTATCAAACAGTTGGCCTACACAAAATTGTCATTGAGGCATTTGATCAAACACTTCCACTACACAGAATTTTCATTGAATCCTTTTGTCAAACACCTTGCATACACCTCCAAAACTTTCTTTTCCTAATCAATTTCAAACCACCACTTCCCCAAATTCAGAGACAACAAGCAATTATGCAATTTAGAAGGGGTTGGCACAATAATCAACTCCTAATTTACTTCCACTCCCCACAATTCGTAGCCCCAAATCACCCCCACATAGCCACTAGAGAGATTGAAATTCATGCTTGAGATTGAGGATAATGGTTACCTGGAGATGTTTATAATGAAGAATTCGTGCCAAGTTGCGAGAATCCACACCAAATTGGAGCAAAAACCGTAATGGGAAGGGGGAGAGTTTTGAACTTCGCGCACAAAATGTGTTTGTGTGTGTGTGGTGTTCGCGCTCACCTGAATAAACAGGCAAATCTGTGTCTCATCGCGACGCGATTAGAGAAAGAAATGCCAGTTTTTAAAAAATTTCAAACTCATTCGCGACGCGACAGCAGAGTTTCGCGACGCGAAAACATACAGAGCACGTTATTTTGATATTTTCTTTTGTAAGTCCTCTCCGCCGCGACACAAAATTTGCAGACCCCAGATTTTACATAAAGACTTAAAAATTAACTAAAGTAAATACTTGTTACCTCACAGTGGGTTGCCTCCCACTCAGCGCTTCTTTAACGTCACTAGCTTGACGGTTCTTAGAAGATGCTTCAAATTGGCTCAGGTGCCTTCTTGAATTCTCCTTGAGTACCCCTTTCTTTCATCTTGCTGTCAGATGATGCATGTGGGGGCTGTAACAGCAGATCCCCAGACTTACTCACAACTTCTTTCAGATCTTCCCAAAACACCACGGGGTCCTCAACGGTTGAGTAGAGGTGAACTCCGTTTTCAACCATCGGAGTAGGAACCTCAATGCGGTGACACTCCCTTTTTTTCTAATTCGGGTTATTGGGCTTCAATACACTGAATATCACAGCTTCCTCCTGGACTCTTAGTGTAACAGTCCCACTTGCCACATCAATCACAGACCTACTAGTAGCGAGGAAGGGTCTCCCCAAAATGAATGGGATGTCACTGTCTCCATCCACGGTACTCTTGATATCGGTGTCACCATCAAGTTGTAGGATTACAAAATTCACTGGGAAGAGGAATTTGTCGACCTTAACCAAAACATCTTCTACAATTCCATAAGGATGCCGTGTTGACCTATCAGCAAGTTGCAGAGTCATGTGAGTTGGTTTAACCTCACCTCCGCCAAGTTTTCTCCACATAGCCAATGGCATCAAATTGATGCTTGCCCCCAAATCACAAAGGGCCTTCCCTATTTTGACATCACCAATTTCACAAGGTATGGTGAAGCTCCCTGGATCTTTCAACTTAGGGGGGAGCTTGTTCTGGATGATGGCACTACACTCTTCTGTCAATGCCACCGTTTCATCTCCCTTAAGCTTCTTCTTCTTAGTCAGCAACTGCTTCATGAACTTAGCATATACCGACATTTTCTCAAGAGCTTCAGCAAATGGTATGTTGATGTGGAGACTTTTGAAAACATTCATGAATTTTGAGAATTGCTCATCCTTTTGATTCTTCTTGGCCAATTGCGGACACGGCAACTTCATGTATGAAGGAAGCTCCTTGGGTTTCTCGTCTACCTGCACATTTTCAGAAAACAAATTTTCTATTGGGTTAGACTTCACCTCTCCCTCAGTTTTCCCACTAAGCTCATTTTCAACTCCTTCATTTTTGTTTTTCAACTCCTCCCTCAACACCTCAATCTCACTGCTTCTTTTTTCAAGGTTAAGCTCTCTACCACTTCTCAACGAAATAGTATTGCAACTCTCGTTTTTGGGATTATCAACAGTGCTAGCAGGAAAACCTCCACTAGATGTCTCAGCAAGTTGCTTTGACAACTGACCAATCTGAACCTCCAAGTTCTTCATCGAAGCCTCATGGTTCTTCCCCATGTTCTTCATAGCTTGTTCTTGGGCTTGGAAGGTGTTCTTGGTCATTTGCATGAATTGGGTCAAAGCATCTTCCAATCGAGAGGGGGTCTTTTGTTGTTGGGTAGGTCCCTGAGGCTGTTGTTGGTTTGAACTTGTGCCCTCATTATTGTTCTTCTAAGAGAAGTTGGGATGATTCTTCCACCTCGGATTGTAGGTGTTAGAAAATGGATTCCCACCTTGTCTTTGAAAGTTTCCCATATATTTGGCCTGCTCAATTGCTTCTCCATGAGTTGCGCAATCAACCTCGTGGGATTCCCTACCACAATAGGTGCACCCACCTGTCTGTACTGATTGGACTGTTGCTTGAGCCTTTGAACCCACTTCACAAGCTGCGGTTAACTGCTTAGTGAGAGCTTCAATCTGCATAGACATAAACTTTTGTTGAGCCAACACAACACTGTTAGAGTCCAACTCCAACACACCCTTTTTACCTACTGCACCACGATCATTCTGAATCCTGTACTCATTAGAAGCCATATCTTCCACAACTGCTTTGCTTCCTCCCATGTTTTTGTACCTAAAGATCCTCCAGCTGAGGCATCTAACATCATTCTGGTCTGAGGCCGCAACCCATGGCAGAATGTTTGTAGATGCAGAAAGTCATCAATACCATGCCCTGGACATTTTTTTAGTAATAACTTGAATCTTTTCCAGGAGTCATATAGTGACTCAGAATCCCCTTGTACAAAGTTGGAGATTTCTGCTCTCTTTTTGATGAACTTGGAGATTGGGAAGAATCGTTCCAAAAACTTATTCTCTAGTTCACTCCAAGTGTTGACAGTTCCTGCTGGAATAGTATTCAACCAATCCTTTGCCCTGCCCGTCAGTGTGAATGGAAACATGCGCAATTTCTTGGAGCTCTCATTAATTCCCTCAGGATGTGTCGTCCCACAAATATCATAAAACTGGAACAGGTGTTGGTTTTGGTCTTCTGCATCTGACCCAGAGAACTGCTCTGATTTCAGGGCCGTGAGGACAGAAGATTTGATATCAAATTGGGCAACTCCCACTGGTTGAAAAGTAAATGCTTGAGCGCCCTGATTTCTCCTCCCGAAGTCACCGAGAGTGCGCCTTGGAGGAGGATTCCCAGCCATTTCAATTTCTAAAACTGAGTGTACCTGTGACTCTACCTCGGCTTGTTGCTTAGCTAGCCTTGCTTTCTTTCGATTTGCCCTTGCTAACATTTCAATCTCTGGGTCACACAATAATTCTTGTGGGCCCTTGCTCCGCATACACAAATCCCTGAAACACTAAGCAAACCGTTAACAAGTCCGAGCAAATCACAAAGTAGCAAAAATAAATAACTCAAAGATACATCAAAAACGTAAAACTAAAATCTAAGAATCAACTTGTTTGCCTTGTTGACAACGAAATCAACAATCCCCGGCAACAGCGCCAAAAACTTGTTAGAATTTCGGCAAGTGTACCGAAACGTTGCAAGTAATAGTAAATCGGTAAGAACCAAGTCGTATCCACAGGGATTGCGCTTTGTTATCAATAGGCAAGTTATTAATTCTTAGACGTAAACAATAGAATTAAGTTGAATTATAGTAACCGTAAAGTAACGTTTGTGAAATAAGAAGAGAAAAGCGATTAAGGATTGAATCCTCTCGCCTATGCTATCACATGAACCTTCAACCAATTATCAAGTAATTATCCAATTTACCCGATTCCATTCACTAAATTAGATTAAGGACAATCCCTTGCCTCAAAACCCCTTTTCTCTAATTGTGAAACCCTAATTCCTTAAGTGATTCAACATTAGACAAAGCATTAAACCCTAGAACTAAGGAATTCACAACCCCAATTCCATATTCCTATGATCATCAAGATTGTGACCTAAAACCCCAAATCAAGCATACAAACCCATATCCCTATGGTGATTATAAACCCTAAAACAGTACAACTATCATATATAATTGTAAGGCATGAAGAACAGAGGCATAGGCTAATGGTAAATTGCATAAAAACTGATATTAATCATAACAAAGTATTCATGTCATAGTTTGGGGAGATTCATCTCTCCCTAATCCAAAGAAATTAGTTACACATCATCCTAGAAGTAGGAACTAAGATAAAAGAGAAAACAAACATAAAGGGAGACATTAGAACCTTCAAACCCTTACTCCCAAGTGGTGAGAAGTCCCCAAAATCGCCCCCTTCAGCTCCTCCAATCTTCAGTTCAGTTCCCAAGACGAAGTCCCTTTGAAAAAACGCAAAATTGAATTAAAACCCTAATTTTCAGTAAGCCATCGCGACGCGACACGTACACGTCGCGACGCGAAAAGTTCCAGAACCAAATCCTGCAAAATTTATCAGCTTCATCGCGACGCAATGCCTCGAGGTCGCGACGCGAAATCTTCCAAAAACCACTCCTTCCAAGTCCTGCTGCGCCCCTAGGCAAATGTCTGGTTCGCTAGATGACGCCACAACAGTTGGAGGTCTTCAAAAACAGAATAACACCAGAAAATGCTGGAAAGTGCTTACAATTGACTTCCTAATACATTTGATCTAAACTAAACTAATTCCTCTGATAATGACAGAATTGCAATCAAACTCAAGCAGTTTTGGTCCTAAAATTGAGCAACTTACATCATATGACAGAGAGTCATCAGCTTGTTTTCCTCTGTTGAAGTTACCCTTTGACTTTGTCTGCGGGGTTGATGATTCAGACATCTTCTTCTTTCCTTTCCAATACTCTCTTCTTTCTTCATGCAATCTGTTGAGATCGGCTTCAGCAACATAGGCTTGTTGAACCAAAACAGTATAGTTGGTCATAGCATAAGAGCTAAGACCCTTGGGCAATATCAGCACGGAGACCTGCCCTATACATCTGCATCTTCCATTCATCATTCGGAGCATACCTTGCTAACTGATAGAATTGAAACAATTTCTCAAACTTGGCGGTGAATTCACCCACCGTCATATCACCTAGTCTGAGATTGACAAATTCTGTCTGCTTACTTAGCTTCATCACCGGAGGAAAGAAATGTCCAATAAACAATTCCTTGAAGTTAAACCAGGTAATAGGAGTTTCCTGATTCCCCATCAGTTCATGAGCATTGGTCCACCAGGTTTGTGCTTCCTCTTCTAGCATATGAGCTGCAAAGAGTACCTTTTCTTCTTCGCTGCATTGCAGAGTCCTGAAAATTTTCTCCATAGAGTCCAACCAGTAATGAGATACCATCACATCCGGTCCTCCCCTGAAACTTGGGGAATTCATCTTTTGAAAACAGAAACAAGCTCTATTCGGATCTTCCGGAGGAGGCTGTTGAACATTAGGCTGCTGCTGATTCATTTGCTGCTGATGCATTTGCATCATGTCCTGCATCATCCTTTGTTGATTCTCAATCACATTCTGCATCCACTCCTGATGAGGATCCATGGGTGGGTTTCTCCTATCTCTTCCAGTCATAACTCTGCGAAATATGCACAAAGTATTAAGTTGATCAGACTCAATGTCTAATTGCATACTAAGAAGAATCAGACTAGAAGACGTAACAGACTCTTAACCTCTAAGTCCGACTAGGCCGAACCGCTCTGATACCAAAATGTAACACCCTAATATTTCTATCACATAGAAATGCTAAGATGCACGAAATGGCATACATCAGAGTAATATTTCCTGTTTAGATACTGAACACAACTAAAATTTTTCGATGATTAACATCAACAGTCTTAACAATCATAACTTAATTTAAAACCATACCGGTTCCATGTCTTTCAATATCCTCATAACCTAGTGTTCAATACCATCACAAGAAAAACGGAAACCATTACATAACTTAAAACAAATTCAAGTCATACTATCGAGTTACACAGACAACAAGGGAACTCAATATCAAAGATAAAAGAACCAAGTCTTCTAACTTCTCCTCAAGCACATCACATACTCGTGCATTGTCGCTTTCTTCTTTCTCTGTTTCTCTGTAAAACAACAACATATAATGGGCGAGATAAACATTATCTCAGTGAGTCCTACCGTAACCCCTCACAATAACTCTCGGTCCATTTATTCCTTTTCCTTTAATCGTAGTCCACATAGGGCCTACATGCATATATCTTTTCCTTTCATGCCATAGTACATCTTCGGTAATGACCACGCCTTTACCGCCGAACATCTCCACTAGCTTCAAACCTTCTGAGGTCTAGGTTCTGGGGCTCATGACTCCCCCTCTCCTAGTATACTAATCTACTGGGTCGTCACCCATCCTTTTGATATAGTTTATATATCCACCCGCTTTGGGCCGTCTTTTGTATTCAATATAAGTTATATATTTAAACCTTAACAGTCTTTGATGAAAATATTTATTCATCCCTTTTCGTTACATGTCATTCATGTTAATACATAAACATAAACTTGATTGAGCATATAGTTCCATAATTTTAAACATAACCCATGTCCAGTCATGTGTACTACCTTTCGGTTTTTAAAACAATTGTAGGTTTGAGGGAAATTTTCAAAACCATCTTTGAACATGTCAAAAGCAATGTCTTAAAAGTGAAAAATCATCATAAAGGGTTGGAAAGGTGATTAGAAGAGGTTTGGAATCAAAAGGAGTGAAGAAACGAGAATTCGGTGTTCGGTAACAGAAGCTTGCGCACGGTCCGCGTGCCCTAGGCGCACGACCCGTGCGTACTGAACATTCCTTTTAAAAAGCCTTTCCGAACCTGGCGCACGATCCGTGTGCCATAGGCACACGACTCGTGCGCTTCTGTCAGTACACCATTTCATTCCGTTTTTCTCGTTTTTGCAATATTGTTCGAGTCCAAGTAACAATTCACATATTAACACATATTTTGATAAATAAATCGTAAAGCGTAATTTTTCCGAAAACGGTTTTCGACTCTTAAAACTTTCGAAACGAAGTACCTCAAAACCGGTCACATAACAATCATTCCAGAAATACAAAAAACGATCCAAAGCGTGGGTTGATCTCACCATTTTGACGAATTCGCGAGAAATCACGTCCTTAAGCGAAACGATCGAACCGTAACCTCTCGAACAATCCCCGTAAACACGAACTCGCACCGAACTTGTCCGATATTCAAAACTGAACTTCCCACACTTTTAATTCGAAATTCAAACTCTTTGAGCTACTGAAATCACTTCCAAATACTTCAATCCACTATGTACTTCAGTTTTGGGCTAGTGACCCAGAGTTTGCAAGAAAGACCACATGCATGACATGGATAACAACTTGGTCAATGGAGCTCAAAAATCCGAAAATGGTACAGAGGGAAAGAGGAGGAATGAGCTTCTCAAATTAGTATCATTAGAAAGAAAATTGAAAATGGAAGAGAATGAGCTATTGATACCTCACATGCAAGAAGAATCCAAGATTCACCCTTCACTTCTTCTCCTTCTTCCTCTCGTATTCCCTCTCTTCTCTCTCTATCTATGAGTTCTGAAATTTTCTGATGGAATGAGGCTTGGTCAGCTGGGCAAGGCCTTAAGGGGATGAGAAAAGACTAAAATGTCCTCCACTTAGCTCCTCACCTTAATTTACCCCTTAATAACCACTAACTCATACTTAACTTCTAAAAATTGTGATTGTGGTCTTATGGAGTTAAGGAATATGTTTGGTGTCGTGTAAATTGAGTTAGGGGTTCGAATGATATGGAAATGACGAAAACGCCATTGGCTCCCTAATCCTCACATAATTCTATTTCTACCTCAAAACAATCGCACAATTCATACTATTAGCAACTAAATGTTGCTTTCACATTTTTAACATGTCCATGACTTGAATTATTATTTTATCGAATAACAATTCTCTAGTTAATTTCATAAAACGAAATTAACCGAAGTTAGGGATGTTACAGTTTAGACGAACGAATATTTGAAAGTTGTAACGGAAAAAAATAAAATAATAAATAACAAGAATTAAAATGCAAGTTGAATCAATGGAGAGAGGCCTAGGGTCACGGTTTCACTTGCAAGATTCGATTCCCCTGTCTAATTCTACCTGAATTCTTTTATTTTATTCAATTACCAATCCTTTTACTAAAACTATTAATCTATTTGGTCATTCATGATTAATATTCTTTTTTAGCAATAAAAATGGCAATTGCCAGTAATTTATGGTAATGGAGAGGATCCGTTCTCTTCATTTACTAAGGAAAAAAAAGGAGCTGGTAAGTGTCCTTTTTTCTTACGTGACTATTGCTTTTGACAAAATCTATACACTACAAGAGAATAAGCTCCGTTTCCCACGAAACTTTCTAACGAACTCTTATTCGTCGCAATTTCCGACGAAAGTCACAAATGTTCAGCAAAGTAAGGCGCTAAAATTCCCGCTTACGTTTGCGACGAAGTTGTTTTTCGTCGCAAATTTCCGACAGATATTTTCGTCGGAAACGTCTAAAAGTCCGTCGCAAAATAACAGATCCCAAATTAAAGGGAACTCTTCCCAAGAACCCATTTCACTTCACGCATTCCACTCACTTCTTCTCTCTCAGTCGCCCTCTCTCTCAGTCACCTCCCTCTCGTCTTTCACCCTCCACCCGCCTCCGCCATTGCTCAGCTCGTCCTCCGCCGCTCACCACCACCATTTCGGTCCACCCTCTTCAACCGCCAGTCATCTCCATTTCTCAGCGAAGCAGAACCGCCCTTGACCTCCACTCTCCTCCCTTGACCTCCGCCTCCGTTGTCAAACCGTGCTCTATGGCCACGATGATCTCCCTCTCCCCACGCCTTCCACTCTCCCTCTCCTCGCGCGTCCACCACTTTTCCTCTCCGCCGTTTGCCGCCGTATCTCCGCCTCTTCTCCGCCGCAACCTTCTTCTACTCAGGTAATTTCTATTAGTTTCCTTAATTTGTCCCAAATTTCACTGATTGCAGAAACCCTAAATGTCCCAATTTCTTTTTGAAACGAAACCCTAACCCTCTTCCCTTTCAATCTGTTGCAGCATCAACAACGTAGAACCCGAAAACGTTCTTGTTATTTTCAATTTGTAAAAGTTTTTTACAAATTTGATTGTTATTTGTGCTTAGGAAGCGCAGAGCTCGGAGGATTTCACAGTCAATCCCAATAGTTGTTCTTGATCTTGAAGAAGAGGAAGGGTTAGTTATTTTATTCTAACTATAGTGACAAAACTTGGCTTCTGAGTTCGACCTCTTCTCGTTTTACAGAATTAGAAGGGTTAGTTATTTTATTCTAATATTTTTTCCTTTCTAAATAAAAGTGAAATAGATTAACTTATGATTGATAAGGGGAATGCATATGCAGTTACTTCAAATTGAGAATGTAATTGCGTCCCCTCTCTCTTATTCTAGTACTTATTGATTAATGAATTTACATATTAAATATTACATTAGTTTTACTATTATTATTACTGTAGTAGCAGTCACGTTGAATGAATGGAACTGGTTGAATGGACAGGTTGCTGGAGGTGATGGTACAGTTGGTTGGGTGTTAGGATGTCTTACAGAACTTCGCCCGCAAGGCCGAGAGCCAGTTCCTCAAGTAGGGATCATACCACTCGGGACAGGCAATGATCGGTCTAGGAGTTTTCGTTGGGTAAGCATCCATATGCTTGGAAAAGATGGTTAAGTACATGTTGGGTTGGGTCTACTATATCTGTTTCTGATGGATTAACTCATATATCTGTTTTATACTCTACATGTTAATCATCATGATATACTTTCGCAATGCACTTCGCCACTTATTTATTTAATAAATTCTTGTGCATTTTCTACGAGTCTTGAGTGGTTGTCTCCAGTACACACTCAACTTTCTACAATGCAGTGTTAAATTTGGAACAGGCTTCTAATTTTTTGAGCATGCATGCAGCTTTAAAAAATAGTTTTTAATTTTTTTCTTTCGCGTTCCCCCTCAAGTTATTGTCATAAGTTTGTTGTTGTGTTGTAATATTGAAGTTTCTTGTGTCTGTTGTACACAGGGCATAGATGTTGAGGGGAAACTGCCTGAGAAAATTGCGAATTATGAAGGCGTGTACTATAATTACTTCAGCGTAGGTATTTTGATCTGTACATCCATAGTGTTGTATTGGTGCCTAAAATGGTTATTTGTTAGTTAGTTAAAATCATCAGGAATCATGATTCATGATTATTTTAGTGCCTCTGATGGTAGTTGAGATTAATCATTCAGATTTGAGAATGATGATAGAATCTGGTACTGGTAGTTAATAAAGAAAGTCTGGACTTATTTTTAAGACAAATTACTGTCTGCTTGGTAATCATGCATCATGGAGAGTACTTCACGAAGCTTACGATCGACAAATTTTTAAGGCAAATTACTATCTGCCTGTTAATGGCTTATCATGCATCTTGCACTTATTTCATCTTTGAAGTTTGGTTATTGGGGCCTACAGCTATGCTGTGCAATATCAGCTTCAGAAGCTTAAGCCAGCTGTGACATGACATGATTCCTTTGGAATTTCCTCACTGAAGTGAATTGAAAATGCCTTTTACCTGAGATTTTATATTGTTATGGTTTTCCTCTCCTGTTTCTGCAAGTGTATGTGTCGTGTGATGTGAGTGTGTATAATGAAGAGACCTAAAACGTGATAAGTTTTCTTGATCAGTCTTAGAATTTCCTGCTATGTTTTACAGGAATGGATGCCCAAGTGGCTTATGGCTTCCATCGTCTACAGTGGCGGACCTGACATGTAACCAGGGGGCTCAGTTGAACCCCCTGGAATATTTTTTTTGCACTAAACACCCTATATAAATAGCCTAAATCTCCTGAAATTTTAATTTTGACACCCCTGAAAATTTGAAATTGTACTAGTAGACCAAGTTTTGCACCTATTTGACACTGGCCTTAAAAAATTTGACACCCCTGACCCCGGGGTCCTGGGTCCGCCACTGATCGTCTACGCGATGAAAAACCTTAATTACCTTGCAAATAAGGTATTTAATCTCTGGAGCTAGCTATTGGATGTGTTTTATAAATCAGATTACCTTCTTGGTTGCTTTGGTTTATTTGATTTTACATTTTTGAGCAAGCAATACTTTTTCTTCTATTTTTAGCCCACTTTATTCGTATGTATTTTTAAAGTTGGTTTTAAAACTTAAAGTTCAAATAGTTAAAATGTATAATAAAAATGATAGGATTGATTTTAGTCAATAAAGGATTGTTAATAATAGTTTTTTCTTTTCTTTTTCGTTGTAGATTATATACTCTGGTAAGGTTACAGTTGTACTTAGGGATGGTTCTTCACACCTTGCACAAGTGATCCAGGTCTAAGGTAAAATATATGCCAACTAAAGTAAACTATCCTTGTGATAAATCATAAATCTGAAAAAGCAAAAAGTTCTTGTGATGATCTTTGCTTCTTGTTTTTTCCTCTTATGAAGGAAATATTGCTCTTAATAAGAAAGAGGTTATTTCACTAGTGCAGCTAGAATTGTCTCCTTTTCTTATTGTAAAAGAATTGGAATTCAGAGATATGGGTTGGTTGACAAAAGGTCTCTTTGACTCTCCTGTCTGTAGATTTTTTTTATTGACACCATGGATAGATTCGGACCATCTGTTTAACTTTACATGATTTGACCTTATGGTGCAAGTTGAATATTTGCATTATTAAGCATGGAACAACAAACTTATGACTACTTGTATTTCCTCATGTCCCATGAAAATTCACCTTGGACCGGTGCCACGACTACTGGAACAAAATGGAGAAATTTGTACTTCACTTTATAAATTGTGCTTGTTAAATTGTGCTTGTTACGTATAATGATGATAATAATAATAATAATAATAATAATAATAATAATAATAATAATAATAATAATAATAATAATAATAATAATAATAATAATAATAATAATACTGGATAATTGTAGTTGAAAACAGACCCATTCCAATCACCTAGTACTACTGTAGTACTACTGTACTAGTATATTCAATTTGACCTAGATCCTCTTCTCTGTTCAGCATAACCCCTGTGTGTTAGTTTTTGATAAAGAAGTAGAATAGTGTTGCTGATGGGCTGTTGATGTATTTCCAGAAAGGCTTTGTTGAAGCTATTAAGAATAAAACACTTTAACACTGCATATAAGTAGTGTTAAAGTGTTTTATTATGGGGAAATTGATTCTAATTTATCTACTGCAGCGAAATAGTGAAGGATGTTGGCCAATTTATTAATAGTAACTTGTAATATGGCTTATTTTTGTTGCTGGACATCCAAATTTACAACCTCATGTTTTTGTTCAAGTGAGGTTGTGTTGAAAATCTGATCGTAACCCCACCTCTGGGAATCTGAATAGTTTCTTTGCATGGCCATCATTTGGCTTGGTGAGATCTCTATCTCATCCACCAATCCGACATGGTTTCTCTCAATATTAATTTTCTATTTATATCTTTCAGACAGCAGCTATTTGATAGGAACTCAAAGGTGGAGGGTGGAAAAATGCCTATTTGCAAATGGATGGAGAGCCCTGGAAACAGCCATTAAGCAAGGACTCCTCGACATTCGTGGAGATAAAGAGGGATCAGCCTTTCCAGTCACTTGTGGTCGGTGGAAAGTGATTCCTTTGATGGTTGACTGTTGCATAGCTGGGATTCATAAAAGGATTGTGTATTATTATATGTAACCTTAGGTATTGACTCTCCATTGCATGGACAATGTGGATAGGGATACAGTAGCCGCGCATTTCACATAGATAGATGTTGTACTAGGGAGATTTATTAAGCTTGAAAATGGTGCTTGTTATGTATGCTGTGTGGATGATCAAAATTTGATGGATTCATTCCATGTTGAAATATAGTAGGAATTAGATGGATTGGATCCAGTATATGTTCCTTTGTATATGAAATTAGTATGTATAGATATAATTATTAAATATTATTTTGGATGTATAATTTAATTTTTTTTATTTTTTTTTAAAAATTTCCGACGGATTTGCGACGAAAAGGTGTCAGCGTTTGCGACGACTTTGCCACGGATATTTGCGACGGGTTTCCGACGACTTTGCGACGGAGACATTTGCGACGAAAAAAGTCATCGAAAACTATTTGCGACGACTTTTTGTCCGTCGAAAAGTTCGTCGGAAACGTCAATTTCCGACGAAAATCACCTCATTTGCGACGAAAAATCGCCGTCGGAAATCGTCGATTTTCTTGTAGTGATAGTTACTTGAACATAGATCATAGTATGGAAATGATTTCTGTGGTGCATAGAAAGCTTCGATTTTTTTGTACGAATCAATTAACACTTGTACCAAATCATTGTTGGTAAATATAGTGATGTTTGTTACAATTAAATATTGTTAACAAAAAGAAGTGACAATCTAAATTCAAATTTTATATCTCTAAAAAAATTCATTGAAAATTCAAAATAGAAGATGAATAAACTATTTCATTTTGACAAGGGCAAGGATTTTTCTATTTTACACATTATTCATATGAAAAGCAAGTTCCAAAACTCATGGATTTGGTTATGTGTTAGGAAGTTTTTTCTTCACATCTGGAAAACAAATCTATCTATATATATATATATATATATACCCTCCCACCAATGTTGGCGCCAATTTCTCTGCCCCTCAACCCCCCAACCCCCTTTTTTCTTCTTCATATTTTCATTTTCACCTCCTCCTTTTTTTTCTTCATATTTTCATTTTTAAGAGTACATTAAAATTTACGTGAAAAAAATTCAACTATTCAAATATGCAAAGTTTGTGCCTTAGTAACCGATTTGGTTAGGTGAAAAAAATATATAATTTCGTGACAAAATATGTAAGTGTGATGCTAAGTAGTGTGTTTTGAGATACTTTAGTATTGGAAAAAAAATTAACCGTTCAAATGCTCAACGTTCAGTCCTCAATATCGGAAAAAAATTTAACTGTTTGAATGCGCAAAATTTGTTTTGGTGAAAAAAATCAAAACAAAATATGTAAAGTTCGATGCTAAGTAGTGTGTTTTTTAATACTTTAGTGTTAGTAAAAAAAGTAACTGTTCAAATGCTCAACGTTCAGTGCTCGATATCGAAAAAAATTTTAAACATTTGAATGCGCAAAATTTGTTTTGGTGGAAAAAAAAATCAAAACAAAATATGTAAAGTTCGAAAATTTGCATCAATGGGGTCCTAACAATCCAATTGTTATTGACCTAATAATGCCATCCTCCTTGGTGATCACGTCCCAGGAGTATTATGTATTGGACCAATCTTTCTTTAATTTGTATGTATTATACAAATGTCTCTTTATTTTTTACAACCTTTATTTGTTTTTACTAATTAACATCTTTATAGTTCATTACATCTCAATTTGCTTTTACTAATTAATTTCCATTTCCCGTCTTTATTTTTTCAAAGCTTCTTTCTTATTGTAATCTAAACGATAAATTTTGGTATCCCGGTAATTTTGTGTTAACTAGAGCATTGGCCCCGTGCATCGCACGGGTCCCGACGCTAGCTAGTATAAATATAATCTAACATGGACTACAAAAACAACTAAGGGTATGTTTGGGAGGGTTTGGGAGGGGAGGGCTTTGGAAGGCTTGGTCTATATTTCAATATCTATTTGAGATTTTAAAAATTTGAAAGAATAACATGAGAGAAAATCATAAAACATTATTAATCACATTTCATTTTAGCTTAGAAACATTTTATAGCTTCCTCGATTTGGAGTTGAATATCAAGCCCTCCCCTCCCCACCCCTCCTAAACCCTCCATCCTAACATACCCTAAAGAAAATATAGTTAACAAAATGATTTCTGTGGTGCATAGAAATCTTCGAATTTTTTGTCCGAATCAGTTACCACTTGTACCAACCCTTGTTGGTAAATATAGTGATGTTTGTTACAATTAAATATTGTTAACAAAAAGAAGTGACAATCTAAATTCAAATTTTCACTAGTGGAAAAAAGACATTTAGCGTCGGTTAAATTGGACATTTAGCGTCGGTTATCGCCCGACGCTAAATCGACCGACGCTAAATGTCAAACATTTGACATTTCGCATCGGTTATTTAACCGACGCTAAATGTCACCTTTAGCATCGGGTTCTCATATAACCGATGCTAAATGTCACATTAAAAACAATTTCAGACGTCTAAAAATGACATTTAGCGTCGGTTGTTCGAAACAACCGATGCTAAAGGTCTCTAAATGTCATTTTTGAAACAACCGATGCTAAAAGTCCACCATTGAGACATTTAGCGTCGGTTGTTTTAAATTACTTACTGTAGGGTACAACCACGTAGGGGCAGATGTAGAATAACCTTTGACAGCTCAAATAACATAATATAAAAGTATTTATAAAATTTCAACCCAACTTTAGTTCAAATACTACAATCTAAACCAAGATAAAAAAGACAAACTTACTTGCTTAACATTTATTTGATTGTGTTGTTTGGTTTGCGGCATAAGGAACACATCCAGACCACAGTATTTTGAGGTGGGATTAAGACAACTAGTTGCCAATGTACGCTGCAACATTGATAAACTTAAAATTAAGCAATACACAAAGAAATGCATGTTACACACAATAAACTCAGAATGACACAAGAAAATCAGAATCAGAAGACTAACATGCATTTCACCATTCACCAACAAAACAACTAGTAATCAAAACAAGGAACTATGTTGCTGTTACCTATGGCAAAATGGAGCAATATATACTCCCTTATTGGTCCTCATCAATTTGTCTTGAAGGTTTTGAAGGACAACATTCATGGGTATATCCTTCAGGTTAAGCTTGTAAGGACACACAAATCCATATAAGTCATCAATACCTCTTTCAACACATTGACGATGCAAATATCTAGTGGCAAGTATGAAAAACTATCAGATCGATTAATATATGTAAAATGTGAGAAATTTATATAATGGAATAGACTTTACTACTTACGTGCACCATACGGCCAAATGACTCAATTCAAGCCACTCTTCACCGGAAATCATGTCTGTGATCTCTTTGAAGGAGACAAAGTAGTGATGATCTTCATGCTGCAACCATATCCTAGCATGTCTCTTATCAGCATACCCTGTCACAAGCATCTCTTTCATCCAATCGATGACCTCCTCCTCCTCCACATGTGTTGGTGAGTAGCTAGCCTTAGATCCAACAGTTGTCATGGGAGAGGGAACCTGAACACCCGCATTTGGAAATCCTCCACATGAGATGGTGTGCTGAATAATTAAAACATACATATAAATTAAGTTAGTATTTATGAATTGATTCAAATAATAAAACAAATCTAGTAATATAAACATATATCTCTGCCAACGCTTTGCGAACTCGGTCTTGCACCATCACCTCCACTTCCTCCATAATTTCTTTCATCAACTCCGCTTTGTCAACTTGTGAGCTACTCGAGGTAAAACGTGCCACACCTCCAAAGTATCTCTTTATCCCGACACCTTTTCCAGCTCCCCGAACACGACCGGGATGCTCAGGTGTTCCAATGGCAACAGTCAAAATATCATTCTTTCCTTCAAGAACGAAAGATCCTTGGCTACTCATAACCGCAAGTTCATCCTGCAACAAAAGCATGTTCACATGTTACAATTTAACTAATTAAACAAAACATACTAAGTTCCACAGCTTTCTTCAACTTAGATCTTAGATCCACACACAATGTCTTAGAAACACCACACAATATTTTACTTACAATCTTAGATCCAACTGATGCTGACGACTCGGATACATAAGATCCAGACTTTCTTTTGTGGCCAGCCTTCCACAGCTCATGACGCTCTGGAGATGTAGGCTCCACCTCCAGATCAGGATCACCAGACTCCTCCTGGATTTTTTTTGATTTGTTCTTCTTTCAAAACCTTCTTCAACTTTTTATAACCACCTGGCCCCATTGTGTGGTTATATTTATTATTTTTGAATATTTTTGCCAGCTTCTCTCTTAGCCTGTTACAAAGAACAAACACCACCATATTTACAACATATCGTTAATGATTAAGAAACTAAAATAGTTATTGTTAAAACAATACCACAAACTCCTCAGTAATGCGACTGTTATAAAATGCGGCCCATGTCTCGAGAGATATGTTGCTGTACTTGTGACATGGATTTTTTTGACCATCTGTATCCCCACTACCAAAGACATATGTTCTGGTGAGAGTTGTCTTGAACTGTCTCCAACAAAGATTGATATGAGACATCCAAGTCTTCTTGAATTCATTACTCTCGGGAACATCAAATGTTAGCAGTACATCATCCCAAGCAATCTTTTTTGTCTCGTCATCAACATCACTCCACTTCATTGACAATATGCTTATCTTTGTTCGTGCAACCACCCCTAAATAGGTCTTGAATTTGTTAGCATACAGACCAATAAGATCGCCTTTACGTACTATCAATATCCACTCTATATTTTTGACCATCTGGGCACCTAGAAGTGAACTTTTTTAATGATGTTGGACGTCTGGTATTCTTTTTTGGAGGATCACTGAAATCATCCATGATAGCTGTTTAAACAAAGGAAACAAAATATATCAGTCATTCTTATTATAACATACTGGATCATACGACATTACTAAATAAATCATGTAGGTAAGGAAATATAAACATTGTTAAGTTCAAACAATACAATACAACTTTTCATTCAATATCAAATCGGTTCTTTTCAAGACTAGTGACTTTAGTTTGTCATTATATCAAATCCCTCATTCAATATGAACTATGAAACCATCCATACACATTTGGAGAAATACACTGGAAGAAATTGGAAAACATACTTCTCTCGGTTACAAAATCTGTCACATGCTCAAAAGGAAATAATAGAAACAAACCATCATTGTTTCTAAGTTCAAAATTACAATTTCATAGGTTCAAAAAAAACAAATCTAAACTCCTTCATATAAAATTCCTTCATTATGATCATTGCGAGTGGCATGTTCATCGTCAACTTCATTGTCATCAACTGAAGTCGGCACTTGTGTTAACAAACAAGGTGTTTCGGAAATTGCAAGACTTGAATCTTAATTTTCATCACTGCCTATTTTTCCTTGTAGGACAACTGACCACTTTTTGTTAGAAGGATCTTTGACATAGAAAACTTGTTTTGCTTGGTCAGCCATGATGAAGGGTTCATCATTATAACTTACCTTGTCAAGGTCCACTAGTGTAAATCCCATTTCGTCAGTACGTACACCACTATTGTTGTTAACCACTTACATTTAAAAAGAGGCACTTTAAATTTACAGTAATCAAGCACCCAAATCTCTTCAATGACACCAGAGTAAGCAATGGATGCGAGTACAGGATTTGTATCCTTTGAACTAGAGAAATACATCGAGGAAGCCATGACCATAACTCCACTGTTTTGCATGGTGCTTTTGTCATATTTAGACTTTGAGTAAAAGGAAAATTTATTTATGTCGTACCCGCTCCAACATACGACATTAAAGTGAGGGTCATGTGCTAACCATCTCAAAGTCTCAGAGGCACTCACATCTTTCTTAATCTCTGATTTAAACCAATCTATGAATGTGTTGTTATGCTCATTCAATAACAATATTTCTTTCATTCGAGAGTTTTTGGCCTTTACTATCTCTTTATGGAGAGACAAGTAAGGTAATACCTCATCTGTATTATTCAAAACATACAAATGTGCTTGAAGCACTTCAGCTCGGCCCATGCATTTAGTGGTTATACCATGTGTACCTTTACCTTGACCTCTCCCTACATAACGAGACTTTGGTAGTCTCACAGATTTTGCTTCTGACAAGTAGTCAGAACAAAACTCAATCGCTTCTTCTGTGACGTACCTTTCGACAATGGATGCTTCAGGACGATATTGGTTCTTCACATACCCTTTCAAGATCTTCATGTATCCCTCGATTGGGTACACCCACCTTAAATAAACAGGGCCGCATAATCTAATCTCCCTAACCAGATGAACAATTAAATGAACCATGATATCAAAGAATGAGGGAGGAAAAAACATCTCCAATTGACACAAGATAATAGCAGCCTCGTTTTCCAACGCGTCCAATTTTTGAGGGTCGATGACTTTAGCACATATACTATTGAAGAATAAGCACAACCTAGTTATGGTATATCAGACATCTTTCGGTAAGATGCCACGAATTGCCACATGTAGTAGTTGTTGCATCAAGACATGGCAGTCGTGAGACTTCAAGCCAACTAATTTGAGATCTTTCATTGAAACAAGTCGCTTTACATTTGACGAGTAACCATGTGGGACTTTGATTCCCCGTAGACACTCGCAAAAGCTCATTTTGTCTTTTCTTGATAAGGTATAACATGCTGGAGGTAAATATGTGCCTTTAACTCGTTCCAGTGGATGTAATTGTTCTCTTATGCCCATCTCACGCAAATCTTGATGAGAATTTATACCATCCTTTGTCCCTTGAACGTTGAGAAGCGTCCCGATGACACTATCACAAACGTTTTTCTCGACGTGCATAACATCAAGACAATGCCTTACATCAAGATTGGACCAATACGGAAGATCAAAGAACAACGACCTCTTCTTCCACTTGCTTTTTTCCTTAGACTGTTTCTGCTTTTTGCCGAATACAACTTTGATGTCCTTAGCCACTTGATAGACTTCTTCTCCGGTCAAGGCATTCGGAGCAATGTCATTTTCCGAGCACCCATTAAAGGCTTTTTTCAACTTACGATATCTGTGATTAGGTTTGAGAAATTTCTGGTGCCCAAGGTAGACAGTCTTCCTTCCATATTTGGGTTGATGGTGACACGTGTCTTCTGCACAAATAGGACAACCTTTATGCCCTTTGACACTATACCCAGACAAGTTTCCGTATGCAGGAAAGTCATTGATCGTGCAAAATAACATGGCTCGCAACTTGAAAGTTTCATTAGAATACCCGTCAAACACATCCACGCCTTCATCCCACATTTTTCTCAAGTCTTCAATTAATGGACTAAGGTAAACATCTATGTCATTACCAGGTTGTCTCGGGCCAGAAATCATCATGGATAGCATCACATATTTGCGCTTCATGCACAACCATGGAGATAGGTTGTAAATTAAAAGGAGAACAGGCCACGAGCTATGATTCGTACTAAAGTTACCATATGGATTCATCCCATCTGAAGTAAGTGCGAGCCTAAGATGTCTTGACTCTGCCAAAATCAGAAGACAAATTATCAATTTTCTTCCATTGCAAAGAATCAGCTGGATGGCGAAGCTGCCCATCACATTTCCTCTCATCTGCATGCCATCTAATGCTCTTCGCGTCATTTGCATTAGCAAACAAGCGTTTGAACCAAGGTATTATTGGAAGATACCATAAAACCTTCGCAGGGGAACCCTTTGTGTTGTTGTCGTCACAATTAGATTCACCGGACTTCACTTTGTAGCGCGACCAACCACACGTAGGACAGTTATGCAACTTCTCAAAGTCTTTCCGATACAATATGCAGTCATTGGGACATGCATGTATTTTCTGATACTCCACACCCATCAGACACAATATCTTCTTTGCATCGTACGTTCATTTTGGCAATGTGTTACCTTTGGGAAGCATGTCTTCCAACAGCTCAAGCAATTCGGTGAATCCCTTATTAGTCCACCCATTTATCGCCTTCAGATTGATCAATTTTAACGACGCAGACAACCGGGTGTATTTTGTGCAACCCAAATACAAAGGTTGATCTTTGTCTTTGCACAAATTATCATATTCATGCGCTCGCTAAAAAGATTCAGGACCAATGTCACGTATCATGTCCTCCATTCGATCATCCATATCTTCATCAACTTTCTCACTTTTGGACACACTTGGGTTGCCGGTTGATTCACCATGCCATATCCATGTGGTATAACTGGGTAAGATCCCATAAACAAAGAGATGATCTCGTATTACACTTGGTGGTTGTGGGGTTCGATTCACACAATTACAACAAGGACATGAATAAGTTACATCAACTTCGGGAACATCAGTTTTGGGAGCATCAATTTTGCGAAGATTTGCTTGAGCAAAGTTTATAAACTCTTCGACTGCTTTCGCATACTCATCACTCAGACGATTACTTTGTATCCAACTACGATCCATGGCTACGCTCCAAATAATCAACCAAGTATTAATTGTTAAAACAAAATCAAACTATCACATCAAACCAAGATAGTAAAAATAAATTCATAAATCAAAACAAGCAAAAATATAGCTCATTGAGAAATGGTCCAGTAAAAAGGTTTCCAATTAAGTATCTAAGTAAAACAATAAAGAGAAGTAAATTTATAGAACTCATCATTCATTGATGATTAATCAAAATCACAAATTATAGTAAATAAAATCCCATCTCATCATTCAATGTATTATGAAATTATTAAAAAAAGTTACCATTTTGGGGAAATCATAAAATCACATTAGCTAGAAATAAAGAATATTGCTGAAAGAGTTTAGATGAAGACTTATTGTGATGTCGAGACTAGGACTCCAAATCTGTTATTATGTATCAAAGAAATCAACTTTAAAGCAAGGAGACCAATATGAAGTCAGGTGCACCTGAAATAGTATTCATTCATCTTAGTAAAAAAAACTCTAACAGTCATAGACCAATAAGGCCAATCCAAGAAGCAAATTGTTGATTTCAGAGGGACCATTTTTATGTGTGTTTGATGAAGAAATTGAATAGAAGAAGAAAGGTATAATGGAAAGGTTTATTATTCACTAATTGATTACTATTTATTAGTAAAGTATCTGTAGTTTATCAGTGGACCTTTTTGAAGATTAAAATTATTCACTAATTCTAGTTTATCAGTGGACCTTTTTGATATAATTTTGTATTCTGAATGTAAATGTTCTACATTTAAACGCATACCTAAGACTTTAGGGCTACATATATATGGCTAAGTTAAACCATTATGTTTGACTTTTCTTGGTGGTGTCTGACCGTTCATGTAGGAACAACAGCAAAAACAGCTTGATCTGATTCTTGCAATTGGGAAGGCAGAAAAGCTATGGGAAAGCAAGCAAGAAACTAGTGATGAACACAGTACAATAAAAATGTCCAACTCAGCTGCGGACGAGGTAAAACAGTAGCATGCTTCTCGTAAAGGATAATTAATGAGATACTATTTTTGTAAATCTTACGAAACCAATTGATCTGATTCCTACTGTGATAGAAGTTCCTAATATTCACAATGACAGATGCAATTTTATGGTTTGAAGTAAACCATTTTCTACAAAACAGTCATAGTCCACGTTTTATTACTTCCAAAATGAGAAAAATGAAGTTAAGACATCCTAGAGTTGTCAATGGATTCACTGTATGCAGCAAAAATCACGTACCAGTCAAAACATGAAGATTAGATCATTTCAACATAACTCTCGCAAAATCCATACGAAACGTGGATCCATCATTAGAAGCTTACCACTCTCACAGAAGCTTCAAACACGAAAATCAAAACTTAGGGTTTCGAGAGAGGGCGGAGAAAACGAAAACGAAAACGAAGGGAGAGGATGAGAGAGCGAAGATGCTTACCATTCTCACAGAAGCTTCAAACACGAAACGTGGATCCATCATCAGAAGCTTACCACTCTCACAGAAGTTTCAAACACAAAAATCAAAACATAGGGTTTCAAGAGAGAACAGAGAAAACGAAAACGAAAACGAAGGGAGAGGAAGAGAGAGCGAAGATGCTTACCATTCTCACAGAAGCTTGAAGATTTCTGGCATTAATGGCTTGAAGATTTTGAACGTTTCCAAGATTTCTGAACAACGAGCCACTGAAGCTTGAAGATAGATTCAACAGTGACGGCGTGGAAGAGAAAGGTTTCGCGTGACGGCGTGGCTTTGTTCGAGAGTGACAGAACGAGAGTGACGAGAATGAGAGAACGAGAGTGACGAGAGTGAGAGTTTCAGTGAGAGTGACGAGAGAGTGAGAGTTTAGCGAAATACATACGGACCTTTAGCATCGGTTGTCTAATTGTGTTAGACATACACAATTAGCATCGGTTGTATAAAGAACCGATGCTAAATGTCCAGCACAAGGACTTTTACCATCGGTTGTTTATACAACCGATGCTAAAGATAAGCGCCAAAATTAATGCTTTTTAATGTCTTTTTACCATTAGTGTACATTTAGCGTCGGGTGTTTAAACACCTGACGCTAAATGTATTTTCTTTTAGACATTTAGCATCGGGTGTTTAAACAACCGACGCTAAATGTATTTGCTTTAGACATTTAGCATCGGTTGTTTAAACACCCGATGCTAAATGTATTTGCTTTTAGACATTTAGCATCAGGTGTTTAAACAACCGACGCTAAATGTATTTGCTTTAGACATTTAGCATCATTTGTTTAAACACCCGATGCTAAATGTCTAAAGCAAATACATTTAGCATCGGTTGTTTAAACACCCGACGCTAAAAGTAGGCGCGATATATCCATTTAATTGCAAAAATGCCACCGGTTCAACATTTAGCATCGGCTGTTCAAACAACCGATGCTAAATGATGATTTTTAATATCTTTTTCCACTAGTGTTTATATCTCATTCAAAACAAAATTTTATATCTCTAAACAAATTCATTGAAAACTCAAAATAAAAGATAAATAAACTATTTCATTTTGACAAGGTCAAGGATTTTTCTATTTTACCACATTATTCATATGAAAAGCAAGTTCCAAAACTCATGGATTTGGTTATGTGTTAGGAAGTTTTTTCTTAATATCCGGAAAACAAATATGTCTCAGTGAGACTACATGCCTAAATGCTAAAAGCCTTATTCATTTGCTTTGGGTAGTTGTAGTTCTAACTAATATGTCTAAGTGAGACTACATGCCTAAATGCTAAAAGCCAACTAAACAACAATTAAAAGGTTAAATTGCTCTTTGGCCCTTTATTTTTGGGGTTGCTATCACTTTGGCCCTTTATCTTTTTATTTTCTCGTTTTAGACCCTCATGTTTTTTTTTGTGTCATTTGGCCTCTGCCGTTAGATTTTTCTAACAGACGCCACGCTGGCAGTTAACTGCAGACGTGGCGTCCAAATTGTCCAATCTGACGTGTCTTTGAGGGACCAAATTGAAACAAATTAAAAACATAGGGGTCCAAACTGACACAAAAACTTAAAAACATCAAAATAAAAAAAACAGATCTTTCTTCTTCTTCTTCACTAGCACCACCGTAACAGCAACCATCACCACCGTCACCACCCTCCTACCAAACGGCGACCACCCCCAAAACCCCAAACGACCACCATCTCACCATCACCGTTGCATCTCTCTCACTCTCCCTCTCACATTTTTCCTTCTTTTCATCTCCTTCTCTCTGCGCATCTCTCCACTGAAGAATAAGTTTCAGATCTGGAAGAATAAGTTTCAGATCTGTGTTGCAATTCGTTTCCTTTTCGTTTTCGTTCCTTTGTTGCAATTCACTCTTTTTCGTTTTCGTTCCTTTGTTGCAATCTCTCCACCAATTCGTTCATTTTCGTTCCTTCGTTCCTTTTCGTTTTTGACAGATCTGTGTTTCCATGGACCTTCAATCAAAAAACGAGTTTGATATTCAGAATCGTCGCATCATCCTCTCAAAAAGCCCTAATTTTTTTTTGTCATTGGAGTACCTTCCACCGGCGACCACCGTGCCGGAGGTCATCTCCGCCGCTTCTGGTGGTGGTGGCTCGCCGGAGAAGAAGAGATGAAGATGGAGGAAGAAGATGAATAGTGATTGTTTATGTTTTGTGTTTGTGTCAATTTGGTCCCCTATGTTTTTAATTTGTTTCAATTTGGTCCCTCATTGGCCATGTCATTTAATGAAGACACGTCAGATTTGACAATTAGGACGCCACGTCAGCAGTTAACTGCCAGCGTGGCGTCCGTTAGAAAAAACTAACGGCAGAGACCAAAATGACACACACAAAAACATGAGGGGCTAAAACAAGAAAAAAAAAAGATAAAGGGCCAAAGTGACAGCAACCCCAAAGATAAAGGGCCAAAACAGCAATTTAGCTGCAATTAAAATAAAACCCCAAATAGTTAAAATTCATGATCAACACTTAATAATATATCATAATTGAAGGGTCAATAACTCATGGATTTTGACAGCAACACAACTTAGCTATCCCACTAAATGTGAAGCAGGTGCCACCTTTCGTAAAGCCAGTGTAGAAGCATTGTTGGGCACACATTTGGACATTTTCACAGCCATTAGTGCATGTAAATCCAGGAACACCCCATCCACTTGTCATTCCTACAAAGATCAAATGTTAAATCTTAAGAATGAAATGAAAATATTATACAATAGCCCATGACCACCCATTATATCTTCACAAAAAAATACTACTTTTGACCTTGGATCTAAGAAACATATATATATATAGGCCATTACAAATTTTATAAAAAGAAATTAAAAGTTAAATAACAAAAATTGTGGAGCGATATCAACCAACTCATGATGCTTTTTCTTAGAATGAGATGGCTAAAAATATTAATAGAACAAATAATATCAACATTTTAACGTTAGAAGATTATAAACTGAAAATACAACACGAGATTAAACTATCTTTTTTCCATTACCTGAAAGCAAAACCAAAGTAATGCACAAGATGAAGCAAAAGTAAGTTTGATACTTGTAAGAGGCCATTGTAAGAATATTTCACCTTATGTTTTACTTCTTATGAGATATTTTTTGAGAGAATTATTTTTGATCAAACTACTTTTTGAGAGAATTTGTTGCGAGACTAAGGACAAACATCTTCGTTATATATAGATGAAAACCTTGGTTGATTATGATTTTATTCAAGAAAAATATCAAATGTATTTAATGACATGACATGACATGTCCAGAATCTTTTAGATTTTCAGATTTTTTTTCACGTACGGGACGTTAATATATTACCAAAAATAAATCATTTCAATTACGGGACGTTAATGTATTACCGAATAATTAATTGCACCAAAAAATTTTTTGAAATTGTAAAACGACCTAGCAATGCATATAAGTTTAGGAAATTTGCAACTTTAATGCTATATATTAAGTTGCCAAAAAAATGCTAACTTTTAATACGGACCAATCAATATGGAGATTTCTTTGATTTGAACCTTTCAAATTGGAAATATGTTTTGGTTACAAAGGATATACTTTTTATTATATTACTCAAAAAATGGTGAGAGAATCCCCTAATTCCTAAAAAAATTCGCCAATATTCAAGTTTTTCTCTTCACGTAAAAAAAAAGTTTTCATATTTGAAAATTAAAGGTTTTGTTCGTTTCTAATTTTAAGATTTGAAAGAAAATATAATTGCTTATTTATGACATTTTTTTTTTACAGAATACTTCTGGTTTGGAATATCCTTAGTACTCCCGAAAAGGGGTACTTACTACTAAGGAAAAAAGTATATTCATGGGAGTACTAAGAATACTCCAACCAGAAGTATTCTGTAAAAAAAATGCCAATAATCCACCTCAAGGTCCTCCTCAGGGTCTGCCATAGGTCCAGTAGACAAGCTTCCAAAGGGAGAGGGGAGAACGAAGTGTGGCGATAGTCCAAACATGTGTAGTGGTTGCAAGGAAGACGCGCAAAGACAATCAAGTGCATTCGAAGATCCCTCAACCCGAAGCTAATTATGAAGGCCGAAAACGAGGCCTTGAAGCATTGCCTCAGCGCCATGATCCAGATCGAAAGAACGATGTAACTAGGCGCTTCCAAGAAATAGAGCTCCGTCGCCAATCCCAAGGCCAAGCCACTCCTCCGGAAGCAGGTCTAACACTAGCTCCCCCATCAGTCATTAAGAGAGCTATCCTTTGGCAAAATCAATCCCAGAGTCGTCACCATGGAGAACGAGGACGTCTTAGGCGAAGGCATAGGAGGAGTCGCTCACCAAGAACAAAGTTGACGCTACACCCCTTCTCCTCATGGATCTTGGCCACTAGGGTTCCTAAATGAACCCTACTGCGTATGGTCATCCCAAGGGTTTCATATGATGTCCTCGGGCCGTAAGGCATCCAGCTTCCTCCGAAAATCTATAAGCTTGACAGTGTCATTCTTTTTGTTTTTCCACCTCATACAACGTGGCAGCTTAGAAGGACCAGACTCTCTCCAATCGCCAATGGTGGCAAAATATTCGAATCTCCAACACTGAAATAATAATACGAATAAATTAATTAATAATTATATAAACAAAAAAGTAAAGTTGAATAGTAATTAATTATTACCTGCAACAATGACGCGTATCCTCCACACTGAGCAGTGTCCCAGATGGAATCACTCAGCTACTCGTATAAAAAGGCCAAAGCAGTTGGACCCCACGCCCACGTGCCACACTCCTCATATGTCTGAAACACCAAGACCCACTTTACCGGGACATATTTATGACTCTCGTCGGTAAATATGGTGTAGCCCAACAAAAGCAGCAGATACGCACGTGCAGCAAAATCAACATAACCATGCTCCATGTTTAGTCTGTAGGCAGACTCTAAAAAGCTGAACCTGAAGTATGGACCTCGGGTAAACAGGCACTCTCTCGCACAATCAACCTCCCCTAAATCCACCGGTAGACATTAAAAATGTCTCCGTCAACGGCAAATGAAGTAAGTTGGACACGTCGTCCAAGGTGATCGTCATTTCACCAAATGGTAGGTGAAATGACGAGGTCTTTGAATGCCACCTCTCCACAAAGGTTGAGACGAGCTCGTGATTGATCACCGATAAAGGTGTCAAATCAAGTTTCGATAGACGAGCTCGTGTGATCCACTGATAAACACGTGGGCCGTGTTGTGGAGGTCACAGGTGAATTAATTTCTTGCCATGTGCTGCAACCTTCATTTTCCCACAAACCTGTATAAAATTATATTATATTAATAAGATATATTTAACAACAATGTAAAAAAAATAAGTTTATAAAAATCAAATAATACCAAAACTTAAATTATTTAATAAAACTATTACCTGTCCTATACGTAATTTAGACACCACGTGGTTAGGAAGTCGAACCAACAGGGATTGGCTAACTTGTTTTCTTGCTATGATTACATCGCTTCGGCCGCCCTTAATTCAGTTGATGGCGATGACCGTAGTGGGGTGTTTTGCGATTTGTGGAGCACTTCAATTCCTTCTAAATTCATAATTTTTGGTTGAAGGATGTTCAATAATTCCCTCCCCGTGCGTGGGTTGTTACTTTGCCGTCATGTGATCTCTTCTTTCGAGGCTGATGTTTGTCCGATGTGCAATGAGGAGAGTGAGGACCTGCAACATTTATTTTTACATTGCAGAATAGCTCGTGAGGTTTGGCGCGATATCAGTTTATGGTTGAACTCCCATTTTTATGGTAGACACACTAGTTATTCGTCTTCCACTTGGTGGAACAATGCATTGGTTTGTATTAACAACTGTTAAGATATTTCTTTGTAGTGGGTTTGAGCACACCTAGTGCTCGTATCAATGAAATCATTGGTTATCAAAAAAAAGTATGATCCAAATTTGTGATTGATGTTGGGTCAAAAAGTTGTAGTGGAAACATAATCTTTTTTATCAATCAAATTAATTTTAGTCCATCCCAATCTAAATTTTAGTACCACATTTCTTTACAAATTTTTTTTTTGAGATTAAAGAGGGCACAAGGCCCAAGAAAACTAGATAACAACTAGACGAGGAGAACACTTAGATATTATAATTAAGAAATGAGAACACTTAATTATAACTGTTTGATTAAAATTTGTCATTAATTACAAGATCTCAAGTAATCTTTTATTAAAAAAGAAACAATCATAAGCGATTTTTTATAGTAACAAAGTCACCTAAGTCGTCTCATATATATATATATGTGTGTGTGTGTGTGTGTGTAAATTGTTGTCCAAGAGTTTATTCTGTGTTTTTGGTGTGAAAGTTTGTTCTCTATATGGGAGTAGTTGCACAAAGCATGTAGCATATTTTAAATAAATAAAAAAACTAGCAAAATTCTCGTGCATGCGAACGGTAATCTCAAATCAAAAATTTTAATATTTTTATCAACTCCTAAATTGTAGACGACATTTGTAAATTAATCAAGTATAATTCAAATATTAATATTTAAACAATATAATTATTAGATAACTAATTGAAAATGTATTTTAAATAAAAAATAAATTATATGGTACTAAATATTTCGATAAACATAATATTTTGCCATCGGTAACCAAATATAAAATAATTATTTTGACAATATCTTGTTGAGACTCCGAATCAAAATGTTCAGTTATAAAAAGTAAAGATATTCAAGAAAACAAAATATAAAAAATGATTATACCGACAAGGCGTTACATTTCCTGTAAGAAATCTAAATCAATGAAATTACTCCAACAACATGTAATTTTGAGAAGATGGATTTTGAATGTAGATAAGAGGGAAGAGAATGAAAAGATCAATTCAGAGTTACTCGAGTCAGATCTTGGAGCTTACCTTCGGTTTTCGACTCTTAGTATAATTTCTTTCTTGTATCTTTTAGTTATGACTTTAGCATTTATGTTTAAGTTGTATTTCTTGTGTTGTTCGCTCATTATGAGCTAAACATTCTTAGTTGGGATGCTCATACCTTTGTAATGAAGTTTTAGTGCATTTAATGAAGTATGTTTGATGTTTACGCATTTTATCTTTTGTGTAACACTATTTCCATCTTGGATTAGGAATGGCCAACTAATTTCGAGTAGCATTTATGAATTCTGAAAAGGTTTATGAATAGATCTCAAAAGATAATATGGATAGTGAGTATTAAAAGACATTTTAGTACTCCTTTCTTAAACCCTAGACATAGGAGGGCAAAATCCATAAGGTGAATACTGTGGGTGCATAAAAAGCCTAAGGTGGACCTATTTAGGGCTTAGACATAAGCTCTTGTAAGGAAACCCTAGTGTAAAATATTTGAAAGAATATAAACTGATGCGACAGCACCTAATGCTGCGACAGCACCTAATGCTGCAGCATCAGACATAACATTGTTGTACTTTAATAGATTTACTTAGTAAAAGCTTTCCAACTTGCTCTTAACTCTGTTTTTCTATACTCTTTTACTTTTTATTGTTAATGATGGTCCCAAAAACTTGTGTATTTACTTTTTATTGCCTCACCAATTTGTTAACCAAATTAAGCTTATATTAAACTCAAATCCTCGTGTGAACGAACTTTATTTATCACTTTACTACTTGTTGGAGAGTGTACACTTGCACTGTAATTTCCACAACACCTACCCTACGTGATTTTTCACTACATGATAGATATTGTCAAGACCCTTAGGAAAACATCTTCTTTTCCCTATGGAATGTTCTTGACCTAAGTTTTTAGAAGAAACAGCATTTCTCTTGAAAATGAGCCACTTACCAGGGACAAGACTGTTTTCTGGTCTAAGAGTGCAAAACAAATGGGTTTGAAACCTTCTAGCCAACCCATAGATCCCGTTGAACCAAATGATGAAAGTACAGAACCTTCTCATCAACCTGCTCAAGTTACTGAACCACCTGATGAACCCACTCCTGAACCCACTCCTGAACCTACTCATGAACCTACCCCTGAACTTACTCAAGAGCCTACACATGAACCTACTCATGAACCCACTCTAGAGCCTATTCAACCTTCTGATACACCCCCTGTTCCTGAAACTAACAAAGATGACCAAGAAGACCTCACCTCTGAAAGAAATCCAGGAACAAGGAAAGACATCTTCTCAGGGGGAGATAGATGTAAACATCCAAGTCTCTCAATCTGTCCAAGCTTCTCAAGACCCCCTACATGGAAGATGAACCTGCTAATAGCTGGTTGGAAATTTTTCCGCATGATTCTACTCATGAGGAAAGGCCCAAAAGAACACTCTTCTGGTGAGAAAGTTGTTGATTCAGTTGAAGAAGATCCCACTGAAGTAAATATGGAAGTCACTCAAAATCAACCTTCTCAAGTAATTTCTGAGGTGTCTGCTGAAAATCAACCTTCTCAGGAAGTTGATACCTTCTCAAGAAGTTGATGAGACCTCTGTTGTAGCTTCTGAACCACAAATTGATCAAGTGATTGAATAGGGGGAGATATGAATGTGGACCCACCTACCACTGTTGAAGTCAGTGAGAAAATGACAGAAAAACCATTGGTCAATTATGGCTCATCACATGGGACCCAAGAAAAAGTGAATATCGATCCAACTCCGGGGGAGTTTGATATAAATGAACCATAACAAGACATCATTCACACCAACTCTCCTAACCAAAACCCCCTCTCTCCAATCTCACAAGCAGTGCATGAGATTGTCCAAGAAATTGAAGATCAAACCTCACCAGTGAATCCTCCTCTCGGGCAAGAAACAAATCCTGAAGTTCTAGTCTCCATTGCTCTCACAGAAATGCTCCATACACCTGTTCAACCAGGTGCTCCACCCTCCACTCCTATCAGAGAAGTCCAAGGCTCCACTGGACAGTTCATCAACCCATTCTCCCAATGTCGTGATCACCCAAGTCCCTCTCCTGCTAAAACTGGTAACACCCTTGCTTATGAGAACATCAACAGGTTTTTGTAAACTCCTGTTTATGATTCCTCTGTGCCTAGAATGCCCAAAGCTTCTGGTCCATCAAAGCTACCTTCTGATCTGTCTGCTCAGTTTGGATCTATTGGATCCTTCTACCAAACAATGAATGCTCTAGTTTCATCATCTGACAAAGCACCATTAAGCAACAAGCCTTCAGTGGATAAAGATGATTCCTTCACTTCTGGGGATAAGAAGGAAGTTATGGCTGCTATGAGAAAGATGAGGGCTCGGCATGATAAACAGATGAAAAAGATGAGAGTCCAGCAAAACAACCTTCTCATGAGCATTAGAATTATGCAGCAGGAACACAGAATTGAAGCTCAGAAGAACTTTGCATACTAGCAATGGGTTATGAGGAATGTGACCCCCTCTGTCATGCCTGAATTCAACCCACCATAATTTCCACCACCACAGCCCTTCCAGGACATCCCACAGCCAGCAGCCTCCTCCAACTCTTCTGATGACTCTTCTCCAACCAAGTAGCATCATAATTTATTGTCTTCTTCCTTTTTGTTGTTGACAAAAGGGAGAGAATAGAGATGAAGTTTTATAAGCTACTTAGTTTTTAGTCATATTTTGGGGTTTTGTGACATCCTAGGATCTAAGGATATTTTGCTATGTATCTTGTGAAATTGTCACATAAACATGTTTTTAAATTTTCTGCATTTTCTGTTTTGGGTATGTAATGATAATTATCAAACAATGTTGCACATGATGCTTGCTTCAAATGATTAATGATAATTATCCTTTTGCTATATGTGTTGATTAAACTGTTTGAATATCTTTGCTAAATTGTTAATATGTTCAAAGATCTTTTACAAGGAAAACAGAAAACCTAAAACTTATTTAAGTTTGTCATCACCAAAAACAGGGAGATTGTTGAAATAAAAATCTCTTTTATGTTTTGTTGATACAAACTTAAGAAAGAGTTAAGTTTTCTGATTATGTGTGATCTAACATGTTTATCTAGTGCAAAGTACAGGCCATCAAACAGCAAAATATTCATCTACCTAAGAACTAACAAGTATAAAAATCAAAGGTAGAATTGATATGAGAAGGTACAGAATTGAGAAGGTTTGACCAAAGTCAACAGAAGGTTTGACCAAAAGTCAACAAAAGGTTTGACCAAAAGTCAGAGAAGGTTTGACCAAGCCATGACATAAGCAAGATCATAGTGAAATGAGAAGGTTCAACAGTTGAGAAGGTACACGTTGAGAAGGTTCAAGAACAACAACCTACTCATTTTGGAAAAACTCAACAACTCAAGAACAATCATTCTCATTAATGAGCTGAAGCATTAAATGAAGAATGCTGCATTAAATATGTGGAGAAGGTTTTAAAAGATTGAGAGGAAATCAATGATTCTTCCTCGGAGCATCAAAAGTTTGTTTGTTTAAGGAATAATCATCCGAGAAGGTTCGTGAGCTGTCAAAAGCAGAGACAAAAGACTGTGTCAGATTGAGAAGGTTCAGAATGTGCAGAGAAGGTACAATGTGCAGAATGAGAAGGTTAAAAAGCTGCTAACTAAAGCAACTTTCATCATGACCTCTCTACAAGCCTAGAACCTATTTCAAACGGCTCTCTTCAACCTTCTAACGACTACATTCAACATTTGGGGCTATTAAATGGCTGGGTTTCAAAGATTATAAGTGTGGGATTTATTTGGAACCTACTCAAAGCTCAAGCTTCTCAAAGTAATCCAACCTTCTCATCCCACACTCTATGCTACTCAAGTTAATATTCTGGGATTCATTTGCTGATTGTGTGATAGCTCGATACACTTATTGTAGTTTATTTTCAAGCTCTTCAACATCCCAAAAACCGAAACCCCTTATTGTAAACCGTGTGTTGTAAACATTCCATCAAACTACCTAGAAAGTGAGGTGAGTGTTGGTGTGAACGAAACTGATAAGAGGAACCTTTAGGAAACTAGGAGAGAGTTTTCTAGTAGGTGAATATAGCTTGGTGAAGCTGTGTAAGAGAGCACTTGTATTTTGTGTGTTGATCAAAAGTAAGTGGTGTTGTAAATCTTTTGTGGTTGAGCAAAAGCAAGTGTAATAGCTATTTGGAGAATAATAGAAATACTCACTTGGAAGTGGGGAGAGGATGTAGACAAGAATTGGGTGAACCTCTATAACTCTACTGTGTTCTTTAATTGCTTATTTGCTTTGCACTTGAGATTGTTTTTAAAACCAAGAGAATGTTAATTTCACCAACCTTCTCAAGATAGTTTTCAAACCAATCTATAATATTTCAATCTACTAATATCTGTTTGAATACAACATCTCTCGCATAAGCTAAAGTTATCTTCAATAATTCTTATTAATCATCATCAATTATAGATATATGTGCTACGTTTGTTTTGGAACTAACTTCAACTTCTCATCTCCAAGTTTATCTTGAGAATAATCCGTTGAGAAGGTTTCAGGCAACAAATTTTAAAAGGGTACACAATTCAACCCCCCTTCTTGTTTAACTTAGTCACTTCATTTCCTCCTCTTGCCTATGCACTTTTTGGGGTTTATACGAGTCATCCCAATTAGAGGAATAAGGGTCACAAGGAGGAGGGGTTGAGATTGTCTCTTTAGGGACCCAAGTCAAAAACTCTAAACTCTTTTGCACGATTGTCTTGTTTAACTCACTAATATATTCATCTAGAGTTGCCCTCCGTTTTGGGTCATTGTGTCTTTCCCACCAATTTTCAATAGGAGGTGGCTCATAGTCATCCCAATAGTCTGAATAAGGCTCATAAGGAGGAGGAGGAATTGAGCCTTGACATTGAGGTGGTATAAGGCTCATAATGGTTTAGGCTTTTCTCTGCAAAACAAGGTGAACTGCAACGGTGTCTTGGAAACGTATTAGCAATCTTTTCTATATTTTTTCTTAAAAAATTTAATAATAAAACTAAAGAAAAAAATGTTTAAAGCAATAAAAATCTTTTTCGTTTAGTATTGCTAAATTAATCCCCGGCAACGGCGCCAAAAACTTGTTGCGTTAAAACCTTGTTGTTATTGTTCTAGATCTGGATCGTTTACTGAAGTTGAATAAGATTTCTAGATTTTCGTTTACCATGGAAGAACAAGATTTCACAGAAGCTAAGTTTGACCTAAAAAAATGCAAGGTTTTTCGAAACCTGTTTTCCATAGTTCGAAAACTCAAAAACCTCTTCTCTTTCTGGGTTTCGATTTCTGGAAGCTGAGAAATGGAAGAACGGGTTTTTCGCTAAAAACGCAAGGTTTTCGACCACCTCTGATTTCACAACTTCTCCCTCCAAGGCTTTCGATTTCTGCTTTTTTTAGGGAAATACTAAATCCATGAATAATGTTGTTTGCAATTGTTGTTATTGTTGGAAGAAGTCATTTTTCAATTCTGTTGAAGAATACTGGAATAATGGAAAAATCGATGTTGTTTGAAATACTGGAAAAAGTCTTTCATCGTTGATAACGGTGGAAGAACATGAAGAGGGAAGAGGGAAGATTGAGAGAGATGGAGTTGAGAGAGAGATGAAGAAGCTGATAATTAAAGAATTAAAGAATAGGCTAAAATGCTCCTGGGGTCCCTTAACTTAATTTCAGGTAACGATTCCGCCCTTTGTCTTTTTTTGTCCCCACTAAGTCCATTATCTTTCAAATTTTAAACAAAGTTAGCCTATTCCGTTGGTCTCCGTTACAATGATTACTCAAATGCTGATTATATACCTACGTGGCTATAAACACTCCTACGTGTCTATTTACTAACCTACGTGGATTATTATAATGTTTTCAGGGTAACAATTAACCGCCACAACTTGTTACCCCAAATCATTTTCTCATGCTTCTCAGAAAATCACGAAGAAACGAAAAACAACAATGGGTTATGCTTGGGTTTCGCAGCGAAGAAGACGAAGAAACACGAACAGAGCAGAAGAAGAAGAAGAAGAAGAAGAAGAAGAAGAAGAAGAAGAAGAAGAAGAAGAAGAAGAAGAAGAAGAAGAAGAAGAAGAAGAAGAAGAAGAAGAAGAAGAAGAAGAAGAAGAAGAAGAAGAAGAAGAAGAAGAAGAAGAAGAAGAAGAAGAAGAAGAAGAAGAAGAAGAAGAAGAAGAAGAAGAAGAAGAAGAAGAAGAAGAAGAAGAAGAAGAAGAAGAAGAAGAAACGCGAAGCGAAGCGAGAGAAGAAGAAACGCGAAGCGAAGTAAGTGAAGAAGAAGAAGAAGAAGAAACGCGAAGCAAAGCTAAAAGGTGATTTTTATCTTTTGTTTGTTTGTTGTTTCTTGGTTGTTGAACCAAAAAATGCATGTTGTCAGTTGTGGGGGTTTAGGGTTTCTATTTTTAGGGTTATTAAAAGATTGAATGTGGGGTAATATTGGTGGGGTTTAGGGTTATTGTTGTTGTTTGTTTGCATCTAGGTCACTTTTGGTATGTGGTCCCTTATAATATTCCTTTACCATGTGGATGTCAGTATATTTAATACCTGTTGTTGTTGATTCATGTGTTTTTGTCTTTGTTTGACACTACATTTAACTGAAAATGACAGAAACTGAAAGTTGTTGGTTTAATTTTTCATTTTATAGGTTATAATGGATAGTTTTATAGTTTATGTTCATCACTATGGTCAGTTTGTGGACCCACGGATGTCTAAATATGAAGGGGATATGGCTAATTGGGAATGTGACGCTGATAAGTGGTCCTACTTTGAAATTCTAGGGATTTGTAAGGAAATGGGTTTTTTAGAAGTAGTTACCATGTTTTATGAAGTAAATGGGGTTAAAAAACAATTAGTGGATGATGTTGGTGCTATGGAAATGATAAATTGGTCTAAGGCAAATGGAAAGGTTGACATGTACCTTATCCATCCAGTCTCACAAGCAGAATGTATACACATGATTGATTATGTACCAGAGGCCCAACCTGATGTTGAGGCCCAAAATGAAGTTGATGCTGACTTAGGATATAATAGTGAGGATAGTGCTCTAAATGTAAGGTTTGGAACCAAAAACAAGTTTGACTCTGATGATGATGTTGACCTTCATGATGGGTTTGAACAAGTCCCAACCGTGGGTGGTGGGTTGGAAGGTGGGGATGGACAGAAGAAGAACAAAGGTTCCACAAGTAAAAGTAAGAAGACTAAATCTGAGAAAAAGAAAGGGAGGCCTAAGAAGAAAATTAATGAAGAAGTTGTCAATGAGGGAGATGATGTAGAAATAGAAGAATCTATTAGTGAAGATGATTTTTACATTGGTAAAAGAAGGAGGGGAAAAGTAAGGAGGTGTGATAGAGGGCTATCTGATGTGGAATACTACACAGAAGAAATTGAATCTGAAGACTCAGAACTGTCTAGTGTTGAAGAAGTAGAGAAAGTGAAATATACATCTTTTGTTATGCCTAAAAGAATGGATGGTTATAAGTGGGCGTTGGACAGTCTGTTTTCAACTAGGGAGGAATTCAAAGCTGTTGTAATTACATATGCAATCCACAATGGTAGGGATCTAAGATACATTAAGAATGATAAATCAAGGGTTAGAATTGGTTGTAAGGAAGGATGTGAGTGGATGGCATATTGTGCAAGATTACCTGATGAAGATACTTGGCAACTTAGAAAGTTGATAGACAACCACTCATGTAATAGAGAGTATAGGGTCAGAATGATGAATTTAGGTTGGTTGGGGGAAAAATTATACTCTACTGTGAGGGAGAACCCAAAAATTAAGTTAACGGATATTGTCAACAAAGCCCATGAGAAATGGAATGCTGGGGTCAGTAAAATGAAGGCATCTAGAGCAAGGAGGGTTGCTTTTGATATGGTTGATGGCTCATTCAAAGAGCAATACCTACAAATGGTCCAAACTTATGGGAGGAAACACCATACCCATGACATCTTGCCTCCTCCATTCAGAAGAGCACCAGGTAGACCCAAGAAATAAGGAGGGAAGATGCAGATGAGAAGACAAAAGATTCTACCCAATTAAGTAGAAAGGGGATGCCATAAAAGTGTAGTAGATGCAAACAAGGAGGTCATAACAGGGCCTCTTGCCCTTTCCCACCATCTCAACCTGAGGAAACAAATGCCTCAACTACACAAGCACCCTAGCCAACTGCACCAACAGAAGCTTCCCAATCAAATGCCCAAACACAAGCTTCACAACAAAAGAAGGGAACACCAAAAAAATCACACTCTGTTGCTCCTTCAAATTCCCCTACTGTTTCACACCCCTCTGCTGCAACTCAACCCACTGCTCCGAAGGCATCAATCCTAGAAAATTCCACACCCAGAAGAAGCCCACGAGGACTGTCCAAAGGGACCATCAGAATGAAGCTACCAACAAGGAGGGCTACTCCGATTTAGGAACTGCTGCAATTATTTAGTGTTTATGTTTAATTATCATTTTGGAACTATTTAATGTTTAATTTCTACCCTTTTTGGTACATGTATGGTCCAACTTTGGAACAATATTTGGTGCTTTAATTTCTGCCCTTTTGGAACAATAGTTAATGGCAAATTTAGATGTATGGTGTGCCTTTGGAACAATGCACACGTTGGTTATTTATGAAATGCTATTGGCAGATTTAGATGTATATATTGGCAGGTTTATTTTTATTGGCAGATTCCCTAGGTTGGTTTTACTTTGGTCTTACTTCAGTCTAAAATTTTGAAATAATACATATGTTGGTTTTAAACAAATCAAACATCATTTTCAACAACCAATTCAAACTTCAAATTCAACAATTACATATAGCTTTTCAGCTTTTGTTTACAGCAACAAACTAAACTTCAACAACATAAAGTAACCATAACTTAGTACTAAAACCAAATTCACTTAAAGCCTAATTTCAAACCATGTGCTCCAGATTTGGGAGGTTTGAATAACAACATTGCACAAATTACTCCTAAAATCAAGCATATGACAACAACAAACTTCATCTTCATCTTCATCGATTTCTTCTCCTCATTCATAGTCATCAAAGTCCTCCTCAACGTCGTGAACTCTTTATCCTTCTCGGGACATTGTAAACATTCAGCGTCATCATCATCATCAATATAATTTGCAAGCCAATCTGAGTACCACAAAAAAATCCACAGCCACAATCTATGCCAGGAGCCTACAATATCCAAGAGGACAAAACTGTTTTAAGTTAAATAACATTAAGGACTTATTTGATACTGCAAAATAATTTAAGGGACCAAATCGTTACTGTGAAAAAAATGCAGAACGCAGATCACCATGACAGAACCCACGAGCTTACCACAAAGTGCCTGCAACCCCAAAATGTCTTGCCATTGTTGGGTCCATCTTTGGTGACGGCATGAACCACATCTTTGGTTCCACATCTGCATTTGGGTGGTTTGGAAGGAGCACGTTTCCCACTTGAAGCGAATGAAAGAGAGTGAGAACTTCTGGATTGTGACCCGTTGGAGCGATAGGAAGCCATTGTTATGGTCTTTCGAGGTTTCAGGATAGATTTCACGTTTTTGAAAAACTCAACAATGGTGAAAAGATGAGATCTAGGGTTTAATTAAAGAAGATGATAGTCAGCATCTGATTTTGCATCCACGTGACCAACTTAACAGCCAGCTGGACGACATTTAACGACATCAGCAAAAAAACGTAACCAAGGCTAACTTTGCTTAAAATTTGAAAGATAAAGGACTTAGTTGGGACAAAAAAAGATAAAGGACTAAATCGTTACCTGGAATTAAGTTAAGGGACCCCAGGAGCATTTTAGCATAAAGAATAAATAGAATAGAAATAAAACATAATGAAGTGGCAGTCCTAGTCAGCATAAAAAAAATTAGAAATGAAAATAAAAATCCAACTCTGAGCTCTGTTAGCCACGTAGACGTTTTTTGTAATGTCTGTCTAACAGAAGGACTAAAATAAAAATAGTGTCTTTTTCAAGGAGTTTTTAAAACAAAAATTAGAGGGACTAAAACCAAAACACCCCATTTTTGGAGGGACTAAAAACATATTTAAGCCTTACCAATTATCATTATAAGTAGAAACTAGGAAAAAGAATACACATCTGGGTCATAGCTAATGGAGAGAAAAAAACTAGAGAGAGAGAGAGAGAGAGAGAGAGAGAGAGAGAGAGAGAGAGAGAGAGAGAGAGAGAGAGAGAGAGAGAGAGAGAGAGAGAGAGAGAGAGAGAGAGAGAGAGAGAGAGAGAGAGAGAGAGAGAGAGAGAGAGAGAGAGAGAGAGAGAGAGAGAGAGAGAGAGAGAGAGAGAGGGGGAATATTTTTCAAAGTTTTAAAATGATTTATTTTTATGACAAATTTAAAAAGGTAGATATTTTTCAAAGTCGATGCAACCAATATGTTATATGTTATAATATGAAATGTAATTAAATACATTTGAAATTTTTTAACTATGATAATAACTAATCAATGTTTTCATCTATATATAATGAAGATGTTAGTCCTAAGTCTCACAAGTAATTCTATCAAAAAAAATCTAGCAAACATAACGTGAAATCTTACACAATGGCCTTTTACAAACATCAAACTCACTTTTGCTTCATTTTGTTTACTTTGGTTTTGCTTTCAGGTAATAGAGAAAAGTTAGTTAAATCTCTATAGTTTGTAATTTCAATTTATAACTATTGTATAATATTTTCATTGCATTCTTATGGACATTACTGCATGTTAAGATTTAACTTTTGATCTTTGTAGGAATGGCAAGTGGAGAGAGAGAGAGAGAGAGAGAGAGAGAGAGAGAGAGAGAGAGAGAGAGAGAGAGAGAGAGAGAGAGAGAGAGAGAGAGAGAGAGAGAGAGAGAGAGAGAGAGAGAGAGAGAGAGAGAGAGAGAGAGAGAGAGAGAGAGAGAGAGAGAGAGAGAGAGAGAGAGAGAGAGAGAGAGAGAGAGAGAGAGAGAGAGAGAGAGAGAGACTGATTTCATTGATTTTAAACTAATCTAACCGACTCTAAACCTCCATCCAACTGGCATAACAGATTCGTAGCTTTGCTGTGTTGAGGCACCCTTGTTCCATCTTTCTTGAGCGGATGCTTATTCTCTATTATAGCATCCTTCAGACACAAAACAATGGCTTCATGATGTTAAGCTTTGACAAAGCATTCTTCTGTATCCAACGACTTTGACGGTGCCTAATCTACAACGGAGAACCTAGGCCGCCCTTATAGTTGGGCTGGCCCTAGAACCCCATACCTCCTTTTTATACTCTTTCGATATCTCTTACCTCGCCAACTGAGCTACCTACTTGGGCAACTTGATGGCTTACTTAACAATTGATTTTGTACATGTTTCAACTATTTACAAATAAGGGTATAATGCTCGGTACATTATTTATTTGTTACCATGTTATTGGTGTGCAGTATCCAACGGCTTTACCGGTGACTAACCTACACTGGGGAACCTGGCTGGCCAGGTGTATATCCGGTTTTGCCGGTCCGTAGAGTTCTCCATCTCCAACAGAGTTTTCGTCACACTCAAGACTCAAACCCAAGACCTAAGGGTCTGTTTGGGAGTTTGGAAGGGGAGGGGAGGGGAGGGGTTGGGACTAATAGTGTAAATTCTTTAGTGATGAGAAGAAAAATTATCCCCCTAAACCCCCCAAACCCCTCTCCTAGTTTATTTTTAGAGCCCCTCCTAAACCCTCCGTATTTGGGGGAGTTTGGAGGGGCTCCAAAAATAAACTAGGAGAGGGGTTTGGGGGTTTAGGGGGATACTTTTTCTCCCAATTACTAAAGAATTTACACTATTAGTCTCAACCCCTCTCTTCCCCTCCCCTCCAAACTCCCAAACACACCCTAAGGGTGGGATCCAAACTCAGTTACCAATTAGACCAACCCTTGATGGTACAATACTCCGTACACTATAGAATTAATACACCCTTAATTTTTTTAGTATTGATCCATATATCTTTAATACTAAACCATAATTTTCCTGATAGCAAGTGGGAACATTTAGGAGTTCTATTCTATGGCTTGTGTTATTATATTGATCGGTTGTAGTGTTGATTTCAACTAGCGATATTGTGCTGCTAATTAATTATAAAATTTTGATGGATGTACTGCTTGTTATCTAATAAAGTTTTGCTTAAAAAAATAACGTGTTGTTTCTTTTTTTAATTTAAATGTTTTTCTTTGACAATTTTTATCTAAATATGTTAAAAATGAAAGAAAACAATTTCAATAATCTTTTTTCAACACAAAAAATACCCGTTGCATATTTATGTGTTGTTAAAAGACATAAATGTTATTTGTCCCTCACTACTGCTAGCATTGGCAATTTCAGTGAGATGGGACACCGGCTCTCGAGTTCGAATTTGGGTGTGACTGTATAATAGTAATAGTATGTGTACGCGTGATGTTTATTTGTCATTTCAACGAAACTGGAAAAAAACTAAATCTTACTTTTAATAAGTGTATATGCAACGCTATTTACCAAGGTAACTAAAATTGGACCGGATATTGAACAAATATAGCTATAGGTTCAAGGTTCAAAAGTCTGGTCGGGGTTAAAGTCGGGTCAGGTTTGTAATACTTAAATATAATTTTTATATTCAATTTTTTAACCACATAAATATAATACATATTTTTTTTACCTTAATCACTACAAGAAAATCGACGATTTCCGACACCAAAGCCGTCGCAAATGCACTGATTTTCGTCGCAAATTACCGTTTCTGACGGACTTTCCGACGGACAAAATTTTGTCGCAAAATAGCTCGTCGCAAATCGTTTCCGACGGATATTTTCGTCGCAAATGTGTCCGTCGCAAATCCGGTCGCAAATATCTGTGACAAAGTCGTCGCAAACAGTGAGACATTTTCATCACAAATCCGTCCCAAATCCGTCGCAAATGATATGAATTTTCTTAATTAACTGTAATAATTCCGTCGCAAATGTTTTAAAATGTCGTCTCAAATTCAATAATTATCCATGAAAATTCCGTCGTAACGCAAAAAAATTATACTCTTAAAAATTAGCCATTTGCTAATTCAATTTCAGACTCAAAAATTCCCTGCAAATTCAATTCAACATCAATTTCAGTTTCAGACTCAAATTTCAGGTTCAATTTTAGACTAAAAAATTCCCTGCCAATTCAGTTTCCGACTCAAAAATTACATTCTTAAAAATTCTCTGCCAATTCAATTCAGATTCAATTTCACCAATTCAATCCAAACCACTAAAGGGTCAAACATACATATATACACTAATGTTAAAAGTGTCAAACATACCAAAGATACCAAATATCAAAATATATCAAAACATACGACTGAAAGTGAGACATAAACTACACTAATGTTCCATAAACTCAAAATTCTGACGTAGCATCTTCAAGTATAGCTCCGAACAATATTCCTAACAATTGAAAAACGATAATCATTACTATAGTGTATAATTCATAAAACTAAGATATTTTACATATTAACTAAAACATAAATTACCTATGTGCCGTCAATAACCCTTCTCATAAGTGTAGTCTATGTGATCTCCACCGTCTCCATCATCTGCAACGTCGCCCTGGTCATGCTGGGCATCCTGGTCCTGCTGGGCAGGTTGGTCCTGCTCGGGCGGCTGCCAATCAGGTGGAGGTACTGAAATCCCAGGACATTGACTTTACAGACTTTACAGACTCCTCCTCCTTTACAGACTTTACAGACTGCCATTCGGGCGGCTGCCAACAAGCTTATTCTTTTGCAAACTCCTCCTATTAAATGCACACAAAAAGAAGACAAAAAGAAGACTTTACAGACTAAGTTCTCTCCTCCAGGACATTGACTAAGCTTAATTTTATTTTTATGAGAAGGGGGCTCAAGGGCCATTTATTTCTACTTAACAGTTCTTTAATATCTAACAACAGATTCAACATTGTATTATAGGGGTGATTAGCAGCATCCCAACCATTGTTGATAACCTGGATTGCTTCCATAGACACAGAATCCAGCTAAACCTCTTTAAATTTCCAAGTCCAATCTACTTTTTATGTTTAAGAATATTCAAATACACTTGCATATAAAGTTTACAAAATCATCATTCATAAGAAAGTTTTCAACTACTTTTTATGTTACGAACTCGGTTACTTCATAAACAACCATCAATATTGAAGACTACCAACCTATAGCTAACTAACTTCACAGAATCTACAACCTTCAATGGCAAGAACAGCTTATCATTTTAACTATAACAAATAAAAGCTAGAAGCAACCAAGACAATGTGAGATTGTGAGAAGATACAAAAGTTGAAACTGCTTCATGCATTCATATTATAAATAATGTGAATGCATGAATTGATCCTTTTAGTTCTAACACAATCATTTTGCATTCCATTCCTTTTAGTTCTCAACGTGAAATCGGTGAAATAATGTGAGCAAAAGTGGGTTGTTTCGCGGTGTAGGTATGACGCACAAATTGATCCTTCAACCCTCGCCTTGTTTTCACCGATTGTTTAGAATCACCCATGAATCTATAAAACAACTTGATTAGATGAAAAATTATATTTACCTCAAATGGAAAAAATGAATTAGTTCTCAAAATGATACCTTTCAAATGGATACATCCACCTGTACTGAACCGGTCCACCAAGTCTTGCTTCATATGCTAGATGAACGGGGAGATGCTCCATAGAATCAAAAAAACCAGGTGGTAATATTCTATCCAACTTACATAGAATGAATGAAATGTTCTCTTCCATCCTAACAAGGTCGGCATCTCTTAAAGATGCAGAACACAAATCCTTAAAAAATTGACTCACTTCAGTTAGCGGATTGAGAACATGCCCAGGTAAAGAACTAAATGCAATAGGGAGTAAACATTCCATAAATACATGACAATCACGACTTTTCATCCCAATCATTCTTCTCTTGTTCACATCAACACATCTTGCCAAATTAGAAGAATATCCATCTGGCATTTTGAGTTCTTTTATCCACTGATAAACTGAATTTGTTTGTTCGAGAGTTAATGAGTAACATGCTTTGGGTTTGAGCATCTTTCCATTAGTTTGTGGCTTCAAATTTAAGTCCTTTCGATTGCAGTAAAGAGCAATGTCCAATCTCGCCTTATCATTGTCCTTGGTTTTGCCCATTATGTTCACCACTGTGTTAAATATATTGTCAAAAAAAATTTTCTCTATATGCATAACATCGAGATTGCGTCTTAATAAATTATCTTTCCAATATGGGAGATCCCAAAAGATACTCCTCTTTGTCCAATTATGCGCTTGTCCATATCCATCAAATCGAGAAACAAGAGGATCATCTGTGATTTTTGGAAAATCTCTAACTCTACCCCAAACTTGATTTGGGGTAAACCGAGGAGGCGTCCCATCCTTTTCAACTACATTCTTCTTAACTGCATTCTTGTTCCTTCTAAATGCATTATCGTGTGGTAAAAACCTACGGTGCGAGTCAAACCAAGAACTCTTACCCCCGTGTTTCAAGGTAAATGCCTTTGTATGCTTCATACAATGTGGACATGCTAATTTACCATGGGTTTGCCAACCAGACAACATGCCATAAGCAAGGAAGTCATTAATGGTTCACATCAAAGCAGCTCTCATCATGAAATTCTCCTTCCGTGCGTAATCGTAAGTCAAGACACCATTCCACAACCTCTTCAAATCATCAATTAGTGGTTGTAAATAGATGTCAATGCCTGCTTTTGGATTTTCTGGGCCAGGTATCAAACAAGTCAAAAACATGTAAGGTTTAGTCATACACATCTCAGGGGGAAGGTTGTATGGGGTAACAATAACGGGTCAGCAAGAATATGGCGAAGCCGATGCTTAGGTATATCGCGTAAAACCATCAGAGCATAACCCAAGCCGTATGTTGCGTGGATCCGCGGCAAAATCAGGTTGTACCCGATCAAAGTGTTTCCATGCTTCCCCATCAGACGGATGGCGCAACACGCCGGGACATCTATTCTCAAAATGCCACGTCATTTCCCCTGCAGTGTGCTCGGATGCAAACATTCTCTGCAACCTTGGAATTATTGGCAAGTAGAACAATGACTTCACCGGAACTGTTTATTCTTGCTACTATTCCCCCTTTTGCGATACCTCGGCGTATTACAAAATTTGCATTCAAGTAGCACAGCATCATTTTTCCCAAACTCATTATCATAATACAACATGTGACCTTTCGGACAACAATCAATCCTTCTAGCTTCCAATCCCAACTTAGAAACTAACCTCTTAGCCTCATAAAAGGTCTTTGGCAAATTTTCATTCATAGGCGTCACAGCTAACATCATATCACATATCAAGTCCATTCCCACCTCAGAAGTATTACTCAATGATTTGAGAGCTAAAAGCTTTGCACAAATCGATAACTTTGAGCTTGATGACCCTTCAAACAATGGCTTGTTTGCATCTAACAACAGATTATAAAATGTTTGTGCTTGCTCATTTGGAAGCTCATCCATGTTATCGTACTGTTGCTCCTCAAATGACGCATTCACCCTAAGACCGTCACAAACCATATTCTGCATCAAGTCGATTTGTTCACCACGTCCTATATCCGCGGAATTACTTGAAGAACCCCTGCAATTTTCGACAATCAATGGGACGACATCAAACCCTTTTTCACCATTACTAGTCCAAATCCAATAATTGGGCCTAAACTCAATTCTCTTCAAGTGTTCAATGACCTCCATTGGACTCTTAATCTTTCCACATTCACATTTGACGCACGGACATCGAATCCCACCTTCAACTCTAAATTGTTCTTGACTAATCGCAAAAAGAACAAACTCCCACACACCATCTACAAAAGATTGTTTCAAACGCGCTCTTTTTGGAAACAACCTATCATACATCCAAAGGCGGTGTGAAGGAGGAAATTCCATTCTGCACATTTAAAATTGTCGATATATCAAATAGAGAACGATGGATGTCCATCAAGAGAGAGAACGTGAAATGTATTTAAACGATGGATGTCCACCGAGAGAGAACGAGACATGATACATTTCATATCATATTAGCTAATTTCAAATTAAAGAAAGCACTTAGCTAATTTCATATTAGCTAATTTCAAATTAAAACTATAGAGCTAATTTCAAATTCAAGCGACATTACAAATTAAAGAAAGCAAATATAGAAAAAATCAAGTTACTTAACAAATTCAATATACTTTTACTCATGCCCAAATATTGCATCCATCCATATTTCAATCAATACTTTTACACATAACTATCTAGACAATGACATATTAAATCAATCCCTCTTCCGACATCAATAAGTTGTCAAGAGTGGGGAAAAAAGATTAAAAAAAGATTAAAAAAAGATGTAAATCAATCCCTCTTCCAACATCAATGACATATTAAAACAATCCCTCTTCCACACCCTAGGGGTTATATTAAGAAACGACATGTTGTTTAATCTAATATGCATTAGGGAAAACTGGTAGAGCACAACAATTAGATTTCCTCATGCTTAGCAAAGAATATTGCACCCGGAATATTGAAATTATAAAGAAGATGCATGAGGGAAGACTGGTAGAGCACAACAATTAGATTTCAAACCAAACAATTTCAGATTCTAAGACAAACAATAAGATCTCTAAATACGTACCTAGAGCTTCCACCAGATTGACCAGATTAATTGCTTGATGCTCTAAATGCTTGATACTCTAACCATATTTTCTCAAGAATAAATGCTTGATGCTCTTTCTGATTAATTGAGACTTGCTGAAAAATGAGATGACTAACTCTTTATAAGGTAAATTCACAGCAAAAATTTCTAGTCAATTCACAGCAAGTCATCTCATTTGTAAGGTAAATTCATAGATAGAAAATGGTAAATTCACAGCAAAAAAGGAAACAAAAAACGGAACAAGCTTAAAAAGAAATTACCTGGAAATGCAATGAAATCAAGATTCTCAGCCTAAATGTCAACTGTACCATGTAACACCCCTTTCTACCCATTTATTTTAGTAACATCAGAGTGCGGAATTTAAAAAAAAAAAAACTAAGCATGCAAGGGGCGTCACATTCGACATTTCGCAAATCCAAAAGTTCAAAGTCGCCATTTAACAGAAGGGTAATACGCAGCACTTTATCAGTTCAATCATCACGTAGATGAAATAAAACAACCTCTCAAAATGTCATCTCAAACGTCTCCAATAAAACGGTTTCAAAGGAACATCAAATAGTAAAGGCAACGGTCATAATAAGACAACTAAAAATTAACATTCGTTTCCCCCCCAGGTGCTACGTATCAGAGCAAACGACACGACTCGATAGAGGAAGGAAGAAAAGTCCTTCACACGCGTCTACCTGCACGTTACCCACGTAGATGTAACATTCAAACAGAAAAGGGTGAGTCTTCTAACAGCATAAAGGCATATATAATAGTCAATATATTAGAGGACAATATCTATAACTACCATATCACACAACAGCACAAGATTCATGTCTCTATCAGACATAAAACGCCAACCACAATAATTATGTACACATGGACCATGAAGGAATGTATGAAATGCAACCCCTCCGGGCATATGCATGCGGTACCGATCTCGTAAAGGCCACGACGGGCGCAACTCGTAATAAACCTCGTGTTGTAGCATCACAGCTACCTCGTAAGAATGCATATGACAATGCGACTCATGACTCATGCACCAATTACACCAACTCAAAGCATTCAATTAATAAATACTATATCACCATATCTCGTTATAAATCATTTCATATAAATACCACGTGTTGTAGCATCACAGCTACCTCGTCACATAACCACAACAAAGCACGTGACAAATACTATACCACATTAACAACTATCTCGTGTTGTAGCATCACAGCTACCTCGTAATTTCTCGCCAATAAATATTTCAGCTCATCAATAAATATTCAGCTCATCAAATAATATTCACCACCACAGACACATCTCAATTTAGTTGCTCTAAGGCATCACATCAACCACACCAATCTCAATTAATTACGCGACCACTTTGCCAATAAAGGACTAAGTCAACGTCCATAGGGACCAAACAGCACATAAAATCGAGACAGCAACCTCTTAAAATACAGTAACAGCAATAAGGAAAAAAATAGGAAAACAGCCCCTTTAAATTTACGAAAACGGCACCTGTAAATTCCAGAAACAGCACCTATGAACTTAAGAAAACAGCATCTTTAAATTGAAGAAAACCACACCTTTAAACTCAAGAAACAGCATCTTTTAATTTAAGGAAACAACACTTTAAATTTTGAAAGCAGCCGCTCGCGATTTACAAAAACAGCAACAAAACAGCACATTTTATTTATGAAAAACAGCAACCTTTTATGCGCTATGAACAGCAGCAAAACACGATACAACAGCAGCAATTTATTTATAAAAGCAGCAACAAAACAGCCCATTTATAACATAAAAACAGCATCTCATTTTCGGTACAACGGCACAAATTTATTTCTATAAAACAGCAGCTCATATACTAAATAAAAACAGCAAGGCAGCAACATTTATTTTTATAAAAACAGCAGCTCATATGACAATTAAAAACAGCAAGACAGCAACATTTATTTTTATAAAAACAGCAGCAGCAACATTTGGAAAACACTGACTTAGACGGAATTCCTTACGCAACTTGCGACCAATTTTTCTTTCTCATTTCTTAATGAAATTCGGTGGAACCGGTGCCTACTTTGTAGAGAATTCAGTCTATTTTCTAACTAAACGAGAATCATTCAAAACGGAATTCAATTGAGAACACAAAACTTGCAAAAACCGAACCTATTCACAGATTACTTCCAGAATTTGACCTAACTTTGGAGACTCGTAACTTAAGCTACACAAATCCAAATTTAACCAAACCAGCGCCAAAATGACCAGAATTAAGTCTATTTCCTAACAAAATATGTCCCATAATTTTTGGACAAACGAAAGGTTTCCAGGTTTAAAGATACAGAACCTATGTCCAGAATGCTCCCAGATTATTAACCTAACTTGTGGAGCCTATAACTAGAGCTACACAAATCCAAATCAAACGAAATCGGCACCAAAACGACCGGCGTGAAATCTATTTTCACGAACAATTAAACACGAAATTTTTGGACTGGCCGAGCAGTCCCAGTTTCACGAAAACCGAAACAGTGTTACGCACTACATCTCAGCACTTTACAAACACAACAATACACGCCAAATCAATCAATTAGACATCCTCAATCATCAAACGAATTTAACAACCAACGACTTTAACAACACATTCAAACATCCTATTTCATTCAAACATAATAACAAATACCTCCTAGGCATCATAGAACTACCCTCCTACATACTAACCATTATATAAACCCTTATAATGCGAGACTCCCCTTACCTTAGCAACTTGGAGAAGATGAAGACCCCCTTCACGAAGCACCACGTACACACAGCAGCAGCTCTTCTCTTACTCGCGATCCCTTCCTTCTCCTTCTTCTCTCTCACGGTCGCGCCCTCTCTTTCTTCTTTTTCCTCTAGGAGCCGCGCCCTCACTCTCCTTATCTCGCTCTCACACTTGGTTTTGCTCTAAATGAGCAAAACCCTAAATCCTAACCATATATACTTAGTTGGTTTAACGGGCTTTCTAATTGGATTGTGACACTCAATCATGGGCCTTATTATTACACTTTAAAATCGCCAACCACTAACCCTCCACATAGCCCACATATTCTAATAGATTTTTATTTTATTATTTTTACCACTTAATTTCTATTTAATTAAATCTACCAAGTAAATCCAATCAAATAAATCACACAAATAATTAAATAAGCATTTAAATGAAAATGGGGTGTTACAACTCTCCCCCACTTAAAAGAATTTCGCCCTCGAAATTTTACCCACCAATTCTAACACCTTCCCACTAGCAAGCGACACACAAGTTCACACAGCAAGAAAACATGTCCTAGCACATCAACAATAAGGACTACTAACAAAAGAAACACACAGAAAATACAATAAGGCACACCATGCTAGTAGGGACATCTCCCCCACTAGTCCACTTACCATTGGCAACTCTTGGTTTACCTGCAACGCAAACAATGGTCAGCACGAAAAGACAACAGTTGGTCGTACACTGACACAACGACTCGACGACTTGGCCGGACGGACCAACCATTGCTCTGATACCACTATTGTAACACCCCTTTCTACCCATTTATTTTAGTAACATCAGAGTGCGGAATTTAAAAAAAAAAACTAAGCATGCAAGGGGCGTCACATTCGACATTTCGCAAATCCAAAAGTTCAAAGTCGCCATTTAACAGAAGGGTAATACGTAGCACTTTATCAGTTCAATCATCACGTAGATGAAATAAAACAACCTCTCAAAATGTCATCTCAAACGTCTCCAATAAAACGGTTTCAAAGGAACATCAAATAGTAAAGGCAACAGTCATAATAAGACAACTAAAAATTAACATTCGTTTCCCCCCCAGGTGCTACGTATCAGAGCAAACGACACGACTCGATAGAGGAAGGAAGAAAAGTCCTTCACACGCGTCTACCTGCACGTTACCCACGTAGATGTAACATTCAAACAGAAAAGGGTGAGTCTTCTAACAGCATAAAGGCATATATAATAGTCAATATATTAGAGGACAATATCTATAACTACCATATCACACAACAACACAAGATTCATGTCTCTATCAGACATAAAACGCCAACCACAATAATTATGTACACATGGACCATGAAGGAATGTATGAAATGCAACCCCTCCGGGCATATGCATGCGGTACCGATCTCGTAAAGGCCACGACGGGCGCAACTCGTAATAAACCTCGTGTTGTAGCATCACAGCTACCTCGTAAGAATGCATATGACAATGCGACTCATGACTCATGCACCAATTACACCAACTCAAAGCATTCAATTAATAAATACTATATCACCATATCTCGTTATAAATCATTTCATATAAATACCACGTGTTGTAGCATCACAGCTACCTCGTCACATAACCACAACAAAGCACGTGACAAATACTATACCACATTAACAACTATCTCGTGTTGTAGCATCACAGCTACCTCGTAATTTCTCGCCAATAAATATTTCAGCTCATCAATAAATATTCAGCTCATCAAATAATATTCACCACCACAGACACATCTCAATTTAGTTGCTCTAAGGCATCACATCAACCACACCAATCTCAATTAATTACGCGACCACTTTGCCAATAAAGGACTAAGTCAACGTCCATAGGGACCAAACAGCACATAAAATCGAGACAGCAACCTCTTAAAATACAGTAACAGCACTATGGAAAAAAATAGGAAAACAACCCCTTTAAATTTACGAAAACGGCACCTGTAAATTCCAGAAACAGCACCTATGAACTTAAGAAAATAGCATCTTTAAATTGAAGAAAACCACACATTTAAACTCAAGAAACAGCATCTTTTAATTTAAGGAAACAACACTTCAAATTGTGAAAGCAGCCGCTCGCGATTTACAAAAACAGCAACAAAACAGCACATTTTATTTATGGAAAACAGCAACCTTTTATGCGCTATGAACAGCAGCAAAACACGATACAACAGCAGCAATTTATTTATAAAAGCAGCAACAAAACAGCCCATTTATAACATAAAAACAGCATCTCATTTTCGGTACAACGGCACAAATTTATTTCTATAAAACAGCAGCTCATATACTAAATAAAAACAGCAAGGCAGCAACATTTATTTTTATAAAAACAGCAGCTCATATGACAATTAAAAACAGCAAGACAACAACATTTATTTTTATAAAAACAGCAGCAGCAACATTTGGAAAACAGTGACTTAGATGGAATTTCTTACGCAACTTGCGACCAATTTTTCTTTCTCATTTCTTAATGAAATTCGGTGGAACCGGTGCCTACTTTGTAGAGAATTCAGTCTATTTTCTAACTAAACGAGAATCATTCAAAACGGAATTCAATTGAGAACACAAAACTTGCAAAAACCGAACCTATTCACAGATTACTTCCAGAATTTGACCTAACTTTGGAGACTCGTAACTTAAGCTACACAAATCCAAATTTAACCAAACCAGCGCCAAAATGACCAGAATTAAGTCTATTTCCTAACAAAATATGTCCCATAATTTTTGGACAAACGAAAGGTTTCCAGTTTTAAAGATACAGAACCTATGTCCAGAATGCTCCCAGATTATTAACCTAACTTGTGGAGCCTATAACTAGAGCTACACAAATCCAAATCGAACGAAACCGGCACCAAAACGACCGGCGTGAAATCTATTTTCACGAACAATTAAACACGAAATTTTTGGACTGGCCGAACAGTCCCAGTTTCACGAAAACCGAAACAGTGTTACGCACTACATCTCAGCACTTTACAAACACAACAATACACGCCAAATCAATCAATTAGACATCCTCAATCATCAAACGAATTTAACAACCAACGACTTTAACAACACATTCAAACATCCTATTTCATTCAAACATAATAACAAATACCTCCTAGGCATCATAGAACCACCCTCCTACATACTAACCATTATATAAACCCTTATAATGCGAGACTCCCCTTACCTTAGCAACTTGGAGAAGATGAAGACCCCCTTCACGAAGCACCACGTACACACAGCAACAGCTCTTCTCTTACTCGCGATCCCTTCCTTCTCCTTCTTCTCTCTCACGGTCGCGCCCTCTCTTTCTTCTTTTTCCTCTAGGAGCCGCGCCCTCACTCTCCTTATCTCGCTCTCACACTTGGTTTTGCTCTAAATGAGCAAAACCCTAAATCCTAACCATATATACTTAGTTGGTTTAACGGGCTTTCTAATTGGATTGTGACACTCAATCATGGGCCTTATTATTACACTTTAAAATCGCCAACCACTAACCCTCCACATAGCCCACATATTCTAATAGATTTTTATTTTATTATTTTTACCACATAATTTCTATTTAATTAAATCTACCAAGTAAATCCAATCAAATAAATCACACAAATAATTAAATAAGCATTTAAATGAAATGGGGTGTTACATACCACATCACCCGAAATGAACCAAATCTGGAAAATCACAGATAAATGATAATATTACCTGGAAATGCAATGAAATCAAGATTCTCAGCCTAAACATTTAAACACCGTTCATCAATCACACGAAACAAGGAGAGGATTAATCACAACGCGCATGAGCTTAAAATAAAACTAGCTAGCATCTAGCAGGACTATTGAAGTTAGTTAATTTTTTTAAGGAAAACATATGATTATGTATTAATAATAACAGAGTACAAGGGTACTCAACCCAGAAACAAGGAAACAGCAAATAAAGGCCCCAAATATGACAAGGAAGAATCCAACCAATAGTAAATTGATGTCGACGTGTTATGTTAATTGGAGATGTGGTAGTTGACATGGCGCTGGGTTTATTTTTTTATTTTTGAAAATGCATACACATTTTGGGACAATTCAGTCTCAATCAAAAAACTTCGCTGAAGGGAAAAAAGGAACACAATGATCCATGTTTTAATGGGGACATTTTAGTCTTTGTACAACTAGCTGGCAAAGAAAATAATCTCAAAGACGAAGGAGAGGATTCTAAATTGAGTTTAAGCTTCCATAAGCAAGCAACAGTTGAAAATACCATTAGTAAGCTTCAATTCAAAACACCAAGACCAAGGAATCTAATTGTTGTGACCAAGGAAAGCAAAGCACAAACAGGTAAGAGGCATCAAGACCATCCAGCTTCCATTTCAGTTTGAATAAAGCATGTAGATGTATGAAGGAAAAGCATGTAGATGAATGAAGGAAAAGCAATTATCAACACCAACAGATTCTGAAAAATGAAGTAAAAGCATGTACATGAATGAAGGAAAAACATTTATCAATAAGGGAAGTGAAGCGATTGCATCCAGGTGTTTTCTACATGCTTTTCCTTTATGAAGTAAAAGCATGTACATGAATGAAGTAAATGAAGTAAAAGTGTAACACCCCGATAAATTCTAACATATAGAATCACCGAAATGCACTAAATGGCATACATCAGAGTAACTTCCTGTTATTGAAATATTGAACACAACTAAAACTTTCGATAATACATATCAAATGGTTCTCTGAACCTCATACACTTCCTGTAAATGCTTAAGTTTCTATACTTAAGACTCGTACATAATCCTGGTGTTCAATACTCAAAACATAAAGTAGCGGAAACGATTTTACAACTTAAACAATGAAAGTTATACAATCGATAACATAGAAACAATAGATGGGACAAAGGTCTAAAACATGAAACTCGGTCTTCAATGACTCCAAGAGTCGCACCGGCTAACCGTGCTTCGTCGCATTTGCTTTCCCCTGTTTCTCTGTAAAAACCACAATTATGAAGGGTGAGATAAACATTATCTCAGTGAGTCCTATCGAGACCCCTGACCAACTCTAACGGTTTATTATACTTAAATCTGAACTCGTGGCCCGAAGAAGCGACCACGTGAATACATGATGTTTACTAGTAACTTGTAGCCCTAAAAAGCGACTACTTATTACATTTCTGATTTCTTTCCTTATGTAGCCCTAGTGAGTGACTACGGATCATATTTTATCTTGAACTTAGCACAACCCGAGATATAATGCTAGACAATCTTGATTGCCCAATATCTACGGAAACCCCAATCCGAAATTCTATTCGAATAATGCTAGGGTCCTAGCTTTGGATTCATGACTCCCCTCCACTAGGTATGCTAATAACTGGAGGATCGTCATCCTCGATATACACAAGGTATACCATCTACCTTTCCCCGAGGGAAAGTAACTTGATTTGTATTTACATGAATTGAGAGTTTTAATGTCTTTATAGACTTACAATCAATTAACTTAGCATGACATGATGAACTCTAGGTTCGTTATCTCAACATGATTCGTATGCACTCGCATTGGGCCGTCTCTTAATTTCATTCATGTATCATCTACCCTTCCTCAAGGGAAGGTATTTTGTCTTGAATTAAACCTTACTTGTCTTGACTTATATAACTTAACATGTGTACGTTTTACTAAGGTACGGTTTTTCCAACATTCTTAACTTTCAAAACAGAGAATTTTATAGTTTGGATTATACCTCTGAATAGACCTTTCAATAAGCTTTAAAACGCAACTGAAAACACCTCAATCGGATCCCCGGATCAAAAGTTATCGCGAAAACAAAATCAGTAGGGTTTGCTGGAAATTTACACTGCGTCGCGACGCGAACAGGTTCCGTCGCGACGCGAAGAGTTACAGAACCAAAACCTTCGCAAAATTAAACATGGTCGCGTGGCGACGGCCACGGGTCGCGACGCGACCGTTGGCAGAAGTGTTCAAAAAATGACTTTCCAAAATTCCGTTTTGTTCCGTTTCGCTTTTAATCCGGTGCCGAGACATTTTAGGACTTCCGTGACTTAAAAACAAACATTTCAACCATCAATTCAGTCCAGAACAATCAACAAGGCATCAATCAATTCAAACAATAATCCATCCATGAACATCAACAATCAAACATGACCAAAAACGCGATAGTTTGAATTTACGGTTTTTAACTCGATTCGATTAAAACGAAAACGGTAAAACGTAGGTTTCGAAACATATAAATTCAGTAACATCCAAACCTCCCTAAGCGAGTATAGAACTCACCGATTTGACGACCTCACGAGAAATCACGTCCTCACGAACCGTAACCTCTCGAACAATCCCCGTAATCACGTACTCGCACCGAACTCGTCCGATACTCGAAACTGAACTTCGGAACAGCAACCAATCACAAATCCCGCTACTGAACTTCCTCCATGACTACGGAATTGGCGTCTCTCGAACTTTGGCGATTCGATCCGAAATTTGAGGAACCAACACTTCCAATTTCGCATCCGTTTTCCAGAATCAGTGAGCAGTTTTGTAACACGCGTATCTTGGTCAAATCGTGGCCAAAACCCTTCAAACCAGTGCCCATTGTGTAGATAATTTTATCTACTTTCTGATGGTCAAAGGTTCATACGCATGCATCCAGTAACTTGGGAGATACACCCGAAACAAGGTGACTGGTCCAGGACATTGCTTGATTCTGAACCCGAAACTTGGGGACATGATATCTCCTTCGTTTCTCCATGAAATCATACGGTTCTTGTGCCCAAAATGAAGATCTTCGAGTCTAGTTTCCAGAGGGACAAGAATCACGATCATCGGAGTAGTGTACAGTGAGATACGATGCAATCACTGAAGGGTCCCCAAACTGTTTTTACCCAGAATTTGTGTTGCACATGCAACTTCAATCTCAACTTCGAAGTTCCACTCCATCAACTACCCAAAATGAATCCCAATCACTTCTAGCTTCAGAACCTTCCTCAAAGGTGCTCCAATCCATTATGTTGTTGTCCTAGCACCTGAATATTGCTCTAGGCCCATCATGCAAGTTCTTAAACCTTGAATCAACTCCTAAGCTAGACATGCAAAGCTTCCAAGTAGGCATCATGAACCAAAAACGAAAATGAAGAATCTGAGTGTGGGATGGGTTGCTGGTTCAGAAACTTGTATCAATGGGAAGAGCAAAGAAAATGGTGAAGAATGGTGGTCAAAGATCAAGCATGCATCAAGGGGTGTGGAAGATCCCCTTGCTTCTTCCTCCTCTAGCTCTCTCGCCCTTTCCTCTCTAATCCCTCTCTAGGATTCAGTTTCTGGAAATGATGGTGATGAAGGTGTTTTTGTTTTGGTTCAGCTGGAGGGTTTTCTCATTTAAATGGGTGAAATGACCATAGTGCCCCTATGTCCAAATATTGCTTAAACTTCCTTAATTTCTTCTTAAGTCAATTTTAATCCAACAATACTTATACAATAATCACATATTGCATATAGTGATGTTCTGTGGAGGATGGTTTAGCCGAAACTCATTAATGTGTGGAAAAGACGAAAATACCCTTGTGTTCCTATTCGCTTACAATCCCAATTAACTCGCCATATCATAATTAACCAATTATGCTAATTAATTATCTCGAGACGTCTTGCTAATTTCAATAAATGAAATTAGCTAAATTGGGGATGTTACAATCACCCCAACTTTTAAAAATTTTGTCCTCAAAATTGACAAAACGTACCTCAATCGAAAAGATGGGGATATTTCACCCGCATGTTTTCCTCTACTTCCCATGTCGCTTCGTCGAGTGATGCACCGTCCCAAAGTACCTTGACAATAGGAATTGATCTTGTCTGGAGCGTTTTCTCGCCACGTTCAATGATCCTGATTGGAGTAGGCTGATATGACAAATCCGGTCTGATGTCGACCGCTTCATAACTTAAGGGTTGATTCGGATCATGAATATACTTTCTTAACTGCGATACATGAAACACATCATGTAATCTGGACAATTCTGGAGGTAACGCAATGCGATACGCTACCGGCCCAACTCGCTCGATAATCTGGAAGGGTCCGACATACCGAGGACTGAGCTTTTTCGCTCGCAAAGCAATACCGGTCCCGATGGTTGGAGAAAGTCTCAAAAAGACATGGTCTCCTTCTTCGAATTCTAACGGCCTTCTTCTTTTATCCGCATAGCTCTTTTGTCGACTCTGTGCGGCTTTCATCCTTTCTCTTATCTGACGGATCTTCTCCGTAGTCTCACGGACCAAATCCGGTCCCAACAATCTCTGCTCACCTACATCCCACCAACACAATGGTGTTCTACACTTCCTTCCATACAATGCTTCATATGGAGCCATTCCGATACTAGAATGGTGACTGTTGTTGTATGAAAATTCTACCAATGGAAGATGATCCTCCTATCTGCCTCCACTATCGAGTACACAAGCTCTCAACATATCCTCCAATGTCTGAATTGTCCTCTCGGTCTGCCCGTCTGTCTGTGGATGGTAAGCGGTGCTAACACACACCTTTGTTCCCAACGCCATGTTCAATGCTCTCCAAAATCGGGATGTGAACTTGGGATCTCGATCACAGATGATACTTGTAGGGATTCCATGCAACTTCACAATATTCTTGAGATACTCATCTGCTAACTTAGCAACTTTGTGATTCGAACGCACTGGAATAAAATGAGCGGACTTGGTCAGGCGATCCACCACTACCCAAATAGAATTATTTCCGGCTTGGGACCGTGGCAACCCCATGACAAAATCCATAGATATGCTTTCCCATTCCCATTCAGGTACATTCAACGGCTGTAACTGGCCACCTGGCTTCTGGTGCTCTATCCTAACCCTCTGACAAGTCAAGCATCGAGACACTAACTCTGCAATATCTACTTTCATACCCGGCCACCAGTACCATTGCCTCAAATCTCGATACATCTTGGTAGACCCAGGATGTACCGAGAACCGACTCTTGTGAGCCTCCTCTAAAACCTGCCTCTTCACATTCTCATCATTCGGCACACAAATTCTACCATCAAAGCAAATTACGCCATCACCGTTTTCGGTGTAACTCGGCAATTTCTTCTGCGCTTGCAGCTCTACATCACCTTCTTGGGCTGAGCGAATTAGATTTCTCAAGGGACTTGAAATCCGAATGTGACTCAACACCAACCTGTTCCTTCTTGACTTCACTCTCAAATTAAGGTCTCTAAACGATTCCAACAAAGACATCTCATGCATCATCAACTCTGCAGTGTGGATAGACTTTCTGCTTAAAGCATCGGCTACAACATTAGCCTTGCCAGGATGATACTTCAATTCAAAATCATAATCCTTCAGGAATTCTACCCATCTCCTTTGTCTGTTGTTCAGCTCCTTTTGGTCAAACAAATACTTAAGGCTCTTGTGGTCACTAAAGACTTCGAAACGAGACCCATACAGGTAATGTCTCCAAATCTTTAGGGCAAACACAATCGCCGCTAACTCTAAATCATGAGTTGGGTAATCCTCTTCATGCGGTTTCAACTGTCTGGAGGCATAAGCAACTACTTGTTGATTCTGCATTAGGACACATCCCAAACCCTTACCAGAGGCGTCGCAATAGATTTGGAATCCTAAGGACGGATCTGGAAGAATAAGGACAGGTGCAGAAGTCAAACGATTCTTCAATTCCGCAAAACAATTATCACAGTCTGAGTCCCAAACAAACGGCTGACCCTTGCGAGTTAACCGAGTGAGTGGAAGAACCAGCTGGGAAAATCCTTGAATGAACCTTCAATAATACCCAGCTAATCCCAAGAATCTTCTCACCTCAGTAACCGTAGATGGTTGTTCCCAGTCTACCACAGCTTCAGTCTTACTGGGATCCACTGCAACACCTGCCTGAGATATCACATGGCCCAGAAATTTAACTTCGAGCATCCAAAAATCACATTTGGACGGCTTAGCGTACAACTTCTTCTCTCGGAGTACGTTCGGAACAATTCGAAGATGTTGCACATGCTCCTCAATTGTCTTAGAGTACACCAAGATATCATCAATGAACACCACCACAAACCGATCCAGATAGGGATTTAAAAATCCGATTCATATAATCCATGAATACGGCTGGAGCATTGGTCAAACCGAAGGGCATCACTACGAATTCATAGTGTCCATACTTCGTACGGAAAGCGGTCTTCGGGACGTCCAAAGCTCGAACCCTGATTTGGTGATAACCGGACCTCAGATCAATCTTCGAAAATACAGATGCTCCCCTCAATTGGTTCTAACAAATCATCAATTCTCGGGAGAGGATACTTGTTCTTGGTAGTCACCTTATTCAACTGACGATAATCAATACACAGTCTCATACTTCCGTCCTCCTTCTTGACAAGCAACACTGGAGCACCCCATGGTGAGGCACTCGGCCGGATAAACCGTTTGGAAATTAGCTCTTCCAATTGGACTTTCAATTCCCTCAACTCTAAAGGCGACATTCTATACGGGGCTATAGAAATTGGTCCAGTGCCTGGAGCCAACCCTATAGAAAACTCCACCTCACAATCCGGAGGAAACGAAGGAACTTCATCAGGAAACACATCAAGAAATTCATTAGCAACTTGCACAGAAGATAAATCTAGACCTGTCTTAGTGGATGCAGACAACGTCATGACATAAGCTTCTGCGCCTTGAAACAAACAGTCACTGGCTGAAGTAAAAGAAATAACAACTTCAGAATTGGTCGGTTGTAGCTCCACTGGTTCGGAGGCGAAACCGATTAGTCCGATGAAAACAATCAACATTCACATGGTTTGCAGTCGTTCATCTCATACCTAGGACAATATCCACATTCTCGGTGGAGTGTCTGTAGCCTTGATTTTCTGAGCATCTGCAGTGTAGACCCTCTCTCGAGCTGAAGTAGGTTGATCTGACTCTTTCTTTTCCTCTTTTTGGGCACTCTGGATTGAGTGACCCTTTTTCTTAAAATATTACCACTGAGTCGCACTAGGACGACATCCACCTCTTGGGCTTCCTACCAGCAAAACACTTGGAGAATCTTGAGGAGTCATACAACTGCACTTTCTTTCCCTTGATAGGTTACCTTTTAACTTTGCATTCGGAGTTGACGGCTTAACTACCTTCTCCTTTCCAACATTCCCTAAGATGAAACGGGTTTTAAGGAACTTCGGTCTTGGTCGAGGACTACGGCTTGGTCATCCTTCCATAATTCCGCTCATGATACACCAAGTATTGAGTTGATCAGGCTCAATGTCTCTTAGCATCACAAGTGTAATCACAACAAAGACTGACAAGGAATCGACTCAACCCTAAACTAAACTAAGCCCGACTAGGTCGAACTGCTCTGATACCATAATGTAACACCCCGATAAATTCTAACATATAGAATCACCGAAATGCACTAAATGGCATACATCAGAGTAACTTCCTGTTATTGAAATATTGAACACAACTAAAACTTTCGATAATACATATCAAATGGTTCTCTGAACCTCATACACTTCCTGTAAATGCTTAAGTTTCTATACTTAAGACTCGTACATAATCCTGGTGTTCAATACTCAAAACATAAAGTAGCGGAAACGATTTTACAACTTAAACAATGAAAGTTATACAATCGATAACATAGAAACAATAGATGGGACAAAGGTCTAAAACATGAAACTCGGTCTACAATGACTCCAAGAGTCGCACCGGCTAACCGTGCTTCGTCGCATTTGCTTTCCCCTGTTTCTCTGTAAAAACCACAATTATGAAGGGTGAGATAAACATTATCTCAGTGAGTCCTATCGAGACCCCTGACCAACTCTAACGGTTTATTATACTTAAATCTGAACTCGTGGCCCGAAGAAGCGACCACGTGAATACATGATGTTTACTCGTAACTTGTAGCCCTAAAAAGCGACTACTTATTACATTTCTGATTTCTTTCCTTATGTAGCCCTAGTGAGTGACTACGGATCATATTTTATCTTGAACTTAGCACAACCCGAGATATAATGCTAGACAATCTTGATTGCCCAATATCTACGGAAACCCCAATCCGAAATTCTATTCGAATAATGCTAGGGTCCTAGCTTTGGATTCATGACTCCCCTCCACTAGGTATGCTAATAACTGGAGGATCGTCATCCTCGATATACACAAGGTATACCATCTACCTTTCCCCGAGGGAAAGTAACTTGATTTGTATTTACATGAATTGAGGGTTTTAATGTCTTTATAGACTTACAATCAATTAACTTAGCATGACATGATGAACTCTAGGTTCGTTATCTCAACATGATTCGTATGCACTCGCATTGGGCCGTCTCTTAATTTCATTCATGTATCATCTACCCTTCCTCAAGGGAAGGTATTTTGTCTTGAATTAAACCTTACTTGTCTTGACTTATATAACTTAACATGTGTACGTTTTACTAAGGTACGGTTTTTCCAACATTCTTAACTTTCAAAACAGAGAATTTTATAGTTTGGATTATACCTCTGAATAGACCTTTCAATAAGCTTTAAAACACAACTGAAAACACCTCAATCGGATCCCCGGATCAAAAGTTATCGCGAAAACAAAATCAGTAGGGTTTGCTGGAAATTTACACTGCGTCGCGACGCGAACAGGTTCCGTCGCGACGCGAAGAGTTACAGAACCAAAACCTTCGCAAAATTAAACATGGTCGCGTGGCGACGGCCACGGGTCGCGACGCGACCGTTGGCAGAAGTGTTCAAAAAATGACTTTCCAAAATTCCGTTTTGTTCCGTTTCGCTTTTAATCCGGTGCCGAGACATTTTAGGACTTCCGTGACTTAAAAACAAACATTTCAACCATCAATTCAGTCCAGAACAATCAACAAGGCATCAATCAATTCAAACAATAATCCATCCATGAACATCAACAATCAAACATGACCAAAAACGCGATAGTTTGAATTTACGGTTTTTAACTCGATTCGATTAAAACGAAAACGGTAAAACGTAGGTTTCGAAACATATAAATTCAGTAACGTCCAAACCTCCCTAAGCGAGTATAGAACTCACCGATTTGACGACCTCGCGAGAAATCACGTCCTCACGAACCGTAACCTCTCGAACAATCCTCGTAATCACGTACTCGCACCGAACTCGTCCGATACTCGAAACTGAACTTCGGAACAGCAACCAATCACAAATCCCGCTACTGAACTTCCTCCATGACTACGGAATTGGCGTCTCTCGAACTTTGGCGATTCGATCCGAAATTTGAGGAACCAACACTTCCAATTTCGCATCCGTTTTCCAGAATCAGTGAGCAGTTTTGTAACACGCGTATCTTGGTCAAATCGTGGCCAAAACCCTTCAAACCAGTGCCCATTGTGTAGATAATTTTATCTACTTTCTGATGGTCAAAGGTTCATACGCATGCATCCAGTAACTTGGGAGATACACCCGAAACAAGGTGACTGGTCCAGGACATTGCTTGATTCTGAACCCGAAACTTGGGGACATGATATCTCCTTCGTTTCTCCATGAAATCATACGGTTCTTGTGCCCAAAATGAAGATCTTCGAGTCTAGTTTCCAGAGGGACAAGAATCACGATCATCGGAGCAGTGTACAGTGAGATACGATGCAATCACTGAAGGGTCCCCAAACTGTTTTTACCCAGAATTTGTGTTGCACATGCAACTTCAATCTCAACTTCGAAGTTCCACTCCATCAACTACCCAAAATGAATCCCAATCACTTCTAGCTTCAGAACCTTCCTCAAAGGTGCTCCAATCCATTATGTTGTTGTCCTAGCACCTGAATATTGCTCTAGGCCCATCATGCAAGTTCTTAAACCTTGAATCAACTCCTAAGCTAGACATGCAAAGCTTCCAAGTAGGCATCATGAACCAAAAACGAAAATGAAGAATCTGAGTGTGGGATGGGTTGCTGGTTCAGAAACTTGTATCAATGGGAAGAGCAAAGAAAATGGTGAAGAATGGTGGTCAAAGATCAAGCATGCATCAAGGGGTGTGGAAGATCCCCTTGCTTCTTCCTCCTCTAGCTCTCTCGCCCTTTCCTCTCTAATCCCTCTCTAGGATTCAGTTTCTGGAAATGATGGTGATGAAGGTGTTTTTGTTTTGGTTCAGCTGGGGGGTTTTCTCATTTAAATGGGTGAAATGACCATAGTGCCCCTATGTCCAAATTTTGCTTAAACTTCCTTAATTTCTTCTTAAGTCAATTTTAATCCAACAATACTTATACAATAATCACATATTGCATATAGTGATGTTCTGTGGAGGATGGTTTAGCCGAAACTCATTAATGTGTGGAAAAGACGAAAATACCCTTGTGTTCCTATTCGCTTACAATCCCAATTAACTCGCCATATCATAATTAACCAATTATGCTAATTAATTATCTCGAGACGTCTTGCTAATTTCAATAAATGAAATTAGCTAAATTGGGGATGTTACAAAAAGCATGTACATGAATGAAGGAAAAACATTTATCAACAACAACAAATTCTAGAGAATAAAGGAAAAGCAAGTAAAAGCATGTACATGATTAATTTTTGTGATTCGTAAGTGTTTACAGATTTTTCAAACTTATATAAATGTGCATACAAATTCATATATATATGCATATAAAACACCATTAGTAAGCTTCAATTCAAAATACTAATTAGAAAGTCATACATAAATCAAAGTACTACAACTTAACAAGTCATACATAAGCACTAAGATAAGCGATTAATAAGTATTAACATATTTAGTATTATATATTATTGAATAGGTATTGACATTCTTTTAACAAAAAGAAATAGTTTACTCAGGAAGTGAATGACACAAACACAGAAGCAAAGTAAAATCAAAATAGAATGCAAAACAAAGGTTAATAGAATACAGATGCAAAATAGAATACAAATTAATAGATTCAAAAACAAAATAGAATACAAAACAGAGGTTAATAGAAGTAAAAAAGATGTTCATAGAACCAAATATAGTAGAAACAGTAGAGACATTGAATTACACAAATGCAAAATGAAAGAAAAGCATCACACAGCAGCTGCGAAAGAAAAGAAGCAGTTTCTTCTATAGTTTTACACACACACACACACACACACACACGCATACATACATGTATATTGTCTAAATTGATATTAGTCTTTGATTCTCTAACTCGGTATTATCTGCAAGGAGTGCTGAGAAAAAGAACGGAAACTTTCCTTCACTCATCTTATATGTTAATCCTTTTAAAGATGTTAATCCTTTTGAAATAATTGATTAATGACTTAATATCATAGCCCTAATGACTAATTGGTGCATAGTTTGATGGTTGGAGAGCAAGCTAATGCACTGTTCACGCTCTTGAGATAACTAGATCCTGAGAAATTCTAGGAAACAGATTTATAACTGTAGCAAGTTAAAACAATTCCTTAGATTTAGACAGAAGGCCTCTGGATCTTCTTTTGAAAAGGATTATTTAAATGAATTATGCTGGATTTTTAGTGTGTATGATGACCATTGACACCATTTTCTTTTTGCATTCGGCTTGCAGAGAAGGAATTGCAGAAAATCAATGCTTTCAAAGCTCCCCAAGAAAAACTCTCAAGCATTATGAATTTTTGCAGGGTTATCAACAATTTGTTGCTCAATTCTGCAATGTCCGAGCACATTTATAATTGACTTAAATGCTAAATCTCTTTCAATGGATGAAATCAAATTTGAGGAGTGCATGCAAGAATATTCTTCAGCAACCCATTACCATTACACAACAAAAATTCAATCACTAATTAAGCAGATAGGTACAACATAATTTATGATTCGAAGAATGTTGCAGAAACCGATCAATAGAGTAGTTTAGAGAATGACTTACACGGTAGGGTTTGCCAATTTGGCGATTTTGTAGCAATGTTTTTGATGACAAAACCAGCTTCAGCAACAGAGTGGAAAAGGTAAGAACACGATTCTGGAAATTGCTTGAATGGATGAAACCCTCAAAGATGGAAATGCAACGCTCCTTTGAAAGACTGGAAATTGTTTCTATTACTTTTTAACTAATAATATCTGATAACTAATAACAATAAATTGTGATTGACACAAACTAATAAAAAGGAAACAAAAGCAGATAAATTACTGTTTCTATCTTCAATTTTAAGTTTAGGGTTTTCAATCAATTTAGGTTTTTCATCAAACAATCAGGAAGAGAGAAGAAGAAAGCTACATACATGTGCTTTTCAGACTCAGAAGCACGCAGGAAAAGAGAAGATGAAGAAAGCTTCCGTTGATGGCTTCGCGGAGGAGGGCTTCGCGGAGGAGGGCTTCGCTGTTCTCGCGAGAGAGAAGAAGAGAGAAGGCTTCGCGGAGGAGGGCGGTGGAGGACGGAGGAGTGCGATGGAGGAAGGAGGAGTGCAGTGGAGGACGGAGGAGGACAGAGGAGGACGGAGGAGGGCGGTGGGGGCTGGAAGAGGGCGGAGGAGAGAGTGAGTGACAAAAATGTGTAAAATGAGAACTGATGAAGCTGCGCAGAGTTTTATAAAACTTTATAGTTTGCGGCGGATATTTTGAGGTTTCCGACGAAAATATCCGTCGGAAATTTGCGACGGCCAAAAAACTTCGTGGCAAACGTGAGCGGGAAGTTGAGCGCCTCTTCTGCTGAACATTTGCGATGACGTTTTCGTCACAAATCCGTCGAAAATTGCAACGGATAAGAGTTCGTCGGAAAGTTTTGTAGGAAACAGTACTTATCTTGTAGTGAATATAATACTCCCTTCGTCTCATATTACTTTTAGCCAAAAAGTTTCTCTCATTTTTTTGACCTTTACAACACCATTATGCCAATGAAGCATTGACAATTTTTCCTATTTTACCCTTGAAGTATTAGTGTAGATTTCTTTTTCAATACATAGTTAGAGAGAGAGAGAGAGAGAGAGATAGAGAGAGAGAGAGAGAGAGAGGGGAAGTAACAATAGGTATATTAGAAAAGCATAAGATAATTATATCATGAATTTTGGACTATTCATTATTTTTTAGTCTATGTGCCACAACCCTTTTTTTTAGGCAAACTATGTATCACAACCTTAAACGTTAAATAAAATGAAATGAATGTAGTAAATCTTTATCAAAGTAATATAGTCATATTAATAACATTATTTTAATTAAAATTAAACAAAATTGTTTTTTGACACAAAAAGTTAAACTAAACTCAAACTTACTTTCAGTACTACTAATGATTTTGCCAAATTAGCGCATCTGCCTTGAAAAATCAGTATTACTAACAGCTAATTTTTTATTTTTTATTTTTACCATCATTCTGCATTAATGGCGTTGAGTGTTGACGATATACGAGTTGCAAAAAAAAGTCGATTGAAGTTATCTCTGCATGACATGTTTCGTCTGTTCCATGTTTTACAATTTGTTTGGCAAAAACCGCAAATATAGACTGATTTAGGGTGAAAAATACAATTAGACTAAAATTACAAAATCAAAAACCAATGGATAATTATAAAAAATAATTTTTTATCAAAAAATCTTTTTAAAAATACATTTCAGTTTTTTTAAAAACAATTTGTAGAAAATAATTTTGTTTAAAAAAATTTCAGAATAAAAAAAATAAACATAATATATATATGTTATATAAAATATATATATATATATATATATATATATATATTATATAAGATATATTATATATAATATATATTATATATAACCTCCACCGACCACCGCCGTGTGAGCTCTGCCGCCGACCACCACCAACCGTAGGGGCTGCAGTCCACCGCCGGAGAGCCGCCGTGCCGGCCAATATGGAGCTTCGCCGCTGGCGGCCATCTGCCACACCACTACCTTATATAAATATATATTTTTACATATATATATATATATATATATATATATATATATATATATGTGTGTGTGTGTGTGTGTGTGTGTGTGTGTGTGTGTGTGTGTTTGTTTGTATATTTATATATTTATAAATATAAAAAATTAAATTTCTGCTGTGATAAAAAATATTAAAATTATGATTGAAAATATTTTTTATTTTTTTACTCATAAAAATATTTTTTTATTTAAAGGTTTTGTATGTTGTAAAAATATTAGTTGATGGATTGGATATCCAACCATAAAATAATTGCTAATGGATGGATTGGATGGACTTTTTCGTAAATGGATGGATTGGATTTGTTTGGTACAATTTTAATGGATATGGATTAATGGATTATCTCCAATCCATCCATTATAATCCAAATCCAAATTCATCCAATCCATCAATTTTGACACCCCTAAAGCTAAGTAATGAAATAGTACAAATAAGATGTATCCTAATTCAGGAGTTGTGCAACAGATAACTAAAGAATAAATTAACATTCCTAATCTATACCAAGTTATAACTTCATTCTAGAATATGTACATTTCAAGTACACGCTCAAATAGAAGAAAATGTCATGTTGTCTATTACGCCCTCTCTCGAGCGATTGTAGTTAAATCTGTAATTACTTCCTCCGTCCTTAAATATAAGTAAAAGTGGGTCAACAAAAGTTGATGTCTGTTCCTTATTTTTAGGAAGGGAGGGAGTAAAAACTTATAATTTTTTATCTTACAAGTCTTGATTTTTTTACTACGAGCGGTGTAGTTAGGATATCTGTTGCTGGTCTTTTGTTTCATTAGAGAGTGCTAGTGAAGTTACCCCTTTTAGGTACACCAATAGACATCATTGGGAGAGAATCTATCTGTTAGATAACTGCCATGCAAATATCCAGATTTTTTGGCTTTGGGTAATTTACAGCCACTTGAAATGGATCAGTATCCACTTTCATCGGAGCCTTTTACTTTTCTTCAAAAATCAGGCGTCCCTCTTTGATTGGCTTCTGAATGAGATCCCTTAAACGAACACATTGGTTAGTAGCGTGTTCGAATACATTGTGGTATTTACAATATAATTTCCCTTTCAATTGTTCTGGAGAAGGCATTTTGTGGTCATCACTTAAAGTGAGTTGTTTATCTTTCAACAAGATATTATAAATTGGGCCAGCTTTGTTTACATCGAAGTCATCGACTTTCTTAACAAATTTGGAACTTTCTTTGACCAATAACGGTTTTAGTCTTGAACGAACGTAAGGGGGTCCCGATTTTAGTTCAGCCAGATGAACACCACTAGGTTCTTCTTTAGGCTCACTTTCGCCTTCGGAATCTCTTTCGACTTGGGCCACGAACTTTCCTTTGTCATCTCGAGAAAAACTATTAGCTTCTTTTTTCGAATAATCATCATTTTTCTTAGAAAAGATCTCTCTCTTATATCCCTTTTCACTTTTCTTAAGCTTGTTTTTTCCGGATTAAGCTTTTCGATTTTTCTAGCACTATCTGCCAATTGAGACATATCTCCCAATTGTTGATTAATCATCTTCTTTCGAACATTATAAACGAAATCTGTTGCGGCCATTTGTCAAGTTCAGTACTAAGGAATGGCCGTTAGGCATTTGGCTTTTGTAACACCCTGTTTTTCGTGCGTTGCGGTTCTTTTAGTATATATTTGTTTTATGAATTATTTTAAATTGATAAGATAAAATTAGTTTAATTTATTGTGTGTTTGAGTTATCAAAATTAGTTGAAATCACGTATAAATGTATTTTATACACTATTGGTAATATGTTTTGGAAATTATTTTGAGTAAAGACATGTTAAAGGGAGTGTTTGTAATGAAACAAGCTCTAAAAATAAATTAGAGTTGTTTTGGAGCTTTTTACAACTCACTACACCCTTTTTAGTGATACATCTCCCTTTTCTTTTGCTACTTGCACCCTCATGGGCCTTACTCAGCAACACACAACTCCCTTTTACGCAAACACTAAGCTGACCTAACCCACGACCCAGAGTTCTTTTTCCCTTCATCTTACGCAGCTTTCTTCCCTGGAACTCTAGCAGCCTATTCTTGGTCCTCACACCTTCTTCTCCAATGGAACCAAAGCTTCTCACTCTCCTTTCCCCATCCATGGCCAGACACCACCAAGACGCCATAATCTCCTTGCCTCGCCCTCGCCCTCTCCGCGTGTTCCTCTCACCATGACAGAAAAACCCAAACCTCGAGTTGCATAGAAACTCACTTCCGATTCTCCTCCATTCGAACCCATCGCTACGATCACAACCAGCCAACATCTTGACTGCTGACAGAACCGCCACAACCCACACACGTACTGCGGCCCTTGTTTTGAATGCACCCTTTGGTCATTTTTACTCTTTCTCTGCTTTCATTTATTTAAAGTTTAATCATGTGAAAGATAAACTGAACCAAATATGTATGATCTTGATTACCGTCTGTACTTGAGTTTCAAAAAACAAAGATGATTTCTGTGTGGCCATTAATTCCCAAGCCAGAAATACTTTCAGTACCAAATATAATTAAAATGCTAATTCCAAGATTGTGGGTCATGCTACAATCTTCGCTAGCCATATACCATGACCTCAGTATGTTTAATTGCCATCATTAAACTAAATTATATTTTTAAAAGGTATTTGTTAAAGATGATTTACAAATAATATTTAAATATATTTATAGTGACTTTCTTATTTTAGTTTCCAAACTATTAACGTAACTTAAATTACTAATATCTTAGTATGTCCTTTTTAAACTATTTTGACAATGAAGAAGGAATTTTATAGTTAATTCATTAAAAGAGTGATTGAGTATATTTCATATATTTAGTGTATGACTTTTGTATGTCGTCGTTGTTGTTGCATAATGGTATGCGTTCGAGTGACACAGTCCCGTTGGAATTAAATCATGTTCGATAGCTTGAAACTTCTCTTCGTCGATTCTTTATTGGAATACATTTCGATATCAGGTACGGGGGGAAAGGGTTTCTATTCTATATGGGGAATAGGGGATAGGACTATAATGGTGCTGATTACCGCTATTCCTATTTGTTTGTATTTATTACTTATTATTATTCGATTTATTCAATTCGGATGACTGTAAATGATTGGATGACCGTAAATAATTGGGTGACTGTAAATATTATGGTTGACTGTAAATATAATTCAATTTGAATAACTGTAATTGTTATGGAAGATTGTAAATGATTTAAGTGTCTGTAAATTATATGGTTTGGATGACTGTAACTTAATGATTTGGATGAGTGTGATTTAGTGATATGGATGACTATAGCTAGTATGCTGAGTTTAGGAAATGAATATAGTATGAGTATGCAATTGTATGTCGATTGGTGTTACTTGATTTGAATGACTCACAAGTTACTAAGGTGAAGGATTGAGTTGACAGTGAGGGTGATATAAGTGTAAGAACGAAATAATTAGAATGAATTAATGAGCCTATATGACTTGAGTATTACCCTTAATTAAAAATGAGAAGGACGAGTTAATTATAAAAGTTATAGGATGACTTAATGTCTATTGTGCTAATGAATATAAGGATGACGTTATTATATAGAATTAGCGGGGACTTGGGTAATAGTTATGACCAATGATGATGACTATAGTGACCCCCTAGTTGTATGATGATACCCGAGATGATGATTAAATGACCCCTAGTTGTTGATGATACCCTTGGACTTAGGAGTTCTTAGGGAAGTTGATGATGCTGTTTAAGGAACCTTGTCGCAGTATGGGCAAGGACACGCCGCAGTATGGGCGAGCCGTACCTTAGTAATTTAAGTTGTAGGAGGAACCTTGTCGCAGTATGGGCAATGACTCGTCGCAGTATGGGCGAGCCGTACCTCAAAGGATGGTGATGATGATAGGTATTGTTGTTGTTGTTATCGTCGTTGTCGTTGTCGTCGTTGTTGTCGTTGTCGTCGTTTTCGTCGTTGTTGCTGTTGTTAGTAGGGTATTATCGGGCATGGTATCCCGTTCGAGCAAGGTATCTCGGTCCTCATAGTCCTCTTGGGTGTTCTTCAGGGCATTATCGAGCAAGGTATCCCGTTCAGGCTATTCCGGTCCTGTTGTTTTCTTGTAGGGCGTTATCGGGCAAGGTATCCCGGTCCTATTGTTGTTCGTCGTAGGGCGTTATCGGGCAAGGTATCCCGTTCAGGCAAGGTATCCTGGTCCTATTGTTGTTGTCGTCATAGGGCATTATCGGGCAAGGTATCCCGTTCGGACAAGGTATCCCGGTCCTATTGTTGTTGTTGATGATGATTGTAAGGCAGTATCTGGCAAGGTGTCCTGACCCTGTTGTTGTTGTTGTTGTTGTTGTTGTTGTTGTCATCGTCGTTCTCGTTGTCGTCGTTGTTGTCGTTGTGCGACATCGCGTCTGATTAGGTCCATTGTGTGCCCATCTTCTTGTTGTTATTGTTGTTGTTGCTGTTTTGTTGCTGTTGTTGTTGTTGTTGTTGTTGTTGTTGTTGTTGTTGTTGCTGCTACTTGTAGTCCTAGGATCGTACGGGAGGTCGCAACACTAGGATTAGTTAAGGATTGTTTGTGCATTCGCATTATGAAAGTTGTATCCACTACTGCTGATTGTTTCCTTTTTTGTGGTAGTCTTGCTGTTGTAGTTAATTTCAGTCTTATATTCCTTATATGGTTTGGACACTCTTTCTCACCCGTGCACCATTTTTTAGATGGAGTTCCAGGTGTCGTTGGAGTGACTTTCTGCCATCGTGCAGTGGGAGAGATTTGAGTCTACACGTTGATGTTACTCTACTTTTAGTTTATTGGATTAAGGGTTAATTGCTCTGATTATGTGATATCGGGATTTGGGTTGTACTCTTATCATTATAATTAAGATCATTACAGTTATTATATTGAAAGAAATGTTTTATAGCTTATTAATTGGTATTATTATAAATCTTATTTATATGGTTTAAGGAGTTGGATGACATCTTTTACTTGCGAAAACTATTTCAGAAAAGGAATCGAAATTCTTAGTTTCGAAAACAATTCACTCGTTTTTCGTACTCTTTCTTTATAATCACACTCGGGGTAAAGGGTGTCACAGCTTTCATTTGCCTAAATCAACTGATATAATCATCAATCGATTATTTATTATTCCTTCAAATATTAGTCAGATCGATTACATCGACTTTGTTCTCTCCTCGAAAGAACTATTCGTGGAAGATACTCTACAGATGTGCGCAATTCAGAATCGATTATTTACCCTTGAAGTATTATATAATGTAGGTTTTTTATTTACCCTTGAAGTATTATATAATGTAGGTTTTTTTCAATACTTAGTTATCGAGAGAGAGAGAGAGAGAGAGAGAGAGAGAGAGAGAGAGAGAGAGAGAGAGAGAGAGAGAGAGAGAGAGAGAGAGAGAGAGAGAGAGAGAGAGAGAGAGAGAGAGAGAGAGAGAGAGAGAGAGAGAGAGAGAGAGAGAGAGAGAGAGAGGAAGTAACAATAGGTATATTAGAAAAGCATAAGATAATTATATCATGAATTTTGGACTATTCATTATTTTTTAGTTTATGTGTGACAACCTTTTTTTTTACACAAACTATGTACCACAACCTTAAACGTCAAATCAAACGAAATGAAGGTAGTAAATCTTTATGAAATTAAAATAGTCATAGTAATAACATATTACTTTAATTAAAATTAAAAAATTAAACTAAACTGTTTTTTGACACAAAAAGTTAAACTAAACTCAAACTTACTTTCATGTTAGCTTTCACTACTACTAATAACTAATTTTGCCAAATTAGTGCATCTATCTTGAAAAATCAGTATTACTAACAGCTAATTTTTTATTTTTTATTTTTACCATCATTCTGCATTAATGGCGTTGAATGTTGACGATATACGAGTTGCAAAAAAAGTCGATTGAAGTTATCTCTGCATGACATGTCACGTCTGTTCCATGTTTTACAATTTGTTTGGCAAAAACCGCAAATATAGACAGATTTAGGGTGAAAATTACAATTAGACTAAAACTTAGAAACATGTTACTTATTGTTAACCACATCAAATGTAATTCATATGGAGTTGGTTTGTTTATGAGGTGGACAGACGATCCGGTTATTCCATTTCATCTTGGTGGCATAATGTCCTTCTTTGTATTAACCATATCTAATTGTGTCTTGACCACGTCTAGTACTTTTTTTAATGGAATCACTTGCTTATAAAAAACAATGCCACCTAGTGGTATTCTATTCTTTATGCGTATATGTAATGAAGGCATGGCATGCGAATTTTATGAGAGCAACAATACGATATACAAAAATAATGGCAAATTGACAAAAACCTGCAATGTCGCTTCTCCTTCGGTCCGTGTTTCTATCTAACATCCTTTTTCAGCATGAAATTAATGTCTCTTTAATTTGTCACATTTTTACTTTAAAATCGCAAGTATTAGGTAGCTCAGTTGGTGAGCCAAGTGATACCGAATGAGTGCACCAAATGAGTGTAAGAATGAGGTCTCGGGTTTAACTCCTGGAAACTAACATTCCCCCACCCCCACTAACATTGCTTATAAAAAAAATGCATTTTTACTTTAAAATTTTTAATTATGTCTTACAAATAATGTCATATGGGAGTGTCCCAATACTTTTAATGAAAGACTAATATTCGCTCGTGCTTAGGATCAAATTTCACCCTGGCCAATACCGACTTTGTCCATTGCCGGAATCGAACCCGGGAGCACCGTGTTGGGATAGTCAATTAGTATTTTCAAGAATTAATATTAATAGTGGGGAAAATTCAAGAGACACCTCTGAAGGAATGAATGAGTGTATCTAGAATGTTGAAGAAAAATCAAGAAGTGGAGCTCATTGGAAAGGGGAGACAATAAATGTCCACTAAGTCTTAGGCATGCATGGAAGTCATGTTCTCTCCTATAAATAGAGAGACTTGTGAAGAGTGAATATATGCCCAAATGAAGAGGTGAGGCATCCCCATTCTTGGGTGACAATGTAGTGAGGTGTAGAATCTCCAGCCAGGTCCTAGTGAGAGGAGAGTGTTGGTGATCATTTGTTGTGAGATGTGTGTTATCATTCCTTGTAACTCTTAGAGTGAGAAGAGTATTGTAGGGTGATACACATATTGGGGTTGGGTTACAATTGTTGTAATCATATTTGAGAAGATGAATGAATTGTGTTGATGTGTTCTCGTGGATGTAGGCAAGAGGTGCCAAACAATGTAAATTATTTGTGTTCTTCTTTACTTTATTCTTGCGGTGTGTTTATCTATATCTCTTCAAATATCCTTGGGCGTGTCGGTCAATCCTTTGATGCGTGCGGTTTTCCCCAACAGTGGTTTCAAAGCTAATGGTTTGGGGTGGCTGGCGCAAAGCCGTTGTTGTGACCAAGTGATCGTGCAGACAAGTATTGAAGCTCAACGATTTTTGTGGTGGATCCATGTGGAATCATTGTGTCGAAAGTCTTTCTGACAATGGAGGTCAGGCGGCGTGTCCTGTTGGTTGTTGCTAACAGCAGTGCAACTATGAGTGAAGCGACACCACTCAAAACTCGTGGAGGAGCTATGAGATCAGAATTATGGGGAGGAACACACACAAGTTTATTGGTTTGAAATGAGTATGCAAGATACACATGTGGAGGAGATTAGTACTCTTGCAAAAAAAATTGAAGATGATATAGAAGTTTGGAAATTTTAATTGAGGGAGGATTTGTTGGGAAAGTCAATTAGAATTTCCTAGAAATAATATTAATGGTGGGGAAAATTCAAGAGACGCCTTTGAAGATATGAATGAGTGTATCTAGAATGTTGATGAAAAATCAAGAACTAGAGCTCATTGGAAAGGTGAGATAATAAATGTCCACTAAGTCTTATGCATGCATGCATGGAAGTCATGTTCTCTCTTATAACTAGAGAGACTTGTGAAGAGTGAAGATATGCCCTAATGAAGAGGTGAGGCATCCCCATTCTTGGGTGACAATGTAGAGAGGTGGAGAATCTCCAGCCAGGCCCTAGTGAGAGGAGACTGCTGGTGATCGTTTGTTGTGACATGTGAGTGTTATCATTCCTTGTAACTCTTAGAGTGAGAAGAGTATTGTAGGGTGATACACATATTGGGGTTGGGTTACAATTAGGCGTGTGGGTCAATGTTAAAACTTTTGGCAAGTGTACCAATTGTCGTTGCAAGTAATAAAATACGGTAAGTAACCGGTCGATTCCACAGGGATTGCGCGTTGACAACAATAGCAAAGTTGTAAATTCTTAGATTGTAAAGATTTGGTAATTTGAGTAATCAGTAACAGTACACAAACATGATTTAAGAATACGAGAAAAACGACTAGGGATCGAATCCTCTCACCTCGCCTATCATATGAACCTTAGCCAATTCAAGTTAATTATTCAATTTCTAGATTTAATTCACTAATTAAGGTCAAGGGCAATTCCTTGCCTCAAGACCCCTATTACCCTAAGAGTGACCCTAATTCCTCAGGTGAGACATGCCAAAGGGTAATGCATTACGATCGAGAATTTTACACGAATTCACCTAAGCCACATATCCCTATGCTGATTACTAGCAGATGATCTAACTACCCAATTTCCAGCTACTAATTCATATTCCTATGCAATCACTAGCCTAGATCATCACAATTATCATATGTAATTGAAAAGCATTAAGAACATAGGTATTTAGACAAAGTAAATCGAATAACAACTGAATTGATTAGAACAATGGTTCACATGATAGGGTTGGGAGATTCATCTCTCCCTAATCTAAGCAAATTAGTTACAATCCATCCTAAGAGTAGAAACCAACATAAAATAGAAAACAAACATAAAGGAAGACATTAGAACCTTCAATCCCTTGTTCCCAAGTGGTGAGAAGGCCCCAAAATCGCACCCTCCAGCTGCTCCAAAATGTGGCTCAGATCCTAAGACAAAAACATCTGGCTTCGCAAAACTTCTCCAGGTCGCGTCGCGAACCCTCCTGGTCGCGACGCGAAATAGCACAGAAAGTCCTGGCTTACAAAATTCCTCCTGGTCGCGTCGCGAACCTTCCTGGTCGCGACGCGATATTGAACAGAAATCAAATCCCTCCATTTTTGCTGCATTTCTGGGCAAGTGTCTGGTTCGCCGAATGATGCCACAACCAATTAGTGGTCTTCAAGTCCCATTTAGCTCCAAAAGTGAAGGAATTACTTACAAATGAACTTCCTACTACAATTATCTAAAACTAGGCTAAATCCCCAGATAATGACTGTGATACAATGAAAAACCTGCACAATTGGTCCTAAAAATACATAACTTACATCATATGATTGAGAGTCAACAGTCAATCCTTTTATGCGTGCGGTTTTACCCAACACACTGAGTGTTAACAATTTGGCAAGTGTACCAAATTCGTTGCAAGTAATAATTTAAACGGTAAGTACCGGTCGTATCCACAGGGATTGCGTTTTATTATCAATTAGGCAAGTTTATTAATTCTTAGCGGTAGAAACGGAAAGATAATCTTGTTGGGATTTTGTAAATTAAATGCAAGATAGTGTTTGAAAATAAAGCAAGATACAAGCGATTAAGGATTGATTCATCTTCCCTACGCTATCCTATGACCTTCAGCTAATTACAGATTAGTTGTTTGAACTACCAGATTCAATTCACTATGATAGGTTAAGAGCAATTCCTTGCCTCAGAACCCCTTTTACCTAATTGAGTTACCCTAATTCCTTTGGTGAATCATGCCAATCGGTAAAGCAATAAACTCAAGAAATAAAGAATTCATGCATCCAACCCCATATTCCTATGGTGATCACAAGTACATGATCTAATACCCCATATCCAGCATGCAGCCCATATTCCTATGCAATCACATAACCTAGATCATTATAATTATCATATGTAACTATAAAGCATTAAACTCAGAGGCATAGACTTATGATAATTCAAACTACTAATTGTATTAACCATAACAAAGCATTCATAGGATAGTTTTGGGAAGAGTCATCTCTCCCTAATCAAAAGAAACTAAGTAGACAACATCATAAGAGTAGAAATCAAGAGTAGGAGAAGATTACACAAGTAAGGATCCATTAAAATCTTCAAACCCTTGTTCCCAAGCTGAAGGAAGGCCTCCAAATTCGCCCCCAGCTGCTGCTCCAAACCCTAGCACTGCTCTCCAGACGAAGTCCCTGAACAATTCGCTGAAAACTGATATTTAACCTAACTTTCTGAAGTCCATCGCGATGCGGCCCGTAGCCAACGCGACGCGATATTGCACAGAATCAACAATCCTCCTGTTTTATGCTTCCTTCGCGACGCGAACCCTCCTGGTCACGACGCGAAATTGCTCAGAAACTCAAATCTTCCCAATTGTGTTGCATCTCCGGGCAAGTGTCTGGTTCGCCGAATGATAACACACAAATTGGAGGTCTTCAAGTACAATTTAGCTCCAAAAGTGAAGGAATTGCTTACAACAGGACTTCCTACTACAATTATCTAAAACTAAACTAAATCCCCAGATAATGACTGTGATACAATGAAAAACTTGCACAATTGGTCCTAAAAATGCACAACTTACCTCATATGATAGGGAGTTAACAATTGGGTCGACCCCCGTGTCCCAGGGTAGATTAAGCCACAAGGACAAAAGTGTTGGTTGGGAGAGAATTCCATTTAAAGTAACACTAGTATTTTACTCGTGTAGTCGTACGGGTGACACTGTATTTGTTATACTTTATTATGAACTTACAATAAAAAAAAAACTCAAATTTGCTTCCATGGGCCCTATTTGCTTTGAAAATTATAAAATTTAATAAAAGAAAAATGAGAAACTCGATAAAAATAATATATTTCAACTTGGCCCATAATTCCTACAACCCCCCAGCTACTCAATGGACACCCCCAAACCATGCGAAAAGGCTGAAATGTCATTAATGAAACGCACACTCCCCTTTTTTTGGGATTTCAAAGGTTCGAAAGTTTACTTCCGAACCGGTTCGGAACCAAAGTGTCGGGTGTTATTTCTTTGCAGACATCCCCTTTAATTACGATTTTAACAAGTCCGAAAGTTTAAAACCGAATGAGTCTGAAAGTTTGTGATCGAACTGGTAAGCACTCAAAGTGTCGAACCTCTGCAAAATACTTCAGTATTGTATTAAAGAAATTTTGTGTGTTTCAACGGCTCAGAAAAAAGGAGTTGTTGAATTTTTTTTGGAAAACGTGCCACTACGGATAGAAATTCAACGGCTCTGCTTTATGTTCATTAATTAAAATCATCTTGGAGCATTGGAAATTAAATGTTCTAGTTACTTAACAGTGCTTGTATGCATCTTCAAAGAAATGAGTCCTAACTCCTAACCATTAAATTTCATTAAAAGAAATGAAGAGTTCAGATTGAGGGAATCATTTCCATATGCCACATGTTTGAAACATTTTTGTAAATTCAAAGAATGTTAAAAAGAAAATATACCAGGCGCTAATTAAATTGGAACTGTAATGCCAATTGTTGGGTCTATTAAGAGAGCAGAATTACAAAGGAAGAAGTTAAGTTATTACAAACTGATATTAAGCCGCAGAGAATAACTAACATAACCACAATAACTAACAATCTGAAAACTAGCAGTAGATAATGCAAATTAGACTTAATCTTGAGATGATCCGACCGCATAATTCTTAATTTTTTCGAAGTCAGATGTTTTTGATAATTTGCAGAAGGACTCTATAAGAGTAGTTTTTAATTTTGCTTTTTTTCTTCAGCCACTTAATTGCTTCCCTTTCGGTCAAAGAACACGACGACGACACATATATTCCTTAATGATCGCTAGCCGACAAATTTCAGGGTCAGATGATATTAGGGGTTTGACAATCGGACTCGTCTCTCCTTCATAAAAATTGTCTATCGGCTGCTTTAAATAGCAATAGGCGATAGATCTAGTCACCTATATACGAAAGTTGTTAGAAGTAAGAAATTAATAAAATACACTAACAAAGGTTATTTTCATAAAACAAAAAAAGTTATTGTATAAAAATAACAGGTTATTTTTAGATATTTTCAAACTGGAATATCAGGTTACTTTTATAAAATTATACTATCACTGTATCACCACTCCCTATAGTATAAAAATAACCTTAGAACAAAAATTATAAAATAATAATACTTTGATGTTACCGATATACGAAAGTAGTTTAGAAGCAAGAAAATAAAATGCATAACAAAGGTTATTTTTATAAAACAAAAACTATAGTATAAAAATAACAGGTTATTTTTAGATATTTTCAACTGTGTGGAATATCAGGTTATTTTTATAAAATTATACTATTACTGTATCACCACTATCAACCCCTGAACCCCCTATAATATAATATAATATAAAAATAACCTTAAAACAAAAATTATAAACTAATACCTTGCTAATCCCTTTGATTAGCCATGTGCCCTCCCGAGTCTCAACAACAACATTTGGATCCTGGGGATTATCTTCCTTAAACTCATTTCTTTCGGCTTCATTTTTTAAGTTGTGATTAGGGATGTCAACGGGGTGGGGCGGGTACGGGTATCTCAATATCTGGACCCGCCCCGTTTATAATAAATGGGCCCCAGACCCGCGCGGGTACCCGCTTAACGGGTTTTAAACGGGTACCCGCAGGTACCCACGGGTATTTATAAATTAATAAAAAAAAATTTTAAAAATAAAAAATTAGTTGTTAACACTATTTTTTTGATTCATTTATATAAAAAAATTCAACATAGGATTATTTTTTTCCTGAACCTTTAAACTATTGCAAAATGTGACTTTAATTTTTTTCCTGGACAGTACTTTTAAGCAATAATCCTTAATTCCTTATAGGAGGAAGAAACAGTCGCACATCTAACTTGAAAAATAACAACTACTTAAACATCCACTTAAACAAATAATAACAACAACATGTGAATGTTTATCCACTTAAACATCCACTTTAACATCCACTTAAACATTCACTTAAACAACAACAACAAAATGTGAATGTTTATCCACTTGAACAACAACAACAACAATAGATAAACAACAACAGAATTTTCAACAATTTTCAGCTAAGTAGCACCACTTGGTTCACTTGTTTCCGGAAACAAAAAACAATTTAAAATTAAAACCCAAACAACCATATTTATGAGCTTTGAAATTAAATTGTAGAAATATTACTTACAATATCAACACCAGCATCTTCCAGAACTCCGTTAAATTCAATATTGTCAACTTTTGATTTTGAAGAGCCTACAAACAAACAATTTAATTAAAAACTTGCAATAAATAATCAATCTATTTTCTATTTTAGTTTTAAAAATTTTTGTTTTAAAAATTTGTATAGTTGTTGTTTTAAAATATCCAACATGGAAGCTGACGTGTTTGATTTTAATGACGTGGAAATGCCAGCGTATTAAAAAAAACACCACATGTCCCCTGCCATGTCAGCACTATTAGTGAAAACTAACAGTAGGGACTAAAAGTGCTAACAGAAAATAAAGTAGGGATCAAAAGTGCTAACAGAAAATAAAGTAGGGATCAAAAGTACTAAAAGTGCTAACGTGTTTGATTAATTGTTTTAATGTTTTAATTGAATTAAATAATATTAATTTTAGTCAAAACTAAGGTGAGGGACCAAAATGAAATGAAAATGAAACATGAGGGACCAAAACAGACCAAAAAAAAGATAAAGAATCAAAGTGAAATCTGAAGCAAAGATAAAAGACAAAAAGTGCTATTTAGCCTAAAAAATAGCATCTTCATTTCATCATGTCCTATTATTTTTTTAAGCAAACGTTATTTATATATTGCTAGCTGACCATTTGCTACCTATTTGCTGGCTGTCATAGCACGTGACCATAATTTGCTAGCTGTATATATATATAGTTTAATCTTTTTTTATGTTGTACTATTTTTCTTTCAAAAAAATTCAGAATGCATTGGGTTCTTTTGCTGCTAGCTGTATTCGAATGCATGCATTCGAATACAGCTAGCAGCAAAAGAACCCAATGCATTCTGAATTTTTTTGAAAGAAAAATAGTACAACATAAAAAAAGATTAAACTATATATATATACAGCTAGCAAATTATGGTCACGTGCTATGACAGCCAGCAAATAGGTAGCAAATGGTCAGCTAGCAATATATAAATAACGTTTGCTTAAAAAAATAATAGTACATGATGAATATGCTCTTTTTTATGTTTTAAAGGTATCAAACGACTAAAGTATTCCTATATTATTACGAGCAGAGATAAATGAAAAAGTTGAAAATACAAATAAAAGTAAGAGTGTTATTGAAAGCAAATAATAAGTGTTGCATTGAGATTCTAAAGTGACAAATAATTTGAGACAAAAAAAATAATAGTATATAAGTATGCTATTTTTTATGTTTAAAAGGCATCGAAAGACTAAAGTACCCCTATATTATTACGAGCAGAGATAAATGGAAAAGTTAGAAATACAATTAAAAGTAAGGGTATTATTGAAAACAAATAATAAGTGTTGCATTAATATTCTAAAGTGACAAATAGTTTTTAGACAAAAAAAATAGTAAAGAAAACACTTAAATTGAGATAGGGGGAGTAAAAAATAACGTGCTGCTAATTAATTATAAAAATTTGATGGATGTACTTGCTTGTTATCTAATAAAGTTTTGCTAAAAAAAGAACGTGTTGTTTCTTTTTTTTATTTAAATATGTTTTACTTTGACATTTTTTATTTAAGTATGTTAAAAATGAAAGAAAACAATTTCAATAATCTTTTTTCAACACTAAAAATGTCCGTTGCATATTTATGTGTTGCTAAAACACAAAAATGTAATCTAAAAAAAAAAAAACACAAAAATGTTATTTGTCCCTCGCTATTGGTAGCATTGGTGATTTCAGCGAGATGGGCCGACGGCTCCCAAGTTCATACTTGGATGTGATCGTGTAATAGTATATGTGTGTGGTGTTTATTTGTCATTTCAACAAAACTAGAAAAAAGAACTAAACCTTACTTTTAATAACTGTATATGCAAGTTATTTACCAAGATATATAATTAAAATTGGACCGGATATTGAACCGGTATAGCTATAGGTTCAAGGTTCAAAAGTTTGATCAGGGTTGAAGTCGGGTCAGGTATTTTTTGGTATAAATCGGGTATCCTCTGCGGGCAATTATAGAGATTAGTCCCTCAAGCCGGGTAGGACCACAATGGGCGGCAAAGCTCTCCCTCAAGAGATTTAACACTGCTGCATGCCTAATGCTGGATTCAAACACAGGACCTGGGTTAAGTTGGAAGATGTTGATTAAGTAATATATATGTTGATTAAGTAATATATATGTTGTAATTATAATTGTAATTATCCGGCCCATTTATAAGGCCCATTAGGGTTAGTCATAGAATAGCCTATATATATCATGTAACACTTGTATACAATACATGGAATTTCAATACATGTCTCTCAGTTTTCTCATTTCACATGGTATCTAGAGCCAATTGAGAGACAACCCTAAAACCGTGCTTACCCGTTGGACCCACTGTCCACCGGTGATAAAATTTTTTCCGGCAAACCGTGTTTCAATTCCGGTTTGCCCTAACTCACTGCCGTGTGTCATTCCGGCACCCCGTTGCCTCAGAACCCCTTTTACCTATGATAGGTAAAAGCAATTCCTTGCCTCAGAACCCCTTTTACCTAATTGAGTTACCCTAATTCCTTTGGTGAATCATGCCAATCGGTAAAGCAATAAACTCAAGAAATAAAGAATTCATGCATCCAACCCCATATTCCTATGGTGATCACAAGTACATGATCTAATACCCCATATCCAGCATGCAGCCCATATTCCTATGCAATCACATAACCTAGATCATTATAATTATCATATGTAACTATAAAGCATTAAACTCAGAGGCATAGACTTATGATAATTCAAACTACTAATTGTATTAACCATAACAAAGCATTCATAGGATAGTTTTGGGAAGAGTCATCTCTCCCTAATCAAAAGAAACTAAGTAGACAACATCATAAGAGTAGAAATCAAGAGTAGGAGAAGATTACACAAGTAAGGATCCATTAAAATCTTCAAACCCTTGTTCCCAAGCTGAAGGAAGGCCTCCAAATTCGCCCCCAGCTGCTGCTCCAAACCCTAGCACTGCTCTCCAGACGAAGTCCCTGAACAATTCGCTGAAAACTGATATTTAACCTAACTTTCTGAAGTCCATCGCGATGCGGCCCGTAGCCAACGCGACGCGATATTGCACAGAATCAACAATCCTCCTGTTTTATGCTTCCTTCGCGACGCGAACCCTCCTGGTCACGACGCGAAATTGCTCAGAAACTCAAATCTTCCCAATTGTGCTGCATCTCCGGGCAAGTGTCTGGTTCGCCGAATGATAACACACAAATTGGAGGTCTTCAAGTACAATTTAGCTCCAAAAGTGAAGGAATTGCTTACAACAGACTTCCTACTACAATTATCTAAAACTAAACTAAATCCCCAGATAATGACTGTGATACAATGAAAAACTTGCACAATTGGTCCTAAAAATGCACAACTTACCTCATATGATAGGGAGTTAACAATTGGGTCGACCCCCGTGTCCCAGGGTAGATTAAGCCACAAGGACAAAAGTGTTGGTTGGGAGAGAATTCCATTTAAAGTAACACTAGTATTTTACTCGTGTAGTCGTACGGGTGACACTGTATTTGTTATACTTTATTATGAACTTACAATAAAAAAAAACTCAAATTTGCTTCCATGGGCCCTATTTGCTTTGAAAATTATAAAATTTAATAAAAGAAAAATGAGAAACTCGATAAAAATAATATATTTCAACTTGGCCCATAATTCCTACAACCCCCCAGCTACTCAATGGACACCCCCAAACCATGCGAAAAGGCTGAAATGTCATTAATGAAACGCACACTCCCCTTTTTTTGGGATTTCAAAGGTTCGAAAGTTTACTTCCGAACCGGTTCGGAACCAAAGTGTCGGGTGTTATTTCTTTGCAGACATCCCCTTTAATTACGATTTTAACAAGTCCGAAAGTTTAAAACCGAATGAGTCTGAAAGTTTGTGATCGAACTGGTAAGCACTCAAAGTGTCGAACCTCTGCAAAATACTTCAGTATTGTATTAAAGAAATTTTGTGTGTTTCAACGGCTCAGAAAAAAGGAGTTGTTGAATTTTTTTTGGAAAACGTGCCACTACGGATAGAAATTCAACGGTTCTGCTTTATGTTCATTAATTAAAATCATCTCGGAGCATTGGAAATTAAATGTTCTAGTTACTTAACAGTGCTTGTATGCATCTTCAAAGAAATGAGTCCTAACTCCTAACCATTAAATTTCATTAAAAGAAATGAAGAGTTCAGATTGAGGGAATCATTTCCATATGCCACATGTTTGAAACATTTTTGTAAATTCAAAGAATGTTAAAAAGAAAATATACCAGGCGCTAATTAAATTGGAACTGTAATGCCAAGTGTTGGGTCTATTAAGAGAGCAGAATTACAAAGGAAGAAGTTAAGTTATTACAAACTGATATTAAGCCGCAGAGAATAACTAACATAACCACAATAACTAACAATCTGAAAACTAGCAGTAGATAATGCAAATTAGACTTAATCTTGAGATGATCCGACCGCATAATTCTTAATTCTTTCGAAGTCAGATGTTTTTGATAATTTGCAGAAGGCTCTATAAGAGTAGTTTTTAATTTTGTTTTTTCTCTTCAGCCACTTGCTTCCCTTTCGATCAAAGAACATGACAACGACACATATGTCGTCGTGCCACTCCCCCCTCTCTGACCTTCCTTTGGGAATCTTTTTAAGTTCTTCATACGTGTTTCCTTTCCTTTTAGCGGCATCTGTGAGAGCAGCGGTGAGTAGGATTTTCGCTATTTCCTACAATTTTTTTTACAAAAAATGTAATATTGATTGATGAGCAGAGCACAAAGCAAAAAAATGAAAAATAAAACAGGAAAAGGAAAATACCGTTCTGGAATTGTTTTTAACAAGATCCACCGCCTCTTCATTTGAGATTAAATCCCAAAATCCGCCAGAAGCGGCTATTAGAAACTTATATTCCTTAATGATCGCTAGTCGACAAATTTCAGGGTCAGATGATATTAGGGGTTTGACAATCGGACTCGTCTCTCCTTCGTAAAAATTGTCTATCGGCTGTTTTAAATAGCAATAGCCGATAGATCTAGTCACCTATATACCAAAGTTGTTAGAAGTAAGAAAATAATAAAATGCACTAACAAAGGTTATTTTCATAAAACAAAAAAATTATTGTATAAAAATAACAGGTTATTTTTAGATATTTTCAAACTGGAATATCATCAGGTTACTTTTATAAAATTATACTATCACCGTATCACCACTCCTCCCTATAGTATAAAAATAACCTTAGAACAGAAATTATAAAATAATAATACTTTGATGTTACCGATATACGAAAGTAGTTTAGAAGCAAGAAAATAAAATGCATAACAAAGGTTATTTTTATAAAACAAAAATTATAGTATAAAAATAACAGGTTATTTTTAGATATTTTCAACTGTGTGGAATATCAGGTTATTTTTATAAAATTATACTATTACAGTATCACCACTATCAACCCCTGAACCCCCTATAATATAATATAATATAAAAATAACCTTAAAACAAAAATTATAAACTAATACCTTGCTAATCCCTTTGATTAGCCATGTGCCCTCCCGAGTCTCAACAACAACATTTGGATCCTGGGGATTATCTTCCTTAAACTCATTTCTTACGGCTTCATCTTTTAAGTTGTGATCAGTAGTCAGCTGTTGGATTTCCATCTTTCCTTTTTTTTCACAACAAAGGATTGCTCGAGAATCTCCCAAATTACCAATATAAAGATCTCCTTTCCAGACAAAAGTAACTAGGCAGCAGGAGCCTGATTTGGCAAACGATCGCCTATTCTTCTCTTGGTAACGGAGTCTCACATGATTCAAAAAATCATTCTCCGTATCATTCAAAGCATTTTTAAGTACGTCCCCAGTCATAATGAGATCATAATCCAATAAACGATCTGTAACCATGCAAATTTTCAATTAAAACAAAAAGAAGAATGAAGCAAGATGGAGACAGAGCGTACATATGCAACCAACCATAAAAATTAAAAAATAAAGAAGAGAATGTCACCAACCTATAATCCGATTCAATAAATGAATCGCAATGAACTCTGAGGCATGTTTGTTCTCATGACCGTCATAAATGCCAACAAATAGAGCTCCGGGACTGGTGTCGACTTGAACATAAAGGCTATCTTCATGTTCAGTGCCATTGGACTGTTCGAGTGCCAGTGAAAACTCGCCGAGGGTGTATTCTACGTTTTTTTGTGACCACATGAGAGGGTCCTTTCTCATTTCTACACCTTCGTTAACACCACTACTACTAGAACCAGCATCTTTAGACCGACGAAGCATTTTGAAGGAAGAGATAAATACAAAAGAAAAAAACAACATAAATAGGCTGCTATATATAGAGCTAGCAGGTCACCACAATCCAACGGCATGTTAATTTTTTGAGAGAGATAGTACAATATAAAAAATAATAAAGAGAATCCAATGCATGCATTCGAATACAGCTACCAGTAAAAGAACCCAATGCATTCTGAATTTTTTTGAAAGAAAAATAGTACAATATAAAAAAAGATTAAACTATATATATACAGCTAGCAAATTATGGTCACGTGCTATGACAGCCAGCAAATAGGTAGCAAATGGTCAGCTAGCAATATATAAATAACATTTTTGCTTAAAAAAATAATATTACATGATGAAGATACTATTTTTTAGGCTAAATAGCACTTTTGGTCTTTTATGTTTGCTCCAGATTTCACTTTGGTCTTTTATCTTTTTTTTGGTCTGTTTTGGTCCCTCATGTTTCATTTTTGTTTCATTTTGGTCCCTGACGTTAGTTTTAACTAACGGACGCCACGCTGGCAGTTAACTGCTGACGTGGCGTCCGTTATTCATTACTGACGTGGCAAAAAAAATATGATTTAATTCTTACACATCAACAATTAAGTTTTTAAAATTAAAACTATTATTTACACATATAAATAAAACTATTATTAAAACAACATCAAGCTGAAGCACAGGTAAACAAACAATTAACAAAAACATAAAAATCAAACAATTAACAATTAAAACAATTAAAAGCAGTTCATAAAAGCAGTTCAGCAATTAACAAAAAACTAGAAACATAAAAATCAAACAGATTTGCGTTCCTTCATATCTTGTTCTTCGTTGTTCCAATCTGCGTTTACTTCTGTTACTTCGGGAGCTTCTTCGTTGTTTATTTCGTTTTTCCTCCAGATCTGCGTTTTTCGTTTTTCCTCCAGATCTGCGTTTCTTCAAAGTTTACTTCGTTGTTCTTCAATCTGGGTTCTTTTTCCACCGTTTTCGTTTTAGGAAGAACATGAATAAAGACGAAGATTGAAGGGAAAAAAGATATTTTAGATCTGGAAATGAAATTGATGAATGAGAGATTTTTTTTTAAAGTTTCTGAAACGAAAACGGAAAAAAAAACAGTTTAGCAGTTAAAACTTGTGGGAAATCGCTTCGGTGTTCTTCTGGAAATCGCTTCGTTGTTCTTCTTGAAATACAACTTAGAATTCAAACACAATTACACATAATTACTCAAGCAAACAAAGATACATCAAACTCAGAATTTCATATTTAAAAGAAACTGAGAGGGACCAAAGTGAATCAAAATAAAAACTGAGAGGGACCAAAATGAAACCAAACAAAAACATAGAGGACCAAAATGAAACAAAGCGTGATTCAGTAGAAAACCCAGATCTGCAACTCAGATCTGCAGCGTGACCCAGCAAAAAACCCAGAAAAAATGCAAGAATCGAAGAACAACAACAAAAAACCCAGATTTGATTAACGAAGAAGAACAACGAAGAACAACCCAGATTTGTTCTTGTTCGTTCTTGTTCCGGGGTTTCGTTTTGCTGAGTTTCGTTCCTGGGTTTCGATTTGTTGGGTTTCGTTCCTGAGAAAGAAGATGAAATCGTTGCTGGGAAATCGTGGCTCAGAAATCGTTTTTGATTTTACTGTTTTTGATTTTATTGCTGAGAAATCGTTTTTAATCTGGGTTTGAGGGCTGGAAGAAGATGAAATCCGGGTTTGATGATGATGATGAACAGTATGTTTGGGTGCTTGATTTCGTTTTGATTTAATGTTAATTTGTTATTTGTTTTTATGATGTGTAATTTAATTAAGAATTAAATAATATATTTTTGCCACGTCAGTTAATGAATTTGAGGCGCCACGTCAGCAGTTAACTGCCAGCGTGGCGTCCGTTAACTAAAACTAACGTCAGGGACCAAAATGAAACGAAAATGAAACATGATGGATCAAAACGGACCAAAAAAAATATAAAGGACCAAAGTGAAATCTGGAGCAAAGATAAAGGACTAAAAGTGCTATTTAGCCTATTTTTTATGTTTAAAAGGTATCGAACGACTAAAGTATTCCTATATTATTACGAGCAGAGATAAATGAAAAAGTTGGAAATACAAATAAAAACAAGAGTATTATTGAAAACAAATAATAAGTGTTGCATTGAGATTCTAAAGTGACAAATAATTTGAGACAAAAAAAATAATAGTATATGAATATGCTATTTTTTATGTTTAAAAGGCATCGAAAGACTAAAGTACCCCTATATTATTACGAGCAGGGATAAATGGAAAAGTTAGAAATACAAATAAAAGTAAGGGTATTATTGAAAACAAATAATCAGTGTTACATTGAGATTCTAAAGTGACAAATAGTTTGAGACAAAAAAAATAGTAAAAAAAACATTTAAATTGAGATAAAGGGAGTAAAAAATAACGTGCTGCTAATTAATTATAAAATTTTGATGGATGTACTTGCTTGTTATCTAATAAAGTTTTGCTAAAAAAAAGAACGTGTTGTTTCTTTTTTTATTTAAATATGTTTTACTTTGACATTTTTTATTTAAGTATGTTAAAAATGAAAGAAAACAATTTCAATAATCTTTTTTCAACACTAAAAATGTCCGTTGCATATTTATGTGTTGCTAAAACACAAAAATGTTATTTGTCCCTAGCTATTGGTAGCATTGGTGATTTCAGCGAGATGGGCCGACGGCTCCCAAGTTCATACTTGGATGTGATCGTGTAATAGTATATGTGTGTGGTGTTTATTTGTCATTTCAACAAAACTAGAAAAAAGAACTAAACCTTACTTTTAATAACTGTATATGCAAGTTATTTACCAAGATATATAATTAAAATTGGACCGGATATTGAACCAGTATAGCTATAGGTTCAAGGTTCAAAAGTTTGATCAGGGTTGAAGTCGGGTCAGGTATTTTTTGGAATAAATCGGGTATCCTCTGTGTGCAATTATAGAGATTAGTCCCTCAAGCCGGATAGGACCACAATGGGCGGCAGTCAGCCCATGGTAGGGGGTGGCCGAGAGTTGAGGGCCCAGGCACTTAGTGGTCGGTGACTTGGGGATAGCCAATCCAACCGATAGAATGTGAGGGAAATAGAGAGTGGCCCACAACTGAAGAAACCACATAGGGCCTTGAATTTTGGAGACTCGGCTGTAGTCCCTCATCTGGTCGAGCATGACTTGGATTCCTTGGTAGAGCTCGCTAAGAAAATAGGGGGCCCAGGCGTAAACTTCCCCACTGGTCATCAAGGCGATGAAGGGCTGCAATTCTTGGACGACACCAGCAGAGGCAGCGCTATAGAAGAATCTGCAAAACAAGTACATGAGGAAAGCAGTGTGTTCCTCGTCGGTGATATTGGCGTCGAACTTGGAATTTGCAATCAGAAATTTTGAGTAGACCCATCCAGCATGGACATGGCCTAAGTTCACCTTCCTGGGCAGTCTTGCAGGATGGACGTGTCGGCCAAATGCGGGCAGGCCAGTGATGGCGGCCACATCCAGAATGGTGGGGGTGACCATGCCCCAGAGTAAAAGCATTGAAAGTAGAAGACCAGAAGCCCAAGAGAGGCAAGTGAGCGTCAAAATTATGGGGAATGGCGAAGGTAGAGAGCAATCATGTCACGAAGACCCCACGCTTTCCAATCATCTTTCTTGACAGGATGAATCCTGTCGAACCAGGCATGGTAGTCTTCGGTAGGTTTGGCCCAACCCCTGGTTTCTGACACCATGGCATCAACGGTGAACAAGTCTTGGGTGATTGGTGTACTGGGACAAGCCGAAGCGTTGAAGGTTTGTTTGAAGGTGTTGAAGCCTTCGCGGACAACAGAGGTGGTGGGTCGCACTGTGACTCCGCCTAAAATAGCAACGGGGATATCTTGTGGGGAGACCTCAGAGGAAGCGTTCGCCGAAGATGGACCAGAGGAGGAAGAACTCGGTTGACTGTCATCTCCTCCATAACGGTGATCACGATTTTGAGAGTCTAAGTTTGAAGACATGGTGGAAAGAAGTGGTGACAACAATGGAGAGAAAAGGGTTCTGGTTCGGGGAAGAAGAGCCTGAGAAGGAGAGTGAAACGTTTCAAGAAAGGTGAACAGTCTTGCATGGCTGTTGCTATTTATGGTTTTCGTAAGCCTTGGGAACCGTTGTGCCGCCCTATTATCCCGCGCAAAGAGAAACGCCAAGTGTCGTCTAACGGAAGGATAGTCGCTTCAAACGGTCACATCAAGTCATGTCAAGGGGTTTTTGCACTATCAGTCACGTCCTCGCGGCCATATGACAACACAAAAAGGGGGGCAATTGTTAACACCCAAAAATAACTAGGTCGTAGACCGAGGGCTGCGTGAAAAAAGGGAGTAGAATTGGAGTGCTGAGGCGGGCCATTAGACAAAGAGTTAGGAGATAATTGCCAAAGAGAAGCCCGCGGGGCATATCACTAGACAACTCCCTGAGGAAGGGGTCAGCCCAAGGAGCAATGAGTGAGGCCGAGGGAGAGTAAAGCCTCAGCCTATAGAGTGCCATGGCCAGGGTGGGTTCGGGTGCCTGAGTTACTGTCCGAGGACAAAGGTTAGCTGAGTAAGCTAAGTGGCTGAGGTAAGGCGGGCTTGCTTGGAAGGCAAGTAAGAGGAAGTACGAAGACAGAACGTGGGAGCAGTTGAAGATCAAGCGAATGAGTGAAGCCTTGAAAAGCGGAGTGAGGGGGTTCACCCCACTAACCGTGCTAGTTATATTGTGGGTGATTACTCCGCCTCCTTAGGGCTTAGGAACGATGATAGTTGTTGATCTTAGATCGATCCAACGGTAGGTAAATGTTAGCTATAGTAGTGGCCGACGAGGACCTATGTATATAAATAATAGAGGAGCAATTGTACCGAAAACACACACAATCAATCACAAACTCTGCATTTATTTTATCTATCTTCTTTTATCGCACTTTATCTTTATTTTTTATGCATTAGCCAGTAGTATAATCCAACCCTCGTGTCCCATTCACTCAACCTGACCCTTTCTAGAGGAGTCAGGATACCCACAGTCAAGGACGGATTCACCAATTGACGAGTTTACACTGCCAGCCCCAAATTGTATGCTTTTCGAGAAGGAAGATGGTATCAAGAGAGAAAATTCGTTCACACAATCAAACGAATCAGGGATTCTAAGTGATTGTCCGCCTAAATTTGAAGTGCTGGGTACTTGAACAAAACACGGGAATCACACCCAAAGCGGGTAGAACATTGTGAATCCTTCAAGTACTCGGCACAACGGTTATCAAAAGAAAAATAAAATAGAGACAAAAATCAAGCAATTCACGGAAATTGATCCTAAGTGGGAATGAACATCACGAATCCCCCTGAGTGCAAAGAGTTAAGTAAGTAAAAACTAGTTACAAAAACAAGATAAAAGAGGACAAGAGTGAAGCACTCAGTTGTTAAATAGAAATTGCATTGAATTGAAAATAGTTTGAAGATAAAAGGGTTGTTGCCTCAGACATACATTGTTCACCGCTTGTAGTCAGAGATCATGTGTGATCGGATGTGTTAGGCATAATGGGTTACTGAATGTTATGAAATCGCCCTGAGTACTTTGTACGAACTACTATCTATGGAGTTGCAAGCAAGTAACTGCTACGTTGCATGATGGACACTTGTCCTTATTGAAAGCAAATAAAAACTAAATTGACTGTTGGTCGATAATGATTAATGCCACGTGTCTTCTGGCGTCTGGATTCTTTGCATTTGTCCCTACGTGTTGGATCGATCTTATCCAAAGCAACTACCTCAACCGCTCTTGTATAGTGTTTTGGTCTTCAAAACATGCCTTCGGGTCTTCTTCGAGATTACAGCCAGTTTTCCAAGTCTTCTCATCTTTCGAATATTCCCTCCTTCGAGCTTTATTGTAGCTAATTTCGAATGCGAAATTTGGCTATAACAATATGCAATTTTAGCATTGCAATAGTATTGTGGATCATTTCAAAGTGTTTGGAGCGGTTTTTTCAGAAAAGAATGTGAACAAGTCAAAGGATATTATTTGGTTAGCAGCGTATTGGTGTATTTGGCTTGCAAGGAATAACTCAGTTTTCAAATAGGATTTACCTATTGTTGAATTTATTGTATCGTATGTTAAATGTCTTTCATGGAGCTGGTTTATCTATTGGGTGAGTAGATAATCGAGTTATTCTGCTTCGTCCTGGTGGCTTGATGCCTCCTTGTGTTTAAACAACTTGTAATTATCTTATCAAGCACATCCAGTACTTGAATTTCAATGAATCATTGCTTATCGAAAAAAAGTGAAGCGTGATATTTCTGAGAGAAATAAAGGATCGAAGAAATAATGAGGCGTGATATTTCTTTGGTATAATTGCAATTATATCAATCCTAGTTAGATTTGAGAATATGATACTATGGACCTTATATTAGCGCCACTTTTTTTTACATAAAAATGATTTCATTAAGATTCTCCTAAATCATTGAAAAAAAAAATCATCCTAAATCAGAGGGCAAAGCTAAAGCAATACAGGGAGGAATTACCTCTATTTAAATGGTAGAAATGTTTACCAAAACAAATTTAGTTAAAAAATGTGAGCTACAACATTGTCCTCACCATTACTGGCGCCATTGATGAGCGGTTAGCAGCCACGTTTTCCTTTCGAACTATTTACCATATTTTTGGTACCCACTTACAATTATATTAATATCAGCCATAAAAAAAGAATAATATCAGACTAAAAGATATTATCGACGCGTGTATTTGTAATATGACAATTGTCATGCATCCATTTCACACTTATTAAACTCTATGTTCCAGCCACGTTATTCTCCCATTACAAAAAACAAAAACAAATTCTAATGTCTGATTCAATTCTCTATGATCCACAATATTTAAATAATATTTGTTCTTTTCGTAGTTAAGAATGCTTTAAATTATTAATGTATGATCAACACTTTAGTTGATAACAAGTAGGCGTGCCACAAGTGATAAGTTGTTTGGGACCTTTAAGGTATGTTTGGGAGGGGGTTTTGTGAGGGGAAATGAGGGAAGGGCTTAAAAAAGATTTGCTTATATTTTAATATGTATTTGAGATTTTAAAAAATTAAAAGAATAAGTTGATAGATATCAATATAACATTTTTAATCACATTTGATTTATGTTTAGAGACATTTAATAGCTTCCTCAATTTAGAGTTGAAAAATATGTCTTCCCCTCCCCTCCCCTCCAAAAACCCCCTCCCAAACATACCCTTAAGCATTTGGTCAGAGGTTCGATCTCTGGTCGGTGTGAATGGAAAGACATCGCTCGAAAGATGTCAGCCATTAAATGAGCTTCAGTGCCTCGAAGAATTAGTCTCCACAATCACCGTGGAGAATGCCCTGGTTTAAAAAAAAAAACACTTTAGTTGATCTTTGTTGTATCCTCCTCTTCTCAATTGTTACTTCTCGAAGTCTATGTAACATTGACTTCAATTACGTTTTTTTTTTGTGAGAATTGACTTCAACAACATTAACAATAGTACTATCCCACATATTATTTGCTACAAAATTAATACAGTACTGGTATTCTTTTTACATAACAACACTTCCCTAATCATAGTATTACCAGATTTATGGAACGAAAGTCTTTTTTGTTGGATAAAGATGATAATAATGAGGTCTATCAATGCACACTATTCAGCTAAAATGGAAATCAGCCACGTAACACAAGGCACGCGATTTCTTTTTCTCTCTCATTCTTGAATCACGTGACACCACCACTCACCGCTGCTGCTAAGTGCTACCATTAGTCGTACATTTTCAATTGATGGCTGGCTCTGTCTGGCCATTATTACGTCCCACAATTGCATTTGACCAGCACACATTTCTCTCTCACATACCTGCAGCATCTGACGCGCGTCATCCATTTGATGAGCAGCATGAGCCTGTTATTTTCACGCGCCCTCGTGTCCAAAGGTTGTAACACTTCGGGCCGATCGGATTTGGGCCAAAACTGGCCCATTCGAAGCAATCCACGGATTGGATTGGGAGGCCCAAATCCGACCATTTCAATAATCGGTTTTTGGCGGATTCGGTTATGCGGGTCCAACGATTTGGTGGGTGGGTAGTTTCGGGTTGGGCCTTCGGTGGCCCAATTACTTTTTTTAAACTAATTTTTTTATCAATCGTTTTTTTGGCTGTTTCAAAAATTATAAATACAGTATTGAGCCAAAGAAATATGATTTTAACACCAAGTAAATTATTAGGCCGAGTCTCTTGATAAAAACTCTTCATATTATCAGATTTTTTTGAAAAAACATACAAACATAAATGGGCCTAAATTCATGGCCATCATCATACATGTCCTAGTAAATTTAAAATTAAATTCTAACACAAGTTTATAAACGATAACACATTATAAAAGAGGCCAAACCTCAACTGAATTAAATTAATTATTGAATTTATTTAAAAAACTTATTAAAATAAAAAGAGATTTTTTTAAAACAAATTTTTTTTAAATTTTTTCGAAAAATAAAACTGATTTAATATAAAAATTGATTATTAAACAGATTTAATAAAACTGATTATAAAAATTGATTATAAAAATAAAATTGAAAAAGTTGTCAGCATGCGTCAGTGCTGGCAGCTGCGCGCATCAGTCGCAGTGACAGCGTGCGTCAGTGTGAAAAAGCTGATTTCTTTTGGCATTTAGTGTGTATTTTACTAAAATGCCCCTAAAAATGACAAATGGCAGATTTTGAAGATGTCTGAATTGGATTTTTTTCTTAGTAGTTGTTTTTATTACAGTGAAGTAGATGTATCACTCGATTACAACAAAGTTTTTGTCTCGTGTGCATTTGATCATTAATGCCTTGGTGGTTTCCCATTGGATTGGTTGTCATCAAAGTATACTTCAATTTTCCCCCTTCAATTTGCCGTATGCTTTGCTATGGGTACAAATGCTTTGCCATATAAATTAGCTTAGCTAATATTTGAGTTTTTAATGATTAAATTAGTAATTTTCATTTAGTGGAGAACATCTTCTCTATTTTTTGTAAAGAAATTTTTTGAACCATGACTCTTTAAAAATCAAAATACTTAAGTTTTGTATACTCTAGTGCTTGAAAAGACCAAAGCAATAAAAATTAGAATAACAAAAGAATAAATTAGTATTCTTAATACATTCGTTTAAAAAACAATTAACTCATGGGAGCAACCTCTTTTTTTTTATAGGGGCAAAAGAATTTTTATCAACTATAACTAGCTAAAATACTTTTACAAGGCGAGGGCGTTTGACCCCACACAATAGGTAGATTCGCCATTGAACACAAGCAACGGGATCCGGGTGACCAAGTTGTGTATAAAACAGTCATGAAGCAATGGGACCCAAGAAAGATAAAATTGGAGCAATGTTTAGAACCTTGAGGACAAGGTTTAAGTGAACCTGTCAGCAATGATGGACTGTGAATTAGTCCTAAATAAATAATTCAGAATTTTAGTTTAGATGTTGAAGTCTAATTAGTTGGGCTTTTAATTAGTGTTATTTTAGTTGGATCGTTGGCCATTCGACGTTTTATTATATATTATCCACTACTAGTCATATATATATATATATATATATATATATATATATATATATATATATATATATATATATATATATATATATATATATATATATATATATATATATATATTTATATGTTCTGTACCGAGCAGCTTTTTGGTCGTTTGCTGTTGGTAGGTCTTTTGCTGTCCTGACGGAAAGTCAATGAGCGCCCGGGGGGGTACCTGCAAGCCACTCCGACGCTGAAGTCAGTATATAGAATATAAGAGTGAAGGTACTAAGGATTAGAGATTCAACATTTCTTAGGGCAAAGTTTGCCTGTATTTATAGGAAATCGTGCCCTCTCGTGGATCGTTGGATGGGTAGAGTCGATCTTGACCGTCCAAGCATATTGGGCTTGCATGAGGTGGATATGGGCTGAATCGGTTGGGCTGATCCATATCACTTGCTAGATGCACCTTCTGGTTTTGCTAATGGGACCCCCTGGTTGACTCCAGAACAGTTGCCCCCAAGCCGAGATTATTCCGAAGAATGGTCTTGGCTTGAAGGATTTTCGTCGGTTTGCCGGATCTGTGAGGTTACGCGGGACACTGCCTTTGTAACAACCGTGTTCTGTCATTTTTACTCTCTAGAGTAAAAAAGAGGGTGGCGCCCTCAAGGGCGCCTTGCGATGGGCGAGTTGCAAATGGGGGAGTGGCACCCTCATGGGCGCCTTGTGCTCGATGGTTTGCATGACAGGGATTGGCGCCCTCATGGGCGCCTTGCACTCCTGTCAGAGTCCCTAGATGAGTGAATGAAGCGGCATATCGAAAAGGTCGCAACCTCTAATGGGTGAATTAAATTCGGATAGATTCCGATAAACTCCTGTTAGAGTCCCTAGATGGATGAACGAAGCGGCATATCGAAAAGGTCGGTGATGATGATTGTGATTATGATTATGATTACGATGCTTTCGTTTTCTACTAAAAAGCTTGGTGATGAAGAAGAAAAGCTAGCTGAAGGGATAAAATTTTATGCTATATCAGCCACTATCACTTCAAAGCGAACAATTCTTTCTGATCTCATAACTGTAAGTTACCACTATCTTAGTTTGATGCTCTGTAGTCCCTGCATTTGTATTTCGAGGGCCTTGTGTCGTAATTTGTACATTGATCAATATTACTGTTATTACTAGTTACAAGTCCAGATAACCAAAAATTGTATCAATTAAGATACAACATTACTATTTAGTATGATAATTTTTTTACATAGATGATCTGATATATTTGGGTGACTCTAATCATTGATGTTGGAATTGATTAATTATCACCAAAACAAACACTGCTCTTTTTGCTCCATACGTTTAATGTTTGAGTTCTGAACAAATAATAATGAAATCCCCTATGGACATACTTTGGTGCCACATTTGATGTGAACGGTGACAACTAGTTATGCCAACTAGGAAATGGTGAATTCAGAAGTTTGTTTCTTTAGGGATATTTAGAGTGCGTTTGGATGGAGCATTTGAAAATTCTAAGGAATTTTAAATTCTTGGTAATTCAAATGCATCAATTGAAATATTTCATTTTCAAAATTATTTGTTTGGATGGGATAACTAAAATTCTTCATTCTTAAAATTCTTTGTTTGGATAGAGTAATTAAAATTCTTCATTTTTTATATTTTTTAAAATTCTTCACTTTTCCTAAGGGTCAAACTATCCAGCTCGTCTGGGCTCAGGCCTACCAAATTATAATAATAACAATTCTTTAGTATATTAGGTGAATTTTTAGCTAATACAAAATTTGAGGCATATTAACTCTTTTTTTTGTGAAGTCTTTCATCTTTAAATCTTCTCTTAACAACTAACTAATAAAGGGTATGTAGATATTCTAAAGGTGAAGGTCAATTTTTTTAATTTGAAAAGAGAGTACTTCACGTTGGACTTCCATTTGAGAGAGAGAGAGAGAGAGAGAGAGAGAGAGAGAGAGAGAGAGAGACCAATTTGGAATTTTTGAAAAAATTATTTTCTTTGAAAAAAGTAATTGTGCAAAAGAAAATTATTTTTTTCTTATTTTTACCAAGAAAGGAATTTCAAATTCTTCACTTTTTGTGGTATTTCAAATTCTACAAATTTAGTCTTACTAAAATACCTCATAAAATCCATTCATTTTGAAAATTCTCCATCTTTATTATCCAAACAAGTTAATTTGGTTTGAAGTATTTAAATTACCCTCTTAAATTAGATTACCCTCAAAAATTGCCTCATCCAAACACAACCTTAGGGTTGTTGGGTTAGCTACTAGATGATATGGAGTTTGAGCTTATATCCTAAAGCACCTGCATACTGCTTAGCATTTACTAGCATAACTAGTATAATTTAAATATAGGAGCTATATATAACTTACATGTTCATTCCCAGAGGAGCAGGCATGTGTTGTAGTGTGTTTGAACTTCTGATGATTTTGAAATCCACTCAACCTATATCTCTATGTTATGTTTAGTTTGGTTTGTAAAAAAAAGTCTAGTGTGTTCTGTTTAGTTAGTATCTAAATGTTCAGTTAGATATCTGTTACTATTATTTCTGAACTGTTAGTGCAGTAGATAGCTTTGTATACATAGATAGATATCTGTTGCTATTATTTCTGAACTGTTACTATTATCTAAATGTTCAGATGTGTTGCATACATAGATAGCTTTGTATCATAATTTAGTGATGTTTTCTGTTGTGACTCCTTGGTGTTCGTGCTCTTGAGTTCTGACCCTCCTAGGTGTAGCGACCGAAAAATCTGGGTGAGGATTCCTCGAAGGTTCAAAAATGAAGCCGCCATTAAAGTTTAGTTTAAGGGCAAACATTGGAAAATCCCTTTTGGAATGGATAAGGGTCCTTGAGACCAGATAAGGGTTCGGGAGTCGGTTATGCGTGGGGAAGGTATTAGCACCCCACGACATCCTTCCTAATGAAGGTTACCTGCTAACTAGTTGTAGGAAAGAATATTAATTTTGAAAATGTTAATTTTTACCCTTTTATTGTGAATTAAAAAGAAAGAAGAAAATTGATATTTTATTTAAGAAAATGATTATTTAGGAAAAGAATAAAAAGGTTTTTTATTAGTGCAATTGACAGAGGTCGGCCGCCCTCTGGTCCTACGTATCTCCTGGTAGAGAATCAAATCGCACGTAGTTCTTGGTAGAAAATGTTTGTTGGTTGGTGTTTTTTAATATAGGGGTTTTAGGACTGTGTGATCTGTGTTGAAGGACCACTGGGGGTCTGAAGGAGCGCTGGGGCTCTGAAGGACCACAGTTCACTTATCCTAAAACGATGACTAACCCGGCCGTACGATTTTTGATGTTTGAAATGAAAGAAATGTGTTTGTATTTTTTTTAACTTAGAAATTATTCATTTTAAATAGGGATTTTAGGACCTGATCCGTAACGGTTCATTAGTGGCCTAAAAAGCAGACTAACCCGACTGTACAGTCGACTTAGTCCCCTATTCATATTTTGTGGTTTTTTGTAAAAAAAAAGAAAATTATTTATTTTGTGAAGAAATAATAAAGAGAAAAAAAGCGAAAAAAGGGGGTGCAACAGTAAAATGGGGTGCAGCTGACCACGGGGATTGTATTATTAAAACTGGGGTGCTGGCAGTAACCCATTCACATTTTTAGTGGGCGGGTCCGTTTCAAAAAAAATCATGGGCTTCAAGGGGGGCCGTGCGAGGTAGAATGCAGGGTGTTAATATAAATCTGAAAAGTAAAAAACGTGAAAGGACAAAATTGCCCTTGCACTCCTACTATAAAAGGAAAACCCTAATTGCTCTCCTCTCTTCCCACGGCGCCTCCTTCCCCAAAATACCCAACCCTAAAAAAAATTTCTCTCTCTCTCTCTCCTTGCTGCGGCCGATCCGCCTCCCTCCCTAATCTCCTCTCTTCTCTCCATGCGCCGTCCCAATCTCTCTCCTCTCCTCTCACAGCGCTGCGGCCCGATTGTTTCTTTCCCCTCAACCCTACCTTCCCTCTTCTTCTTCTCGCCGCCGTTCACCCACTCCCCTCATCGCCAACCGAAATTTCGCCTTCCTCTCACCCCATAGCCACCGATTCCCTTTCCCTACCCTTCGTTTCCGTCGTTTACTGTTGTTGAAAGGGAGGATCCAAAGCTTTAAACGAAGCTTGGTTGACGGAGAGAGGAAACCGCGGCGCGAAGGTGGTGGGCGCTCACAGTTTGGTGGAGAGTGGTGGTGTTTCGGTCTTGGTGGTGGTCGTAGAGTTTTTCGGCGAGGCTACGGCGGCGGCCACCATGGACGGTGGCCGGAGGTAAAGTCTGTCTTCCTTCTCTCTCTTCTTTTCTACTGATTCTGATTTGATTTAGTTGCCCCCTTTTTTGGTCTTGCATCTAAAAAAAAAACTACATTCGAAAAGGAACTCAAGTTTTGTTCCTGAACATTTTCTCTGTTTCTAATCTCTTCCCTTGGTCTTCTTTCTTTTCATGTCTAAACTATATGTCTTTTTTTTATTTGGCTTTTGTTTTTTTTGCTTATGGTTTGGCTAGCTCTATCTCTAAAAAAATTGAGTTGGGAATCATACATTTATAAAAAAAACGCCACCAAGCTGAAACACAGAAGAAATAACAAAACTAATTTCACGACATGCTTCTGTTTTCTTCATTCACATCCTCAGAGCCCCTTTTTTTGTGATTATATTTCTAACTAGTAGTGATTGTTACGGGACCAAACAAGCAAGTAATAAAAACATACATGTAGGGAAGCATTAAGTCAGTAAATAAGTAAAGAAAAACACAGTCTAAACATGCATTCCTATATTTTAAACTCTCATAATCAATATAGAGAAAACACACCTCTATCTCAAAGTTTCCGCTTTAGCCCCTTTTGGTGATGAACAAACGATTTCCCAGTGTTTATCCTCAAGTGAACTTGAATTCTTATAGTGATTTCAAATTCCTTTGGTGGTGAATAACTTAATTGTTGTGTCCTTTGTTGCTGTTTGAAGGTTAAATTTATAGCTAGGTTTGCATAGAGGATTGTACTGTCAAGTCAATTTTCCCTACATCTCTGATTTGTGTTTGTTTAATGTGTTTCATTCTTTGGTGTATAAAGTGCTCTAGGCACAATTTTTGTTCACCCAAGCCCCTGCCTCATTCACGATTTTGCTTGTCTTTTTTTTACCTTCATGTTTGGTTTCTGATCCTCTTCTATATTTGTGTATGGAAATCTTTGACAGGTTCTACAAGACAAGTGCTTCCTCCTATTTGAAGCCTTAAAGCCAAATCCTACTGCTGCCATAATTTGGCCTTTTCCCATTGTCTTGTTGCTGAAACGCCAACATGGCCGCAGATGCATGTTGTCTCGTACAACAAGCTTTTTTCTTCTTTTTTATATTTTTAATGGTTTGTATTTAAACCCTTTTGGATTTTGTAATCTGTAACATAAAAAGTTAGTAAAGATAAACCTATGATTGACTTTTCTATTTTCCATTTGTTTTGTCTGTTTTTTTTTTTTAATGTTTTTTAACAAAATGAAACACCAATAAGCATAAAAGCCAAGAATCGAAAATATGATATTATTCATTTTTTTAAAAGAAATTTAGCCGGACAAAATTAGGGTACAACACTAGGAACAGACTGTTAGTGCAGTAGCACTTGTATAAATACCCGTGTACCATTATTTCTGTTAGAGTAATGACAAAAATGAGTTTCTCAAATTTATTTTTCTGTTTTCAATACTCTTTAATTTTTGGAAAAGGTTGAACGTTATTTAATTTAGATCTCCTTATTGTGTATTATATATTATTTATATTTATGGTATTAGGTAGTGTCTCTTTGATGTTTGTTTGATTTTTCTAAACAAAAAATACTAAATTCTTGCTCGGGCTTAATTTATTTGCAATAGTATAGTGTAAACTAAATGTGTTGGATTAATAAAGCACTTAGTACTCTCCTTGTCATCTTATGATGCTTTCTACAAGAATCTTGGAAATTCTAACCTATCTGGACATTTGGTACCTGAACTTGAAAAGTTGGAGCATCTTCAATACCCGTATGTTATCTAATCTCTTTGTATTCTGTAAAATCCTAATTATGTGAAATTGACTATAACTATTATAGTGATGAACTTGGTATTTTCTAAATGAGTTGGGACTTGTGCTTTGATCTTATAGTTTAAAAACATCTCGTGTTGTAAATAACATGTGCCAAACTTTCACTATCATAGCAGTTCACTTGAATAGTAAATTCCCAACACCAATTGTCTCTATTAGATTTTTATGTTCCAAAAATACAAATTCAAAGAACCATCCTATCTGAATGTGTAACACCCCGATAAATTCTAACATGTAGAATCACCGAAATGTACTAAATGGCATACATCAGAGTAACTTCCTGTTAATGAATATTGAACACAACTAAAAATTTCGATAATACATATCAAATGGTTCTCTGAACCTCCTTAACTTCCTGAAAATGCTTAAGTTTCGCAACTTAAGACTTATACAATCCTGGTGTTCAATAATCAAAACATAAAGTAGCGGAAACGATTTTACAACTGATACATGATCGTTATACAATCGATAACATCAAAACGGAAAAAGGGACAAAGGTCCAAACATGAAACCCAATCTTCAGTGACTCCAAGAGTCGCACCGGCTAACCGTGCTTCTTCGCCTTTGCTTTCCCCTGTTTCTCTGTAAAAACCACAATAATTAAAGGGTGAGATAAACATTATCTCAGTGAGTACTATCGAGACCCCTTACTAACTCTAGCGGTTCATTATTCTTTACGTGAGAACTCATGGTCCTACTAAGCAACCATGTGGACATGTGTTTTACCTCTTGTAATTTGTAGCCCTACTAAGCGACTACACATTACCTTTTCTTTCATTTCATTATCTTAGCATAACACCTCAAGCCTACCTATTCTTAGGCACTTCTTTGGCTTTCGGTGAATCCATCCCGCTATTACTAGTGGGCGAAACCTTTTGAGTCTAGGTTTTGGGGATCATGACTTCCCCTCCACTAGTATGCTAATCCTCTAAGGGTCGTCACCCTTAACCTCAATTATATATATTTTATATATATATATATATATATATATATATATATATATATATATATATATATATATATACATGTACCCGCATTGGGCCGTCTAGAATTCATTCATGTATCGTCTACCCTTCCACAAGGGAAGGTATCTTGCCGTGAATTAACATTTCTTACCTTGACTTGTATTAATTAACGTGTGTACACTCGCGTCTTACTAATGTACGGTTTTCCTTAACATTTATAACTTGTGAGATTTACCATAAACTTCCTTCATTTCATGACATAAGTGTGTTTCCATTCTTGGGAAACATTGGGGAATCAATCGGAAAGGAATCGGAATCGTTTGGAACGGATTAAAAAGGACTTTGAATTAGGGTAACAGAAGGATCCGCACGGCCCGTGCTCTAGAGGCGCACGACCCGTGCGTATCAATTAAAACTAAGTTTGAAAAACGTACAGGGCGCACGATCCGTGCGTGTTCTAAAATTGTAAAAACCTGATTTGCGTAGGTCACGCACGGTCCGTGCCCAGGGGCGCACGACCCGTGCTGTGTCAAAAATTCATTTTCTTGGCTACTGCGAACAAGGCGCACGACCCGTGCCCTTGTGAGGCACGATCCGTGCGTCCTTGACAGTGACCAATTTTCCAGTTTCGTGACATCGTTTCCAAATCCGTTTCGATTCCAATTCCGTTTCGGTCGATATCCTAACATAACGAATATTATTCCAGTCCAACGAAAGCGATTAAACAATCAAACAATACATATCATCAATCAACAATTTCATCAATTCGAACAATTTACCATTAACGGTTTTTCGATAAAAACGTTTTCGTCAAGTTTTCACAAAGCGGATTTCAGTAATATCGTTTCAGAAAATAAAATGACTCAACATCAAAAACATCCCTAAGCGAGTATAGAACTCACCGTATTGTGATGAAAATCACAAACAACGAAACCCCGTGAACTCGACCGCTCCGAAATGTCACGAACTCGCCCCGAATCCTCTCCAACAACGAACTCCGATATTCGATCGCGTGGACAGCCACTTAACCAAAACCCTAGCTGCTCAATCGAACTTCAGATAGGTTTTTGGCAAAAGAATATAGGTCTTAGGACTGAATGTGGGGCTCTATTAAGACATGCAAACCTTTAGGACTCCATTTTTGAGCTTGGGGCTTCAAAGGGATGACAACGGTGAATCTGAGTTTGGGAGGAGGTTAGGTCACAAAAATTGTATCAATGGATAGAGGAGGAGAAACTGATTATGATGATGGTGGAAATCGAGACATGCATCAAGATCCTGGATTTCTTCTTCCCTCTCCTTCTCTTCCTCTCTCTCGCAACTCTCCTATCTATTGTCTCCTCTTTCAAAATTTTCTTTTTCTGGAATTGGTGAAGTGAGGCTGGGTGTGTGGTGTTGGCTGGTCTTGGGGTGACCAGTTGACTCACTCACTAGGAATTGACAATAATGTCCCTCATTTAATCATGTACAAAGACTATTGTACCCTTCAGCAACTTGATTACTTCCTATACTATGATATGGCCTAATCTAATGAACTTAGCCAAATTCTTTTTAACTTAACATAATATTTTACTTATGCATGAGTACAATCTTTTATTTAATTCAACATCACATAATTTAGCAATGTTTGCCAACTAATCATTTCATGATAACCTCTTGTGCTAAATATTTCATTTAGCTAATAATTCACCTTAACCTCTTTGCTAATTTAAATAAATTAAATTAGCTAATTAGGGGATGTTACAATCACCCCAACTTTTAAAATTTTGTCCTCAAAATTGACAAAACGTACCTCAATCGAAAAGATGGGGATATTTCACCCGCATGTTCTCCTCTACTTCCCATGTCGCTTCGTCGTGTGATGCACCGTCCCAAAGCACCTTGACAATAGGAATTGATCTCGTCTGGAGCGTTTTCTCGCCACGTTCGATGATCCTGACTGGAGTCGGCTGATAAGACAAGTCCGGTTGGATGTCGATCGTTTCATGACTCAACGGCTGATTCGGATCATGAATATACTTCCTTAACTGCGATACATGAAACACATCATGTAACCTGGACAATTCTGGGGGCAAGGCAATGCGGTATGCTACCGGCCCAACTCGCTCGATAATCTGGAAAGGTCCGACATACCGAGGACTAAGCTTCTTCGCCCGCAATGCAATACTGGTTCCGATGATTGGAGAAAGTCTCAAAAAGACATGGTCTCCTTCAAATTCTAACGGCCTTTTTCTCTTATCGGCGTAACTCTTTTGTCGACTCTGAGCGGCCTTCATCCTTTCTCTTATCTGACGGATCTTCTCCGTAGTCTCACGGACCAAATCCGGTCCCAACAATCTCTGCTCACCTACATCCCACCAACACAACGGTGTTCTACACTTCCTTCCATATAATGCTTCATATGGAGTCATTCCGATACTAGAATGGTAACTGTTGTTGTATGAAAATTCCACCAATGGAAGATGATCCTCCCATCGGCCTCCACTGTCAAGTACACAAGCTCTCAACATATCCTCCAATGTCTGAATTGTTCTCTCCGTCTGTCCGTCTGTCTGTGGGTGGTAAGCGGTGCTTGCACACACCGTTGTTCCCAACGCCATATTCAATGCTCTCCAAAATTGTGATGTAAACTTGGGATCACGATCACAGACGATGCTTGTAGGAATTCCATGCAACTTCACAATATTCTTGAGATACTCGTCTGCTAACTTAGCAACTTTGTGATTCGAACGCACCGGAATAAAATGGGCAGACTTGGTCAAGCGATCCACCACTACCCAAATAGAATCATTTCCGGCTTGGGACCGTGGCAATCCCATGACAAAATCCATAGAAATACTTTCCCATTTCCACTCTGGCACATTCAACGACTGTAACTGACCGGCTGGCTTCTGGTGCTCTATCTTGACCCTTTGACAAGTCAAGCATCGAGACACAAAATCTGCAACTTCCACTTTCATACCCGGCCACCATTACAACTGCTTCAAATCTCGATACATCTTGGTAGACCCAGGATGTATTGAGAACTGACTCTTATGAGCCTCGTCTAAAACTTGCCTCTTCACATTCTCATCATTCGGCACACAGATTCTACCTTCAAAACAAATTACACCATCACCGTCTTCGGTGTAACTCGGCAACCTCTTCTGCGCTTGCAGCTCTAAATCAACCTCTTGGGCTGAGTGAATCAGATTTCTCAAAGGACTCGAAATCCGAATGTGACTCAACACCAACCTGTTCCTTCTTGGCTTCACTCTCAAATTAAGGTCTCTAAACGATTCCAACAATGTCATCTCATGAATCATCAGCTCTGCAGTGTGGATAGACTTTCTGCTCAAGGCATCGGCCACAACATTAGCCTTCCCCGGATGGTACTTCAATTCAAAATCATAATCTTTCAGGAACTCTACCCATATTCTCTGTCTGTTGTTCAACTCCTTTTGGTCAAACAAATACTTAAGGCTCTTGTGGTCACTAAAGACTTCGAAACAAGACCCATACATGTAATGTCTCCAAATCTTTAGGGCAAACACAATCGCCGCCAACTCTAAATCATGAGTTGGGTAATTCTCTTCATGCGATTTCAATTGTCTAGAGGCATAAGCAACTACTTGTTGATTCTGCATTAGAACACATCCTAAACCCTTACCTGATGCGTCACAATAGATTTGGAATCCTATGGACGGATCTGGAAGAATCAGGACAGGTGCAGAAGTCAAACGATTCTTCAATTTCGCAAAACAATCATCACAATCTGAGTCCCACACAAACGGCTGACCCTTGCGAGTTAACCGAGTGAGTGGAAGAACCAGCTGGGAAAATCCTTGAATGAATCTCCGATAATACCCAGCTAATCCTAAGAAACTTCTCACGTCAGTAACCGTAGACGGTTGTTTCCAGTCCACCACAACTTCAATCTTACTGGGGTCCACTGCAACACCAGCCTGAGATATCACATGGCCCAGAAACTTAACTTCGGGCATCCAAAAATCACATTTAGATGGCTTAGCGTACAACTTCTTCTCCCGGAGTACGTTCAGGACAATTCGGAGATGTTGCACATGCTCCTCAATTGTCTTAGAGTACACCAAGAAATCATCAATAAACACCACAACAAACTAATCCAGGTAGGGATTAAAAATCTGATTCATATAGTCCATGAATATGGCTGGAGCATTGGTCAAACCGAAGGGCATCACTACAAATTCGTAGTGTCCATACCTCGTACGGAAAGCGGTCTTCGGGACGTCCAAAGCTCGAACCTTGATTTGGTGATAGCCGGACCTCAAATCAATCTTTGAAAATACAGAAGCTCCCCTCAATTGGTCTAGCAAATCATCAATCCTCGGTAAAGGGTACTTGTTCTTAATAGTCACCTTATTCAACTGGCGGTAGTCAATGCACAACCTCATACTTCCGTCCTTCTTCTTGACAAGTAACACTGGAGCACCCCATGGTGAGGCACTCGGCCGGATAAACTGTTTGGAAATTAGTTATTCCAATTGGACTTTCAATTCTTTCAATTCTAATGGCGACATTCTATACAGAGCTATAGAAATTGGCCCAGTGCCAGGAACCAACTCTATAGAGAACTCCACTTCACGATCCGGAGGTAACGAAGAAACTTCATCAGGAAACACATCAAGAAATTCATTAACAACTTGCACAGAAGATAAATCTAGACCTGTCTCAGTGGATGCAGACAACATCATGACATAAGCTTCTGCGCCTTGAAACAAACAGTTACTGGCTGAAGTGAAGGAAATAACAGCTTCAGGATTGGTCGGTTGTAGCTCCACTGATTCGGAGGCGAAACCGTAGTCCGATGAAAGCAATCTATAGTCACATGGTTGGCCGTCATCCAACTCTTACCTAGGACAACGTCCATGCCCTTCATTGGCAAACAAATGAAGTCTACCACAAAATTTCTGTCTCCAATGGATAGAAGACAGTTTTCACATAAAGCTTGGGTTTGAATACTACCCTCAGCAGCAGTCTTAATGGAGATTGGTTGAGGCAAATGAGTTAAAGCCAGTCCCAACCGTTCAACACAGATTTGAGATATAAAACAATGGGTCGCACCCGAATCATATAAAATACTAACGGAGTTATAGAAAAGAGATCTCATACCCCTTAGTAGATTATCTGATGGTGTGACCTTCTGGGCGTCCAATGTGTAGACCCTCCCGTGCGTTTTATTAGTAGGACCTTCTTCTTGGTTCTTCTTCCTTGCTGGGCATTCAAGTGCATAATGCCCCTCTTTCTTGCAGTAAAAACACTGGTTGGATCCCATCTGACATTTACCTTGATGATACTTTCCACAGTTGGAACATGTATTGAATCTTGAGGAATTCGACGACTGAACTTGTTTCCCCTTGTTGGAGTTGTGCCTGGGACCCATCTGATTGTTGGATGATCCAACATTCTTCTTATTCTGATGGAATACTTTCCTGCTTGCATATAACCTCTTCAAATCACTTTCAGCTATGTAAGCTTGCTGAACCATGGCAGCATAGTTGGTATATGCAAAAGAACTTAGACTCTGAGCAATGTCTTCCCTTAGCCCATACTTGAACCTATCAGTTTTCCACTTGTCATTGGGAGCATACCCGGCTAAACCGAAGAATTGATACAACTCTTCTCTTAGCCGCGTACTGACCCACAGTTGAACCTCCTTGAGTGAGAGTCAGAAACTCATTCTCCTTGTCAAACCTCATAGCTGTCGGAAAGAACTGCTCCAAAAATACCTGCCTGAAATGTTCCCAAGTCTGGGGAGTACCCATGGTGACCATCATGTTCCGAACATTAGACCACCAGTTGTGAGCCTCTCCCTTCAGCATGTGTGTTGCCAATCTCAGCTTGTCCTCATCAGTGACTTGCATAGTTAAGAAAATCTTCTCTATGTCATCCAGCCAATGCTGGGCTTCCATGACATCTGGTCCTCCTCTGAACTCGGACGGTTTCATTTTCAGAAATTCAGAGAAAACCCTCCTTGGGTCAACTTGAGGCTCAGGAACTTGTTGAGGCTGAGCTTGAGTATTCTGTTGCATTAGTAACATATCTTCCATCATCTTTTGTTGCCTCTCGATCATATTCTGCATCCATGCAGAAATGTGGATCTATTGGTGGGTTATTCCTCGATCCTCCTGCCATAATTCTGCAAACGATACACCAAGTATTAAGTTGATCAGTCTCAATGTCTCTTAGCATCATAAGAAGCAAAATAGCAGAATTACTCGAGGGACAAAACCACCCTAACTGTCTAAGCCCGACTAGGTCCAACTGCTCTGATACCATAATGTAACACCCCGATAAATTCTAACATGTAGAATCACCGAAATGTACTAAATGGCATACATCAGAGTAACTTCCTGTTAATGAATATTGAGCACAACTAAAAATTTCGATAATACATATCAAATGGTTCTCTGAACCTCCTTAACTTCCTGAAAATTCTTAAGTTTCTCAACTTAAGACTTATACAATCCCGGTGTTCAATAATCAAAACATAAAGTAGCGGAAACGATTTTACAACTGATACATGATCGTTATACAATCGATAACATCAAAACGGAAAAAGGGACAAAGGTCCAAACATGAAACTCAATCTTCAGTGACTCCAAGAGTCGCACCGGCTAACCGTGCTTCTTCGCCTTTGCTTTCCCCTGTTTCTCTGTAAAAACCACAATAATTAAAGGGTGAGATAAACATTATCTCAGTGAGTCCTATCGAGACCCCTTACTAACTCTAGCGGTTCATTATTCTTTACGTGAGAACTCATGGTCCTACTAAGCAACCATGTGGACATGTCTTTTACCTCTTGTAATTTGTAATCCTACAAAGCGACTACGCATTAACTTTCCTTTCATTTCATTATCTTAGCATAACACCTCAAGCCTACCTATTCTTAAGCACTTCTTTGGCTTTCGGTGAAACCCATCCCGCTATTACTAGTGGGCGAAACCTTTTGAGTCTAGGTTTTGGGGATCATGACTTCCCCTCCCCTAGTATGCTAATCCTCTAAGGGTCGTCACCCTTAGCCTCAATTATATATTATATATATATATATATATATATATATATATATATATATATATATATATATACATGTACCCGCATTGGGCCGTCTAGAATTCATTCATGTACCGTCTACCCTTCCACAAGGGAAGGTATCTTGCCGTGAATTAACATTTTTTACCTTGACTTGTATGAATTAATGTGTGTACACTCGCGTCTTACTAATGTACGGTTTTCCTTAACATTTATAACTTGTGAGATTTACCATAAACTTCCTTCATTTCATGACATAAGTGTGTTTCCATTCTTGGGAAACATTGGGGAATCAATCGGAAATGAATCGGAATCGTTTGGAACAGATTAAAAAGGACTTTGAATTAGGGTAACAGAAGGATCCGCACGGTCCGTGCTCCAGAGGCGCACGACCCGTGCGTATCAATTAAAACTCAGTTTGAAAAACGTACAGGGCGCACGATCCGTGCGTGTTCTAAAATTGTAAAAACCTGATTTGCGTAGGTCACGCACGGTCCGTGCCCAGGGGCGCACGACCCGTGTTGTGACAAGAATTCATTTTCTTGGCTACTGCGAACAAGGCGCACGACCCGTGCCCTTGTGAGGCACGATCCGTGCGTCCTTGACAGTGACCAATTTTCCAGTTTCGTGACATCGTTTCCAAATCCGTTTCGATTCCAATTCCGTTCCGGTCGATATCCTAACATAACGAATATTATTCCAGTCCAGCGAAAGTGATTAAACAATCAAACAATACATATCATCAATCAACAATTTCATCAATTCGAACAATTTACCATTAACGGTTTTTCGATAAAAACGTTTTCGTCAAGTTTTCACAAAGCGGATTTCAGTAATATCGTTTTAGAAAATAAAATGACTCAACATCAAAAATGTCCCTAACCGAGTATAGAACTCAGCGTATTGTGATGAAAATCACAAACAACGAAACCCCGTGAACTCGACCGCTCCGAAATGTCACGAACTCGCCCCGAATCCTCTCCAACAACGAACTCCGATATTCGATTGCCTGGACAGCCACTTAACCAAAACCCTAGCTGCTCAATCGAACTTCAAATAGGTTTTTGGCAAAAGAGGATAGGTCTTAGGACTGAATGTGGGGCTCTATTAAGACATGCAAACCTTTAGGACTCCATTTTTGAGCTTGGAGCTTCAAAGGGATGACAATGGTGAATCTGAGTTTGGGAGGAGGTTAGGTCACAAAAATTGTATCAATGGATAGAGGAGGAGAAACTGATTATGATGATGGTGGAAATAGATACATGCATCAAGATCCTGGATTTCTTTTTCCCTCTCCTTCTCTTCCTCTCTCTCGCAACTCTCCTCTTTCAAAATTTTCTTTTTCTGGAATTGGTGAAGTGAGGCTGGGTGTGTGGTGTTGGCTGGTCTTGGGGTGACCAGCTGACTCACTCACTAGGAATTGACAATAATGTCCCTCATTTAATCATGTACAAAGACTATTGTACCCTTCAGCAACTTGATTACTTCCTATACTATGATATGGCCTAATCTAATGAACTGAGCCAAATTCTTTTTAACTTAACATAATATTTTAATTATGCATGAGTACAATCTTTTATTTAATTCAACATCACATAATTTACCAATGTTTGCCAACTAATCATTTCATGATAACCTCTTGTGCTAAATATTTCATTTAGCTAATAATTCACCTTAACCTCTTTGCTAATTTAAATAAATTAAATTAGCTAATTAGAGGATGTTACAATCACCCCAACTTTTAAAATTTTGTCCTCAAAATTGACAAAACGTACCTCAATCGAAAAGATGGGAATATTTCACCCGCATGTTCTCCTCTATTTCCCATGTCGCTTAATTCGTCGTGTGACACCGTCCCAAAGCACATTGACAATAGGAATTGATCTCGTCCGGAGCGTTTAATCATGTGTTTTGAGGCGTTTTACAATTTGTTAATATATATATATATATATATATATATATATATATATATATATATATATATATATAATGACGTAATATATAACAATGACGTTATAGGCTTTGGGAAGAGTATATCGAAAACGCTTATACGATAAAAATGTTATGAAAGTGTTCTCATATGTTACCTTTGATAGCGCTTACAGCGTTGAAGTGCTGTTGTAGGTGATGCCAAAAAGCTCTATAACAACCCTTGTAATTTATAAATGCTATAAAATGTTAGTTATTACAGCGCTTTATAAGATAATAGTGTTGTCTATAAAAACTTATAACAGCGCTTCATTAAACAAAAGTATTGTCTATATGGACTTATAACAGTGCTTTTTAAATTCTAATGCGTTGTTATACCTTAAAGGCGTTGTTCAACTTGAGGTTTGATGGCGTTTGAAAATAAAAATAGCGTTGTCAAAGGTACCATAGACAGCGCTTTCATGCACTGTAATAGGCTCTAAAAAGCGCTGTCTTAGGCCTTTTTTGGCATAGTGCACGCATAACATTGTGCAGAGTTATTGGATTTTTTTTTGGATTTATGTTAAGTATGTCGATCTTACCTTGTATTTTTTTTCAGAGATATCACCTTGTATTTGTTAACTAAAGATAAATATAGCAGTATACAATAAAAAAAATATAACATTATACAGTGAGTTTGCTTCATTCAAAAATAGATAATGAAAAGAAAAAACTACTCCATATGGCCATATCCCGATCTGGATCCAAATTTAACAGCACCATTTAACTTAGAACACAGATCATGTATTGCCTCTGCACGGCAGAGGATCTAAACTCTTTAGCTTAAGTTTCGATTATAATATAAATTATTAGGCTGACCAAAAGGCCATTTTAATATAAGATTAATAATTTAGATGTTTGGGTAATTTTTTATCAAAAACCTCAAAATAATGAAATTTTGATGGACTTTTCAATTTTTCTCTTAAAAACTCCTCAAAATATTTCTGGAAAATAATCTTTTTTTCTTACTTTTACATAACCTAAACCACTTTTTTTTCTTTTGTCACCAAAAAAATAATAATCTAAACCACTTTATTAGGCAGACTTTGGAAAAGCATGTAAGAAACACAGAAACTGAAGGAGAGCGCAATTGCAGGTTTTGTCGATTTGCTAATATTTATGTATATACTTTGAAAATTCACATGCCATGATTGTAAAAAAAAAAATTCACATGCCATGCCCACAGCCACATATACACATAAAGAGTACCACTAAAATCGAAACAAAAATAAAAGGTTAAATTGAACTTTTGGTTATTTATTTTTAACCAAAATTTTAGTTTGATTATCTATCTTTTTTTTTCTCAATTTGGTCATTTGTCTTTCATATCCATATCAGTATGGTCTTTTATCCTTTTTTTTCTCAGTTTGGTGATTTATCTTTCATATTTATTTCCGTTTGGTCCTTAAGACACAGAAAAATGAGTGACCAAAGTGAAATAAATATGAAAGATAAAAGTTGTAACATCTTGTATAGTGTACGTAAGCAAATTTTAAACCCGGTGTTGTGCCATGTAGATGGTCTCCAATGCAGAGAAACTAAAAATAGCGTAAAGTAAAACAAGCTACACATACAATTGCCTTGCGATAAAGTATGCAACGGCCTCTCGGTAAAGTTGCTGGTGTGGCTTCTTAAATCAGTGAATTAATTTCCTTTTTGTGGGTCCAATCTGTCATGTAGAATTTGGGTAATTTATAAGGAACTGAAGTAACTTTACTCTAATGGAGATTGCATATAAAGAACCTATACTTGATCCCACATATTAATAGTTTTAATTATAAATTCATAATTGACAATTAAAATATAACCATAATTTGACCAAAAAGTTCAATAGAGAGCAAAATAGTTTTTCAATTTTAGTTTACAACAATTTTGTGTACGACAACTAAATTTAAGAAACTTGAAGTGCCACATAGGACAACTTCAACGGTGATCAAGAGTTTCAAGAGGCTATAGTTTCTCAAGAGTTCCGTGACTCACACGTGGCACAAATTAAAACCAGGAATTTGAGTAAAATGTTTCACAAAATAGGAAAGAGAAAAAAAACAAAAAAAAAGGAAAGACTGATACGGTCTTCCCGCCACTTCCCCATTCTCCTATAGCGAAGTTGTAGTTAGTTTTCTATTACGACTAATTCAATACACCAAGGGTATGATGTAGCATATAAATACATATATCCAACAATACATTCGGCACACTAAGCACTCCCCTTTGTCATCTAATTATCACACACATTTTCATCTTCTAGGAATCAATTAAGATGTTTTCATTCCTACCGTGGACAAAGGTGGACAAGACAAGGAGTCTGACTTACGACATTGATGATTTTAATGAAGATCCTTGTGGATGGTCGAACGATATTGAACATTTTCACTTTGGCGATTTCTCCATGGCGGCCGTACAGGCCAATGTGGTTATGGAGGATTACAGCCAGGTTGAAGATGGCCATAAGGCAACTTTCTTTGGTCTATATGATGGCCATCGAGGCACCGAAGCTTCCGAATACATCTCCACTCATCTCTTCCCAAACCTATTGAGTCAGTCACTCCATTCATCTTTCTTAATTAGCATATTCCAGTTTAGCTTTTCAGATCTATATAAGGTTAATTGCTATGCACCATAGGTGTAAAAGAATTTATAGTAATGTCAATAAGTCACAATCAATAATATTTTCAATATTAGAAGTAATTACGATGTAAGTCAAATGTTTTTAATAATTTGATGGTTACGATTGAATAATAGTGTAAAAAATCATTACGATGACGATAATATATGAATTAATCCTAAATATATTTGAATAAACTTAGTTACCTATTTTTTTAGAATCTTTTCCTAATTTTATATTGTCATGTTGGTTTAAAAAAATAATGGAATTTTTAATTTTTATGTAAAATGTGGTAACAAATAGGGGGTTTTAATCGTGGCTCGCCGGTGCATGCTATGAGACTTGCAGTTAGTGAGACTGTGGAAGAGTTTATAAACGTTGTTCGAAGGGATTACCTCCTACAACCAAAGCTTGGTAGAGTTGGTTCCTGTTGTCTGGCTGGTTATATATATAGGGGTCGGTTTCTATATCTCGCCAATCTCGGAGATTCTCGGGCTGTAGTTGGTTGTCAAAATAAACCCGACAAAATAATTGCGGAGCAGCTGACCACAAATTACAATGGTAGGAACGCCGCAATTAGAGATGAGCTCACGAATTTGCGTCATGATGACCTGCATATTGTGCTACAGAATTGTGGAGCTTGGCTCTTTAATGGCATCAACAAGGTTTTCTTTTCTTTTGTTTTGTTACTTGCTTATATCCTTTAGATAAAGAGTATTATTGATAGTCATAGTATTTATTTGTTTATTTTTTGTTAAAACAACTCAACTCAGCTTAACTCATTGTATTGTTTGTTTTTCTTGTTCAGTTTATAAAAAGTATAAGAGATGCGTATTTGAAGAAGCTAACACTCACTCATGTAGATTTCCCAAAATTTGAAAAAGTGCTCGAGCCTTTTAGACGACCAGTGGTATCATCAACACCAGAGGCGTTCTATAGATATTTACGAGATGAGGATAAATTCCTCATAATTGCATCTCATGGACTTTGGGAAATTTTGTCAAATGAGGAGGCTACTAACATTGTTCATCGCAATATACGATATGTATGTAGATGAGTCTGTTTGGATTGACTTATTTGAATTTATTTATTAGCGTAATCACTTGTGGGATGTTTGGGAGAGTTTAGGGAACAATGTATAATATGTCGATAAGATACTTATCCAAAATAGCTCTTCTTTTATGCTAGCTTACGTTGACTTTTGTCTCTGAAATGCAGGGAATCGCAAAAAGGCTTATAAGGAGTGCTCTAGTAAAGGCAGCTAAAAAAAAGAATATTAGCTATGAAACCCTTCAAAATCATAACAACAGGCGAGAATTTCATGATGACATTACCGTGATCGTTATCTTCCTTGACCGCGGAATACCATTGACAGCCATGGAGCGAGAAGAGGCGTCCTTCAAAAGCTTCACAGACATGATTACCCTATCAGATTTTACAACTTTCAATCACGACCCAATAATGAATTGACACACTTATATTAAACAATCAGATTTTAATAAGTGTCTAGAGTTATAGTATATGTCTCAAACTATCTGGCAAATAAACATGGGTGGCTTTGCCTAATTTTGGAAAACATAATCCGGTGACATTTGATTTTAAGTCAGTGGTGGAATGGATTTGTTACTTAACTTAACTGTGGGAGGTAAAACTCCACTCACAAGCAATTGTGTTGTTACCAAGTTAGCATATGAACAAAATTAACAAAATTAGCTTCTGTAAAATGAACAAAATTAGCTTAGTGAACTAAGCTACAATGGAGCATTCTGTTTCGATTCCAAACAGTATGGAACAATAATGCACGATCTTCTATTCTTATTTATTTCATGTTGTTGTAGCTTCGTCACTGAAACTCAATATTCGTTCTGTTGGAAGTTATTCTTTTGGTGGCATTGTGGATAATTGGCAACCTTGTTCAATATTTTTAGAATCAATATCCATCAATAATTCAAGCACGCTTAAAATTGTAGTATATAAATTAGTAATAAACTAAAAATAAGCAAATTATTAATACAATAATATAAATAAAATAAAACTAACGTAACATGGATAAGATGTTTAATCATTATGTAAATTAAATATGCATTCAGAAATATATGATTATTTTTTGTCAAAAAGAAATATGAGTTTAATTTTTATACACAATAGGTGTATAAGTCTTTTACACTATCCACAAATTAGAGGTTGACACATCACCAAAAAGAAATTGATCAATTGGTAACCACAGACTAGTCAATTGGAAACCAACCACTCCATGAATTGTGATTGGTGGTGGGTGTAAAAGTCTATACACAATATGTGTATGTAAATTAAGCTCAAGAAATATATGATTATTTAATATGATTATTTAACTAAGTAAAAAAGTAAAATTACTTTATTTAAAACTTAAAAATGTATAATTAATTAACTAATCAATTCAATTGCTTATTATTCAGACACATGCCTTTTTAAAAAAAAACATGCCAAACTTCTATATTCCCCTACGTTTTGAGTGCGCACCAAAACATGTTTAAACCTAATTTTATTACAATTGTGTTGTGTGAAGCCGCCTTTCCCTCTCTTTGATTCTCAAATGCCACCGGCCATGAGCCGGGGGACTAACCGTCCAGAGGCACTCAACACTAGCCGAAGGGCTAGGATGACGAAGATTTTGGTCATGTAACTGAAGGGCTGAAATTGTCGAGCTCCTCTTGTCTTGAACGACTTCGCTCTCCGTGCTTGTTGCTCGAAGGACTCTGTTCCCAACCAAACAGGTCGGTATACACATATGCTCAACTACGGAAGGACCTCCCTGCACGACTGACCGATCGGCTACAAATATCTTGCCTCTGCCAATATAGAATGAAGGCGTGATCAGAGGGAAATATCTCTGATTTCCCCCTTGGTGTTCGGTCCTTTCCCTTCCCAAGGAAACCGATCGTAACACCTTCATATAGCTCATTCTTAGCCGAGCTAATGACCTGGACACCACATCTCCACCCAAAACCTTAAGGCGTTAGGTATATGGGTCATCTCTCTTATATATTCTTCATATAGCTCATTCATAACCGATGTGAGACTAACCACTCACACTTAAATTTCCAACATTTGCATCATTTTGATATGTGCAAATTTATCGGGGATGTCTCGGGACTTCTTGCCTTACAAACATGATGATTTGAAATAATGTGTATCTCTATTAAGTGTTAACAATAAAGAAACTATATTTACACTTTTCAGTTTCCAATTAATAGTATTTACAATAATGGTATTTACAATATTAAATTAACGATATTTACTGTAACACCCTTGTATTTTTATTTAGTAAAAATACCCAAGTGTACCATCCCTAGAACATCAGAGATATATTTCCTGCTTAGACACTGAATATCACTATAAATTTTCGCTAAATATAAACCAAACAGTCTTATTTACAAACAAGACGATACGGTTCTCAGACCATAAACCATCAGCAGCTATAGTATTCAGTATCATACAAGAAAGCGGGAGAAAGATATAACACTAAATACATAGTGTTGTGATAAGCTTAAACGTAAAGCTAAATACATAGTGTTGTGATATAACACTAAATACAGAAGGAAAATAAACTTAAACGTAAATCTAAGTCATCATCCATCTCCCCGGGCCACCTACTCGTGCCTCTGAATAAGCTTTCAAACGCATCTTAGAACACCTCAATCGGGTTCCCGGATCAAAAGTTATCGCGAAAACAAAATCAGTGTACAGTTGCTGAAAATCTGCAAAACGTCGCGACGCGAACTGCTACCGTCGCGACGCGAAAAGCGTCAGAAATATTTGCGAGACAAAACTGGGCTGGGTCGCGACGCGATGGGGACGGGTCGCGACGCGACCATCTGCAGAAAATTGCAGGTTTTCTGTTTTCTTGCGAAATTCGCTATTCCGCTCAACTTGATTCTTGTTCCGATTGAAAATAGTTTTGACAACCACAAATACAGTCCCAATCAAAGTCACACAATCAATCAAAAACTCATTGTAAACGAATTGTATCAAAACGCGACATATTTTCAAATAACGGTTTTTAAGTCAAAATCTCTTGAACGATTTTTGTTCCGATCGAAAACATTCCAAACAATCACACCATCATATCCGATTAACATCGCACAATCAGTCCATATTCCAGCGAAAGCGATAAATCAATCAAAACTCGACATAAACGAATTTTTTTCCAAAATATATTTCGAAATAACGGTTTTCGACTCAAAAACTCTCGAAACCAATCAACATAAAAATCATACTAAAACGGAATAAACCTAAACGTGAGTAAAACTCACCCTTGAAGCGAGAGTCGATACCGAGCCGAAATCACCGAATAGCCTCACGAACGTTCCGACGACACCCAAATCGCTTCCAAAGCTTTGAACCTCCAATCAATCACAACACCTCCATGGAATCACTATTCATCATCTTCAACCTCCACTTTGCTCCTCAAACATAAACCCCAAATTTTGATTCTCAAAAACCCTAACTTCTTGATTCATCAAAACTCCTAATCGGACTTCAATACTCGTGTAATCCACATTGGGTTGGCTTCTAATCACTCCTAAACCATTAAAATCATCATCAAACCGAAATCCTCCCTTTTCTCTTAAAAATCGAAAATGGCAAGATGAGAGTGAGTGAGTTGATGATGATGATGTTGATACCAAATCGAAGAGGAATGAACGCCGAACATTTTTCGTGTTGGAGGGAAGTCGTTTTGATGAGCCTAAATCTCCCATTTTTCCTCTTCTTCTTTCTTTCCCATTCTTTCTTTTTCTCTTCTTTCTCTCCTTTCTCCTTAGTGTCTCTCGCCTCCTCCTCTTTCTTTCTTTCTTTCTTTAATTAATTCTTCTTCTTCTCTTCTTTCACTTACAGACACTTACACGCATACATATATATATTTATTTAATATATATGTGGTAACGTGGTCAAATTACTATATTGATCTAAATCTCTTATTTCGATTCCAAAACTTCCTTGACCCATATTATTCGGTTAACGATCCTGTGACAACCAATAATTAATTTTAGCACTCAATAATTTTACCAATTAAGTACTAAATTAATTCAATTGGGTTAACATTCAAATGATTCGAATAATTATTTTGAGGATGTTACATTCTCCCCAACTTGAAAGAATTTTGTCCTCAAAATTTCGTCAAGTCTTTCATTTGACCAACCGAGAATCGACATTCTCAGAAAGGTCTAAATTTGCTGGAAAACAATCTCAAACTAATGAAGTGAGTGTAGAAAATCTTCCCCAAGCCGGCACATCAATCTTCAAGTATGATCCACTACTACCCTAGAACGCTTCTAAGGTTATAGTCCGAACTCTCTTGTTACGAATCAACACGAGAAACTCATCACTCGCCTACGCCCCAACTTTGATTAATCTAAATCAAAGGGTCTAATACAAGACGTTTGATAGAAATATATGTTGAAAATGAGATCCACAACTGGTACTCCTCGGTAGAGGTAAAAACAAACACGATTTCCTCGAAGGGTGTAATCACGTTCTCAACAAATCTTCTAAAATCTAGAACAGTTCTCATACACATTAAAAAAATGTGACGGAAAAGTCATCCGTGAAACTTCTTGACTCGCCCCCAAGATTTCGAGATAAAACTTTTCAAAAGATGGAAAGAGGGTTTTACTAAAAACTTTGACCATAATGTAGAAATAAACCGTGGGGACAACAAATAAATTTGAACGTAATTAAAATCAACTCTGTTGTTCTCAAAACAACTAACAAACAGAACTCAGAGCTCTTTTTCCTCTATTGCAACTTCATCACGAGGTTTTTACCAACGACGCACCCGATTCCTTTCCAAATTAATTAGTCCATAGCGTTGAGAACTTTCCCTCAACCAAAGTAATCCTCCTAGGATTTTCTTCCTCAATCAGATTTTATTAACCTCTTGATTCGTTCCCAAAATTAACTTTAGCATGTGGGTTTTCACAAAAATGATTTTTCAAAACAACCATACCGCACGCCGAGCTTCACTTCGGAAATTTCAGACTCTTGCAAGCAGATCCATCAATTAATCCTTTGGTGGTTAATCGCAATGTGAAAAAAAATAGTCAACAATCACCTCAATTTCATATTCGTATTCGCGTTTGACTTGTCAAACGGAATCACATAATACTATATGATCGTTAACCTTCGCAAGCGAAAGGTTAACACCAAAATCTTGCCACTAAAGTGGAAACTTATGGATGTACCCCAACTTAGATCTAAAAGACTCTAACAATTCCATTTCTTGCATCATTAACTCTGCCATGTGAATGGATTTCCTACTCAGCGCATCAACTACAAAATTGGCCTTTCCTGGATGATATTTCAACTCGAAGTCATAATCCTTCAGAAATTCTACCCATCTTCTTTGCCTGTTATTCTGTTCTTTTTGATCAAACAGATACTTTAAACTCTTGTGATCACTAAAGATTTCGAAACGAGACCCATACAGGTAATGTCTCCAAATTTTCGATGCATACACAATAACTGCCAACTCCAAATCATAAGCTGGATAATTCTCCTCATGGATCTTCAACTGTCTGGACGCATAAGCTACCACTTGATGATTCTGCATGAGAACACATCCCAAACCTTTTCCAGAAGCGTCGCCGAAAATTTGAAATTCCAATGACGGATCCGGAAGAATCAGGATTGGAGCAGAAGTCAAAATCTTCAACTCTTGAAAACATTCTTCACAATCGGCATCCCACGTAAACGGATGACCCTTACGAGTTAACCGAGTAAGTGGAAGAACTAACTGTGAGAACCCTTGAACAAATCTCCTATAGTAACCAGCTAGACCCAAGAAACTTCTGATCTTTGTGACTGTTGTTGGCCGCTCCCAGTTTAACACAACTTCCACTTTACTGGGATCCACAGCAACTCCCGATTGGGAAATCACATGTCCCAAAGACTTTACCTCTGACATCCAGAAATCACACTTCGAAGGTTTCACGTACAACTTCTTTTCTCGGAGTACTTTCAGAACAATGCGGAGATGTTGGACATGCTCCTCAATGGTCTTCGAGCACACCAAAATATCATCAATGAAAACGACTACAAATTGATCTAGGTAATTGAGGAAAACTCGGTTCATGTAATCCATGAATACTGCTGGAGCATTAGTCAAACCGAAGGGCATCACTACGAATCCGTAATGTCCATACCTCGTACGGAAGGCTGTCTTCGGGATATCTAAGGCTCTAACTTTGATTTGATGGTAACCCGACCTTAGATCAATTTTAGAAAACACCACCGCACCTCTAAGTTGCTCAAGCAAGTCATCTATCCTTGGCAAGGGATATTTGTTCTTGATCGTCACTTTGTTGAGTTGTCGGTAGTCAATAGATAATCTCATACTTCCATCTTTATTCTTAGATATCAACTCTTCAAGTTGAGACTTCAATTCCTTTAACTCTAAAGGAGACATCCGATAAGGGGCAATAGATATTGATCCTGTGCCAGGAACCAATTCTACAGAAAACTCTACTTCTCGCTCTGGAGGTGCAGAAGAAACTTCATCCGGAAAAACATCCAGAAAGTCATTCACAACTTGAACGTTCGCCAAATCTAAGCTAGTTCCCGTGGATGCAGATAACATACTAACATGTGCTTCCGCACCTTGAAATAAGGATTGACCGGCTAAGGTTAAGTAGATAACCGTTTCAGAATTTGTCCTTGACAATTCAACTGTTTCTGAAGCGAAGCTGGTAGATAATTAACACGGTCGATTGTAACCTGATTTGCATCATCCAATTCGTACCCAAGACGTCGTCCATACTTCTCATAGGCAACAATAAATTCTACAATGGAATTCCTGCCTCTTATGACAAGTAGACAATTTGACTAAAATATTAGGTCTGGATACGACCTTCAGTAGCAGTTAAAATAGTTATTGGCTCAGATAGCGATGATAAGGCTAATCCCAACTGATCAACACACGATTGGGATATACAGCAATGAGTTGCACCCGAATCATATAATATACTGATCGAGTTATTGAAAAGAAATCCCATCCTTCTAAGTAAATCGGCAGCATTCGTAACTGTCTAAGCATCCAGAGAGTTGACTCGTCATTGCCTTGGAGCTACTTGTGACTCCTTGGAACTCTTCCTTGCAGGGCACTTTTTACCATAGTGATCACCCTCTTCATTATAATAATAGCATCGATTAGATCTTTGCTTACAACCACCACTGTGACGCTTTCCACAGTTAGAACATCTTTTGACCTTTGAAGAATCAGAAAATTGCACCTGCTCTTCCTTTGATGAAATTATCTTAGGACTTTGCATTAGGAGTTGATAATTCAACTACCTTCCTATCCAATACTCCCTATGAGATCATCCTTGGCGACATAGGCTGATTGCACTAAGGCAACATAATTGGTAATAGTATAAGAACTGAGACCCTAAGTCATAAAAGCACTAAGGCCCCTCTTGTACTTCTGCATTCTCCATTCGTCATCCGGAGCTTACTTTACCACTTGGTAAAACTGAGACAACTTCTCAAACTTAGCGGTGTATTCTTCCACCGTCATGCCACATTTCCTGAGGATGCACCGGTTGGAGATTCCGGTCTTGGTCGAGGACTGCGTCTTGATCATCCTGCCATAATTCCGCTTATGATGCACTAAGTATTAAGTTGATCAGGCTCAATGTCTCTTAGCATCACAAGTGTAATTACAACAAGGACGAACAAGGAATCGACTCAACCCCTGAACTAAGTCTGACTAGGTCGAACTGCTCTGATACCAACTGTAACACCCCGGTATTTTTATTTGTTAAAGATACCCAAGTGCACATCAATAACACATCAGAGATAATTTCCTGCTTAGACACTGAATATCACTATAAATTTTCGCTGAATATAAACCAAACAGTCTTATTTACAAACAAGACGATATGGTTCTCAGACCATAAACCATCAGCAGCTATAGTATTCAGTATCATACAAGAAAGCGGAAGAAAGATATAACACTAAATACATAGTGTTGTGATACATAGACAACAGAAGGAAAATAAACTTAAACGTAAAGCTAAGTCATCATCCATCTCCCCGGGCCACCTACTCGTGCCTCTGAATAAGCTTTCAAACGCATCTTAGAACACCTCAATCGGGTTCCCGGATCAAAAGTTATCGCGAAAACAAAATCAGTGTACAGTTGCTGAAAATCTGCAAAGCGTCACGACGCGAACTGCTACCGTCGCGACGCGAAAAGCGTCAGAAATATTTGCGAGACAAAACTGGGCTGGGTCGCGACGCGATGGGGACGGGTCGCGACGCGACCATCTGCAGAAAATTGCAGGTTTTCTGTTTTCTTGCGAAATTCGCTATTCCGCTCAACTTGATTCTTGTTCCGATTGAAAACAGTTTTGACAACCACAAATACAGTCCCAATCAAAGTCACACAATCAATCAAAAACTCATTGTAAACGAATTGTATCAAAACGCGACATATTTTCAAATAACGGTTTTTAAGTCAAAATCTCTCGAACGATTTTTGTTCCGATCGAAAACATTCCAAACAATCACACCAACATATCCGATTAACATCGCACAATCAGTCCATATTCCAGCGAAAGCGATAAATCAATCAAAACTCGACATAAACGAATTTTTTTCCAAAATATATTTCGAAATAACGGTTTTCGACTCAAAAACTCTCGAAACCAATCAACATAAAAATCATACTAAAACGGAATAAACCTAAACGTGAGTAAAACTCACCCTTGAAGCGAGAGTCGATACCGAGCCGAAATCACCGAATAGCCTCACGAACGTTCCGACGACACCCAAATCGCTTCCAAAGCTTTGAACCTCCAATCAATCACAACACCTCCATGGAATCACTATTCATCATCTTCAACCTCCACTTTGCTCCTCAAACATAAACCCCAAATTTTGATTCTCAAAAACCCTAACTTCTTGATTCATCAAAACTCCTAATCGGACTTCAATACTCGTGTAATCCACATTGGGTTGGCTTCTAATCACTCCTAAACCATTAAAATCATCATCAAACCGAAATCCTCCCTTTTCTCTTAAAAATCGAAAATGGCAAGATGAGAGTGAGTGAGTTGATGATGATGATGTTGATACCAAATCGAAGAGGAATGAACGCCGAACATTTTTCGTGTTGGAGGGAAGTCGTTTTGATGAGCCTAAATCTCCCATTTTTCCTCTTCTTCTTTCTTTCCCATTCTTTCTTTTTCTCTTCTTTCTCTCCTTTCTCCTTAGTGTCTCTCGCCTCCTCCTCTTTCTTTCTTTCTTTCTTTAATTAATTCTTCTTCTTCTCTTCTTTCACTTACAGACACTTACACGCATACATATATATATTTATTTAATATATATGTGGTAACGTGGTCAAATTACTATATTGATCTAAATCTCTTATTTCGATTCCAAAACTTCCTTGACCCATATTATTCGGTTAACGATCCTGTGACAACCAATAATTAATTTTAGCACTCAATAATTTTACCAATTAAGTACTAAATTAATTCAATTGGGTTAACATTCAAATGATTCGAATAATTATTTTGAGGATGTTACATTCTCCCCAACTTGAAAGAATTTTGTCCTCAAAATTTCGTCAAGTCTTTCATTTGACCAACCGAGAATCGACATTCTCAGAAAGGTCTAAATTTGCTGGAAAACAATCTCAAACTAATGAAGTGAGTGTAGAAAATCTTCCCCAAGCCGGCACATCAATCTTCAAGTATGATCCACTACTACCCTAGAACGCTTCTAAGGTTATAGTCCGAACTCTCTTGTTACGAATCAACACGAGAAACTCATCACTCGCCTACGCCCCAACTTTGATTAATCTAAATCAAAGGGTCTAATACAAGACGTTTGATAGAATTATATGTTGAAAATGAGATCCACAACTGGTACTCCTCGGTAGAGGTAAAAACAAACACGATTTCCTCGAAGGGTGTAATCACGTTCTCAACAAATCTTCTAAAATCTAGAACAGTTCTCATACACATTAAAAAAATGTGACGGAAAAGTCATCCGTGAAACTTCTTGACTCGCCCCCAAGATTTCGAGATAAAACTTTTCAAAAGATGGAAAGAGGGTTTTACTAAAAACTTTGACCATAATGTAGAAATAAACCGTGGGGACAACAAATAAATTTGAACGTAATTAAAATCAACTCTGTTGTTCTCAAAACAACTAACAAACAGAACTCAGAGCTCTTTTTCCTCTATTGCAACTTCATCACGAGGTTTTTACCAACGACGCACCCGATTCCTTTCCAAATTAATTAGTCCATAGCGTTGAGAACTTTCCCTCAACCAAAGTAATCCTCCTAGGATTTTCTTCCTCAATCAGATTTTATTAACCTCTTGATTCGTTCCCAAAATTAACTTTAGCATGTGGGTTTTCACAAAAATGATTTTTCAAAACAACCATACCGCACGCCGAGCTTCACTTCGGAAATTTCAGACTCTTGCAAGCAGATCCATCAATTAATCCTTTGGTGGTTAATCGCAATGTGAAAAAAAATAGTCAACAATCACCTCAATTTCATATTCGTATTCGCGTTTGACTTGTCAAACGGAATCACATAATACTATATGATCGTTAACCTTCGCAAGCGAAAGGTTAACACCAAAATCTTGCCACTAAAGTGGAAACTTATGGATGTACCCCAACTTAGATCTAAAAGACTCTAACAATTCCATTTCTTGCATCATTAACTCTGCCATGTGAATGGATTTCCTACTCAGCGCATCAACTACAAAATTGGCCTTTCCTGGATGATATTTCAACTCGAAGTCATAATCCTTCAGAAATTCTACCCATCTTCTTTGCCTGTTATTCTGTTCTTTTCTGATCAAACAGATACTTTAAACTCTTGTGATCACTAAAGATTTCGAAACGAGACCCATACAGGTAATGTCTCCAAATTTTCGATGCATACACAATAACTGCCAACTCCAAATCATAAGCTGGATAATTCTCCTCATGGATCTTCAACTGTCTGGACGCATAAGCTACCACTTGATGATTCTGCATGAGAACACATCCCAAACCTTTTCCAGAAGCGTCGCCGAAAATTTGAAATTCCAATGACGGATCCGGAAGAATCAGGATTGGAGCAGAAGTCAAAATCTTCAACTCTTGAAAACATTCTTCACAATCGGCATCCCACGTAAACGGATGACCCTTACGAGTTAACCGAGTAAGTGGAAGAACTAACTGTGAGAACCCTTGAACAAATCTCCTATAGTAACCAGCTAGACCCAAGAAACTTCTGATCTTTGTGACTGTTGTTGGCCGCTCCCAGTTTAACACAACTTCCACTTTACTGGGATCCACAGCAACTCCCGATTGGGAAATCACATGTCCCAAAGACTTTACCTCTGACATCCAGAAATCACACTTCGAAGGTTTCACGTACAACTTCTTTTCTCGGAGTACTTTCAGAACAATGCGGAGATGTTGGACATGCTCCTCAATGGTCTTCGAGCACACCAAAATATCATCAATGAAAACGACTACAAATTGATCTAGGTAATTGAGGAAAACTCGGTTCATGTAATCCATGAATACTGCTGGAGCATTAGTCAAACCGAAGGGCATCACTACGAATCCGTAATGTCCATACCTCGTACGGAAGGCTGTCTTCGGGATATCTAAGGCTCTAACTTTGATTTGATGGTAACCCGACCTTAGATCAATTTTAGAAAACACCACCGCACCTCTAAGTTGCTCAAGCAAGTCATCTATCCTTGGCAAGGGATATTTGTTCTTGATCGTCACTTTGTTGAGTTGTCGGTAGTCAATAGATAATCTCATACTTCCATCTTTATTCTTAGATATCAACTCTTCAAGTTGAGACTTCAATTCCTTTAACTCTAAAGGAGACATCCGATAAGGGGCAATAGATATTGATCCTGTGCCAGGAACCAATTCTACAGAAAACTCTACTTCTCGCTCTGGAGGTGCAGAAGAAACTTCATCCGGAAAAACATCCAGAAAGTCATTCACAACTTGAACGTTCGCCAAATCTAAGCTAGTTCCCGTGGATGCAGATAACATACTAACATGTGCTTCCGCACCTTGAAATAAGGATTGACCGGCTAAGGTTAAGTAGATAACCGTTTCAGAATTTGTCCTTGACAATTCAACTGTTTCTGAAGCGAAGCTGGTAGATAATTAACACGGTCGATTGTAACCTGATTTGCATCATCCAATTCGTACCCAAGACGTCGTCCATACTTCTCATAGGCAACAATAAATTCTACAATGGAATTCCTGCCTCTTATGACAAGTAGACAATTTGACTAAAATATTAGGTCTGGATACGACCTTCAGTAGCAGTTAAAATAGTTATTGGCTCAGATAGCGATGATAAGGCTAATCCCAACTGATCAACACACGATTGGGATATACAGCAATGAGTTGCACCCGAATCATATAATATACTGATCGAGTTATTGAAAAGAAATCCCATCCTTCTAAGTAAATCGGCAGCATTCGTAACTGTCTAAGCATCCAGAGAGTTGACTCGTCATTGCCTTGGAGCTACTTGTGACTCCTTGGAACTCTTCCTTGCAGGGCACTTTTTACCATAGTGATCACCCTCTTCATTATAATAATAGCATCGATTAGATCTTTGCTTACAACCACCACTGTGACGCTTTCCACAGTTAGAACATCTTTTGACCTTTGAAGAATCAGAAAATTGCACCTGCTCTTCCTTTGATGAAATTATCTTAGGACTTTGCATTAGGAGTTGATAATTCAACTACCTTCCTATCCAATACTCCCTATGAGATCATCCTTGGCGACATAGGCTGATTGCACTAAGGCAACATAATTGGTAATAGTATAAGAACTGAGACCCTAAGTCATAAAAGCACTAAGGCCCCTCTTATACTTCTGCATTCTCCATTCGTCATCCGGAGCTTACTTTACCACTTGGTAAAACTGAGACAACTTCTCAAACTTAGCGGTGTATTCTTCCACCGTCATGCCACATTTCCTGAGGATGCACCGGTTGGAGATTCCGGTCTTGGTCGAGGACTGCGTCTTGATCATCCTGCCATAATTCCGCTTATGATGCACTAAGTATTAAGTTGATCAGGCTCAATGTCTCTTAGCATCACAAGTGTAATTACAACAAGGACGAACAAGGAATCGACTCAACCCCGAACTAAGTCTGACTAGGTCGAACTGCTCTGATACCAACTGTAACACCCCGGTATTTTTATTTGTTAAAGATACCCAAGTGCACATCAATAACACATCAGAGATAATTTCCTGCTTAGACACTGAATATCACTATAAATTTTCGCTGAATATAAACCAAACAGTCTTATTTACAAACAAGACGATATGGTTCTCAGACCATAAACCATCAGCAGCTATAGTATTCAGTATCATACAAGAAAGCGGAAGAAAGATATAACACTAAATACATAGTGTTGTGATACATAGACAACAGAAGGAAAATAAACTTAAACGTAAAGCTAAGTCATCATCCATCTCCCCGGGCCACCTACTCGTGCCTCTGAATAAGCTTTCAAACGCATCTTAGAACACCTCAATCGGGTTCCCGGATCAAAAGTTATCGCGAAAACAAAATCAGTGTACAGTTGCTGAAAATCTGCAAAGCGTCGCGACGCGAACTGCTACCGTCGCGACGCGAAAAGCGTCAGAAATATTTGCGAGACAAAACTGGGCTGGGTCGCGACGCGATGGGGACGGGTCGCGACGCGACCATCTGCAGAAAATTGCAGGTTTTCTGTTTTCTTGCGAAATTCGCTATTCCGCTCAACTCGATTCTTGTTCCGATTGAAAACAGTTTTGACAACCACAAATACAGTCCCAATCAAAGTCACACAATCAATCAAAAACTCATTGTAAACGAATTGTATCAAAACGCGACATATTTTCAAATAACGGTTTTTAAGTCAAAATCTCTCGAACGATTTTTGTTCCGATCGAAAACATTCCAAACAATCACACCAACATATCCGATTAACATCGCACAATCAGTCCATATTCCAGCGAAAGCGATAAATCAATCAAAACTCGACATAAACGAATTTTTTTCCAAAATATATTTCGAAATAACGGTTTTCGACTCAAAAACTCTCGAAACCAATCAACATAAAAATCATACTAAAACGGAATAAACCTAAACGTGAGTAAAACTCAACTTTGAAGCGAGAGTCGATACCGAGCCGAAATCACCGAATAGCCTCACGAACGTTCCGACGACACCCAAATCGCTTCCAAAGCTTTGAACCTCCAATCAATCACAACACCTCCATGGAATCACTATTCATCATCTTCAACCTCCACTTTGCTCCTCAAACATAAACCCCAAATTTTGATTCTCAAAAACCCTAACTTCTTGATTCATCAAAACTCCTAATCGGACTTCAATACTTGTGTAATCCACATTGGGTTGGCTTCTAATCACTCCTAAACCATTAAAATCATCATCAAACCGAAATCCTCCCTTTTCTCTTAAAAATCGAAAATGGCAAGATGAGAGTGAGTGAGTTGATGATGATGATGTTGATACCAAATCGAAGAGGAATGAACGCCGAACATTTTTCGTGTTGGAGGGAAGTCGTTTTGATGAGCCTAAATCTCCCATTTTTCCTCTTCTTCTTTCTTTCCCATTCTTTCTTTTTCTCTTCTTTCTCTCCTTTCTCCTTAGTGTCTCTCGCCTCCTCCTCTTTCTGTCTTTCTTTCTTTAATTAATTCTTCTTCTTCTCTTCTTTCACTTACAGACACTTACACGCATACATATATATATTTATTTAATATATATGTGGTAACGTGGTCAACTTACTATATTGATCTAAATCTCTTATTTCGATTCCAAAACTTCCTTGACCCATATTATTCGGTTAACGATCCTGTGACAACCAATAATTAATTTTAGCACTCAATAATTTTACCAATTAAGTACTAAATTAATTCAATTGGGTTAACATTCAAATGATTCGAATAATTATTTTGAGGATGTTACATTCTCCCCAACTTGAAAGAATTTTGTCCTCAAAATTTCGTCAAGTCTTTCATTTGACCAATCGAGAATCGACATTCTCAGAAAGGTCTAAATTTGCTGGAAAACAATCTCAAACTAATGAAGTGAGTGTAGAAAATCTTCCCCAAGCCGGCACATCAATCTTCAAGTATGATCCACTACTACCCTAGAACGCTTCTAAGGTTATAGTCCGAACTCTCTTGTTACGAATCAACACGAGAAACTCATCACTCGCCTACGCCCCAACTTTGATTAATCTAAATCAAAGGGTCTAATACAAGACGTTTGATAGAATTATATGTTGAAAATGAGATCCACAACTGGTACTCCTCGGTAGAGGTAAAAACAAACACGATTTCCTCGAAGGGTGTAATCACGTTCTCAACAAATCTTCTAAAATCTAGAACAGTTCTCATACACATTAAAAAAATGTGACGGAAAAGTCATCCGTGAAACTTCTTGACTCGCCCCCAAGATTTCGAGATAAAACTTTTCAAAAGATGGAAAGAGGGTTTTACTAAAAACTTTGACCATAATGTAGAAATAAACCGTGGGGACAACAAATAAATTTGAACGTAATTAAAATCAACTCTGTTGTTCTCAAAACAACTAACAAACAGAACTCAGAGCTCTTTTTCCTCTATTGCAACTTCATCACGAGGTTTTTACCAACGACGCACCCGATTCCTTTCCAAATTAATTAGTCCATAGCGTTGAGAACTTTCCCTCAACCAAAGTAATCCTCCTAGGATTTTCTTCCTCAATCAGATTTTATTAACCTCTTGATTCGTTCCCAAAATTAACTTTAGCATGTGGGTTTTCACAAAAATGATTTTTCAAAACAACCATACCGCACGCCGAGCTTCACTTCGGAAATTTCAGACTCTTGCAAGCAGATCCATCAATTAATCCTTTGGTGGTTAATCGCAATGTGAAAAAAAATAGTCAACAATCACCTCAATTTCATATTCGTATTCGCGTTTGACTTGTCAAACGGAATCACATAATACTATATGATCGTTAACCTTCGCAAGCGAAAGGTTAACACCAAAATCTTGCCACTAAAGTGGAAACTTATGGATGTACCCCAACTTAGATCTAAAAGACTCTAACAATTCCATTTCTTGCATCATTAACTCTGCCATGTGAATGGATTTCCTACTCAGCGCATCAACTACAAAATTGGCCTTTCCTGGATGATATTTCAACTCGAAGTCATAATCCTTCAGAAATTCTACCCATCTTCTTTGCCTGTTATTCTGTTCTTTCTGATCAAACAGATACTTTAAACTCTTGTGATCACTAAAGATTTCGAAACGAGACCCATACAGGTAATGTCTCCAAATTTTCGATGCATACACAATAACTGCCAACTCCAAATCATAAGCTGGATAATTCTCCTCATGGATCTTCAACTGTCTGGACGCATAAGCTACCACTTGATGATTCTGCATGAGAACACATCCCAAACCTTTTCCAGAAGCGTCGCCGAAAATTTGAAATTCCAATGACGGATCCGGAAGAATCAGGATTGGAGCAGAAGTCAAAATCTTCAACTCTTGAAAACATTCTTCACAATCGGCATCCCACGTAAACGGATGACCCTTACGAGTTAACCGAGTAAGTGGAAGAACTAACTGTGAGAACCCTTGAACAAATCTCCTATAGTAACCAGCTAGACCCAAGAAACTTCTGATCTTTGTGACTGTTGTTGGCCGCTCCCAGTTTAACACAACTTCCACTTTACTGGGATCCACAGCAACTCCCGATTGGGAAATCACATGTCCCAAAGACTTTACCTCTGACATCCAGAAATCACACTTCGAAGGTTTCACGTACAACTTCTTTTCTCGGAGTACTTTCAGAACAATGCGGAGATGTTGGACATGCTCCTCAATGGTCTTCGAGCACACCAAAATATCATCAATGAAAACGACTACAAATTGATCTAGGTAATTGAGGAAAACTCGGTTCATGTAATCCATGAATACTGCTGGAGCATTAGTCAAACCGAAGGGCATCACTACGAATCCGTAATGTCCATACCTCGTACGGAAGGCTGTCTTCAGGATATCTAAGGCTCTAACTATGATTTGATGGTAACCCGACCTTAGATCAATTTTAGAAAACACCACCGCACCTCTAAGTTGCTCAAGCAAGTCATCTATCCTTGGCAAGGGATATTTGTTCTTGATCGTCACTTTGTTGAGTTGTCGGTAGTCAATAGATAATCTCATACTTCCATCTTTATTCTTAGATATCAACTCTTCAAGTTGAGACTTCAATTCCTTTAACTCTAAAGGAGACATCCGATAAGGGGCAATAGATATTGATCCTGTGCCAGGAACCAATTCTACAGAAAACTCTACTTCTCGCTCTGGAGGTGCAGAAGAAACTTCATCCGGAAAAACATCCAGAAAGTCATTCACAACTTGAACGTTCGCCAAATCTAAGCTAGTTCCCGTGGATGCAGATAACATACTAACATGTGCTTCCGCACCTTGAAATAAGGATTGACCGGCTAAGGTTAAGTAGATAACCGTTTCAGAATTTGTCCTTGACAATTCAACTGTTTCTGAAGCGAAGCTGGTAGATAATTAACACGGTCGATTGTAACCTGATTTGCATCATCCAATTCGTACCCAAGACGTCGTCCATACTTCTCATAGGCAACAATAAATTCTACAATGGAATTCCTGCCTCTTATGACAAGTAGACAATTTGACTAAAATATTAGGTCTGGATACGACCTTCAGTAGCAGTTAAAATAGTTATTGGCTCAGATAGCGATGATAAGGCTAATCCCAACTAATCAACACACGATTGGGATATACAGCAATGAGTTGCACCCGAATCATATAATATACTGATCGAGTTATTGAAAAGAAATCCCATCCTTCTAAGTAAATCGGCAGCATTCGTAACTGTCTAAGCATCCAGAGAGTTGACTCGTCATTGCCTTGGAGCTACTTGTGACTCCTTGGAACTCTTCCTTGCAGGGCACTTTTTACCATAGTGATCACCCTCTTCATTATAATAATAGCATCGATTAGATCTTTGCTTACAACCACCACTGTGACGCTTTCCACAGTTAGAACATCTTTTGACCTTTGAAGAATCAGAAAATTGCACCTGCTCTTCCTTTGATGAAATTATCTTAGGACTTTGCATTAGGAGTTGATAATTCAACTACCTTCCTATCCAATACTCCCTATGAGATCATCCTTGGCGACATAGGCTGATTGCACTAAGGCAACATAATTGGTAATAGTATAAGAACTGAGACCCTAAGTCATAAAAGCACTAAGGCCCCTCTTATACTTCTGCATTCTCCATTCGTCATCCGGAGCTTACTTTACCACTTGGTAAAACTGAGACAACTTCTCAAACTTAGCGGTGTATTCTTCCACCGTCATGCCACATTTCCTGAGGATGCACCGGTTGGAGATTCCGGTCTTGGTCGAGGACTGCGTCTTGATCATCCTGCCATAATTCCGCTTATGATGCACTAAGTATTAAGTTGATCAGGCTCAATGTCTCTTAGCATCACAAGTGTAATTACAACAAGGACGAACAAGGAATCGACTCAACCCCGAACTAAGTCTGACTAGGTCGAACTGCTCTGATACCAACTGTAACACCCCGGTATTTTTATTTGTTAAAGATACCCAAGTGCACATCAATAACACATCAGAGATAATTTCCTGCTTAGACACTGAATATCACTATAAATTTTCGCTGAATATAAACCAAACAGTCTTATTTACAAACAAGACGATATGGTTCTCAGACCATAAACCATCAGCAGCTATAGTATTCAGTATCATACAAGAAAGCGGAAGAAAGATATAACACTAAATACATAGTGTTGTGATACATAGACAACAGAAGGAAAATAAACTTAAACGTAAAGCTAAGTCATCATCCATCTCCCCGGGCCACCTACTCGTGTCTCTGAATAAGCTTTCAAACGCATCTTAGAACACCTCAATCGGGTTCCCGGATCAAAAGTTATCGCGAAAACAAAATCAGTGTACAGTTGCTAAAAATCTGCAAAGCGTCGCGACGCGAACTGCTACCGTCGCGACGCGAAAAGCGTCAGAAATATTTGCGAGACAAAACTGGGCTGGGTCGCGACGCGATGGGGACGGGTCGCGACGCGACCATCTGCAGAAAATTGCAGGTTTTCTGTTTTCTTGCGAAATTCGCTATTCCGCTCAACTCGATTCTTGTTCCGATTGAAAACAGTTTTGACAACCACAAATACAGTCCCAATCAAAGTCACACAATCAATCAAAAACTCATTGTAAACGAATTGTATCAAAACGCGACATATTTTCAAATAACGGTTTTTAAGTCAAAATCTCTCGAACGATTTTTGTTCCGATCGAAAACATTCCAAACAATCACACCAACATATCCGATTAACATCGCACAATCAGTCCATATTCCAGCGAAAGCGATAAATCAATCAAAACTCGACATAAACGAATTTTTTTCCAAAATATCTTTCGAAATAACGGTTTTCGACTCAAAAACTCTCGAAACCAATCAACATAAAAATCATACTAAAACGGAATAAACCTAAACGTGAGTAAAACTCACCCTTGAAGCGAGAGTCGATACCGAGCCGAAATCACCGAATAGCCTCACGAACGTTCCGACGACACCCAAATCGCTTCCAAAGCTTTGAACCTCCAATCAATCACAACACCTCCATGGAATCACTATTCATCATCTTCAACCTCCACTTTGCTCCTCAAACATAAACCCCAAATTTTGATTCTCAAAAACCCTAACTTCTTGATTCATCAAAACTCCTAATCGGACTTCAATACTCGTGTAATCCACATTGGGTTGGCTTCTAATCACTCCTAAACCATTAAAATCATCATCAAACCGAAATCCTCCCTTTTCTCTTAAAAATCGAAAATGGCAAGATGAGAGTGAGTGAGTTGATGATGATGATGTTGATACCAAATCGAAGAGGAATGAACGCCGAACATTTTTCGTGTTGGAGGGAAGTCGTTTTGATGAGCCTAAATCTCCCATTTTTCCTCTTCTTCTTTCTTTCCCATTCTTTCTTTTTCTCTTCTTTCTCTCCTTTCTCCTTAGTGTCTCTCGCCTCCTCCTCTTTCTTTCTTTCTTTCTTTAATTAATTCTTCTTCTCTTCTTTCACTTACAGACACTTACACGCATACATATATATATTTATTTAATATATATGTGGTAACGTGGTCAAATTACTATATTGATCTAAATCTCTTATTTCGATTCCAAAACTTCCTTGACCCATATTATTCGGTTAACGATCCTGTGACAACCAATAATTAATTTTAGCACTCAATAATTTTACCAATTAAGTACTAAATTAATTCAATTGGGTTAACATTCAAATGATTCGAATAATTATTTTGAGGATGTTACATTCTCCCCAACTTGAAAGAATTTTGTCCTCAAAATTTCGTCAAGTCTTTCATTTGACCAACCGAGAATCGACATTCTCAGAAAGGTCTAAATTTGCTGGAAAACAATCTCAAACTAATGAAGTGAGTGTAGAAAATCTTCCCCAAGCCGGCACATCAATCTTCAAGTATGATCCACTACTACCCTAGAACGCTTCTAAGGTTATAGTCCGAACTCTCTTGTTACGAATCAACACGAGAAACTCATCACTCGCCTACGCCCCAACTTTGATTAATCTAAATCAAAGGGTCTAATACAAGACGTTTGATAGAATTATATGTTGAAAATGAGATCCACAACTGGTACTCCTCGGTAGAGGTAAAAACAAACACGATTTCCTCGAAGGGTGTAATCACGTTCTCAACAAATCTTCTAAAATCTAGAACAGTTCTCATACACATTAAAAAAATGTGACGGAAAAGTCATCCGTGAAACTTCTTGACTCGCCCCCAAGATTTCGAGATAAAACTTTTCAAAAGATGGAAAGAGGGTTTTACTAAAAACTTTGACCATAATGTAGAAATAAACCGTGGGGACAACAAATAAATTTGAACGTAATTAAAATCAACTCTGTTGTTCTCAAAACAACTAACAAACAGAACTCAGAGCTCTTTTTCCTCTATTGCAACTTCATCACGAGGTTTTTACCAACGACGCACCCGATTCCTTTCCAAATTAATTAGTCCATAGCGTTGAGAACTTTCCCTCAACCAAAGTAATCCTCCTAGGATTTTCTTCCTCAATCAGATTTTATTAACCTCTTGATTCGTTCCCAAAATTAACTTTAGCATGTGGGTTTTCACAAAAATGATTTTTCAAAACAACCATACCGCACGCCGAGCTTCACTTCGGAAATTTCAGACTCTTGCAAGCAGATCCATCAATTAATCCTTTGGTGGTTAATCGCAATGTGAAAAAAAATAGTCAACAATCACCTCAATTTCATATTCGTATTCGCGTTTGACTTGTCAAACGGAATCACATAATACTATATGATCGTTAACCTTCGCAAGCGAAAGGTTAACACCAAAATCTTGCCACTAAAGTGGAAACTTATGGATGTACCCCAACTTAGATCTAAAAGACTCTAACAATTCCATTTCTTGCATCATTAACTCTGCCATGTGAATGGATTTCCTACTCAGCGCATCAACTACAAAATTGGCCTTTCCTGGATGATATTTCAACTCGAAGTCATAATCCTTCAGAAATTCTACCCATCTTCTTTGCCTGTTATTCTGTTCTTTCTGATCAAACAGATACTTTAAACTCTTGTGATCACTAAAGATTTCGAAACGAGACCCATACAGGTAATGTCTCCAAATTTTCGATGCATACACAATAACTGCCAACTCCAAATCATAAGCTGGATAATTCTCCTCATGGATCTTCAACTGTCTGGACGCATAAGCTACCACTTGATGATTCTGCATGAGAACACATCCCAAACCTTTTCCAGAAGCGTCGCCGAAAATTTGAAATTCCAATGACGGATCCGGAAGAATCAGGATTGGAGCAGAAGTCAAAATCTTCAACTCTTGAAAACATTCTTCACAATCGGCATCCCACGTAAACGGATGACCCTTACGAGTTAACCGAGTAAGTGGAAGAACTAACTGTGAGAACCCTTGAACAAATCTCCTATAGTAACCAGCTATACCCAAGAAACTTCTGATCTTTGTGACTGTTGTTGCCGCTCCCAGTTTAACACAACTTCCACTTTACTGGGATCCACAGCAACTCCCGATTGGGAAATCACATGTCCCAAAGACTTTACCTCTGACATCCAGAAATCACACTTCGAAGGTTTCACGTACAACTTCTTTTCTCGGAGTACTTTCAGAACAATGCGGAGATGTTGGACATGCTCCTCAATGGTCTTCGAGCACACCAAAATATCATCAATGAAAACGACTACAAATTGATCTAGGTAATTGAGGAAAACTCGGTTCATGTAATCCATGAATACTGCTGGAGCATTAGTCAAACCGAAGGGCATCACTACGAATCCGTAATGTCCATACCTCGTACGGAAGGCTGTCTTCGGGATATCTAAGGCTCTAACTTTGATTTGATGGTAACCCGACCTTAGATCAATTTTAGAAAACACCACCGCACCTCTAAGTTGCTCAAGCAAGTCATCTATCCTTGGCAAGGGATATTTGTTCTTGATCGTCACTTTGTTGAGTTGTCGGTAGTCAATAGATAATCTCATACTTCCATCTTTATTCTTAGATATCAACTCTTCAAGTTGAGACTTCAATTCCTTTAACTCTAAAGGAGACATCCGATAAGGGGCAATAGATATTGATCCTGTGCCAGGAACCAATCCTACAGAAAACTCTACTTCTCGCTCTGGAGGTGCAGAAGAAACTTCATCCGGAAAAACATCCAGAAAGTCATTCACAACTTGAACGTTCGCCAAATCTAAGCTAGTTCCTGTGGATGCAGATAACATACTAACATGTGCTTCCGCACCTTGAAATAAGGATTGACCGGCTAAGGTTAAGTAGATAACCGTTTCAGAATTTGTCCTTGACAATTCAACTGTTTCTGAAGCGAAGCTGGTAGATAATTAACACGGTCGATTGTAACCTGATTTGCAGTCATCCAATTCGTACCCAAGACGTCGTCCATACTTCTCATAGGCAACAATAAATTCTACAATGGAATTCCTGCCTCTTATGACAAGTAGACAATTTGACTAAAATATTAGGTCTGGATACGACCTTCAGTAGCAGTTAAAATAGTTATTGGCTCAGATAGCGATGATAAGGCTAATCCCAACTGATCAACACACGATTGGGATATACAACAATGAGTTGCACCCGAATCATATAATATACTGATCGAGTTATTGAAAAGAAATCCCATCCTTCTAAGTAAATCGGCAGCATTCGTAACTGTCTAAGCATCCAGAGAGTTGACTCGTCATTGCCTTGGAGCTACTTGTGACTCCTTGGAACTCTTCCTTGCAGGGCACTTTTTACCATAGTGATCACCCTCTTCATTATAATAATAGCATCGATTAGATCTTTGCTTACAACCACCACTTTGACGCTTTCCACAGTTAGAACATCTTTTGACCTTTGAAGAATCAGAAAATTGCACCTGCTCTTCCTTTGATGAAATTATCTTAGGACTTTGCATTAGGAGTTGATAATTCAACTACCTTCCTATCCAATACTCCCTATGAGATCATCCTCGGCGACATAGGCTGATTGCACTAAGGCAACATAATTGGTAATAGTATAAGAACTGAGACCCTAAGTCATAAAAGCACTAAGGCCCCTCTTATACTTCTGCATTCTCCATTCGTCATCCGGAGCTTACTTTACCACTTGGTAAAACTGAGACAACTTCTCTAACTTAGCGGTGTATTCTTCCACCGTCATGCCACATTTCCTGAGGATGCACCGGTTGGAGATTCCGGTCTTGGTCGAGGACTGCGTCTTGATCATCCTGCCATAATTCCGCTTATGATGCACTATGTATTAAGTTGATCAGGCTCAATGTCTCTTAGCATCACAAGTGTAATTACAACAAGGACGAACAAGGTATCGACTCAACCCTAAACTAAGTCTGACTAGGTCGAACTGCTCTGATACCAACTGTAACACCCCGGTATTTTTATTTGTTAAAGATACCCAAGTGCACATCAATAACACATCAGAGATAATTTCCTGCTTAGACACTGAATATCACTATAAATTTTCGCTGAATATAAACCAAACAGTCTTATTTACAAACAAGACCATATGGTTCTCAGACCATAAACCATCAGCAGCTATAGTATTCAGTATCATACAAGAAAGCGGAAGAAAGATATAACACTAAATACATAGTGTTGTGATACATAGACAACAAAAGGAAAATAAACTTAAACGTAAAGCTAAGTCATCATCCATCTCCCCGGGCCACCTACTCGTGCCTCTGAATAAGCTTTCAAACGCATCTTCGAACACCTCAATCGGGTTCCCGGATCAAAAGTTATCGCGAAAACAAAATCAGTGTATAGTTGCTGAAAATCTGCAAAGCGTCGCGACGCGAACTGCTACCCTCGCGACGCGAAAAGCGTCAGAAATATTTGCGTGACAAAACTGGGCCGGGTCGCGACGCGATGGGGACAGGTCGCGACGCGACCATCTGCAGAAAATTGCAGGTTTTCTGTTTTCTTGCGAAATTCGCTATTCCGCTCAACTCGATTCTTGTTCCGATTGAAAACAGTTTTGACAACCATAAATACAGTCCCAATCAAAGTCACACAATCAATCAAAAACTCATTGTAAACGAATTGTATCAAAACGCGACATATTTTCAAATAACGGTTTTTAAGTCAAAATCTCTCGAACGATTTTTGTTCCGATCGAAAACAGTCCAAACAATCACACCAACATATCCGATTAACATCGCACAATCAGTCCATATTCCAGCAAAAGCGATAAATCAATCAAAACTCGACATAAACGAATTTTTTTCCAAAAACGATATATTTCGAAATAACGGTTTTCGACTCAAAAACTCTCGAAACCAATCAACATAAAAATCATACTAAAACGGAATAAACCTAAACGTGAGTAAAACTCACCCTTGAAGCGAGAGTCGATACCGAGCCGAAATCACCGAATAGCCTCACGAACGTTCCGACGACACCCAAATCGCTTCCAAAGCTTTGAACCTCCAATCAATCACAACACCTCCATGGAATCACTATTCATCATCTTCAGCCTCCACTTTGCTCCTCAAACATAAACCCCAAATTTTGATTCTCAAAAACCCTAACTTCTTGATTCATCAAAACTCCAAATCGGACTTCAATACTCGCGTAATCCACATTGGGTTGGCTTCTAATCACTCCTAAACCATTAAAATCATCATCAAACCGAAATCCTCCCTTTTCTTCTTAAAAATCGAAAATGGCAAGATGAGAGTGAGTGAGTTGATGATGATGATGTTGATACCAAATCGAAGAGAAATGAACGCCGAATATTTTTCGTGTTGGAGGGAAGTCGTTTTGATGAGCCTAAATCTCCCCTTTTTCCTCTTCTTCTTTCTTTCCCATTCTTTCTTTTTCTCCTCTTTCTCTCCTTTCTCCTCACCGTCTCTCGCCTCCTCCACTTTCTTTCTTTCTTTCTTTAATTAATTCTTCTTCTTCTCTTCTTTCACTTACACACACATACAAGCATACCACTACAAAAAAACAGCGCATTAGCGACGGATTTTTCCCTCGCTAATGCATGTTTTTCCCTCGCTACTGACTGTTAGCGACGGAATTAGCGACGGACCAATTCCGTCGCTAAATCACTTGACGCTAATTGGGTAGCGAGGGAATACAATCTGTCGCTAAAATTAGCGACGGAAAATCCGTCGCTAAAATCCGTCGCTAAACACTGTGCACACTGACCGTTGCAGTTGATTTGACAGTGACACTGACCAACTTTAGCGACGGAAATCCGTCGCTAAAATACGTCGCTAATCTCTTTTTTTAAAAAAAAAACGCTAATCTCAGATAGAGAGAGGGAGAGATAAGGGTTTGGGGAGGAAAATGGAGAAGGAAAAGAAATGAAAGAGGATGGTGTGGTGGTGGTGGTGTGGTGTTGAAGGGAGAAGATGAAGATGATGGTGGTGGTGGTAAGAAAAAATGAAAGAGGAAGAGGAAAATGGAGAAGGAAAAGAAGTTAAAGAGGAAGAGGAGGAAATGAAAGAGGATGGTGTGGTGTGGTGTTGAAGGGAGAAGATGATGGTGGTGGTGGTAAGAAAAAATGAAAGAGGAAGAGGAAAATGGAGAAGGAAAAGAAATTAAAGAGGAAGAGGAGGAAATGAAAGAGGATGGTGTGGTGGTGGTGGTGGTGTGGTGTGGTGTTGTGTTGAAGGGAGAAGATGATGGTGGTGGTGGTAAGAAAAAATGAAAGAGGAAGAGGAAGAAATGAAAGAGGAAGAGGAAAATGGAGAAGGAAAAAAAATGAAAGAGGAAGAGGAGGAAATGAAAGAGGATGGTGTGTTGTGGTGTTGAAGGGAGAAGATGATGGTGGTGGTGGTAAGAAGAAATGAAAGAGGAAGAGGAAGAAATGAAAGAGAGGAAAAAACGGAGAAGAGGAAGAAATGAAAGAGGAAGAGGAAGGATTCGGATTTATAAAAAAAAATTTACCCGTTAGCGACGGATTTAGCGACGGATTTCCCTCGCTAATGTCTGTCACGTGTCAAATCAACTGCAACGGTCAGTGGCACAATTTTCCAAACATTAGCGACGGATTTCCGTCGCTAATTCGAACCAAAATTTTCAAGTTTCGCGCCATGTTAAATCCGTCGCTAATTTAGCCAATTTCCGTCGCTAAAGACACTGTTTTCAATCCGTCGCTAATGCTGTGAATTTCCGTCGCTAATTTTGATTTTAGCGACGGACCACATATCCGTCGCTAAAATCCGTCGCTAAGCACTGTTTTTTTTGTAGTGTACATATATATTTATTTAATATATAAGTGGTAACGTGGTCAAATTACTATATTGATCTAAATCTCTTATTTCGATTCCAAAACTTCGTTGACCCATATTATTCGGTTAACGATCCTGTGACAGCCAATAATTAATTTTAGCACTCAATAATTTTACCAATTAAGTACTAAATTAATTCAATTGGGCTAACATTCAAATGATTCGAATAATTATTTCGAGGATGTTACATTTACCATATGCACAATAAGAAAGGGAATAACAAGTCTGTTGAACTTAATGCCCGGTTCTGCGTCCAATTTTGTTGGCCTGCAAATTAGCTTCTGAAAAGCAAACAAAGAAGACATATACAAACTCATTAAGATGACATTATACTGAATCATAGAATTAATTGAATAAAGGTATAATTATCTCATAATAAGGCAATAAAAAAATATTTGAGGAAAAAGGAAAGAAATGAGAATAGTATCAAAATTCACTATAGTAACATCAATAGGGTGTAAGGTTTCCGTTTATGCTTTTTAGGCCTTTTTTCAATTCTGAAGGAAAATAGTGAAGTGTTGTTAGTCAAATTTGCTTCTATTGCTATAGTCCAATAATTTAATGTGTACTGCTATAAAAACATGTGGTATAAAATCAATCAATAAATTTTTTCTTTATATACACTATTAAAGATTAGAGATTAAAGATCAATAAACTTACCAACATCAATAAAAACAAAATACTATACCTCATTTCCTCATACAAAATCTGAATTCCCTATTATGAAAAGAACAACACTAACAGGAAAATCATAATACCATTATTGTAAAGAATGGAATGTAGAAGACAAGCCCCAAAAATAAATACATAAAACGCATCAATTTGGTTAATGAGCAAAGGAAATAAAATACATGAAGTAAGAAAAAGAAAGCCCCAAAAAAAAAACTACAACTGATATGGAAGAAAATAAGTACCTCAGAATCATAGGTCGAATCCACAACGAAGTCAGAAGGAAACACCTACAAAACAATGAAGACCAAAAGCGGGAAAAATAGAATAGCAGTGAATAGCGAGAAGTGTACCAAAAGCGAGGAAAAGACGACTACTGATTTAGTACTATCAACCAGAGGTAAGGACCAATAAGAAAATTTAAAAACCAAATTAAATAATAAAATAGTGGATTCGAAAGGAGTTTGAATATAGTTATAGAAAGGCACGACCACCGCACCGGAAGACCACTACAGTCTCGATCTCCATCTCTCTCAGTAACTCTTTCTCCTCTTCATTCCTTTTGTTTCTCGAAAACCCCCTCTTCTCTCGCATCATTTCTCTCTCTCTCTCTCTCTCTCTCTCTCTCTCTCTCTCGTCCATCTTCTCACTCTCTCTCTCTCTCTCAGTCGTAATCTCTCTCTCACCACCATACTCCTTCTCTGTTATTTCTTTCTCTTGACCCATCTAGAGTCTACCAAATTAAAAAGAAAAAGAAGATGAAGAGAGATAATGATAGAGAAATGAAAAGAAAGTTACCTTTAAGTTTCAATGAGGAGAAACTCGATTTTTGGTTATCTGCACAACTAGAAGAAAAACCCTACTTTTGATTCTAGCTTCTACAACGAAAAAACGATGAATAGAGATAATGATAGAAAAAGGGAAGATATACCTTGAAGCTTCAAGAATCATGACTTATAGAAATCAAAATTGCATCATCTATAACATTCCATTCATAATCTTTGTTGGATGTGGGGAGGGGGGGGGGGGGGGGATGGGCCAACATGGGGGTACAAAAATCGCCAGCCCAAAAGAAAATATATAAAGGAAAACAATCATTTTTCTCACTCCCTCGTACTCACCACACACCCCAAAACCTGCAAAATCTCCAAAATACCCATAAAGAATAAAAATGTTCCTAGCGCGTCCCTTTTTAACGGGATTTCGCGGATTCGGCGCCGACGTACCAAACCTAGTATGGTTGATTGGCGTCGTGACATGTGTCTTGTGACATCCCCTTGTGTTGGAATTTTAACAAGTTCGACATCCTCTTACCGAACTTGTTCGGCGCCTGTGTGTCGTGCCGTAGTTGTATCAAATCAATGGCTCAGATTCCACTAACACTTTTTATCAACGGCGTACGATCAGTCAAATGTGCAAGAAAAAAAGTGGATTGCATTTCCTTCAGAAATTGTGCCACAACGGATAGAATTTCAACGATTTAGATTCATGGTCAAAAATTGAAATCAACGGCTCACATTCGACGACACCCATTATAAATAGGGTCTCTGATTTACCTACCTCTTTCACACCCACCTCCACCAACATCTCTACTCCATCACTGTTCTTCACAAACACCCCCTCCCTTTGAAATGGAGTTGACATCAACCCAGTACTAAGATGACGCCTTCCTGACTGTCCTTCATCACCGTGGAAGTATCACCTACAAGGAAGATGGTGTTTGGTTTCGATGTCCCAATCATGTCTTCAGTAGGATGAAAATGGACATCACATTCACCAAGTTGAAGGAAAAGGCAGAGAGGAATGTTCGAGAGGGAGAGTGGCGTAAAGAGGTAAGTAGTGTTACTTACCGCAAGCCCACTTATATAGAGACAACAACACTATTCCCTATTCAGCTATGGAGATTCGTAGCGACGATGACATACGCACCATGGTGCAAACACATTCTCATTTTCCAAGATATCGTCCGTTGGAGCTGTTTGTCGAAACAATACGCACTCCGGACGAGATCAGTTTTCTTTCGCGACAAGGATTTTAAAATAATTGTATGGCATGTCCTATAATCTGAATCAGTCGAGTCTAATGAGTGTGGGTGAGTGTCTGATTCATCATACAATATCCTGACAAATTTGAAACGACCATCAAGAAGATACGCCATAAACACTTCAACACGGTCCACAATCCACATCCCTATATGCACTGCAAATAGCATGTGTATCAGTTTCCAGAAATCAAATATTACGGGTACGTCTCTTGACAACAGCAGGGAAGACATGACCATTATCAACTTCTAGGACAACATTGCGAGGCAATGTGTTGTCAATCTGCTGAAAAACATTCTGTGGAATATTGATACGATTTTGCAATTCAATATCAATCCTATCATTATAAATATTTAACTAATTTGCACTAATAAATAGATTGAATTGACTAAATAATTATTAACTTGCGTTAGCTCCCCAGATAATAGTTAAAAATTTCATATCTGAAAAATACAATAAAATTGCCATTTAGTTTAATGGGATTCAAACAGCACGGTTCGACGCCATAGGGACGAGCCGGTCCGGTCCTGCAAATTCGAACTGTGTTTTAGAGAATCTGAAACATATGGTCCGACTGTGAGGCACCGAACCGGTTCGTCCCTATAGTGCCGAACCAAGGTAATCGAAACCCAGAAATCAAGAAGAAAAAAACAGAAACAAAGAGAGGAGGAGAAAGAGAGAGAGAGAGGAATACCTGGAGTGCGAGTGAAAGAAAGAGTGATGCGAATGGGAGTGATGGTTTGAGGGAGAGAGAGAGAGACAGAGTCGAAGGGGTGAGAGAGGAGAAGAGAGGAAGAAGGTGAGGTGTGTCTTTGTGAGAGAGGAAGAGTGTGGAAGGCAGGGTTTTGGTGGATGGTAATTTTGTAATTTTAGGGTTTAGGGGGTGTGTGATGAGTAGAGGGAATGGAGAAAGCATGGGCCACTACAAATTAAAAAGAAAACACAGGTCCAACAAAACGCATTTTCGAAAACGAAGACTTCCGAATTTGACTTTGGAGTCAACATAAGTTTTGTAGCTATGCTTGTTAGCTTTCCAACACTACGTACAAAAATCACTAGATCGGATAACTACCACCCAAGTTATGGCCTGCAAAAGAAAACAGGTTAAAATCGACAAATACCAAATAATCTTACTTAAGTCTGGTTGATACCTAAAGTTGTTAAAATATACGAAGACTTGAAAATTGGGCCTAATATACATCTGAAATGACCACGTAAAAAGCTCAAGAATGTGCATTAAAATGCACTAATCAAGAAATAAGGAAGAGGGAGTAGGATAGAAGGAAATAGGGAAGGGATAGTGGGTTTCTCTTATTTGGTGGAGAAAAGAAGTTGGAAAGAGAGAAAGAGAAGGGAAAGAAACGAGAAAAACCCATTTGTTAATAAAATTATCATTTACCCTTATTGTCTTAATATTTAATTTTGCACTCAGGATATTTTTGTCTTTTGATTAATAAGACAATATCTTTCTTCTCACTTTTCTCTTCAACCAAGCAAAATTACGATCGTTCTCGCTGTTGCTCTCCATTGTCACCGAGCCATTCTCGAGGGAGCTTGCTATCTTTGGTAACACCTCAATGGATGTTGTCTCTCTCACATCCTCCTATAATTTTATGAGGGAGACAACGAAGGTTCCCAAAATCGAAGGTTCCCTTTTCGGTGTATTTGTGTTGGAGATCTTTTTTGCAAGGTTAGTTTGTTTGATTCATCTTCTCTATACATACGATTTTTTAATCAAGTTAGGGTTTAAAACATAAAACTCTTGAGGGATAGCTTTTACTCCTATCGTGGTCCTACCTTGTTCAAGAGATTATCTCTACAGTTGCGCGCAAAAGATACCTAGTTTACAACAAAAAAAATTCATACACATTTATCATTTTAACCGAAACAAAAAAAATGTAAAGTTTTAACATTGTCAACAACACCATACTGAGTTGTACGATCGAGAGCTTTGCTCGGATGATTTGACGAACAACCAAGCTATTTGATTGAGTAGCTAGGGGTTGTGTCCATTTCTCCTTTTTAAGGCCGAACCAAAATAATAAAAAGAAAGACGAATGCAAAAATATTGTAGGTTACATATAAACGTACATCAATTTTACCAAAAGAAGTAAAACCTAAATTGACCATACCAAGTCAATTGGTTATGGTGACTACGTTCTTTCCAATATCAAAATAAAACATTGCATACCCCAATTTGAAAAGAACACGTACTTTGTTGTTGTCACTGAGAGTATTACAGGAAACATTGTCTCAAGGCCAATTTGGATGACGAAGATAGTTGTTTTCCATGATTCACTTATGGCTGGCTTCTGAGGCCTCGGAGCGTTTGAGAATCAGAAAGAGGGAGAGACACGTTCACACAATACAATTGTAATTTGTAATAAAATTAGGGTTATACGTGTTATGGTACGGACTTGGGACACCGGATTATCTTTTTCAAAATTAGGCAAAGCCACGCATGTTTATTTGCCATATACTTTGAGACATATACTATAACTCTCGACACATTTTAAAATGTGATGGTTCAATATAAGTGAGTCAGTTCATTATTGGGTTGTGATTGAAAGTTGTAAATCTGATAGGGTAACCATGTCTGTGAAGCCTCTCAAGGAAACCTCTTTCGGCTCCATGTTTGTCCATGGCCTTCCGCAGTCACGGAAGATAATGATCACAATAATGTCATCATTAAAATCTCATCTGTTGTTATGATTTTGAAGGGCATTTCTTACAAGTCTTTTGGCTATTCACTGCATTTCAGAGAGAAAAGTCAAGGTGAGCACGCGCGCCCATACACACACACACAGATATATAGCATAAAAGAAGAGTCATTTTGGAAAAGTCCATGTTTGATATTAAATATATCCAATCATCGGTGTATATAATAAATAAAAATAAAGAATTAAAGAAAGTTAATATTAAGGAATGAGTGGAAAATTTCAGTTATAAGGAGATGATATATGGAATTATTTGTGAGTATGGCTTTGTAAAGCCTTAATTACTTTAATGTAGTATATATATATATATATATGATATAATAGATATTACGAGAGATAATTATATCTTAATTTTACAAAAATATGTTAACATCTAAATGTAAATACTTATAATACATATGAATTCAAAATTTAATTTAAATTCCTATTAATATATATATATATATATATATTAGTATTTTAAAAAATTCACTAGTGTTTAAATTATGGAGTAAAAGATTTAGAAGAAAAAGATTGGGGATCTTACTCAAAATATATTAATATCTAAATTAATTATAATTAATATTTTAATAGAAATTAAACATTTAAATGATACAAATAAACACCACACACACACTACAACCGATCACACCCGAGTTCGAATCTGGGAACTTATATACGTCCCCATGTCGTTGATTGTCAAGGCAACCAACATTGAGGGACTTATAACAATTTGTTTTATTTGGTTGGTGGATTACTGTTTGACACTTTGAATTTCTTTTAATTTTTTCCAACAATTTTTATATAAAATTGTTTGATTTATTTTATATTTTAGTATCTATCTATAAATAAAAATATAAAATATAAATAAGCAAGTTGATAAAATAAAAAAATTCAACCCACTAGTTAACTATTGACAAGTCTAGTTTAAGTGTCTTTTTAGTGTTTATTTTTAGTAATTTGTGTAGCAATTTAGCTTTATTCTTGAGCTACTTTACTACGAAGTGCTTGCTTTTCATTTCAGGTCAAGCTTTGAGAGAAGTGAAGGATTTTGAGCTTTAAAGGAACAAGGATAAGGAGCGAGAAAACGCAAGAGAGTTCAACAAAAGAGGCCGTGCACCTCTTTAAGTGCAATCTAAAGAATTTCCAAATGCCAACTCGATGGTAGCACAGCCCGTGCGCCTGTACTAATTCGTTGGAAAATCAAAAGTTGTTGAACCTGAGCACGGTCCGTACATCTGAGAGCACAAACCGTGCGTCCAGTGCAGAAGCCTAAGTTGTTATACTTTTTGAAAACACTCCTCAAAGTGATTTCTATGTTTTTATTCAATTTATATTATTCTCTTAAGTTCTTGTTCTTTACATTACGCTTTTACTTTTCTTGCACTTTACTATTCTGTTATTATTCTTCCTCCGCATTTTACTTTATGCACTTTATCGCTTTCATTTATATTTCAAAGTCATTTACATTCAACAATTTACAATTCACAGTTTACAATTGTCATTTACAATTCATGCCTTCTAATTTAAAGCCCTTGTCTACTATGGTCATGAGTGAGTAGATTCCTATATACCTACCACAAGTCAAGTAGCAGATGTTCGCTTATCAAAAAAAAGTAGCAGATGTTCTCAAATAGAGTATTTCAAAGAGGCAGTTTGATGACATGGTGAGGAAGCTTGAAATGAATGGCATATTCATGCCAGCTTGAAGGATAGTGTTGGAAGTTATTACTCGAGATCAACACAAAATCAATAGATTATGTCTTGTACAGCTCACTAGGACTAGATGTAAATAATAGTTAGCTGTTTATTAGTTGTATTTTCATGTCTTTACCATAGTTAGAATTAGCATTTATAAGGAGAATAATTACCCTGATTCTCAGGCTAGATTAGTGCTCATTTGTCCTTCCCTTGTATTTTATAAATACCACCCATGTATTACCAAATCAAGGAAATACCTTTTCATTAATGTGTAATTCATCTTCTAGCTCATTTGTTCTAGCTCAGTATATATAAATCCACGTGGCGAGTTGTTAGCAATAGAAATGGCGATTGCCGGTAATTTATGGTAATGGAGAGGATCCGTTCTCTTCCTTTCCTTTCCTAAGGAAAAAAAGGAGTTGGTATTGGGTAAGTGTCCTTTTTTCTTACGTGATGATTGCTTTTGACAAAATCTATAGTTACTTGAACATAGATCATAGTAAGGAAATGATTTCTGTGGTGCATAAAAAGCTTCGAATTTTTTGTCCGAATCAGTTACCATTTGTACCTTCGAATTTTTTGTCCGAATCAGTTACCATTTGTACCGACTCTTGTTGGTAAATATAGTGATGTTTGTTACAATTACATATCGTTAACAAAAAGAAGTGACAATCTAAGTTCAAATTTTATATCTCATTCAAAAAACAAAATTTTATATCTCTACACAAATTCATTGAAAACTCAAAATAGAAGATGAATAAACTATTTCATTTTGAGAAGGTCAAGGATTTTTCTATTTTACACATTATTCATATGAAAAGCAAGTTCCAAACTCATGGATTTGGTTGTGTTAGGAAGTTTTTTGTAATATCCCCTATTTTCGTATCTTAATTAATTGGCATAAAATTATATTGAGTGATGTACTTTGTTGGTTGAAAATAATGTGTTTGGAAAATGGCTTGTTTGGATTGCCAATTAATTGAATTATGTGTGTTTGATAGTTAATTTAATGTTAATTAGTGTGTTTAGTGCTGAGGGGAGTCCTTGGGGATAGAGTAAGTAAGTTAGGGGCAGAATTGTCTTTTCCTATACCCCATATATATACCCTTCTTCTCAGCTGAACCAACTAGAGAACCCTTCATTTTTCTAAGTTCTGAAATCAGAATCCAAAAGGGAGAAAGGGAAGGGAAGAAGAGGGAGTTTCCCAAATTCCAAATGCATGTATGATCCAGCCACACCAAACTGATCCTCTCATCTTCCTCATTCTGTTTATACCCAATTCGAAATCAGTCTCCCTTCCCAACCGAAATCACCATTGAAGCCTCAAAGCCCCCTCTTAGCCAAAAGTGATGAACTGAACCATTGCATGCGAGCTTGAGAAGTGTTGGGACCTATATCAGCAACCATATTTCGTATTTGAGTAGCCTAGAAGCCATTTCAAGGTTTTAGTTCTGAGTTCAACCGATTTGGGAAGCTTTTGGAGCGAGTTCGAGAAAAATCGGAGACCGTTCGTAGCGTTCTTGGTGATCCGTCTTGCTGAATTTCTGAATTGTGTCAATTGCTTTTGTCTCCAAGAGGTGAGTTATATAACTCACTAGGAAATCATGATTATGAATGTGTATGTGTTCTGGATTTTAGGTCTCGTGTTTTATGGGAAACCGTGTCAATCCGCTTTGCAAAAATGCGTTAGAACATGTGTCATGTGATTGTAAATTGGATTAGATGAGCATTGTGATTGATTGATTGTGTGGATTGATTATGTCTTATTTGATTGATTTGGACTGGAAATACTGGTTACTATATCTGTTTTTAAGTCTCGGAGGTCATAGAAAGTCTCGGGGTCGAATAGAAAGCGAAACGGTACAAAACGGGTGTTCGAAATGCTGTTTTCAGCCATTTCTGCCTCCCATCGCGTCGCGGCCCGTGGCCATCGCGTCGCGACCATGTATTATTTTTGCAACGCAAAACTTTCTGTCACTTTTCGCGTCGCGACGCAACCAGTTCGCGTCGCGACGTTTGCAATTTTTCAGCAAACCTAACTGATTTTGTTTTCACGATAACTTTTGATCCGGTGGTCCGATTTAAGTGTTCTCAAGTGCGTTGGGAAGCTAATTAAAAGACCTATTTAGATATGTGAATTAGATTCTGAAATGCCATGTTGTGAAGGTTAAGTTCATGATATAATGTTGATTGTTCATGCTATGTTAAGTGGAGTATTATTGATGTATTGTGTTTGGATTGACTGGATGATTAGTGTAAGTTAAGTTAATAACTTTAGTAAGCCGTGTGAGATCACCTAATGTTAGTAATAAGATCATGTTAGTAATGAGATCATGTTAAGTTAAGCTCAGTGTTAAGTTAAGTTCATTATTATGTTCATATCAGTATTCAGTTCAGGTATATTAAAATATATACATCAGTTCAGTTAGGGTGACGACCCTATTTTCAGTTTAGTGTTCTAGGGGAGGGGAAGTCATGAGCCCTATGAACCTAGGCCCCATGAGGGATCCAGCCGATTAGTGGAATGGGTTCACCGGGAGCTTATTTTGCCAAGTGACCGGTGACATGCTAAAATTTCAGTTCAGTTTATGTGTTGTTTCTTGTAACCGGCTTAAGGGTTATGAGGACAACTTCTGTTAGTTAGCCACATAGTCAATTTTGAGGACTATGAGTTAGAATCAGAATAATGAATCAAGCATAATTGGACCGAGAGGATTAGTAAGGGGTCGCGATAGAACTCACTGAGACAAGTTGTCTCACCCAATCCATGTTGTTGTTTTTCAGTGAAGCAGGGAAAGAGTCGGAAGACTGTGAGGCATGGCTACGAGGATGCTTGAAGAGTTGCTGGCGCTATTTATTTTGTTATGTCATGTATCTCTGTATTTTCATTCTGTACCTTAGTATGTACGATTGTACGACTTATGTTATAAAGTTGTAAATCGCTTCCGCACACTTTCTATTTTGGTACTGAACACTAGTTGAGTGGTGTAAGAACGCTTTATGTATTTTATGCTAAGTTATGTAAACACACTTGATGGGTTTTTAGCATCGAGTATTAGTATGTGTGCAGTATTTAAAAAGGAAGTTACTCTGATATATGCCAGTAGTGCATTTCGGTAATTTCTACAAGTTAGAAATTATTGGGGTGTTACATTTTTTCTTAATATCCGGAAAACAAATATAATCTAACATGGACTACAAAAACAACTAAAGAAAATAAAATTAAACTACTAAAAATTAAAGACTTATTCATTTGCTTTGGGTAGTTGTAGTTCTAACTAATATGTCTCATGAGACTACTTGCCTAAATGCTAAAAGCCCAACTAAACAGCAATTAAAATAAAACCCCAAATAGTTAAAATTCATGATCAACACTTAATAATATATCATAATTGAAGGGTCAATAACTCATGGATTTTGACAGCAACACAACTTAGCTATCCCACTAAATGTGAAGCAGGTGCCACCTTTCGTAAAGCCAGTGTAGAAGCATTGTTGGGCACACATTTGGACATTTTCACAGCCATTAGTGCATGTAAATCCAGGAACACCCCATCCACTTGTCATTCCTACAAAGATCAAATGTTAAATCTTAAGAATGAAATAAAAATATTATACAATAGCCCATGACCACCCATTATATCTTCACAAAAAATTTTACTTTTGACCTTGGATCTAAGAAACATATATAGGCCATTACAAATTTTATAAAAAGAAATTAAAAGTTAAATAACAAAAATTGTTGAGCGATATCAACCAACTCATGATGCTTTTTCTTAGAATGAGAAGGCTAAAAATATTATAGAACAAATAATATCAACTTTTTAACGTTAGAAAATTATAAACTGAAAATACAACACGAGATTAAACTATCTTTTTTCCATTACCTGAAAGCAAAACCAAAGTAATGCACAAGATGAAGCGAAAGGAAGATTGATACTTGTAAGAGGCCATTGTGTAAGATTTCACCTTATGATTTACTTCTTATGAGATATTTTTTGAGAGAATTATTTTTGATCAAAATACTTTTTGAGAGAATTTGTTGCGAGACTAAGGACAAACATCTTCGTTATATATAGATGAAAACCTTGGTTGATTATGATTTTATTCAAGAAAAATATCAAATGTATTTAATGACATGACATGACATGTCCAGAATCTTTAAGATTTTCAGATTTTTTTTCAATTACGGGACGTTAATATATTACCAAAAATAAATCATTTCAATTACGGGACGTTAATGTATTACCGAATAATTAATTGCACCAATTTTTTTTTGAAATTGTAAAACGAGTAAACGACCTAGCAATGCATATCAGTTTAGGAAATTTGCAACTTTAATGCTATATATTAAGTTGCCAAAAAATGCTAACTTTTAATACGGACCAATCAATATGGAGATTTCTTTAATTTGAACCTTTCAAACTGGAAATATGTTTTGGTGAGAGAATCCCCTAATTCCTAAAAAAATTCGCCAATATTCAAGTTTTTCTCTTCTCGTAAAAAAAAAAGTTTTCATATTTGAAAATTAAAGGTTTTGTTCGTTTCTAATTTTAAGATTTGAAAGAAAATATAATTGCTTATTTATGACATTTTTTTTACAGAATACTTCCGGTTTGGAATATCCTTAGTACTCCCGAAAAGGGGTACTTACTACTAAGGAAAAAAGTATATTCATGGGAGTACTAAGAATACTCCAACCAGAAGTATTCTGTAAAAAAATGCCAATAATCCACCTCAAGGTCCTCCTCAGGGTCTGCCATAGGTCCAGTAGACAAGCTTCCAAAGGGAGAGGGGAGACCGAAGCGTGGCGATAGTCCAAACATGTGTAGTGCTTGCAAGGAAGACGCGCAAAGACAATCAAGTGCATTCGAAGATCCCTCAACCCGAAGCTAAAGAAATTATGAAGGCCGAAAACGAGGCCTTGAAGCATTGCCTCAGCGCCATGATCCAGATCAAAAGAACGATGTAACTAGGCGCTTCCAAGGAATAGAGCTCCGTTGCCAATCCCAAGGCCAAGCCACTCCTCCGGAAGCAGGTCTAACACTAGCTCCCCCATCAGTCACTAAGAGAGCTATCCTTTGGCAAAATCAATCCCAGAGTCGTCGCCATGGAGAACGAGGACGTCTTAGGCGAAGGCATAGGAGGAGTCGCTCACCAAGAACAAAGTTGACGCTACACCCCTTCTCCTCATGGATCTTGGCCACTAGGGTTCCTAAATGAACCCTACTGCGTATGGTCATCCCAAGGGTTTCATATGATGTCCTCGGGCCGTAAGGCATCCAGCTTCCTCCGAAAATCTATAAGCTTGACAGTGTCATTCTTTTTGTTTTTCCACCTCATACAACGTGGCAGCTTAGAAGGACCAGACTCTCTCCAATCGCCAATGGTGGCAAAATATTCGAATCTCCAACACTGAAATAATAATACGAATAAATTAATTAATAATTATATAAACAAAAAAGTAAAGTTGAATAGTAATTAATTATTACCTGCAACAATGACGCGTATCCTCCACACTGAGCAGTGTCCCAGATGGAATCACTCAGCTACTCGTATAAAAAGGCCAAAGCAGTTGGACCCCACGCCCACGTGCCACACTCCTCATATGTCTGAAACACCAAGACCCACTTGACCGGGACATATTTATGACTCTCGTCGGTAAATATGGTGTAGCCGAACAAAAGCAGCAGATACGCACGTGCAGCAAAATCAACATAACCATGCTCCATGTTTAGTCTGTAGGCAGACTCTAAAAAGCTGAACCTGAAGTATGGACCTCGGGTAAACAGGCACTCTCTCGCACAATCAACCTCCCGTAAATCCACCGGTAGACATTAAAAATGTCCCCGTCAACGGCAAATGAAGCAAGTTGGACACGTTGTCCAAGGTGATCGTCATTTCACCAAATGGTAGGTGAAATGACGAGGTATTTGAATGCCACCTCTCCACAAAGGTTGAGACGAGCTCGTGATTGATCACCGATAAAGGTGTCAAATCAAGTTTCGATAGACGAGCTCGTGTGATCCACTGATAAACACGTGGGCCGTGTTGTGGAGGTCACAGCTGAATTAATTTCTTGCCATGTGCTGCAACCTTCATTTTCCCACAAACCTGTATAAAATTATATTATATTAATAAGATATATTTAACAACAATGTAAAAAAAATAAGTTTATAAAAATCAAGTAATACCAAAACTTAAATTATTTATTAAAACTATTACCTGTCCTATACGTAATTTAGACACCACGTGGTTAGGAAGTCGAACCAACAGGGATTGGCTAACTTGTTTTCTTGCTATGATTACATCGCTTCGGCCGCCATTAATTCAGTTGATGGCGATGACCGTAGTGGGGTGTTTTGCGATTTAAAGAGCACTTCAATTCCTTCTAAATTCATAACTGATAGCCCCGCAAGTGCACGGGTCGTATCGCGTAATAAAAGAGTATCGGTCCACAGGGAGAGCCTAAGTGAATACCAATTTAATTTTTCAAAGTTTGATTAACTGAAAAGGAAGTGTTTTTGGAAAGGAGGAAAATAAAAGAAGAAGACATAAAGTTAAATAGCGAGAAATAAAAGAAAGCGGTAAAGTGCAAAAATCATAAATAGCGGAATTGTAAATGACAAGAAAGTAAATTGCTTGAAAAGTAAATTGCCAGTAATTTACTTGACTTGCCAGTAGTTTACTTGACTTGCCAGTAGTTTACTTGACTTGCCAGTAGTTTACTTGACTTGGAAATTTAAAGGGCAAAAAAGTAAATAACAAGGAAAATAAAAGAGCGAAAAAGTAAAGAGCGAAAAGTAAAGAGCGAGAAATTTAAATAGCAATGAAAGTAAATGACTTGGAAAGTAAAAGGGCGAAAAAGTAAATAGCAGGGAAAATAAAAGAGCGGAAAAGTAAAGAGCGAAAAGTAAAGAGCGAGAAAGTAAAGAGCGAGAAATTAAAGGGCAATGAAAGTAAATGACTTGGAAAATAAATAGCAAGAATTTAAAGGGCAAGAAAGTAAATAAACAAGAATCATAAAAAGCATGAAGAGTAAATTGAAGTCATGAATAATTAGAGAGCCTTTGTCATTGATTTTCTAACAAAATTCAAGCTTGGGTACAAGTGAGGATCAAGCCTCTATTTATAGGAAAATATGAGGGGCAAAATGGTTCAAAAGAGGAAAAAGTGGCAAATCAAGTTGGCCAAGGTAGTCATCAAAAATATCCATCAACAAGTGGGCAAAATATCCAATTTCGACTTGCACAGTCGAAATCTTGCCAGCAGAAGCAGGCACAGTCGAAATCTGGGTAGCAGAAGCAGGCACAGTCGAAATCTGGGAAGCAGAAGCAGTCGAAGTCGAAATCTGAAAGACAGATGCAGTCGAAGTCGAAATCTGGAAGATGCAGTCGAATTCTGGGAGATCCAGTCGAAATCTGGAAGATGCAGTCGAATTCTGGCCTGCTGAGACAGATGCTGTCAAATTCTGGCCTGCTGAGACAGATGCTGTCGAATTCTAGTCGAATTCTGGGAGATCCAGTCGAAATCTGGAAGATGCAGTCGAATTCTGGGAGATCCAGTCGAATTCTGACCTGCTGAGACTTAAGCAGCCCAAATTGCTTCAAAATAAAACCTGAAGATAAAAAGTAAACATTTGCAGTAAAATAGATCAAAAATATAATTAAAATACTAAAAAGACTTAATAAAATAACTATTAAAAAGACTCTAAAAATAGACTTATCAAACTCCCCTATGCTTGAACCTTTGCTTGTCCTCAAGCAAAAACAGTGTAAATCTTTAGGCCAATTCTGAAGGAAAATTATTTTCATATTGAAACCTTAAGTGAACTGTGGGGCAATTCTAACACTTCGGTTTGAGAACTACTATCCGGGCTTCTTGTGGAATTGGGAGACAAATTTAAAGTATCAATACATTAGAGAGGATATCAATGTCATCATAGAACCGGTTCCCCAGCATTCTTAAGTTTGGGTCCTCCGTTCACTAAGACCGGGTCTCAAAGGAGGGTCTTTATACGTTGGGTATTCAAGCAATATTTCTTTTTCTTTTTCTTTGATTGTATATGCTAACCATTCATTTTGACATTTACAATGCACCAATTTTTGCATTTTGAATTGGTTTTGCAAATTTTTTTTTTTTTTTTTTGAATACCCCAACTCAGACGTTTTTCTCCAGTAACCGCGCATCCAGTGAATGTCACCAAGAGAACCAGGTCACTAGTTTCTTTTCAGTCCTTCTAATTGTATTAACAACTGAAAACAGTCTCAGTAGTGTGTGTGTGAAAAAAGCCCTAGAGGTAGAAATCGAACCATGATACAATTTTTGTTGCTCCCAACCAGTCCACCTAGATGATTGCTAATGAAAGATTGAAAAATTATTTTTGTCCAGAAAAGGCTTATCTAAAACATGCTTTAGGGTTCACAAAGTTTCGTGATGGAGGGAGCAGATACAACTCAAAGTACAAAAAGATAAAAACTCGGCAAAGCAATAAAGACATTCTTAATAAAAGTAATAAAATACCCCCCCATGCTTGGACTAGGCATTGTCCTCAATGATTTTTCAAATAAAACAAAAGGGGTTAGGAGAGCTCACCTGGCTGTCTGGTTCAGGAAACTCGGCCCACCAACGGTATTTTATTTTTCAACAAATCGAAAAATACATTAAGCCGTGGGTTGCCTCCCACGCAGCGCTTGTTTATGGTCATTAGCTTGACCTTTTCCCTTTATAAAGTTATTCCTGGGTCCCATTGCTTGAAGCATAGAGACCAAGTGACATATGAAGAATGAAAGCACATTCCTAGATCCCATGGCTTGTAAAATGGAAGTTGTGTAAGCAATAAGATCTTTTTTACAATTCCCCCAAGATCAAATGTTATTTTTTTCACAAAGGAAGGTGAAAAGTAAGATAAAGGAGATGGTTTGTATGGTGGTGGGGGGATGTATGGTTCTTCTCTTTCTTTTTCTGGTTCCTTCTCTTTTTCTTTCTCTTCTTGCTCACACGGTGAATTATGTTTTTCACTCACAATTTTTTCTTGGTTTGCTCTTGGTTCCTCTAATTGTTTTTCGCTTCTAAGGGTGACAGCATATATTTGGCCATTTAGATTTTGTTCAGGCTGTCCGGGAAATACCCCCGAAGATTTAGAGGATGAAGCTACCTGTGTTGCCACTTGTGTTATTTGATTTTCAAGCATTTTATTATGAGTGGTGATAGAGTCGACTTTTGATACTAATTTGATAAGTGTGTCATTCAAATAACCAGTTTGATTTTTGAATTCTTCATTTTGTTTTGTTTGAGATGACACAAATTTTTCCATCAAAAATTCCAAGTTCGACTTTTGTGGGTTGTTAAAAACCCTTTGATTTTGAAAGACAGGAGGTGGTCTAGGTGCTGGATTGGGTGGAGGATTTTTATAAGAAAAATTTGGATGATTCCTCCACCCAGGATTATAAGTATTTGAAAACGGATCTTCCTTTTGAGCATAGTTAATATGCTCGTTTCCAGCACTAGATGCCTCAAGCTGGCATTCAGCTCCAATATGGCCAACAACCCCACATAATTCACATGGTGGAGTAATAGGAGAAGAAGTTTGTGAGACGGCACTTACATTTAATTTTTCAAATTTTTGAAAAAGTGCGTCCACTTTTGAGGAAAGATGATCAACAACAGATATTTCATACTTACCTGGCTCTTTTGATGTGGCTGGCTTATTCGTTATGGCTCGCTCACTTGTCCACTGACAATGGTTTTGAGCCATATCTTCAACGAGTGCATAAGCTTCGGTAAAATTTTTGTTCATTAAAGCTCCACCTGCAGCTGCATCAACAGTCATTCTTGTTGCATATTGTAATCCATTATAAAAAGTGTGAACAACAAGCCATTTCTCTAGTCCATGATGGGGGCATAGCCTTAATATTTCTTTGAAACGTTCCCAAGCATCATAAAGAGATTCCCCGTCGTTTTGAGAAAATCGAGTAATTTGATTTCTCATTTGAGCTGTCTTACTCGGGGGAAAGAATTTAGTAAGAAAAGCTTGTTTCAGCTGGTTCCAGTTGGTAATGGATTCCGAAGGCAAAGAATGTAGCCATGCTCTAGCTCTATCCCTTAATGAAAAAGGGAAGAGTTTTAGTCTTATGGCATCTGGAGGTACCCCGTTTAATTTGAGAGTTCCACAGTATTCAAGAAAAATTGAAATATGAAGATTTGGGTCTTCCGTGGGAGAACCAGAAAATTGGTTTTGTTGAACCATTGAAAGCAGAGATGTTTTGAGTTCAAAATTATTTGCTTCCACATTTGGATGTACAATGGCAGCCGATGGCTCTGCTGAAGGTGTTGCGTACTCTTTGAGAGCACGATTTTCATTAGCCGCCATTTGGTTATCGGGAATTTCTCTCCTCCTTCTATGTAAGAACCTTTCGATTTCGGGAATTTGTTGAACAGTTTCACCGAAACTTCTGGTTCTTCGCATTCAAGGGACAAGAGAAAAAAAGTAAAAAATAAAGAAATTAAAATTTCAGTCTAACCGGTTTCGAAAAAAACTTAATCAATATCACTGCCTCCCCGGCAACGGCGCCAAAAACTTGGTATGGCCCGCAAGTGCACGGGTCGTATCGCGTAATAAAAGAGTATCGGTCCACAGGGAGAGCCTAAGTGAATACCAATTTAATTTTTCAAAGTTTGATTAACTGAAAAGGAAGTGTTTTTGGAAAGGAGGAAAATAAAAGAAGAAGACATAAAGTTAAATAGCGAGAAATAAAAGAAAGCGGTAAAGTGCAAAAATCATAAATAGCGGAATTGTAAATGACAAGAAAGTAAATTGCTTGAAAAGTAAATTGCCAGTAATTTACTTGACTTGCCAGTAGTTTACTTGACTTGCCAGTAGTTTACTTGACTTGGAAATTTAAAGGGCAAAAAAGTAAATAACAAGGAAAATAAAAGAGCGAAAAAGTAAAGAGCGAAAAGTAAAGAGCGAGAAATTTAAATAGCAATGAAAGTAAATGACTTGGAAAGTAAAAGGGCGAAAAAGTAAATAGCAGGGAAAATAAAAGAGCGGAAAAGTAAAGAGCGAAAAGTAAAGAGCGAGAAAGTAAAGAGCGAGAAATTAAAGGGCAATGAAAGTAAATGACTTGGAAAATAAATAGCAAGAATTTAAAGGGCAAGAAAGTAAATAAACAAGAATCATAAAAAGCATGAAGAGTAAATTGAAGTCATGAATAATTAGAGAGCCTTTGTCATTGATTTTCTAACAAAATTCAAGCTTGGGTACAAGTGAGGATCAAGCCTCTATTTATAGGAAAATATGAGGGGCAAAATGGTTCAAAAGAGGAAAAAGTGGCAAATCAAGTTGGCCAAGGTAGTCATCAAAAATATCCATCAACAAGTGGGCAAAATATCCAATTTCGACTTGCACAGTCGAAATCTTGCCAGCAGAAGCAGGCACAGTCGAAATCTGGGTAGCAGAAGCAGGCACAGTCGAAATCTGGGAAGCAGAAGCAGTCGAAGTCAAAATCTGAAAGACAGATGCAGTCGAAGTCGAAATCTGGAAGATGCAGTCGAATTCTGGGAGATCCAGTCGAAATCTGGAAGATGCAGTCGAATTCTGGCCTGCTGAGACAGATGCTGTCGAATTCTGGCCTGCTGAGACAGATGCTGTCGAATTCTAGTCGAATTCTGGGAGATCCAGTCGAAATCTGGAAGATGCAGTCGAATTCTGGGAGATCCAGTCGAATTCTGACCTGCTGAGACTTAAGCAGCCCAAATTGCTTCAAAATAAAACCTGAAGATAAAAAGTAAACATTTGCAGTAAAATAGATCAAAAATATAATTAAAATACTAAAAAGACTTAATAAAATAACTATTAAAAAGACTCTAAAAATAGACTTATCAATAACTTTTGGTTGAAGGATGTTCAATAATTCCCTCCCCGTGCGTGCGGTGTTACTTTGCCGTCATGTGATCTCTTCTTTCGAGCCTGATGTTTGTCCGATGTGCAATGAGGAGAGTGAGGACCTGCAACATTTATTTTTACATTGCAGAATAGCTCGTGAGGTTTGGCGCGATATCAGTTTATGGTTGAACTCCCATCTTCCTAGTTCAATTGATTTGGTTCAACATTTTTATGGCTTCGGTGAGTTGTGTAAAGGGAAAAAGGCGCATAAGGTGAAATATATTTTGTGACTGGCAACGTGTTGGTGTGTTTGGTTAGCTCGTAATAATCTTCTGTTTAGAGGGGAAGCAATCAATGTAGATTATATTATGGCTCATATCAAATGTTTATCTTGGGGTAGACACACTAGTTATTCGTCTTCCACTTGGTGGAACAATGCATTGCTTTGTATTAACAACTGTTGAGATATTTCTTTGTAGTGGGTTTGAGCACACCTAGTGCTCGTATCAATGAAATCATTGGTTATCAAAAAAAAGTATGATCCAAATTTGTGATTGATGTTGGGTCAAAAAGTTGTAGTGGAAACATAATCTTTTTTATCAATCAAATTAATTTTAGTCCATTCCAATCTAAATTTTAGTACCACATTTCTTTACAATTTTTTTTTTGAGATTAAAGAGGGCACAAGGCCCAAGAAAACTAGATAACAACTAGACGAGGAGAACACTTAGATATTATAATTAAGAAATGAGAACACTTAATTATAACTGTTTGATTAAAATTTAGGACTCATATGTTGTCATTAATTACAAGATCTCAAGTAATCTTTTATTAAAAAAGAAACAATCATACGCGATTTTTCATAGTAACAAAGTCACCTAAGTCGTCTCATATATATATATATATATATATATATATGTGTGTGTGTGTGTGTGTGTGTGTGTGTGTGTGTGTGTGTGTGTGTGTGTGTGTGCGCTATTTTAAATTGTTGTCCAAGAGTTTATTCTGTGTTTTTGGTGTGAAGATTTTGTTCTCTATATGGGAGTAGTTGCACAAAGCATGTAGCATATTTTAAATAAAAAAAAAACTAGCAAAATTCTCGTGCATGCGAACGGTAATCTCAAATAAAATTTTTTAATATTTTTATCAACTCGTAAATTGTAGACGACATTTGTAAATTAATCAAGTATAATTCAAATATTAATATTTAAACAATATAATTATTAGATAACTAATTGAAAATGTATTTTAAATAAAAAATAAATTATATGGTACCAAATATTTCGATAAACATAATATTTTGCCATCGGTAACCAAATATAAAATAATTATTTTGCAAATATCTTGTTGAGACTCCGAACCAAAATGTTGAGTTATAAAAAGTAAAGATATTCAAGAAAACAAAATATAAAAAATGATTATACCGACAAGGCGTTACATTTCCCTGTAAGAAATCTAAATCAATGAAATTGCTCCAACAACATGTAATTTTGAGAAGATGGATTTTGAATGTAGATAAGAGGGAAGAGAATGAAAAGATCAATTCAGAGTTACTCGAGTCAGATCTTGGAGCTTACCTCCGGTTTTCGACTCTTAGTATAATTTCTTTCTTGTATCTTTTAGTTATGACTTTAGCATTTATGTTTAAGTTGTATTTCTTGTGTTGTTCACTCATTATGAGCTAAACATTCTTAGTTGGGATGCTCATACCTATGTAATGAAGTTTTAGTGCATTTAATGAAGTATGTTTGATGTTTACGCATTTTATCTTTTGTGTAACACTATTTCCATCTTGGATTAGGAATGGCCAACTAATTTCGAGTAGCATTTATGAATTCTGAAAAGGTTTATGAATAGATCTCAAAAGATAATATGGATAGTGAGTATTAAAAGACATTTTAGTACTCCTTGCTTAAACCCTAGACATAGGAGGGCAAAATCCATAAGGTGGACCTATTTAGGGCTTAGACATAAGCTCTTGTAAGGTAATCCTAGTGTAAAATATTTGAAAGAATATAAACTGATGCGACAGCACCTAATGCTGCAGCATCAGACATAGCATTGTTGTACTTTAATAGATTTACTTAGTAAAAGCTTTCCAACTTGCTCTTAACTCTGATTTTCTATACTCTTTTACTTTTCATTGTTAATGATGGTCCCAAAAACTTGTGTATTTACTTTTTATTGCCTCACCAATTTGTTAACCAAATTAAGCTTATATTAAACTCAAATCCTCGTGTGAACGAACTTTATTTATCACTTTACTACTTGTTGGACAGTGTACACTTGCACGGTAATTTCCACAACACCTACCCTACGTGATTTTTCACTACATGGTAGATATTGTCAAGACCCTTAGGAAAACATCTTCTTTTCCCTATGGAATGTTCTTGACCTAAGTTTTTAGAAGAAACAACATTTCTCTTGAAAATGAGCCACTTACCAGGGACAAGACTGTTTTCTGGTCTAAGAGTGCAAAACAAATGGGTTTGAAACCTTCTAGCCAACCCATAGATCCCGTTGAACCAAATGATGAAAGTACAGAACCTTCTCATCAACCTGCTCAAGTTACTGAACCATCTGATGAACCCACTCCTGAACCCACTCCTAAACCTACTCATGAACCTACCCCTGAACTTACTCAAGAGCCTACACATGAACCTACTCATGAACCCACTCTAGAGCCTATTCAACCTTCTGATACACCCCCTGTTCCTAAAACTAACAAAGATGACCAAGAAGACCTCACCTATGAAAGAAATCCAGGAACAAGGAAAGACATCTTCTCAGGGGGAGATAGATGTAAACATCCAAGTCTCTCAATCTGTCCAAGCTTCTCAAGACCCCCTACATGGAAGATGAACCTGCTGATAGCTGGTTGGAAATTTTTCCGCATGATTCTACTCATGAGGAAAGCCCAAAAGAACACTCTTCTGGTGAGAAAGTTGTTGATTCAGTTGAAGAAGATCCCACTGAAGTAAATATGGAAGTCACTCAAAATCAACCTTCTCAAGTAATTCCTGAGGTGCCTGCTGAAAATCAACCTTCTCAAGAAGTTGATACCTTCTCAAGAAGTTGATGAGACCTCTGTTGTAGCTTCTGAACCACAAATTGATCAAGTGATTGAATAGGGGGAGATATGAATGTGGACCCACCTACCACTGTTGAAGTCAGTGAGAAAATGACAGAAGAACCATTGGTCCCTTGTGGCTCATCACATGGGACCCAAGAAGAAGTGAATGTGGATCCAACTCAGGGGGAGTTTGATATAAATGAACCATAACAAGACATCATTCACACCAACTCTCCTAACCAAAACCCTCTCTCTCCAATCTCACAAGCAGTGCATGAGATTGTCCAAGAAATTGAAGATCAAACCTCACCAGTGAATCCTCCTCTCGGGCAAGAAACAAATCCTGAAGTTCTAGTCTCCATTGCTCTCACAGAAATGCTCCTACACCTGTTCAACCAGGTGCTCCACCCTCCACTCCTATCAGAGAAGTTCAAGGCTCCACTGGACAGTTCATCAACCCATTCTCCCAATGTCGTGATCACCCAAATCCCTCTCCTGCTAAAACTGGTAACACCCTTGCTTATGAGAACATCAACAAGTTTTTGCAAACTCCTGTTTATGATTCCTCTGTGCCTAGAATGCCCGAAGCTTCTGGTCCATCAAAGCTACCTTCTGATCTGCCTGCTCAGTTTGGATCTATTGGATCCTTCTACCAAACAATGAATGCTCCACTTTCATCATCTGACAAAGCACCATTAAGCAACAAGCCTTCAGTGGATAAAGATGATTCCTTCACTTCTGGGGATAAGAAGGAAGTTATGGCTGCTATGAGAAAGATGAGGGCTCGACATGATAAACAGATGAAAAAGATGAGAGTCCAGCAAAACAACCTTCTCATAAGCATTAGAATTATGCAGCAGGAACACTGAATTGAAGCTCAGAAGAACTTTGCATACTAGCAATGGGTTATGAGGAATGTGATCCCCTCTGTCATGCCTGAATTCAACCCACCATAATTTCGACCACCACAGCCCTTCCAGGACATCCCACAGCCAGCAGCCTCCTCCAATTCTTCTGATGACTCTTCTCCAACCAAGTAGCATCATAATTTATTGTCTTCTTCCTTTTTGTTGTTGACAAAAGGGAGAGAATAGAGATGAAGTTTTATAAGCTACTTAGTTTTTAGTCATATTTTGGGGTTTTGTGACATCCTAGGATCTAAGGATATTTTGCTATGTATCTTGTGAAATTGTCACATAAATTATCCTTTTGCTATATGTGTTGATTAAACTGTTTGAATACCTTTGCTAAATTGTTAATATGTTCAAAGATCTTTTACAAGGAAAACAAAAAACCTAAAACTTATTTAAGTTTGTCATCACCAAAAACAGGGAGATTGTTGAAATAAAAATCTCTTTTATGTTTTGATGATACAAACTTAAGAAAGAGTTAAGTTTTCTGATTATGTGTGATCTAACATGTTTATCTAGTGCAAAGTACAGGCCAATCAACAGCAAAATATTCATCTACCTAAGAACTAACAAGTATAAAAATCAAAGGTAGAATTGATATGAGAAGGTACAGAATTGAGAAGGTTTGACCAAAGTCAACAGAAGGTTTGACCAAAAGTCAACAAAAGGTTTAACCAAAAGTCAGAGAAGGTTTGACCAAGCCATGACATAAGCAAGATCATAGTGAAATGAGAAGGTTCAACAGTTGAGAAGGTTCAAGAACAACAACCTACTCATTCTGGAAAAACTCAACAACTCAAGAACAATCATTCTCATTAATGAGCTGAAGCATTAAATGAAGAATGCTGCATTAAATATGTGGAGAAGTGTAGCGACCGAAAAATCCGGGTGAGGATTCCTCGAAGGTTCAAAAATGAAGCCGCCACCAACGTTTAGTTTAAGGGAAAATATTGAAAAATCCCTTTTGGAATGGATAAGGGTCCTTGAGACCAGATAAGGGTTCGGGAGTCGGTTATGCGTGGGGAAGGTATTAGCACCCCACGACATCCTTCCTAAGGAAGGTTACCTGCTAATTAGTTGTAGGAAAGAATATTAATTTTGAAAATGTTTATTTTACCCTTTTATTGTGAATTGAAAAGAAAGAAGACTTGATAAAGATTTTAGTTTTTTGTGCTTGACGGGAGTGTGCCCCCGCTCCTACGTATCTCCAGATGCGATGTAGAAATCAAAGCTACGTAGTTCTTTGGTTAGAAAATGTTTGTTGGTTGGTGTTTTTTAATATAGGGGTTTTAGGACTGTGTGATCTGTGTTGAAGGACCACTGGGGGTCTGAAGGAGCGATGGGGCTCTGAAGGGCCGCTGAGGGCTGAAGGAGCGCTGGGGCTCTGAAGGACCACAGTTCACTTATCCTAAAACGATGACTAACCCAGTCGTACGACCGACTTAATCCCCTACTTTGAAAAATAAGATTTTTGATTTTTGAAATGAAAGAGATGTGTTTGTATATATTTTTATTTTAGAAATTATTTATTTAAAATAGGGATATTAGGACGTGATCCGTAACGGTTCATTAGTGATCTAAAAAGCAGACTAACCCGACTGTACAGTCGATTTAGTCCCCTATTTATATTTTGTGGTTTTTTTGTAAAAAAAGAATTAAGAAAGAAAGGTAGTGGAAATTGTTTATTTTTGCGCTTGACAGGGGTCTGCCCTGCTCCTACGTATCTCTTGGTAGAGAATCAAAGGCTACGTAGTTCTAGGTGTAGAAAATGTTTGTTTGTTTTGTTGATTTTTATTTTGAATAGGGATTTTAGGACTATTGAGCCGTACGGTTCATCCATCCTAAAATGATGACTAACCCGGCCGTACGGCCGAATTAATCCCCTATTCATTTTTGGAAAAACGTGAGTTTGTGAAATAAATTGTATGATAGTGGAAAAAAAATTGAAAAGAATGAAAACATAGTGTATTTGTAAAAAAGTGGATGTAGATAACAGGGGGGCTGTATTTAGAAAAAGGGTGGTGTAATCAGCGAGCCCAGTTCATTTTTTTGCGAACTGGGCTGCGTGTTTCTGAAACATGGGCTTACGAGGGGTGTGCAGAGCAAAAAAAAGGGGGGGGGTGCGAATAATGATTTGGATCAAAAAAACGAAAAGACGAAAATGCCCTGAGGCTCTACACTATATAAACTAAAACCAAAAAAGAAACCCTAAAATTCAACTCCCCTCTTCTCCCACGGCGCCTACCTAAAAAAGATTCCCAAACCCTAAATTTGCCTCAGCCACCCACCCGCCGTAACCCCACTCTCCCTTTCCAATGGTGTAACACCCCTTTTCTACCCGGAAATTTTTTGACAAGAATTAGAGTTTTCAAAAACATTATTCGCTACACCCACAAGGGATGCTATACTTACACCGTTAAAACATCACACGCCAATAAATAAAATTCACCATTAAATAGTACGACACATAATAGTAACTCCATCACCATGCAGCGGAATAAAAATAAAGGGTTCAACAATAATCTTAACATCACCATAAAACTTCAAAAATTATAATAATAGAGACACTAATAAAGCCTAGCGTTCATCCCCCCGAGTGCTACGTATCAGAGCGACGACGCCGACTCTACTAGCGAAGGTAGACATGCCTTCACTCGCAATCACCTGCACGTTACCAACATAGGGGTAACATTCAAACAGAATGGGTGAGATATCTAACATTATAATAGCATATATGATAGGCAATATGCTAGAGTTACGACAACTATATCTACCGCTTCACAACAACATCAAATTACAAATCACCAAGAATTATCACCAACATCATGAGTAAGTATATGAGATGCAACCCACACCAACGGGTATATGCATGTGGTACCAATCATCACCAATAAATTAGCCAATAAGGGCAACATCACCTGTATGTGCATCACCATCATCACCTATAGCTCCAAGGCCGAAGCCTTCATCACCAAAACAATGCATATGGAATGTATGAGACACCATGAACAATACACCAGAGAAAATCAACAACAATATCACCAAGTGGTCATAGACCCATCACCTATCACCTTAGCCCATGAAATAGGCACATCACCTGTTACATCATCACCGATAACACCAACACCTATAGTACAGTCTAACAACTTGACCGTAACATCAACAACCACCGACCCCAAAAACACCAATAGATTTACAACAAGCAGCAACATTTGTTTTACAGCAACAACAACATTTATTTTACAGTGACAGCAACACCATTTTTAAAAGACAGCAACATTTGTTTGACAGTGACAGCAACACCATTTTTAAAGGACAGCAACATTTGTTTCACAGTGACAGCAACAGCATTTTTAGACCTGGCAGGAACTGGCGCCCAGCAACAGGGCGCCAACAGGCAACAACAGCAGACAGAAACTGGCGCCCAGCAACAAGGCGCCAACAGCAACAGCAACAAGACAGAAACTGGTACCCAGCAACAAGGCGCCAACAGCAACACCAACAAGACAAACTGGCGCCCAGCAACAGGGCGCCTAGTGAAACAGCAACACCACAGGAACTGGCGCCCAGCAACAGGCTCCTAGTGCAACAACATCACAACAGGAACTGGCGCCTAGTGCAACAGTGGCATCAGCAGACCTGGCGCCCAGCAACAGGGCGCCTAGCACAACGGCAACAAAACTGACATGGCGCCCAGCAGGCCAATAACACAGAAACTGGCGCCCATTGCGCCAAACACCACGGGGCAGCCACATGAGGCGCCCACTACAGCTATCTCAGTAAGTTCGACTGCAGTTGTCTCAGTAAATTCGACAGCTTTTGTCTCAGCAACTTTGACCGCGTCTGTCTCAGCAACTTCGACACCTTCTGTCTCAGTGACTTCGACAGCTTCTGTCTCAGCAACTTCGACAGCTTCTGTCTCAGTAACAGCAGACTTGGTGCCCAGCAACAGGGCGCCTGGCACAACAGCAACAACAACAGACTTGGCGCCCAGCAACAGGGCGCCTGATTCAGCAAGGAACACACAGGGGCAGTGACACAGACATGGTAGGAACAACACTGGGCGCCTAGGGCGCCTTTCTCAGCAACCCCGAAACAACACTGCGCGCCTAGGGCACCATTTCCAGCAACATCAAAACAGTATTGGGCGCCTAGGGCGCCACTTCCAGCAACAACCAAAAACAGTGACAGGGCGCCTAGGGATAGGGCGCCGTTTCCAGCAACTAAGGCAACAACACCAAATTGCACCAAACACCAAACACCAAATTTTCACCATGATCAATCACCAAACACCAATTTCAATCAACATGAGTACATTCAAACATCACTAAATCAACATCAACGAGATCAAAGAGGCATCATAGGTCCTATCTCCCACATAACCCCCATCATACACCCTATTATAAAGTAGAACCCACCCTTACCTTAGGTTTGCCGAATACGTGATCCTCTTGCACGAAGACTCCAAAGAACCACAGCAACAAAGCTCCTCCCTTCTTTCTCCTTGGTTTCGCGCCGTTTCCTCTCCTCTCCTCTTCGCAAATCTCTTTTTCTTTCTTTTCTCCAAGAATGCGCAAAATGATTCCTAACCCTAGCTAGTGCTCTCCTTCATGCGCCTAGGCCCTTGGGCTCTTGGATCACGGGCCCCCGTCTACTACTCAGCTAATTACTAAACACCACTCCCTAATTTAAATAAAACATCATTTTATTAATTATTAAATATGACTATACTAATAAAATACCTAAATAATTTAATTAAATAAATAATTAAATTATTTGGGTGTTACAACTCTCCCCCACTTAGAATATTTCGTCCTCGAAATTTACCTGATTCAAACAGCTCGGGATAGGATTCCCGCATCTTGCTCTCTAGCTCCCACGTCATGCTCTCTCCGGCAGCTCCTAGCCAGACTACTTTCACCAACGCAATCTCCTTGCCTCTTAAAACTTTCACCTCATGACCTTCGATCCGTACATGCATCGTCTCCATCGTGAGATTATCCCGTACCTCCACATCATCCATGCAGATTACATGAGATGGATCCGAAATATACTTCCGAAGTTGCGACACATGAAACACGTCGTGCAAATTCGAAAGGTTAGGCGGTAAAGCCACTCTATATGCAACATTCCCGACTCTCTCTGAAATCTGATAAGGACCAATAAAACGAGGAGTGAGCTTCTTCGACTTCAACGCACGTCCAACACCGGTCACTGGAGTGACTCTCAAAAATACATGCTCACCCGCTTGAAACTCCAAATCTTTCCTCCGTTTGTCGTGATAACTCTTCTATCGACTCTGCGAAGCCTTCATCTTCTCACGAATCAACTTCACTTTCTCAGTTGTCTCTCGAACAATCTCCGGTCCAAGCACTACACTCTCTCCAGACTCATACCAACACAGCGGGGTTCTACACTTCCGACCATATAATGCTTCAAAGGGTGCCATCCCAATACTGGAATGGTAACTGTTGTTATACGTGAACTCTATCAGTGGAAGGTAGGAATCCCACGAACCTCCTTGTTCCAAGACACAAGCCCTCAACAAATCTTCTAATGACTGAATCGTCCTTTCTGACTGACCATCTGTTTGAGGATCATATGCCGAACTCAACCTCAACTTAGACCCCAACTTCTCTTGTAAACTCTTCCAGAAATCTGAAGTGAACCTCAGATCTCTATCCGAAACAATACTCATAGGAACTCCATGAAGCTTCACAATCTCCCGGATATAAATCTCCGCCAACTTCGACACCGGATACGTGATGTTGATAGGAACAAAATGAGACGATTTCGTTAACCTGTCAACAATCACCCAAATTGCATCATACCCTTTCGCAGTATTAGGAAATCTCGTCACAAAGTCCATTGAAATGCTATCCCATTTCCACTTTGGAATTTCTAACGGTTCCATCAGTCCAGCAGGCTTCTAATGCTCAACCTTTGACTTCTGGCAAGTCAGACATGCATAAACGAACCGCGCCACATCTCGCTTCATACCAGGCCACCAAAACAACTTCTTCAAGTCTTGATACATCTTTGTAGCTCCCGGATGAATACTTAACTTACTTCTGTGACTCTCTTCAAGAATGGCTCTCTTCATGTCTGCATCATCAGGAATACAAATCCTACCACGGAACCTCAACACACCTTGGGAATCCAACTTAAAATCCTCATTCTTAGATTGATCACTCTCAACCATCAAGTCTACCAGTTTAACATCTGATTTCTCGGCTTCTCTGATGTTGTTCAGGAAATCATTACCAATCTTCAACATTCCTAACTTAACACTCTGAGGCGTCACTTCACAAACCAGACTCATATCTCTGAACTCCTCAATCAGTTCTAACTCCTTAACCATCATTGCCGACATATGCAAAGTTTTCCGGCTCAAAGCATCAGCCACGACATTAGCTTTGCCTGGGTGATAGTTCAAACCGAAATCATAGTCCTTCAACAACTCCAACCATCGTCGCTGCCTCATATTCAACTCCTTCTGGTCAAACAGGTATTTCAAGCTCTTATGGTCACTAAACACCTCAAATCTAGAACCATAGAGATAGTGCCTCCAAACCTTCAGCACGAAGACCACTGCAGCTAGTTCTAAGTCATGCGTAGGATAATTCTTCTCATGAACTCTTAACTGCCTCGACGCATACGCAATAACCTTCCCATCTTGCATAAGCACACCACCTAAACCCATTTTTGAAGCATCACAATACACCACAAACGACCCTTCTTACCACAACGGTAACACTTCTTCACTTCAGCTTTGCACACGTTACTCTTGTGACCAGCTTTGCCACATTTGTAACATACAATGCTAGCAGGAGCATCTCCCCCACTAGTCCTCTTGCCCACAGCAGCTTTTTGCTTACCCTTACCAGCAGGAACATCATACGGCTTACCACGACTTTGAAATTTGCTCCTCTTCTCATTCATAATCTTGTAGTGAGCATTGTTGTCTTCCTCATAAATTCTGCAGCTATCAATCAAGTCAGAGAAAACACGGATCTTCTGGTAACCAATAGCCTTCTTAATCTCAGGACGCAGCCCATTCTCGAACTTAATGCACTTGGAAAACTCAGCGGTAGCCTCACTGTAATGCGGGCAAAATTTTGCTAATTCCACGAACTTAGCAGCATACTCAGTCACAGACATATTCCCTTGTTTCAGCTCTAGGAACTCAATCTCTTTCTTACCTCGGACATCCTCCGGATCATATTTTCTCATAAACTCCCTGCGGAACACAGCCCAAGTGATCTCTTCGTTTGCAGTCTCCAATCTCTGCCTAACCTCTAACCACCAGTCATTGGCCTCCTCTGCCAGCATATGCGTACCATAACAGACCTTCTGTGCTGGAGTGCAGTCAATCACACGAAAGATCCTCTCCATCTCTTTCAACCAAGCTAAAGCCCCATCTGGATCATATCTGCCCTTGAAGGTAGGCGGATTCTCTCTCCGAAAGGTAGCCAAACTACGAGACCCAGCATTCTCACCAGCATTCTGTTGACCCTCCACGGCCTGAGCCATAGCAGCCAATGCAGCAGCAATAGCAGCATCGTTCCTTCCAGCCATCTCAACTAATCACTACAATCATAAGCAACGGTTAGAACTAATTGACAATACTTGATCGTCAATGACATAATAACTTGACAACTTGGCCGGACAGACCGAAACTGCTCTGATACCACTAATGTAACACCCCTTTTCTACCCGGAAATTTTTTGACAAGAATCAGAGTTTTCAAAAACATTATTCGCTACACCCACACGGGATGCTACACTTACACCGTTAAAACATCACACGCCAATAAATAAAATTCACCATTAAATAGTACGACACATAATAGTAACTCCATCACCATGCAGCAGAATAAAAATAAAGGGTTCAACAATAATCTTAACATCACCATAAAACTTCAAATATTAGAATAATAGAGACACTAATAAAGCCTAGCGTTCATCCCCCCGAGTGCTACGTATCAGAGCGACGACACCGACTCTACTAGCGAAGGTAGACATGCCTTCACTCGCAATCACCTGCACGTTACCAACATAGGGGTAACATTCAAACAGAAGGGTGAGATATCTAACATTATAATAGCATATATGATAGGCAATATGCTAGAGTTACGACAACTATATCCACCGCTTCACAACAACATCAAATTACAAATCACCAAGAATTATCACCAACATCATGAGTAAGTATATGAGATGCAACCCACACCAACGGGTATATGCATGTGGTACCAATCATCACCAATAAATTAGCCAATAAGGGCAACATCACATGTATGAGCGTCACCATCATCACCTATAGCTCCAAGGCCGAAGCCTTCATCACCAAAACAATGCATATGGATTGTATGAGACACCATGAACAATACACCAGAGACAATCAACAACAATATCACCAAGTGGTCATAGACCCATCACCTATCACCTTAGCCCATGAAATAGGCACATCACCTGTTACATCATCACCGATAACACCAACACATATAGTACAGTCTAACAACTTGACCGTAACATCAACAACCACCGACACCAAAAACACCAATAGATTTACAACAAGCAGCAACATTTGTTTTACAGCAACAACAACATTTATTTTACAGTGACAGCAACACCATTTTTAAAAGACAGCAACATTTGTTTGACAGTGACAGCAACACCATTTTTAAAGGACAGCAACATTTGTTTGACAGTGACAGCAACAGCATTTTTAGACCTGGCAGGAACTGGCGCCCAGCAACAGGGCGCCAACAGGCAACAGCAACAGACAGAAACTGGCGCCCAGCAACAAGGCGCCAACACAGACAACAGCACAACAGAAACTGGCGCCCAGCAACAAGGCGCCAACAGCAACAGCAACAAGACAGAAACTGGCGCCCAGCAACAAGGCGCCAACAGCAACAGCAACAAGACAGAAACTGGCGCCCAGCAACAAGGCGCCAACAGCAACAGCAACAAGACAGAAACTGGCGCCCAGCAACAGGGCGCCTAGTGAAACAGCAACACCACAGGAACTGGCGCCCAGCAACAGGCGCCTAGTGCAACAACATCACAACAGGAACTGGCGCCCAGCAACAGGGCGCCTAGTGCAACAGTGGCATCAGCAGACCTGGCGCCCAGCAACAGGGCGCCTAGCACAACGGCAACAAAACTGACATGGCGCCCAGCAGGCCAATAACACAGAAACTGGCGCCCACTGCGCCAAACACCACGGGGCAGCCACATGAGGCGCCCACTACAGCTATCTCAGTAAGTTCGACTGCAGTTGTCTCAGTAAATTCGACAGCTTTTGTCTCAGCAACTTTGACCGCGTCTGTCTCAGCAACTTCGACAGCTTCTGTCTCAGTGACTTCGACAGCTTCTGTCTCAGCAACTTCGACAGCTTCTGTCTCAGTAACAGCAGACTTGGTGCCCAACAACAGGGCGCCTGGCACAACAGCACCAACAACAGACTTGGCGCCCAGCAACAGGGCGCCTGATTCAGCAAGGAACACACAGGGGCAGTGACACAGACATGGTAGGAACAACACTGGGCGCCTAGGGCGCCTTTCTCAGCAACCTCGAAACAACACTGCGCGCCTAGGGCACCATTTCCAGCAACATCAAAACAGTATTGGGCGCCTAGGGCGCCACTTCCAGCAACAACCAAAAACAGTGACAGGGCGCCTAGGGATAGGGCGCCGTTTCCAGCAACTAAGGCAACAACACCAAATTGCACCAAACACCAAACACCAAATTTTCACCATGATCAATCACCAAACACCAATTTCAATCAACATGAGTACATTCAAACATCACTAAATCAACATCAACGAGATCAAAGAGGCATCATAGGTCCTATCTCCCACATAACCCCCATCATACACCCTATTATAAAGTAGAACCCACCCTTACCTTAGGTTTGCCGAATACGTGATCCTCTTGCACGAAGACTCCAAAGAACCACAGCAACAAAGCTCCTCCCTTCTTTCTCCTTGGTTTCGCGCCGTTTCCTCTCCTCTCCTCTTCGCAAATCTCTTTTTCTTTCTTTTCTCCAAGAATGCGCAAAATGATTCCTAACCCTAGCTAGTGCTCTCCTTCATGCGCCTAGGCCCTTGGGCTCTTGGATCACGGGCCCCCGTCTACTACTCAGCTAATTACTAAACACCACTCCCTAATTTAAATAAAACATCATTTTATTAATTATTAAATATGACTATACTAATAAAATACCTAAATAATTAAATTATTTGGGCGTTACAAATAGCGCCGTCCACTCTCCCTTTCCAACGGCGCCGTCCTCTCACCCTTTCCAACGGCGCCGTCCGCTCTCCTCTCTCAGGACCGTTTCACTTCCCTCTTCTCACATACCCTGATCTCATCTCTCCTCTCCACCGTGTCACTCTCCTCCTCTCCTCACCAAATCGTAACTCCGCGAAAGTGGTTGGGCGATCTGGACACAGTGTCTGGTTATTTGGCTACGGTGGTGCCGATTAGTAGGTAGGTGCTGTTGACGGGAGGGGTGTGGCGGTTCGCGGTGGAGGTTTCAGTCGTAAAAGGGGGTTTGCGGTCGTGTTGGTGTGCTATAGGTGGTTGACGGTGAGGCGGCTGTTTGGTGTACTGTGGACGGTTGTTGGGTGCGAAGAGAGGGCGAAACCGTGGTGGATGGGGGGAGTTTGTTGATGGTGGTGACGCGGTTCCGTTGGGGTGGCGGACAGTGGCGTGAAGGATCTAGCAGTGATGGTGGTGGCCGTTTGGTGGAGGCTGACCGTGGGGCTTCGGTGGTGGCCGTTTGGTGGAGGCTGACCGTGGGGGAGGCGACAGTGAGGCTACGATGGTGGCCATTTGGTGGACGCGACAGTGAGGCTACGGTGGTGGCCACCGCAAGCGGTGGTCGGAGGTAAAACCTTTCCCTTCTCTTTTTTTTTTGCTGTTTTGGTTCTGCTAACCTCTTTTTTGGAATATTTCCTTCTTTTCTTTTTTTTAAAAACGAAAACAGCTTACACCCTTCCCCTTTTACAAAAGAACTAACAGAGGCATAACCATGATTCCCCCCCCCCTTTACTTCTCCACTTTCGTATTCTCTTTCTGAATCAGTTTCATCATTTGCATTTTATCAGTTAAAGCATTGGTTGATGATTTCTGGCTTATATTTCATTAGTCATTTTAAACAAAGAAGAAGAACAACTAGCGCATACATACATAAGCATAATAGTCACGTATAAGCATAATGGACATATTGTTAGTTACTAAATAAAAAGAAAGACCGAAACCTCGTGCTTCAACAGAGACTTTAATATGTTATGTATGGAAGATAGGAGGTTACCTAGTTCCAAACTTTTGCTCTGAGTTACTCTTTAATTGCTCAAGTGGAAAGAAATATGATCCTGAGTAGCTTTTGAAGTAGCATCAACTTGATATCAGTGTTGTGTTTTTTGTGTATCTGTGTGTGTTTTCCCTCTTTCTTCCTAACTGATTTCAGTTCATTGGTATTTATAGGTTGGGGATTCTGGTGTAGGTGTGGTGTTGGAGCAGGGAATCAAAACCCCAGGAGACCAAGCTGTTGTTGTTGCAGCAGAGACACAGTGGAGCAGCAAGGGATAGCAGCAGAGGGTGGAGGTGGTGCTGCAAAAGCTGCAGTGTTTTTGCCTAAAACGTAAAAAGCAAAGGGGCAAGATGAAAGGAGCTTGAGTTTGAAGCTCAAAATGTTTTTCCAGCCACGGCAACCAACCAAGGCAGCAGCGACTTGAGCTGTCCCTTCTTTGTTCTTTTATTTTTTGTACTTTTGTAATTAGAATTTTTTGTCGATATGCATATCAAAGTTGACTTAGGTTGTACCTTTTATTTTGTAAAAAAACTGTTTATAATAATAAAAAGCATTAATTCAGAAATTGATTTTTATTAGATTTTTTTATATAACAATAGTAACAAACAGATTAAACTAAATAACAATAATCATAATATCAATAAGTAACGAACACTGAGTTAAACGTTTGCAACGACGAGATGCGGACGCGCTTCCGCGATGAGAGCGATGATGCACGCATAATAAAAAATGAAACGTGGCACAGCGAGAACAGCAATGTGTGCACAATTAAAAGCGACTCGCATACGCTAGGTGCGAATTGAAACTATTTGCATTAATCTAACGGACAAAATTAGGGTATGACAGCTGCCCCTCTTTATTTATATTTTACTAGGAAATATGTAGGGTTTCCAAATTTCTCGAGTAAAAATAGAAATAAAGATAAAAAGACACTAATTTTGTCAAAACCTTTTCTTTTTGAGAAAATCATATAAAAAAAGGGTTTACATAGAACAAAAGTAAATAGGGATCACCGGGGATCTGAAGGAGCACTGGGGCTCTGATGGTCTAATTCACAGTCGATGCTTGGCGCACTGATTGGAGTTAAACTGAAGGACCGACGGGGTCTGAAGGGCATGCCTAAGCCTGATGGACCAATGGGGTCTGAAGGGCATGCCTAAGCCTGATGGAAAGGTCAGGTCGTTGACCTGATTTGCACACCTCGAAGGACATGCACTGTGTTTTTTAGGCGGACACAGCTAGTCTGAAGGACCTGGGGTCGGATGATCCGTCGGTTGCTCGATTAACGCGACGTGCGATCTGGATTGAAGGACCAATTGTTGATCTGAAGGAGCGCTAGGGCTCTGAAGGACCGCTGGGGGTCTAAAAGACTGATGCTAGGCTCAGTGCTAACATTATAATTTGAATTTATCTTGACAGATACAAATATCTGTATTTGAACGCATTTAAGGATGCAATGGATGATGTATGCGTGCATGCAGTGTAAGCGTGTGCAATGACCGATATCTGGTGGTATGATGAATGAAATGTGGGATGCTTTTTCTCTTTGTTTGTGTTTTTTCTTTTTTGATTCTTTTCGCTCTTTTGCTCTTTCTCGACTCTTTTGCTCTTTTGCTCTTTTGCTCTTTCTTGACTTTTCTGCTGATCTCATCACCTCGCAGGACTCTCGACGTAAGATATGAGGGTTTCCTCAAAGTAGTGGTGCTAAAGCGCGGGTTATTGTTATTCGTTGCTTGAAGTGATTACGCATTTGTCCTCTTTGCCATTTTATAAGAGATCATATCCTTTTTGTGATTTTTAGAAATTCCGCAATGATTGTAATGCTTTCGATTATGCACATGTTTCGCAATTCAATATCATCTACCATAAAACATCTTTTCAAAGCAAATAGGGAGGTGAGAGAATGAAAAAAGGGTTTAATATTCAAATGGAAACCGAGTGCGCAGAAGGTCACACTGGCTGAAAATTACATTGAGAGTTTAAACTAAAAAAAGAAAGAAAAAGAAAAAGAAAAAGAAAAAGCAGATCTTTTGATTGTTTGTATCTTTGAGGTGACAATGCCAATCACCCATACACGTGACCTTGAGCATTCATCACCCAACTTTCGGAGGATTTCCTTTGCATTTGTTCAAAGTCCAACTCGTTGACCCTAATTTTTGCCTGGACTGCTCTTTAGAGTTTTCAATCCACCAGGTCGCTCTAATTTTTGCCTAGGCCGCCCTTTCGGGTTTTCAACCTAGCGAGCTCATTTTTGCTTGGCTCATCTTTCTCTTTTTTCACATATTTCTTTAGGCATAGTACTTCTTAACTGCATCTGAGTTCACTGGGAGTGGGAGGTCTTCACCGTCCATTTTTGTGAGAATTAAGGCTCCTCCAGAGAATGCTTTCTTCACCACATAAGGTCCTTCATAGTTGGGGGTCCATTTCCCACGGGAATCTTTTTGGATAGGCAAAATCTTCTTGAGCACGAGATCTCCTTCTTGAAACGGCCGGGGTCGAACTTTCTTATCGTAAGCTTTCTTCATTCTTTGCTGATACAACTGCCCGTGACACAAAGCAACCACTCTCTTTTCCTCTATGAGGTTCAACTGATCCAGGCGAGCTTGAACCCATTCTGCTTCTTCTAATTTTGTTTCCATTAACACTCGCAGAGAGGGTATTTCAACTTCTATAGGAAGAACTGCTTCCATCCCGTATACTAGTGAGAATGGTGTTTCCCCTGTTGACGTGCGAACTGAGGTTCGATACCCATGTAAAGCGAAAGGCAACATTTCATGCCAGTCCTTGAAGGTCACCACCATCTTTTGCACAATCTTCTTTATGTTCTTCTTTGGACGGTATGGGGAGGAATTATGATGTTGGATTTTGAAGTCGTCACACAAATCTTTCATCATCTTGTTGTTCAGGTTGTTCCCATTATCCGTGATCATCTTATTTGGAAGGCCGTATCGGCAGATCAAATCTCTCTTTATGAACCTGACAACTACAAATTTTGTTACACTGGCATAAGAAGCGGCCTCGACCCATTTGGTGAAATAATCAATAGCGACAAGAATGAAGCGATGCCCATTTGATGCCTTGGGTTCGATGGGACCGATTACATCCATTCCCCACATTGAGAATGGCCACGGTGCTGTTAGAACATTCAAAGAAGCAGGCGGCACATGGATATTGTCAGCGTAGATTTGACACTTGTGGCATTTTCTCACGTAGTTAAAACAGTCGGTCTCCATTGACAACCAGTAGTAGCCGGCCCTTAGGATTTTTCTTGCCATGGTGTTCCCGCTAGAATGGGTTCCGAACGAGCCTTCATGGACATCATTCCTAATTCTTTCTGCTTCTTCTTTTGCTACACACCTGAGGAGGACCATATAGTGGTTCCTTTTGTAGAGTACCTCCCCATTTAGGAAGAAACCCATTGACAACCTCCTAAGTGTCCTCTTATCATTCTCAGTGGCACCAGGAGGGTATTCTCTGCTTGTGACGTAGTGTTTGATATCATAATACCAAGGCTTACTATCAGGCTCTTCCTCGATTGCCACACAATGATGTGCCGGTAGATCTTGATGCTGGATTCGGATGAATGTCAGACTTTTGTTGCTATTGATATTGAACATTGACGACAAAGTCGCCAAAGCGTCAGCCAACTGGTTTTCTTCGCGAGGGAGATGGTGGAAAGTGATCTCCTCGAACTGTTCAATCATCTTTTGGATGTGATCGCGATAAGGAGTTAATTTGGAATCCCTGGTTTCCCAGTCACCTTTTATCTGATGGATGACTAAGGCTGAGTCCCCATATACATCGAGTCTTTTGACTTTCCATTCAAGGGCTGCTTTGATGCCTACGACACACGCTTCATATTCTGCAATGTTATTGGTGCAATAGAAGCTCAGTCTAGCAGTAAATGGTATGAAGCGGTTATCATGAGAAATCAATACAGCCCCGACCCCGTGCCCATACAAATTGGAAGCGCCATCGAATGACATTCTCCACCTTTCATTGTCTGGAGATTTCCCTTCTCCGAATAAAGCCATTATATCTTCATCCGGAAAATCATACTGCATTGATTGGTAATCCTCAATGGGCTAATGCGCCAAGTATTCAGCTAAGGCACTACCTTTGATTGTTTTCTGAGTGACGTACAAAAGGTCGTATTCGGATAGTAGCATTTGCCAGCGGGCGATTCTTCCTGTGAGTGCAGGTTTTTCAAAAATGTACTTGATTGGATCCATTTTAGATACCAACCAAGTCGTGTGGCTCAGCATATACTGCCTCAGACGACGTGCGGCCCAGGCCAAAGCGCAACATGTTCTTTCCAACAATGAATATCTTGTCTCGCACTCGGTGAACTTCTTGCTTAGGTAGTAGATGGCATGTTCTTTCCTTCCGGACTCATCATGTTGCCCCAGGTACACAGCCCATTGAGCAATCTAGCACTGTTAAGTACAGAATGAGGGGTCTGCCCTGCACCGGTGGCATCAGAATCGGTGGATTTTGGAGGTACCTCTTGATCTTTTCAAACGCTTCCTGGCACTTATCATTCCATTTTGTTTCTTGGTTCTTGCATAGCAATTTGAAGATAGGCTCACAGGTCGATGTTAATTGGGATATGAATCTGGAGATGTAGTTCAACCTTCCCAGGAATCCACGAACTTCTCTTTCGGTTTTAGGCGCCGGCGTTTCTAGTATTGCTCGCACTTTGGCTGGATCCACTTCTATTCCCTTCTGACTGACTATGAACCCCAATAGCTTTCCTGATCTTACACCGAAAGTACATTTGGCGGGGTTTAATCTGAGTTTGAACTTCCTTAGACGTTCAAAGAGTTTCCGCAGATTAACAATATGTTCTTCCTCAGTCTTGGACTTGGCAATCATATCGTCCCCGTATACCTCTATTTCTTTATGCATCATATCATGGAATAAAGCTACCATTGCCCTTTGGTATGTTGCACCAGTGTTCTTCAATTCGAATGGCATTACTTTGTAACAGAAGGTTCCCCAGAGAGTGATGAAGGTGGTTTTCTCCATATCCTCGGGGGCCATCTTGATTTGATTATATCCGGAATATCCATCCATGAAGGAAAATAAAGAGTGTTGCGCTGTGCTATCTACCAGGACATCAATGTGGGGCAAAGGGAAATCATCTTTAGGACTTGCTCTGTTCAGGTCACGATAATCGACGCACATTCTGACCTTCCCATCCTTCTTTTGAACCGGGACAATGTTGGCTGCCCATTGAGGATACTTTGCTACTGCTAAGAATCCGGCATCAAACTGCTTTTTAACCTCATCTCGGATTTTCAGTGACATGTCTGGCTTCATCCTTCTTAGCTTCTGTTTCACTGGCGGGCATTCAGGTTTTACTGGTAACTTGTGTTCAACTATGTTTGTATCTAGCCCAGGCATGTCTTGGTATGTCCATGCAAAGACGTCGACATAGTCGAATAAGAGTTGAATCAATTTCTCCCGCTCACACTCCTTCATCGTGGTGCCCACTTTAACTTCCTTCTTATCTTCTTCTGTGCCCAAGTTAATCGTTTCAGTAGATTCCTCATGAGGTTGGATTGCCTTTTCCTCTTGTTCCATCATTCTCATTAACTCTGGAGGGGCTTCCCAATGATCATCAACATCCTCTTCGGTTTGATTAATGGGGTGATCAAAGTTATGGTATGAATTATTGGCGTTGTTATTTTCAAAGATGATGGTTTTAGATTTGCATTAGCGAAAATTGACGGAATGAAAACAAATAAGAGAGAAAGAACAAGGCGAAATGAAGTTTATTAGAGAATTCAAAATGCTATTTTATTGATACTGATATTGAAACGGAACATGCGTGCCCTTATGAAATGTCCTAAGGCCTTGGGCAGAGCCATAGGATTGCATTACAGAAAATTACTTTGCACTAAAAACTATAGGAAAATCAACAATCTCCCAATTCTTGAGCTTTTCTATAACATCCCCTAATTAGCTAATTAGATTTAATTAAATTAGCATGAGGTTAAGTTATTAGTGGGCATAATTATGTTAGTTATAAAATAGTATCATGGATCAAATAGATAAATAACATCTTTGATTAAACATAATTAATAGTTTATGCTAAGTATGGAGACTTAAGGGTAAGTGTTGGATTAGTGGTGAGTTAGATGAAATGCTAATGAGGGAGGGTAGAAGAGTCTTTTCTCATTCTTAAGTGACTACCCTTCAGCTGACCCAAACCACTACAACACCCTTCATTCCCTCATTTTCTGAAAATGAAAGACAGCAAGTAATAGGGAGGAGGAGGAGAGAACTCGAGAGAGAGAGAGTGGAGAAGAGAGGGGAGGGATTCTACCTCATTTGTTCATGCATGTTGAATCCAAAACCACCATTGTTCATCATTTTTCTTCCTCTATACATTGATGCCCAGAAATCTCCCATCAACCCACTTCATCACAAATCACCATTTGTGCACCTTTGAAGCTCCAAGCTCAAAAATGGAGTGTTGATGCTCCAAATAGTTGCATGTCCTTGTTATAGTCCTATATTCAGTACCAAAGCTCACATCCAAGCAACAAACCTGTTTGAAGCTCATTTGAGTTGCTGAGTTCGAGTCTTAGGTCCTTGGGAAGTTCGGTTCAGTTTTTGGAGCGAATCGGAGACGGTTCGTGAGGTTATTCGAACGAGTCGACGGCTAGATTCGTCGTTTGAGTGATTTTCATCACTTCGGGTGAGTTCTATAACTCGCTTAGGGAATGTGTTTGTGTTTTCGAGTCTGTACTTTCGAAAATTATTGTCACACGTTTCTGGTATTGAAAAGCATTTTATTGAAAACCGTTTTTCCCAAAACTCGTGATTGAACTATGGATTGCTTGATTGGTTGTTTGGATGTGCTGGATTGAACTGATATACATTGCTATAATATACTGTTTCTATGAGTGTTTGAGTTTGGGTCTCGATCGGAAGGGAAGTGGGAATCGGAATGGAATGGAATAACACATGAAAAACCTGTTTTCTGGAAACTGATGGAGACACACGGATCGTGTGCCCCTGGGCACGGGTCGTGCGCCTCCATCTGATACGACATGAACTGGATTTTTAAAATACGCACGGATCGTGCGCCTAGTAGCACGGGTCGTGCGTAAGTTTCTGTAAATCTTGTAGATAACGCACGGATCGTGCGCTTAGTCGCACGGGTCGTGCGTATCTTCCTGGAAAATTTCTACAAACTGTTCGACCACGCACGGGTCGTGCGCCTACACGCACGGGTCGTGTGAGACTTTCTGACCTTCAACTTCAAAGTACCTTTTTATCCATTCCAAATGCTTCTAATCCTCTTCTAATCCATTCCCCAAGGTTCCACAACAATGTAAAGGTAACAATGGTATGAGATAGAACATGTTCGATAGAAAGTTGGTGTGTTATGAATAAATTGGGAAACCGCACTTAGAGAACGCGAGAGTGCATATGCCAAGAATGTTAATAATACACGGTATTTGACTGATATTGTACACTGTAATTGACTGATATAGTACATGGTACTTGACTGGAATGAATAACAGCCCATTGCGGGTACACAGACTGAAAATGTATAATAAATACAAGAGGAAAAAGGGTGACGACCCTAAGAGGTTAGCATACTAGGGGAGGGGAAGTCATGAGCCCCAAAACCTAGACTCAAGAATGTTTCCCCTGCTAGAAATAGCGGGATGGGTTCACCAAAAGGTCAAGAGATGCCTATAAAATAGGTAGACTGAGGTGTTATGCTAAAAACATGGAACAAAGATTGCATGCTTCATGTGTCGCTTAGGAGGGCCATGAGCATGAAGGTTACAGGACTGAATGTATTTCCACGTGGTTGCTTTTTAGGACCACGAGTTCAAAACAAGGCATAATGAACCGCTAGAGTTAGTAAGGGGTCTCGATAGGACTCACTGAGATAATGTTTATCTCACCCTTCATATTTGTGGTTTTTACAGAGAAACAGGGGAAAGCAAAGGCGGTAAAGCATGGTTAGCTGGTGTGACTCTTGGAGTCATTGAAGACCTAGCTAATGTTTTAGACCTTTGTTCCGTTTATTGTTTCTATATTCCGATTGTATAACTTTCATTGTCAAGTTGTAAAATCGTTTCCGCTACTTTATGTTTTGAGTATTGAACACCAGGATAATGTACAAGTCTTAAGTTTTGAACTTAAGCATTTTCAGGAAGTTTATGAGGTTCAGAGAACCAGTTATTATGCATTGTCAAAAGTTTTAGTTGTGTTCAATATTTCAATAACAGGAAGTTACTCTGATGTATGCCATTTAGTGCATCTCGATGATTCTATATGTTAGAACTTATCGGGGTGTTACATTTTCGTTTGCAGGACAACGACGCACAAGGCTGACACCGCCATTTTCAGCACTTGAATCATCTTCAATAGCTGCAACCTGGTTAGGATCTAGTATTCCCACGCTCTGAAAGCTTTGCTTTATGTCGCAGATGAAAATCTTCTTCATATCTGGCTCCCGACCTTCAAGTTTGGCCAACCTCCGCTCCTTCTTTTCCGCGGCGATCCTTCCTTTGTCAGCACGACTAGGCCGGTACCCTATTCCACGTCTGTCTTTGTTTTCATGCAGCTGTATGGGTGTAGGATCCCTTGTTCAGTCTTCCCTAAACCACTTCCAGCTTGATAACCCTTGCTTGTCATGACTTTAGCGATCATCAATGCAGCTTTGGACAGCTTTGGTTTTAGCGATGGGCCCCCGTCCCCCACAAAGATAGCATTTGCAATTTCTAGTGCTTGGAAGGCGGTCTCGAAAGATTCTTTTGCCGCCTCAACTTAGCGGATAGGAAACGGCTTATTAACTAGAAACTCTTCTTCCCCCGAAACGACCACCAACTTGTTGTTGGCTATGAACTTGAGCTTTTGATGTAGAGAAGAGGGCACAGCCCCTGCAGAATGGATCTAAGGTCTTCCCAGAAGACAACTGTAAGACAGATTGATGTCCATTACTTGGAAACTCACTATGAAGACCTCTGGACCTACCTGTACAGGTAACTCCACCTCTCTGATGACCTCTCTTTTAGACCCATCGAATGCCCTGACCACTGTAGAACTGGGTTTCATGTATGAACAATCTATGTCTAGCTTGTTCATGGTTGATTTGGGTAGTACATTCAGGGACGATCCGTTATCGATAAGTACCCGGGCTAGAGAGTATTCTCCACATTTCACGGAGATATGCAAAGCCTTGTTGTGCCCTCTTCCCTCAACGGGGATCTCGTCGTCTGTGAAGGTGAGGTAGTTGTTTGCAACGATATTTCCGACGATCCCATCAAACTGACCAACTGTGATGTCGTGAGTGACATGAGCTTCACTCAGCACCTTCATTAGTGTTGCGCGGTGGGCTTCAGAATTGAGTAATAGTGATAGTAGGCATATCTTAGCAGGGGTCTGATTCAGCTGATCCACTACCTTGTGCTCACTCTGCCTCATAATCTTTATAAACTCGCTGGCTTCTTGCTCAGATAGTGCTTTCTTGCCTGTATTTTTGTCAGATGGCTCTCCCTCTATGTTTTTTCCTTTGTCAATCTTTTCTCTTTCATTTGATTTTCTTTCCCCGGGTCCTTCAGGGGCATAGACGCGCCCGCTCCGAGTCATTCCGCTGCTTCCCGAGATGTTGGTGACATCAGGATTGCTCTGAACTTTCACACTGTAATTCCACGGGACTGCATTCGTGTCTTTGAAAGGGAACGGAGTTGGTACTCGAATGGTTATTGCCTTTGGTGCAGCAGGGGCTATCCTTGAGTCTTTGCTATAGAGAATCTCTAGCGGCCGTCGAGTATCCGCATTCCTGCCCCCATTCGACTGGATGGTTGGTACGTCTTCTTCTTTCTTTAGAGAGTCTACTTGTATTATGTACCGGTCCAACAGGTCCTGAAGCACTTGTTTGAACGCCTCACAGTTTCCATTGCAGTGATGGTCATTGCATGGGTTCTTTCCAGTGCATTCTCTCTTGATAATCCCAAAGGAACACAAATTAGCATGAATCGCTTCCAGGGGTGTCTGGATGCATTCTACCCTCCTGATTAGGGACTGCTCTGCAGAATCCTCAATTGCATTAGTCGAGGGCATCCCATGTCCTGGTAATGGGTTGGTAGCCACATTAGGACCCTTTTCCTTGAAATTCAACCATCCCGAGGCGATTAGCTCTTGGACAACATGCTTCAATGCCTTACAGTTTTCTATGGAATGGCCGACCGTTCCTGAATGAAATTCACATGTGGTGTTTGGGTCGAAGCCTCTAGGAAAAGGGGGCTGGATCTGTCTCATTGGGCGGGTGGTGATTAAATTATGGCTGAGCAGGTGGCGAAATAGGTCGGAGTATGACATAGGGATTGGATCAAACCGGACGAACTTTCCGTCTGAGTAGTTTTGTGGTTTATGGTCTTGGTTGTTTTGGGCAGGTGTGGTAGATAATGTTTGTGCTGAGAATGGATTGGTGTGGGAGGGATTGGAATAGGAAGTTTTTCCGGTTCCTGTGATGGCGTTGGCTTCTCCTTCTTTCTTTTTAGGAAATCCGGAGAAGGGCTTTCTCTGGTTAGAGGGAGAAGTATAAGCGATTTTCCCATTCCTTATTCCGTTCTCCAGCCTTTCCCCAATAACGACCATATCCGAGAAACTTGACGATACACTCCCAACCAATTTTTCATAGAAGGGTGAAGGAAGAGTTTCCATGAACATAGATACCATTTCCTTTTCAAACAGAGGTGGTGCTACCCGTGCTGCTAGTCCTCTCCAACGCTGAGCATATTCCTTGAAGGACTCATTATCTCTTTTAGCCATATTTTGTAGCTGAGTCCTATCAGGAGCCATATCAGTGTTGTACTTATACTGCTTAAGGAAAGCATCAGCGAGATCCTTCCAACACCGGATGTGAGTGGGTGTCAACTGCATATACCAACTTGAGGCTGCCCCAGCTAAGTTGTCTTGGAAGTAGTGGATAAGCAGCTTATCGTCATTTGCGAACGCAGCCATTTTCCTGCAGTACATAGTTAGGTGGCTTGCCGGATATGTTGCTCCTCTGTACTTATCAAAATCTGGCACCTTAAACTAAGGGGGAATAACCACGTTGGGAACAAGACATAAATCATGTGCATTTCTTGCCCCAGTATTAGTTCCCTCTATGGCCCTTAACCGTTCTTCGAGCATTTGATACCTGTCCCTGAATTGAGGGTCCCACATTGGGTAGTTATAAGGATGGACCATTAGAACAGCAGCTGAGCTCACATGTGGGATATATGAGTGGGAGGAGTTCCCGGTATTTTGCACAGGAGTTTGATGACTCGTCACTAACGGCGGAGTGTAATTCTGTAACGCAGCCTGCGGCATAGTCGTAGGGATCTAGACTTGCGGTGTTTCATTCAGTCCTTGAGGCATATTGTGATTTGGATTCACGACCCCCATAGGGCCACCCTCTAAAGTGGCGTCCATCGTAGGAAGTCCATAGGGGGGCCAGTAGTGGCCCTGACCATCAAACCCAGAGTTGTGCGGCGGAGGAAGGCTTGTAGCAATATTTCTGGCATTTCCTACTGAGGTGTTTTCGTCTACAACTCTCTTTTCAAGAAGCTTCATAATATCGGCCATCTGCTCCTTCATGGTCATCATCTCGTTCATCTTCTCCTTCAGCTGCTCGATATCATCTCTCAACGCTTGGTTGTCTTAACTCTAAGTCATTTTCCTAATTTGAATTTATCTTGACAGATACAAATATCTGTATTTGAACGCATTTAAGGATGCAATGGATGATGTATGCGTGCATGCAGTGTAAGCGTGTGCAATGACCGATATCTGGTGGTATGATGAATGAAATGTGGGATGCTTTTTCTCTTTGTTTGTGTTTTTTCTTTTTTGATTCTTTTCGCTCTTTTGCTCTTTCTCGACTCTTTTGCTCTTTTGCTCTTTTGCTCTTTCTTGACTTTTCTGCTGATCTCATCACCTCGCAGGACTCTCGACGTAAGATATGAGGGTTTCCTCAAAGTAGTGGTGCTAAAGCGCGGGTTATTGTGATTCGTTGCTTGAAGTGATTACGCATTTGTCCTCTTTGCCATTTTATAAGAGATCATATCCTTTTTGTGATTTTTAGAAATTCCGCAATGATTGTAATGCTTTCGATTATGCACATGTTTCGCAATTCAATATCATCTACCATAAAACATCTTTTCAAAGCAAATAGGGAGGTGAGAGAATGAAAAAAGGGTTTAATATTCAAATGGAAACCGAGTGCGCAGAAGGTCACACTGGCTGAAAATTACATTGAGAGTTTAAACTAAAAAAAGAAAGAAAAAGAAAAAGAAAAAGAAAAAGCAGATCTTTTGATTGTTTGTATCTTTGAGGTGACAATGCCAATCACCCATACACGTGACCTTGAGCATTCATCACCCAACTTTCGGAGGATTTCCTTTGCATTTGTTCAAAGTCCAACTCGTTGACCCTAATTTTTGCCTGGACTGCTCTTTAGAGTTTTCAATCCACCAGGTCGCTCTAATTTTTGCCTAGGCCGCCCTTTCGGGTTTTCAACCTAGCGAGCTCATTTTTGCTTGGCTCATCTTTCTCTTTTTTCACATATTTCTTTAGGCATAGTACTTCTTAACTGCATCTGAGTTCACTGGGAGTGGGAGGTCTTCACCGTCCATTTTTGTGAGAATTAAGGCTCCTCCAGAGAATGCTTTCTTCACCACATAAGGTCCTTCATAGTTGGGGGTCCATTTCCCACGGGAATCTTTTTGGATAGGCAAAATCTTCTTGAGCACGAGATCTCCTTCTTGAAACGGCCGGGGTCGAACTTTCTTATCGTAAGCTTTCTTCATTCTTTGCTGATACAACTGCCCGTGACACAAAGCAACCACTCTCTTTTCCTCTATGAGGTTCAACTGATCCAGGCGAGCTTGAACCCATTCTGCTTCTTCTAATTTTGTTTCCATTAACACTCGCAGAGAGGGTATTTCAACTTCTATAGGAAGAACTGCTTCCATCCCGTATACTAGTGAGAATGGTGTTTCCCCTGTTGACGTGCGAACTGAGGTTCGATACCCATGTAAAGCGAAAGGCAACATTTCATGCCAGTCCTTGAAGGTCACCACCATCTTTTGCACAATCTTCTTTATGTTCTTCTTTGGACGGTATGGGGAGGAATTATGATGTTGGATTTTGAAGTCGTCACACAAATCTTTCATCATCTTGTTGTTCAGGTTGTTCCCATTATCCGTGATCATCTTATTTGGAAGGCCGTATCGGCAGATCAAATCTCTCTTTATGAACCTGACAACTACAAATTTTGTTACACTGGCATAAGAAGCGGCCTCGACCCATTTGGTGAAATAATCAATAGCGACAAGAATGAAGCGATGCCCATTTGATGCCTTGGGTTCGATGGGACCGATTACATCCATTCCCCACATTGAGAATGGCCACGGTGCTGTTAGAACATTCAAAGAAGCAGGCGGCACATGGATATTGTCAGCGTAGATTTGACACTTGTGGCATTTTCTCACGTAGTTAAAACAGTCGGTCTCCATTGACAACCAGTAGTAGCCGGCCCTTAGGATTTTTCTTGCCATGGTGTTCCCGCTAGAATGGGTTCCGAACGAGCCTTCATGGACATCATTCCTAATTCTTTCTGCTTCTTCTTTTGCTACACACCTGAGGAGGACCATATAGTGGTTCCTTTTGTAGAGTACCTCCCCATTTAGGAAGAAACCCATTGACAACCTCCTAAGTGTCCTCTTATCATTCTCAGTGGCACCAGGAGGGTATTCTCTGCTTGTGACGTAGTGTTTGATATCATAATACCAAGGCTTACTATCAGGCTCTTCCTCGATTGCCACACAATGATGTGCCGGTAGATCTTGATGCTGGATTCGGATGAATGTCAGACTTTTGTTGCTATTGATATTGAACATTGACGACAAAGTCGCCAAAGCGTCAGCCAACTGGTTTTCTTCGCGAGGGAGATGGTGGAAAGTGATCTCCTCGAACTGTTCAATCATCTTTTGGATGTGATCGCGATAAGGAGTTAATTTGGAATCCCTGGTTTCCCAGTCACCTTTTATCTGATGGATGACTAAGGCTGAGTCCCCATATACATCGAGTCTTTTGACTTTCCATTCAAGGGCTGCTTTGATGCCTACGACACACGCTTCATATTCTGCAATGTTATTGGTGCAATAGAAGCTCAGTCTAGCAGTAAATGGTATGAAGCGGTTATCATGAGAAATCAATACAGCCCCGACCCCGTGCCCATACAAATTGGAAGCGCCATCGAATGACATTCTCCACCTTTCATTGTCTGGAGATTTCCCTTCTCCGAATAAAGCCATTATATCTTCATCCGGAAAATCATACTGCATTGATTGGTAATCCTCAATGGGCTAATGCGCCAAGTATTCAGCTAAGGCACTACCTTTGATTGTTTTCTGAGTGACGTACAAAAGGTCGTATTCGGATAGTAGCATTTGCCAGCGGGCGATTCTTCCTGTGAGTGCAGGTTTTTCAAAAATGTACTTGATTGGATCCATTTTAGATACCAACCAAGTCGTGTGGCTCAGCATATACTGCCTCAGACGACGTGCGGCCCAGGCCAAAGCGCAACATGTTCTTTCCAACAATGAATATCTTGTCTCGCACTCGGTGAACTTCTTGCTTAGGTAGTAGATGGCATGTTCTTTCCTTCCGGACTCATCATGTTGCCCCAGGTACACAGCCCATTGAGCAATCTAGCACTGTTAAGTACAGAATGAGGGGTCTGCCCTGCACCGGTGGCATCAGAATCGGTGGATTTTGGAGGTACCTCTTGATCTTTTCAAACGCTTCCTGGCACTTATCATTCCATTTTGTTTCTTGGTTCTTGCATAGCAATTTGAAGATAGGCTCACAGGTCGATGTTAATTGGGATATGAATCTGGAGATGTAGTTCAACCTTCCCAGGAATCCACGAACTTCTCTTTCGGTTTTAGGCGCCGGCGTTTCTAGTATTGCTCGCACTTTGGCTGGATCCACTTCTATTCCCTTCTGACTGACTATGAACCCCAATAGCTTTCCTGATCTTACACCGAAAGTACATTTGGCGGGGTTTAATCTGAGTTTGAACTTCCTTAGACGTTCAAAGAGTTTCCGCAGATTAACAATATGTTCTTCCTCAGTCTTGGACTTGGCAATCATATCGTCCCCGTATACCTCTATTTCTTTATGCATCATATCATGGAATAAAGCTACCATTGCCCTTTGGTATGTTGCACCAGTGTTCTTCAATTCGAATGGCATTACTTTGTAACAGAAGGTTCCCCAGAGAGTGATGAAGGTGGTTTTCTCCATATCCTCGGGGGCCATCTTGATTTGATTATATCCGGAATATCCATCCATGAAGGAAAATAAAGAGTGTTGCGCTGTGCTATCTACCAGGACATCAATGTGGGGCAAAGGGAAATCATCTTTAGGACTTGCTCTGTTCAGGTCACGATAATCGACGCACGTTCTGACCTTCCCATCCTTCTTTTGAACCGGGACAATGTTGGCTACCCATTGAGGATACTTTGCTACTGCTAAGAATCCGGCATCAAACTGCTTTTTAACCTCATCTCGGATTTTCAGTGACATGTCTGGCTTCATCCTTCTTAGCTTCTGTTTCACTGGCGGGCATTCAGGTTTTACTGGTAACTTGTGTTCAACTATGTTTGTATCTAGCCCTGGCATGTCTTGGTATGTCCATGCAAAGACGTCGACATAGTCGAATAAGAGTTGAATCAATTTCTCCCGCTCACACTCCTTCATCGTGGTGCCCACTTTAACTTCCTTCTTATCTTCTTCTGTGCCCAAGTTAATCGTTTCAGTAGATTCCTCATGAGGTTGGATTGCCTTTTCCTCTTGTTCCATCATTCTCATTAACTCTGGAGGGGCTTCCCAATGATCATCAACATCCTCTTCGGTTTGATTAATGGGGTGATCAAAGTTATGGTATGAATTATTGGCGTTGTTATTTTCAAAGATGATGGTTTTAGATTTGCATTAGCGAAAATTGACGGAATGAAAACAAATAAGAGAGAAAGAACAAGGCGAAATGAAGTTTATTAGAGAATTCAAAATGCTATTTTATTGATACTGATATTGAAACGGAACATGCGTGCCCTTATGAAATGTCCTAAGGCCTTGGGCAGAGCCATAGGATTGCATTACAGAAAATTACTTTGCACTAAAAACTATAGGAAAATCAACAATCTCCCAATTCTTGAGCTTTTCTGTAACATCCCCTAATTAGCTAATTAGATTTAATTAAATTAGCATGAGGTTAAGTTATTAGTGGGCATAATTATGTTAGTTATAAAATAGTATCATGGATCAAATAGATAAATAACATCTTTGATTAAACATAATTAATAGTTTATGCTAAGTATGGAGACTTAAGGGTAAGTGTTGGATTAGTGGTGAGTTAGATGAAATGCTAATGAGGGGGGGTAGAAGAGTCTTTTCTCATTCCTAAGTGACTACCCTTCAGCTGACCCAAACCACTACAACACCCTTCATTCCCTCATTTTCTGAAAATGAAAGACAGCAAGTAATAGGGAGGAGGAGGAGAGAACTTGAGAGAGAGAGAGTGGAGAAGAGAGGGGAGGGATTCTACCTCATTTGTTCATGCATGTTGAATCCAAAACCACCATTGTTCATCATTTTTCTTCCTCTATACATTGATGCCCAGAAATCTCCCATCAACCCACTTCATCACAAATCACCATTTGTGCACCTTTGAAGATCCAAGCTCAAAAATGGAGTGTTGATGCTCCAAATAGTTGCATGTCCTTTTTATAGTCCTATATTCAGTACCAAAGCTCACATCCAAGCAACAAACCTGTTTGAAGCTCATTTGAGTTGCTGAGTTCGAGTCTTAGGTCCTTGGGAAGTTCGGTTCAGTTTTTGGAGCGAATCGGAGACGGTTCGTGAAGTTATTCGAACGAGTCGACGGCTAGATTCGTCGTTTGAGTGATTTTCATCACTTCGGGTGAGTTCTATAACTCGCTTAGGGAATGTGTTTGTGTTTTCGAGTCTGTACTTTCGAAAATTATTGTCACACGTTTCTGGTATTGAAAAGCATTTTATTGAAAACCGTTTTTCCCAAAACTCGTGATTGAACTATGGATTGCTTGATTGGTTGTTTGGATGTGCTGGATTGAACTGATATACATTGCTATAATATACTGTTTCTATGAGTGTTTGAGTTTGGGTCTCGATCGGAAGGGAAGTGGGAATCGGAATGGAATGGAATAACACATGAAAAACCTGTTTTCTGGAAACTGATGGAGACACACGGATCGTGTGCCCCTGGGCACGGGTCGTGCGCCTCCATCTGATACGACATGAACTGGATTTTTAAAATACGCACGGATCGTGCGCCTAGTAGCACGGGTCGTGCGTAAGTTTCTGTAAATCTTGTAGATAACGCACGGATCGTGCGCTTAGTCGCACGGGTCGTGCGTATCTTCCTGGAAAATTTCTACAAACTGTTCGACCACGCACGGGTCGTGCGCCTACACGCACGGGTCGTGTGAGACTTTCTGACCTTCAACTTCAAAGTACCTTTTTATCCATTCCAAATGATTCTAATCCTCTTCTAATCCATTCCCCAAGGTTCCACAACAATGTAAAGGTAACAATGGTATGAGATAGAACATGTTCGATAGAAAGTTGGTGTGTTATGAATAAATTGGGAAACCGCACTTAGAGAACGCGAGAGTGCATATGCCAAGAATGTTAATAATACACGGTATTTGACTGATATTGTACACTGTAATTGACTGATATAGTACATGGTACTTGACTGGAATGAATAACAGCCCATTGCGGGTACACAGACTGAAAATGTATAATAAATACAAGAGGAAAAAGGGTGACGACCCTAAGAGGTTAGCATACTAGGGGAGGGGAAGTCATGAGCCCCAAAACCTAGACTCAAGAATGTTTCCCCTGCTAGAAATAGCGGGATGGGTTCACCAAAAGGTCAAGAGATGCCTATAAAATAGGTAGACTGAGGTGTTATGCTAAAAACATGGAACAAAGATTGCATGCTTCATGTGTCGCTTAGGAGGGCCATGAGCATGAAGGTTACAGGACTGAATGTATTTCCACGTGGTTGCTTTTTAGGACCACGAGTTCAAAACAAGGCATAATGAACCGCTAGAGTTAGTAAGGGGTCTCGATAGGACTCACTGAGATAATGTTTATCTCACCCTTCATATTTGTGGTTTTTACAGAGAAACAGGGGAAAGCAAAGGCAGTAAAGCATGGTTAGCTGGTGTGACTCTTGGAGTCATTGAAGACCTAGCTAATGTTTTAGACCTTTGTTCCGTTTATTGTTTCTATATTCCGATTGTATAACTTTCATTGTCAAGTTGTAAAATCGTTTCCGCTACTTTATGTTTTGAGTATTGAACACCAGGATAATGTACAAGTCTTAAGTTTTGAACTTAAGCATTTTCAGGAAGTTTATGAGGTTCAGAGAACCAGTTATTATGCATTGTCAAAAGTTTTAGTTGTGTTCAATATTTCAATAACAGGAAGTTACTCTGATGTATGCCATTTAGTGCATCTCGATGATTCTATATGTTAGAACTTATCGGGGTGTTACATTTTCGTTTGCAGGACAACGGCGCACAAGGCTGACACCGCCATTTTCAGCACTTGAATCATCTTCAATAGCTGCAACCTGGTTAGGATCTAGTATTCCCACGCTCTGAAAGCTTTGCTTTATGTCGCAGATGAAAATCTTCTTCATATCTGGCTCCCGACCTTCAAGTTTGGCCAACCTCCGCTCCTTCTTTTCCGCGGCGATCCTTCCTTTGTCAGCACGACTAGGCCGGTACCCTATTCCACGTCTGTCTTTGTTTTCATGCAGCTGTATGGGTGTTAGGATCCCTTGTTCAGTCTTCCCTAAACCACTTCCAGCTTGATAACCCTTGCTTGTCATGACTTTAGCGATCATCAATGCAGCTTTGGACAGCTTTGGTTTTAGCGATGGGCCCCCGTCCCCCACAAAGATAGCATTTGCAATTTCTAGTGCTTGGAAGGCGGTCTCGAAAGATTCTTTTGCCGCCTCAACTTAGCGGATAGGAAACGGCTTATTAACTAGAAACTCTTCTTCCCCCGAAACGACCACCAACTTGTTGTTGGCTATGAACTTGAGCTTTTGATGTAGAGAAGAGGGCACAGCCCCTGCAGAATGGATCTAAGGTCTTCCCAGAAGACAACTGTAAGACAGATTGATGTCCATTACTTGGAAACTCACTATGAAGACCTCTGGACCTACCTGTACAGGTAACTCCACCTCTCTGATGACCTCTCTTTTAGACCCATCGAATGCCCTGACCACTGTAGAACTGGGTTTCATGTATGAACAATCTATGTCTAGCTTGTTCATGGTTGATTTGGGTAGTACATTCAGGGACGATCCGTTATCGATAAGTACCCGGGCTAGAGAGTATTCTCCACATTTCACGGAGATATGCAAAGCCTTGTTGTGCCCTCTTCCCTCAACGGGGATCTCGTCGTCTGTGAAGGTGAGGTAGTTGTTTGCAACGATATTTCCGACGATCCCATCAAACTGACCAACTGTGATGTCGTGAGTGACATGAGCTTCACTCAGCACCTTCATTAGTGTTGCGCGGTGGGCTTCAGAATTGAGTAATAGTGATAGTAGGCATATCTTAGCAGGGGTCTGATTCAGCTGATCCACTACCTTGTGCTCACTCTGCCTCATAATCTTTATAAACTCGCTGGCTTCTTGCTCAGATAGTGCTTTCTTGCCTGTATTTTTGTCAGATGGCTCTCCCTCTATGTTTTTTCCTTTGTCAATCTTTTCTCTTTCATTTGATTTTCTTTCCCCGGGTCCTTCAGGGGCATAGACGCGCCCGCTCCGAGTCATTCCGCTGCTTCCCGAGATGTTGGTGACATCAGGATTGCTCTGAACTTTCACACTGTAATTCCACGGGACTGCATTCGTGTCTTTGAAAGGGAACGGAGTTGGTACTCGAATGGTTATTGCCTTTGGTGCAGCAGGGGCTATCCTTGAGTCTTTGCTATAGAGAATCTCTAGCGGCCGTCGAGTATCCGCATTCCTGCCCCCATTCGACTGGATGGTTGGTACGTCTTCTTCTTTCTTTAGAGAGTCTACTTGTATTATGTACCGGTCCAACAGGTCCTGAAGCACTTGTTTGAACGCCTCACAGTTTCCATTGCAGTGATGGTCATTGCATGGGTTCTTTCCAGTGCATTCTCTCTTGATAATCCCAAAGGAACACAAATTAGCATGAATCGCTTCCAGGGGTGTCTGGATGCATTCTACCCTCCTGATTAGGGACTGCTCTGCAGAATCCTCAATTGCATTAGTCGAGGGCATCCCATGTCCTAGTAATGGGTTGGTAGCCACATTAGGACCCTTTTCCTTGAAATTCAACCATCCCGAGGCGATTAGCTCTTGGACAACATGCTTCAATGCCTTACAGTTTTCTATGGAATGGCCGACCGTTCCTGAATGAAATTCACATGTGGTGTTTGGGTCGAAGCCTCTAGGAAAAGGGGGCTGGATCTGTCTCATTGGGCGGGTGGTGATTAAATTATGGCTGAGCAGGTGGCGAAATAGGTCGGAGTATGACATAGGGATTGGATCAAACCGGACGAACTTTCCGTCTGAGTAGTTTTGTGGTTTATGGCCTTGGTTGTTTTGGGCAGGTGTGGTAGATAATGTTTGTGCTGAGAATGGATTGGTGTGGGAGGGATTGGAATAGGAAGTTTTTTCGGTTCCTGTGATGGCGTTGGCTTCTCCTTCTTTCTTTTTAGGAAATCCGGAGAAGGGCTTTCTCTGGTTAGAGGGAGAAGTATAAGCGATTTTCCCATTCCTTATTCCGTTCTCCAGCCTTTCCCCAATAACGACCATATCCGAGAAACTTGACGATACACTCCCAACCAATTTTTCATAGAAGGGTGAAGGAAGAGTTTCCATGAACATAGATACCATTTCCTTTTCAAACAGAGGTGGTGCTACCTGTGCTGCTAGTCCTCTCCAACGCTGAGCATATTCCTTGAAGGACTCATTATCTCTTTTAGCCATATTTTGTAGCTGAGTCCTATCAGGAGCCATATCAGTGTTGTACTTATACTGCTTAAGGAAAGCATCAGCGAGATCCTTCCAACACCGGATGTGAGTGGGTGTCAACTGCATATACCAACTTGAGGCTGCCCCAGCTAAGTTGTCTTGGAAGTAGTGGATAAGCAGCTTATCGTCATTTGCGAACGCAGCCATTTTCCTGCAGTACATAGTTAGGTGGCTTGCCGGATATGTTGCTCCTCTGTACTTATCAAAATCTGGCACCTTAAACTAAGGGGGAATAACCACGTTGGGAACAAGACATAAATCATGTGCATTTCTTGCCCCAGTATTAGTTCCCTCTATGGCCCTTAACCGTTCTTCGAGCATTTGATACCTGTCCCTGAATTGAGGGTCCCACATTGGGTAGTTATAAGGATGGACCATTAGAACAGCAGCTGAGCTCACATGTGGGATATATGAGTGGGAGGAGTTCCCGGTATTTTGCACAGGAGTTTGATGACTCGTCACTAACGGCGGAGTGTAATTCTGTAACGCAGCCTGCGGCATAGTCGTAGGGATCTAGACTTGCGGTGTTTCATTCAGTCCTTGAGGCATATTGTGATTTGGATTCACGACCCCCATAGGGCCACCCTCTAAAGTGGCGTCCATCGTAGGAAGTCCATAGGGGGGCCAGTAGTGGCCCTGACCATCAAACCCAGAGTTGTGCGGCGGAGGAAGGCTTGTAGCAATATTTCTGGCATTTCCTACTGAGGTGTTTTCGTCTACAACCCTCTTTTCAAGAAGCTTCATAATATCGGCCATCTGCTCCTTCATGGTCATCATCTCGTTCATCTTCTCCTTCAGCTGCTCGATATCATCTCTCAACGCTTGGTTGTCTTAACTCTAAGTCATTTTCCTAGCTTGCAAGCGAGTACGGTAGAGGTGTTGATGAACCAGTTTGCCTTTTCGTTCTGTTTTTTTTTTCAAAATTTTTAACATAAGTTCGTGAATGAATGAATGAATGAATGAATGAGTGTGCATGAGATGCCTATGCATGTTTCTCGCATCGAGCCTGTGGAATTGTAAACCACTCATTCGACAAGTGAAGGATAAACTAGGATCGAGATTTAAACCAAATGAATTTTTTATTGATAAAAGAAAGTACAACCAAACGAGTTCTTCAGGAATTACAACGGAAACTACAGCAATTTAAACTCACACGACTACGCCATCCAAGCCATCTTTCTTTTTTTCACACCGGGCCACTTTGCCTTAATCTTTAAGAAGGCAATAAGCTCTTTCATATACTGAACAAATTTGAAGACTTCGACTGGGGTATTCTCCCTGGACATGACGATATCAGCATCCTTCAAATAATCTGGAACATCTATGATAGCTTCATTGCATAGTTTAGCTAGACTTGAGAACCTGTCCTGGAGGTAATGACAATGATCATTCAGCTTCATGTATTCCTCTTTTAGATATGCGTGCTCTTTCTCGGTTGTTTCATAGAGGTTCTTCTGGTAATCAGCGAACTATTTCAATTCGTTCACATTTCTGAACTCCTTTTGGAGTGCTGCTTGACATTCTTCGAGTCTTCCCAGTATCACCCCCCTGGCTTCTCTTTCGGTCGCAAGCCTACCCTCATACTCATCAATCTTTTCTTTCAACTGCGCCCTCAAACTTTGGAGCTGAGTTTGAAGATCCTTTTCCTTCTCCACAGCTTCTGTCAACTGACTCTTCCATACATAAGCATTGTCAATGGCCCTGTCTCGGTCTCTGTTACGTACTTGAAGCTCTTCATTGGCACCTCTAAGGCTTTCTTGCACACGAAGAAACTTAGCCTTCCCGACCTCTAACCTTTCTTCGCATTCTGCAATGCGTTTACCTCTGACGATATTTTCTCGCCTCAGGCCTGCGTTTTCTTGAAGTGCTCTTTCCAGTTGGGCTTGCAGCTCAGTCGTTTCTTGTTCAGATTTGGTCAAGGCAACTTTGACTTCTTCTACTTCTTCATTGAGGACAGGAACTGGTTCAGGGATTTCAAGGCCGGCGGGAAGTGCGAGGCGAAAAGGTAGCCCGACCTCTCGGACCCTAAGTGCAACCCATTGAAGATAGTTTTCCCCAGTATCAATAGCTCTAGGGCCTAGTTCACGTCCTTTCTTGCCTATTCTGTCCCAAGCTCGGCTAACCCTTCTTAACATATCAAGATTTTTAGAGCCTCTGCACTCTAGCTCAAATGTAGATAGGGATTCTTCTGGAGGTGGATTCATCATGGGATAACCGAACTGCCTTAGAGCAATGGCTGGATTGTAACTGATGCAACCTTTTGTCCCTATGAGGGGGACATTTGGAAAGTCTTCACACTGATAAACAAATTCATCGATGTTTTGATCTCGAGAATACCAAGAGATGTCACTCCCTGTTAGGCCGGCGATGTACTGGGCCCACTCAGTCTTACCCCTAACTTCTATATGATGATTTCGTTTGAATATATGAGAGGTTAGCCAACGGTACAACACAGGCAAACAACACCATATCACACCTGCTCTTTTCTCATGACGTTCCCAGAGAGAAAAATAAACATCAGCCAGAACGACTGAGGCAGGGTTTTGTCCTCGGAGCTTGAAGGCCAGAAAGACATCAATTGCGGTATCTTCAACAAAATCTTTGTCATTTGGGAAAAGAACAATCCCATAGATGAGGAGAGCAAAGACATCCATGAAAGTAGCCCAATCTTTCTTTTTGGCCAAGAATGAAGCTTCCTTCTCTAGGTACTTTCTGGTCAAACCTTTTTTGCCACCTATTTCCACTATCTTTGTAGCTAGTTCTGACGTTGGAACCTTCAATATCTTGGATAAATTTTTAGGTAGGGGATAATGCTCTACGTACCGATAAGGCTTCTTATTCTCGGGAGGGAAACACAAAATATTTTCAAACTCTTCCAATGTTGGAGCCAGCTGATAATCTTGGAAAGTGAAACACCGTAACGGTGGATCAAAATACTGGCCCAGTGCAGTGATAGCTTCAGCTTGTACCTTAACGTCCAGGAGGCTCAGGAGATTCCCGTACTTGACAGTGAATAAGCCACGACGCCATGCTGGCATTTCATTGCCAAGGTCCCGCAGATTTCTCAAGTTTGGTTGTTTGACTTTCAAATGCATGGTTCCTTTTAATTTTATGGCCCGATCCATCTCTCCTTGCCGAAAAGGTCTTACAATTCCCTGGCGGACATAGAAATGCATGCGAAATGAGATGCTGATGCATATATTTTTTATGTCATGCGAAAGAAAAAAGGAACGCATGAGGCATTTTCTTGGGATAAATTTTAAAAAGCGTTTTCTCTTGTTTTTTTTTTTGAAAAATTTTGAAAAAGAAAAGTATTAGGTTTGTTTGAATGCAAGGGGTATGATGCTCCTTTGTGTCCTAAGGGGGCTCCTTGAGAGATGTTCTAAAGCTGTTCTATTAAGTGAACCTTCCAAGGGATAGCTCTATAGAGTCCTAAATAAGGTTCCTAGAGCCAACGACCCCGTTCGAGAACGCTAGCCACAACAATAGGCAAGCTATTAGAAGTGATAGCACTCTCGAAGGGACCAAACTCTAGGTGAGACTTTCGTAACCACCGAGCTGGACGTACATCCAGAGGGACATTACTACGCAGTCTCGTTCTAACTTAGTTTATGCTCCAGTCCGGGTACAGGACTATTCTCACGTGTGTGCCAAAGTGTAGTAGTGTAGTGTGTGTAGGAGCAAAATGACAGATATATCCCCAAGCTGCAAAACAAGCAAACACATATACAAAAAGTGGTCGTCTATCCTAACGTTTACATATCACATCAAAGAGAATATAATATGCAATAAAAAAATAAAAGACAAAGTAGGGTAAAAATAAAGCATTAAATTAACAACTACTCCTACAACTAATTAGACTAGGTTTGTCTCTCTAAAAAAAATGTCCCCAGTGAAGTCGCCAGCTGTAGCGACCGAAAAATCTGGGTGAGGATTCCTCGAAGGTTCAAAAATGAAGCCGCCACCAACGTTTAATTTAAGGGAAAGTATTGGAAAATCCCTTTTGGAATGGATAAGGGTCCTTGAGACCAGATAAGGGTTCGGGAGTCGGTTATGCGTGGGGAAGGTATTAGCACCCCACGACATCCTTCCTAAGGAAGGTTACCTGCTAATTAGTTGTAGGAAAGAATATTAATTTTGAAAATGTTTATTTTACCCTTTTATTGTGAATTGAAAACAAAGAAGACTTAATAAAGATTTTAGTTTTTTGTGCTTGACGGGAGTGTGCCTCCGCTCCTACGTATCTCCAGGTGCGATGGAGAAATCAAAGCTACGTAGTTCTTTGGTTAGAAAATGTTTGTTGGTTGGTGTTTTTTAATATAGGGGTTTTAGGACTGTGTGATCTGTGTTGAAGGACCACTGGGGGTCTGAAGGAGCGCTGGGGCTCTGAAGGGCCGCTGAGGGCTGAAGGAGCGTTGGGGCTCTGAAGGACCACAGTTCACTTATCCTAAAACGATGACTAACCCGGTCGTACGACCGACTTAATCCCCTACTTTGAAAATGAGATTTTGATTTTTGAAATGAAAGAGATGTGTTTGTATATTTTTTTAATTTTAGAAATTATTTATTTTAAATAGGGATCTTAGGACATGATCCGTAACGGTTCATTTGTGACCTAAAAAGCAGACTAACCCGACTGTACAGTCGACTTAGTCCCCTATTTATATTTTGTGGTTTTTTGTAAAAAAAGAATTAAGAAAGAAAGGTAATGGAAATTGTTTATTTTTGCGCTTGACAGGGGCCTGCCCTGCTCCTACGTATCTCTTGGTAGAGAATCAAAGGCTACGTAGTTCTAGGTGTAGAAAATGTTTGTTTGTTTTGTTGATTTTTATTTTGAATAGGGATTTTAGGACTATTGAGCCGTACGGTTCATCCATCCTAAAATGATGACTAACCCGGTCGTACGGCCGAATTAATCCCCTATTCATTTTTGGAAAAACGTGAGTTTGTGAAATAAATTCTTTGATAGTGGAAAAAAATTGAAAAGAATGAAAACATGGTGTATTTGTAAAAAAGTGGATGTAGATAACAGGGGGCTGTATTTAGAAAAAGGGTGGTGTAATCAGCGAGCCTAGTTCATTTTTTTGCGGACTGGGCTGCGTGTTTCGGAAACATGGGCTTACGAGGGGTGTGCAGAGCAAAAAAAAGGGGGGTGCGAATAATGATTTGGATCAAAAAAACGAAAAGACGAAAATGCCCTGAGGCTCTACACTATATAAACTAAAACCAAAAAAGAAACCCTAAAATTCAACTCCCCTCTTCTCCCACGGCGCCTACTTAAAAAAGATTCCCAAACCCTAAATTTGCCTCAGCCACCCACCCGTCGTAACCCCACTCTCCCTTTCAAACGGCGCCGTCCACTCTCCCTTTCCAACGGCGCCGTCCTCTCTCCCTTTCCAACGGCGCCGTCCTCTCTCCTCTCTCAGGACCGTTTCACTTCCCTCTTCTCACATACCCTGATCTCATCTCTCCTCTCCACCGCGTCACTCTCCTCCTCTCCTCACCAAATCCTAACTCCGCGAAGGTGGTTGGGCGATCTGGACACAGTGTCTGGTTATTTGGCTACGGTGGTGCCGATTGGTAGGTAGGTGCTGTCGATGGGAGGGGTGTGGCGGTTCACGGTGGAGGTTTCAGTCGTAAAACGGGGTTTGCGGTCGTGTTGGTGTGCTATGGGTCGTTGACGGCGAGGCGGCCGTTTGGTGTACTGTGGACGGTTGTTGGGTGCGAAGAGAGGGCAAAACCGTGGTGGATGGGGGGAGTTTGTTGACGGTGGTGACGCGGTTCCGTTGGGGTGGCAGACGGTGGCGTGAAGGATCTAGCAGTGATGGTGGTGGCCGTTTGGTGGAGGCTGACCGTGGGGCTACGGTGGTGGCCGTTTGGTGGAGGCTGACCGTGGGGGAGGCGACAGTGAGGCTACGGTGGTGGCCACCGCAAGCGGTGGCCGGAGGTAAAACCTCTCCCTTCTCTTTTTTTTGCTATTTTGGTTCTGCTAACCTCTTTTTTGGAATTTTTCCTTCTTTTTCTTTTTTTTTTAAAACGAAAACAGCTTACACCCTTCCCCTTTTACAAAAGAACTAACAGAGGCATAACCATGATTCCCCCCCCCCCTTTACTTCTCCACTTTCGTATTCTCTTTCTTAATCAGTTTCATCATTTGCATTTTATCAGTTAAAGCATTGGTTGATGATTTCTGGCTTATATTTCATTAGTCATTTTAAACAAAGAAGAAGAACAACTAGCGCATACATACATAAGCATAATAGTCACGTATAAGCATAATGGACATATTGTTAGTTACTGAATAAAAAGAAAGACCGAAACCTCGTGCTTCAATAGAGACTTTAATATGTTATGTATGGAAGATAGGAGTTTACCTAGTTCCAAACTTTTTCTCTCAGTTACTCTTTATTTGCTCAAGTGGAAAGAAATCTGATTCTGAGTAGCTTTTGAAGTAGCATCAACTTGATATCAGTGTTGTGTTTTTTGTGTATCTGTGTGTGTTTTCCCTCTTTCTTCCTAACTGATTTCAGTTCATTGGTATTTATAGGCTGGGGATTCTGGTGTAGGTGTGGTGTTGGAGCAGGGAATCAAAACCCCAGGAGACCAAGTTGTTGTTGTTGCAGCAGAGACACAGTGGAGCAGCAAGGGATGGCAGCAGAGGGTGGAGGTGGTGCTGCAAAAGCTGCAGTGTTTTTGCCTAAAATGTAAAAAGCAAAGGGGCAAGATGAAAGGAGCTTGAGTTTGAAGCTCAAAATGTGTTTCCAGCCACGGCAACCAACCAAGGCAGCAGCGACTTGAGCTGTCCCTTCTTTGTTCTTTTATTTTTTGTACTTTTGTAATTAGAATTTTTTGTCTATATGCATATCAAAGTTGACTTAGGTTGTACCTTTTATTTTGTTAAAAAAAACTGTTTATAATAATAAAAAGCATTAATTCAGAAATTGATTTTTATTAGATTTTTTTTATATAACAATAATAACAAACAGATTAAACTAAATAACAATAATCATAATATCAATAAGTAACGAACACTGAGTTAAACGTTCGCAACGACGAGATGAGGACGCGCTTCCGCGATGAGAGCGAAGATGCGCGCATAATAAAAAATGAAACGTGGCACAGGGAGAACAGCAATCTGTGCATAATTAAAAGCGACTCGCATACGCTAGGTGCGAATTGAAACCATTTGCATTAATCTAACGGACAAAATTAGGGTATGACAAGAAGGTTTTAAAAGGTTGAGAGGAAATCAATGATTCTTCCTCGAAGCATCAAAAGTTTGTTTGTTTAAGGAATAATCATCTGAGAAGGTTCGTGAGCTGTCAAAAGCAGAGACAAAAGACTGTGTCAGATTGAGAAGGTTCAGAATGTGCAGAGAAGGTACAATGTGCAGAATGAGAAGGTTAAAAAGCTTCTAACTAAAGAAACTTTCATCATGACCTCTCTACAAGCCTAGAACCTATTTCAAACGGCTCTCTTCAACCTTCTAACGACTACATTCAACATTTGGGGCTATTAAATGGCTGGGTTTCAAAGATTATAAGTGTGGGATTTATTTGGAACCTACTCAAAGCTCAAGCTTCTCAAAGTAATCCAACCTTCTCATCCCACACTCTATGCTACTCAAGTTAATATTCTGGGATTCATTTGTTGAGTGTGTGATAGCTCGATACACTTATTGTAGTTTATTTTCAAGCTCTTCAACATCCCAAAAACCGAAACCCCTTATTGTAAACCGTGTGTTGTAAACATTCCATCAAACTACCTAGAAAGTGGGGTGAGTGTTGGTGTGAACGAAACTGATAAGAGGAACCTTTAGGACACTAGGAGAGATTTTTCTAGTAGGTGAATATAGCTTGGTGAAGCTGTGTAAGAGAGCACTTGTCTTTTGTGTGTTGATCAAAAGTAAGTGGTGTTGTAAATCTTTTGTGGTTGAGCAAAAGCAAGTGTAATAGCTATTTGGAGAATAGTAGAAATACTCACTTGGAAGTGGGGAGAGGATGTAGCCAAGAATTGGGTGAACCTCTATAACTCTACTGTGTTCTTTAATTGCTTATTTGCTTTGCACTTGAGATTGTTTTTAAAACCAAGAGAATGTTAATTTCACCAACCTTCTCAAGATAGTTTTCAAACCAATCTATAATATTTCAATCTACTAATATCTGTTTGAATACAACATCTCTGGCATAAGCTAAAGTTATCTTCAATAATTCGTATTAATCATCATCAATTATAGATATATGTGCTAGGTTTGTTTTGGAACTAACTTCAACCTTCTCATCTCCAAGTTTATCTTGAGAATAATCCGTTGAGAAGGTTTCAGGGAACAAATTTTAAAAGGGTACACAATTCAACCCCCCTTCTTGTTTAACTTAGTCACTTCATTTCCTCCTCTTGCCTATGCACTTTTTGGGGTTTATACGAGTCATCCCAATTAGAGGAATAAGGGTCACAAGAAGGAGGGGTTGAGATTGTCTCTTTAGGGAACCAAGTCAAAAACTCGAAACTCTTTTGCAAGATTGTCTTGTTTAACTCACTAATATATTAATCTAGAGTTGCCCTCCATTTTGGGTCATTGTGTCTTTCCCACCAATTTTCAATAGGAGGTGGCTCATAGTCATCCCAATAGTCTGAATAAGGCTCATAAGGAGGAGGAGGAATTGAGCCTTGACATTGAGGTGGTATAAGGCTCATAATGGTTTAGGCTTTTCTCTGCAAAACAAGGTGAACTGCAACGGTGTCTTGGAAACGTATTAGCAATCTTTTTTATATTTTTTCTTAAAAAAATTAATAATAAAACTAAAGAAAAAAATGTTTAAAGCAATAAAATCTTTTTCGTTTAGTATTGCTGAATTAATCCCCGGCAACGGCGCCAAAAACTTGTTGTGTTACAACCATGTTGTTATTGTTCTGGATCTGGATCGTTTACTGAAGTTGAATAAAATTTCTAGATTTTCGTTTACCAAGGAAGAACAAGATTTCACAGAAGCTAAGTTTGACCTAAAAAAATGCAAGGTTTTTCGAAACCTGTTTTCCATAGTTCGAAAACTCAAAAACCTCTTCTCTTTCTGGGTTTCGATTTCTGGAAGCTGAGAAATGGAAGAATGGGTTTTTCGCTAAAAACGCAAGGTTTTCGACCACCTCTGATTTCACAACTTCTCCCTCCAAGGCTTTCGATTTCTGCTTTTTTTAGGGAAATACTAAATCCATGAATAATGTTGTTTGCAATTGTTGTTATTGTTGGAAGAAGTCATTTTTCAATTCTGTTGAAGAATACTGGAATAATGGAAAAATCGATGTTGTTTGAAATACTGGAAAAAGTCTTTCATCGTTGATAACGGTGGAAGAACATGAAGAGGGAAGAGGGAAGATTGAGAGAGATGGAGTTGAGAGAGAGATGAAGAAGCTGATAATTAAAGAATTAAAGAATAGGCTAAAATGCTCCTGGGGTCCCTTAACTTAATTTCAGGTAACGATTCCGTCCTTTGTCTTTTTTTGTCCCCACTAAGTCCATTATCTTTCAAATTTTAAACAAAGTTAGCCTATTCCGTTGGTCTCCGTTACAATAATTACTCAAATGCTGATTATATACCTACGTGGCTAGAAACACTCCTACGTGTCTATTTACTAACCTACATGGATTATTATAATGTTTTCAGGGTAACAATTAACCGCCACAACTTGTTACCCCAAATCATTTTCTCATTCTTCTCAGAAAATCACGAAGAAACGAAGAACAACAATGGGTTATGCTTGGGTTTCGCAGCGAGGAAGACGAAGAAACACGAACTGTAACATCCCCAATTTTAGCTAAGTTGGTTAATGAAAGTTAGCAAGAGGTTATGTTTGATTAATTAGTTAATGGAGCAATTTAGCTTAATTAATTGATGATGAGGCGATTGTCATGGATTGGATTTATGGATTATATGTTTAGTTGCTAAATAATATTAATTGTTTGAGTTATGAACCAATATAATTTAATTATGTTGGGTAGTGTATAAGTAAAGGGGGAGGTATGTATGGTAATCTGAAATGTTATAAAGTAGAAAGAGCCCAACAACCATAGGCCAGCCCAACTTGAAGACACCACCGGCTGAAGTAAAACAAAGTGAACCCATTTCTTTTCCTCTTCACTTTCCATATTCAGTTTCCAGAATGAAGAAGGAGAGAAAAGCTAGAGAGAGGGAGAGTGAGATCCGATGAGGGAAGAAGAAGAGAATTGGTGAGAAAACCCATCACCCCCATTCACTACAAAACTGAACATACACTCCATTCTTCTCAGTTCACTCCACCATTTCGATATTCCCTTCATTTTAGCCCAACTCATAATCTGCACACTTCAAAAGCATCCTCCTATGGCCTTCATTTGACTTGCATGTGATCAAAGGAGCTGGGAATGAGTAGGGGGCTACTTGCATGTAGTTTAGAGCTAGCTCGGAATCCTTGTGGAGCTTGAATACTGATTGGGATTCTGGATCGTTGGGTTAGGAAGCTTAGATGGGGGTTTCAAAGCTTGCATGTGAGTTTTGGAGCAATGTTGAAGTCATAAGAGCTAAGCATTTGAGAGAGGAGCAGAAGGGAGGAGATGGACGTTGGAAGAATCAGCTTGCACGTTGGATTTCAAATAAGTTGGAGCACTTGGGTAGCTGTCCAAAGGTTCCGTTTTCTGAGTTCGTTGTTGGAGCGGATCCGAGGAGAGTTCGTGATTTTTGGAACGGTTGAACTCTCGGAGTCTCGGCGTTGTGAGCGATTTACATCGCTATAGGTGAGTTCTATACTCACTAGGATTGAGTTTCATATGTTATATAATCTGAATCGAGTCAATAGAATTAATTTGGTGATTTGCTTGGTGTTGATTGTTTAGCCAATTTCACTGTTTCTGAATGTTCTAAAATAGGTTCAGTAATTTTATAACTGGGAATGATTTAGGCATCCAAAAATTATATAACTTACCTTTTTAGAAACTAGATTGAATACTTGTCATTTTGTCTTTGGAATGGTTTCATTTGGACTTGTGTAGCTCAAGATATGAGCATCACAAGTTAGGGTAGAATTCTGGAGACAGTTTGAGAATAGGTTCGGTTTCTGAGTATCTGGGGATGATATAGGTATCCAAAAATTATGTGGTCAATTGTTTTAGAAACTAGACTGAATGCTCGTCAATTTGGTCCTGATTTGGTTGAATTTGGAATTGTGTAGCTCAAGATATGAGCATCACAAGTTAGGGTAAAATTTTGTGTACTTTCTGTCACTTTTCGCGTCGCGACGGTAGGTGTTCGCGTCGCGACGGTTTGCAGTTTTCACTAAAAAGTCCCTGAACTTGTTTTCGCAATATCTTTTGATCCGGTGGTCCGATTTCAGTGTTCTCAGATGCGTTGGAAAGATAATAAAAAGGCCTAGCTGAATATGTAATAAAAGTAGTGCTATTATCTGTTTGGGTGTAATTGAGATTGTGAATGATGTTAGTTGATGGTATGAGATTGTTATGCCTAAGCTAAGTTCATGTTATGAGACCGATTATCTTGTTGTGATTATGCTAAGTGTGATTGGTGTATTTGTGCTGGACTGACTGGATTAGCATCATGATAAGTTAGGTTAGTAAGCCTTAGTAAGCCATGTGAGATCACTTAATTATAAGAATAAGTTAGTAATTAGATCACCTAATGTTAATAATAAGATTATGTTCAGTTCAGTTTATTGTTATGTTATTGTTATGTTTAAGTTCATTGTTGAATTCAGTTCAGGTATATCTTCATATATATCTTTTAGTCGGGGGTGACGACCCTATTTAGTTTAGTGTGCTAGGGGAGAGGCAGTCATGAGCCTTATGAACCTAGGCCCCGTTAGGGACCCAGCCGATTAGTGGGGACGGGTTCACCGGAAGCTTATTATGCCAAGTGACCGGTGACACGCTATAACTTTAGTTAGTGTTGTGTCTTGTAACCGGCTTGAGGGTTATGAGGACAACGTTTAGTTAGTTAGCCACATAGTCAACTTTGAGGACTATGAGTTATGAGTTTAGAATAATGAATCAAGCATAATTGAACCGAGAGGATTAGTAAGGGGTCGCGATAGAACTCACTGAGACAAGTTGTCTCACCCAATCCATTGTTGTTGTTTTTCAGTTAAGCAAGAAAAGTTGAAGACCGTGAGGTACGACTATGGAGACGCTTGAGGAGCGGTCGCTATCTTTATTTCATTATGTCTTGTATTTCAGTTTCCTTTGTATTTCTGTATTTCTATTCAGTATCTTAAGACTATTCGATTGTACGACTTATGTCTTTCAAGTTGTAAATCGCTTCCGCAGACTTTCGGTTTTTGAGTATTGAACACTAGTTGAGGGTGTAAGGACCGACTTTATTTATATTCTGTTCAGTTATGTAAGTACGTTTGATGACTAATTCATCGAAGTTTAGTATGTATTCAATATTTTGAAAGGAAAGTCACTCTGATGTATGCCAGTAGTGCATTTCGGTAGTTTCTACAAGTTAGAAATTATCGGGGTGTTACACGAACAGAGCAGAAGAAGAAGAAGAAGAAACGCGAAGCGAGAGAAGAAGAAGAAGAAGAAACGCGAAGCGAAGCGAAGCGAGAGAAGAAGAAACGCGAAGCGAAGCGAGTGAAGAAGAAGAAGAAGAAGAAACGCGAAGCAAAGCTAAAAGGTGAGTTTTATCTTTTGTTTGTTTGTTGTTTCTTGGTTGTTGAACCAAAAAATGCATGTTGTCAGTTGTGGGGGTTTAGGGTTTCTATTTTTAGGGTTATTAAAAGATTGAATGTGGGGTAATATTGGTGGGGTTTAGGGTTATTGTTGTTGTTTGTTTGCATCTAGGTCACTTTTGGTATGTGGTCCCTTATAATATTCCTTTACCATGTGGATGTCAGTATATTTAATACCTGTTGTTGTTGATTCATGTGTTTTTGTCTTTGTTTGACACTACATTTAACTGAAAAGGACAGAAACTGAAAGTTGTTGGTTTAATTTTTCACTTTATAGGTTATAATGGATAGTTTTATAGTTTATGTTCATCACTATGGTCAGTTTGTGGACCCACGGATGTCTAAATATGAAGGGGATATGGCTAATTGGGAATGTGATTCTGATAAGTGGTCCTACTTTGAAATTCTAGGGATTTGTAAGGAAATGAGTTTTTTAGAAGTAGTTACCATGTTTTATGAAGTTAATGGGGTTAAAAAACAATTAGTGGATGATGTTGGTGCTATGGAAATGATAAATTGGTCTAAGGCAAATGGAAAGGTTGACATGTACCTTATCCATCCAGTCTCACAAGCAGAATGTATACACATGATTGATTATGTACCAGAGGCCCAACCTGATGTTGAGGCCCAAAATGAAGTTGATGCTGACTTAGGATATAATAGTGAGGATAGTGCTCTAAATGTAAGGTTTGGAACCAAAAACAAGTTTGACTCTGATGATGATGTTGACCTTCATGATGGGTTTGAACAAGTCCCAACCGTGGGTGGTGGGTTGGAAGGTGGGGATGGACAGAAGAAGGACAAAGGTTCCACAAGTAAAAGTAAGAAGACTAAATCTGGGAAAAAGAAAGGGAGGCCTAAGAAGAAAATTAATGAAGAAGTTGTCAATGAGGGAGATGATGTAGAAATAGAAAAATCTATTTGTGAAGATGATTTTTACATTGGTAAAAGAAGGAGGGGAAAAGTAAGGAGGTGTGATAGAGGGCTATCTGATGAGGAATACTACACAGAAGAAATTGAATCTGAAGACTCAGAACTGTCTAGTGTTGAAGAAGTAGAGAAAGTGAAATATCCATCTTTTGTTATGCCTAAAAGAATGGATGGTTATAAGTGGGCGTTGGACAGTCTGTTTTCAACTAGGGAGGAATTCAAAGCTGTTGTAATTACATATGCAATCCACAATGGTAGGGATCTAAGATACATTAAGAATGATAAATCAAGGGTTAGAATTGGTTGTAAGGAAGGATGTGAGTGGATGGCATATTGTGCAAGATTACCTGATGAAGATACTTGGCAACTTAGAAAGTTGATAGACAACCACTCATGTAACAGAGAGTATAGGGTCAGAATGATGAATTTAGGTTGGTTGGGGAAAGAATTATACTCTACTGTGAGGGAGAACCCAAAAATTAAGTTAACCGATATTATCAACAAAGCCCATGAGAAATGGAATGCTGGGGTCAGTAAAATGAAGGCATCTAGAGCAAGGAGGGTTGCTTTTGATATGGTTGATGGCTCATTCAAAGAGCAATACCTACAAATGGTCCAAACTTATGGGAGGAAACACCATACCCAGACATCTTGCCTCCTCCATTCAGAAGAGTACCAGGGAGACCCAAGAAATCAAGGAGGAAAGATGCAGATGAGAAGACAAAAGATTCTACCCAATTAAGTAGAAAGGGGATGCCATAAAAGTGTAGTAGATGCAAACAAGGAGGTCATAACAGGGCCTCTTGCCCTTTCCCACCATCTCAACCTGAGGAAACAAATGCCTCAACTACACAAGCACCCTAGCCAACTGCACCAACAGAAGCTTCCCAATCAAATGCCCAAACACAAGCTTCGCAACAAAAGAAGGGAACACCAAAAAAAATCACACTCCATTGCTCCTTCAAATTCCCCTACTGTTTCACACCCCTCTGCTGCAACTCAACCCACTGCTCCGAAGGCATCAATCCCAGAAAATTCCACACCCAGAAGAATCCCACGAGGACTGTCCAAAGGGACCATCAGAATGAAGCTACCAACAAGGAGGGCTACTCCGATTTAGGAACTGCTTCAACTATTTAGTGTTTATGTTTAATTATCATTTTGGAACTATTTAATGTTTAATTTCTACCCATTTTGGTACATGTATGGTCCAACTTTGGAACAATATTTGGTGCTTTAATTTCTGCCCTTTTGGAACAATAGTTAATGGCAAATTTAGATGTATGGTGTGCCTTTGGAACAATGCACACGTTGGTTATTTATGAAATGCTATTGGCAGATTTAGATGTATATATTGGCAGGTTTATTTCTATTGGCAGATTCCCTAGGTTGGTTTTACTTTGGTCTTACTTCAGTCTAAAATTTTGAAATAATACATATGTTGGTTTTAAACAAATCAAACATCATTTTCAACAACCAATTCAAACTTCAAATTCAACAATTACATATAGCTTTTCAGCTTTTGTTTACAGCAACAAACTAAACTTCAACAACATAAAGTAACCACAACTTAGTACTAAAACCAAATTCACTTAAAGCCTAATTTCAAACCATGTGCTCCAGATTTGGGAGGTTTGAATAACAACATTGCACAAATTACTCCTAAAATCAAGCATATGACAACAACAAACTTCATCTTGATCTTCATCGATTTCTTCTCCTCATTCATAGTCATCAAAGTCCTCATCAACATCGTTAACTCTTTATCCTTCTTGGGACATTGTAAACATTCAGCGTCATCATCATCATCAATATAATTTGCAAGCCAATCTGAGTACCACAAAAAAATCCACAGCCACAATCTATGCCAGGAGCCTACAATATCCAAGAGGACAAAACTGTTTTAAGTTAAATAACATTAAGGACTTATTTGATACTGCAAAATAATTTAAGGGACCAAATCGTTACTGTGAAAAAAATGCAGAACGCAGAACACCATGACAGAACCCACGAGCTTACCACAAAGTGCCTGCAACCCCAAAATGTCTTGCCATTGTTGGGTCCATCTTTGGTGACGGCGTGAACCACATCTTTGGTTCCACATCTGCATTTGGGTGGTTTGGAAGGAGCACGTTTCCCACTTGAAGCGAATGAAAGAGAGTGAGAACTTCTGGATTGTGACCCGTTGGAGCGATAGGAAGCCATTGTTATGGTCTTTCGAGGTTTCAGGATAGATTTCACGTTTTTGAAAAACTCAACAATGGTGAATAGATGAGATCTAGGGTTTAATTAAAGAAGATGATAGTCAGCATCTGATTTTGCATCCACGTGACCAACTTAACAGCCAGCTGGACAACATTTAACGACGTCAGCAAAAAAACGTAACCAAGGCTAACTTTGCTTAAAATTTGAAAGATAAAGGACTTAGTTGGGACAAAAAAAGATAAAGGACTAAATCGTTACCTGAAATTAAGTTAAGGGACCCCAGGAGGATTTTAGCATAAAGAATAAATAGAATAGAAATAAAAAATAATGAAGTGGCAGTCCCAGTCAGCATAAAAAAAATTAGAAATGAAAATAAAAATCCAACTCAGAGCTCTGTTAGCCACGTAGACGTTTTTTGTAACGTCTGTCTAACAGAAGGACTAAAATAAAAAAAAAAAGTGTCTTTTGCAAGGAGTTTTTAAAACAAAAATTAGAGGGACTAAAACCAAAACACCCCATTTTTACAGGGACTAAAAACATATTTAAGCCTTACCACTTATCATTATCAGTAGAAACTAGGAAAAAGAATACACATCTGGGTCATAGCTAATGGAGAGAAAAAAACTAGAGAGAGAGAGAGAGAGAGAGAGAGAGAGAGAGAGAGAGAGAGAGAGAGAGAGAGAGAGAGAGAGAGAGAGAGAGAGAGAGAGAGAGAGAGAGAGAGAGAGAGAGAGAGAGAGAGAGAGAGAGAGAGAGAGAGAGAGAGAGAGAGAGAGAGAGGGGGGGGGAATATTTTTCAAAGTTTTAAAATGATTTATTTTTATGACAAATTTAAAAAGGTAGATATTTTTCAAAGTCGATGCAACCAATATGTTATATGTTATAATATGAAATGTAATTAAATACATTTGAATTTTTTTAACTATGATAATAACTAATCAATGTTTTCATCTATATATAATGAAGATGTTAGTCCCAAGTCTCACAAGTAATTCTATCAAAAAAAATCTAGCAAACATAACGTGAAATCTTACACAATGGCCTTTTACAAACATCAAACTCACTTTTGCTTCATTTTGTTTACTTTGGTTTTGCTTTCAGGTAATAGAGAAAAGTTAGTTAAATCTCTATAGTTTGTAATTTCAATTTATAAATATTGTATAATATTTTCATTTTATTCTTATGGACATTACTGCATGTTAAGATTTAACTTTTGATCTTTGTAGGAATGGCAAGTGGAGAGAGAGAGAGAGAGACTCATTTCATTGATTTTAAATTTCTGTTACAACTGTGTTTATATAGTACATTGAGTTTGGTGGTCTAGAAGCAAATCAGATTGAACTAATCTAACCGACTCTAAACCTCCATCCAACTGCATAACAGATTCGTAGCTTTGCTGTGTTGAGGCACCCTTGTTCCATCTTTCTTGAGCGGATGCTTATTCTCTATTAATAGCATCCTTCAGACACAAAACAATGGCTTCATGATGTTAAGCTTTGACAAAAGCATTTTCTGTATTCAACGACTTTGTCGGTGCCTAATCTACAACGGGGAACTTAGGCCGCCCTTATAGTTGGGCTGGCCCTAGAACCCCATACCTCCTTCTTATACTCTTTCGATATCTCTTACATCGCCAACTAAGCTACCTACTTGGGCAACTTGATGGCTTACTTAACAATTGATTTTGTACATGTTTCAACTATTTACAAATAAGGGTATAATGCTCCGTACATTATTTATTTGTTACCATGTTATTGGTGTGCAGTATCCAACGGCTTTACTGGTGACTAACCTACACTGGGGAACCTGGCTGGCCAGGTGTATATCCAGTTTTTCCGGTCCGTAGAGTTCTCCCTCTCCAACAGAGTTTTCGTCACACTCAAGATTCAAACTCAAGACCTAAGGGTGGGATCCAAACTCAGTTACCAATTAGACCAACCCTTGTCGGTACAATACTTCGTACACTATAGAATTAATACACCCTTAATTTTTTTAGTATTGATCCATATATCTTTAATACTAAACCATAATTTTCCTGATAGCAAGTGGGAACATTTAGGAGTTCTATTCTATGGCTTGTGTTATTATATTGATCGGTTGTAGTGTTGATTTCAACTAGCGATATTATTGTGCTGCTAATTAATTATAAAATTTTGATGGATGTACTGCTTGTTATCTAATAAAGTTTTGCTTAAAAAAATAACGTGTTGTTTCTTTTTTTAATTTAAATGTTTTTCTTTGACAATTTTTATCTAAATATGTTAAAAATGAAAGAAAACAATTTCAATAATCTTTTTTCAACACAAAAAATACCCGTTGCATATTTATGTGTTGTTAAAAGACATAAATGTTATTTGTCCCTCACTACTGCTAGCATTGGCAATTTCAGTGAGATGGGACACCGGCTCTCGAGTTCGAATTTGGGTGTGACTGTATAATAGTATTAGTATGTGTACGCGTGGTGTTTATTTGTCATTTCAACGAAACTGAAAAAAAAAACTAAATCTTACTTTTAATAAGTGTATATGCAATGCTATTTACCAAGGTAACTAAAATTGGACCGGATATTGAACAAATATAGCTATAGGTTCAAGGTTCAAAAGTCTGGTCGGGGTTAAAGTCGGGTTAGGTTTGTAATACTTAAATAAATTTTTATATTCAATTTTTTAACCACATAAATATAATACATATTTTTTTTACCTTAATATAATACTCCCTTCGTCTCATATTACTTTTAGCCAAAAAAAGTTCTCTCATTTTTTTGACCTTTTACAACACCATTATGCCAATGAAGCATTGACAATTATTTCCTATTTTACCCTTGAAGTATTAGTGTAGATTTCTTTTTCAATACTTAGTTAGAGAGAGAGAGAGAGAGATAGTAAGTAACAATAGGTATATTAGAAAAGCATAAGATAATTATATCATGAATTTTGGACTATTCGTTATTTTTTAGTCAATGTGCCACAACCCTTTTTTTTACGCAAACTATGTATCACAACCTTAAACGTTAAATAAAATGAAATGAATGTAGTAAATCTTTATGAAAGTAATATAGTCATATTAATAACATATTATTTTAATTAAAATTAAACAAAATTGTTTTTTGACACTAAAAGTTAAACTAAACTCAAACTTACTTTCATGTTAGCTTTCAGTATCTGCCTTGAAAAATCAGTATTACTAACAGCTAATTTTGTATTTTTTATTTTTACCATCATTCTGCATTAATGGCGTTGAATGTTGACGATATACGAGTTGCAAAAAAAAGTCGATTGAAGTTACCTCTGCATGACATGTCTCGTCTGTTCCATGTTTTATAATTTGTTCGGCAAAAACCGCAAATATAGACAGATTTAGGGTGAAAAATACAATTAGACTAAAATTACAAAATCAAAAACCAATGGATAATTATAAAAAATAATTTTTTTATCAAAAACTATTTTTAAAAATACATTTCAGTTTTTTTTAAAAATAATTTGCAGAAAATAATTTTGTTTAAAAAAATTCAGAATAAAAAAAATAAACATAATATATATATGTTATATAATATATATATATATATATATATATATATATATATATATATATATATATATATTATATAATATATATTATATATAACCTCCACCGACCACCGCCGTGTGAGCTCTGCCGCCGACCACCACCAACCACAGGGGCTGCAGTCCACCGCCGGAGAGCCGCCGTGCCGGCCGATATGGAGCTCCGCCGCTGGCGGCCATCTGCCACACCACTACCTTATATAAATATATATTTTTATATATATATATATATATATATATATATATATATATATATATATATGTGTGTGTGTGTGTGTGTGTGTGTGTGTGTTTGTTTGTGTGTATATTTATATATTTATAAATATAAAAAATTAAATTTCTGCTGTGATAAAAAATATTAAAATTATGATTGGAAATATTTTTTTGTTTTATTACTCATAAAAATATTTTTTTATTTAAAGGTTTTGTATGTTTTAAAAATATTAGTTGATGGATTGGATATCCAACCATAAAATAATTGCTAATGGATGGATTGGATGGACTTTTTTGTAAATGGATGGATTGGATTTGTTTGGTACAATTTTAATGGATATGGATTAATGGATTATCTCCAATCCATCCATTATAATCCAAATCCAAATTCATCGAATCCATCTATTTTGACACCCCTAAAGCTAAGCAATGAAATAGTACAAATAAGATGTATCCTAATTCAGGAGTTGTGCAACAGACAACTAAAGAATAAATTAACGTTCCTAATCTATACCAAGTTATAACTTCATTCTAGAATATGTACATTTCAAGTACACGCTCAAATAGAAGAAAATGCCATGTTGTCTATTACGCCCTCTCTCGAGCGATTGTAGTTAAATCTGTAATTACTTCCTCCGTCCTTAATTATAAGTAAAAGTGGGTCAACGAAAGTTGATGTCAGTTCCTTATTTTTAGGAAGGAAGGGAGTAAAAACTTATAATTTTTTATCTTACAAATCTTGATTTTTTTACTGCGAGCGGTGTAGTTAGGATATCTGCTAGCTGGTCTTTTGTTTCATTAGAGAGTGCTAGTGAAGTTACCCCTTTTAGGTACACCAATAGACATCATTGGGAGAGAATCTATCTGTTAGATAACTGCCATGCAAATATCCAGATTTTTTGGCTTTGGGTACTTTACAGCCACTTGAAATGGATCAGTATCCACTTTCATCGGAGCCTTTTACTTTTCTTCAAAAATCAGGCGTCCCTCTTTGATTGGCTTCTGAATGAGATCCCTTAAACGAACACATTGGTTAGTAGCGTGTTCGAATACATTGTGGTATTTACAATATAATTTCCCTTTCAATTGTTCAGGAGAAGGCATTTTGTGGTCATCACTTAAAGTGAGTTGTTTATCTTTCAACAAGATATCATAAATTGGGTCAGCTTTGTTTACATCGAAGTCATCGACTTTCTTAACAAATTTGGAACTTTCTTTGACCAATAACGGTTTTAGTCTAGAACGAACGTAAGGTGGTCCCAATTTTAGTTCAGCCAGATGAACACCACTAGGTTCTTCTTTAGGCTCACTTTCGCCTTCGGAATCTCTTTCGACTAGGGCCACAAACTTTCCTTTGTCATCTTGAGAAAAACTATTAGCTTCTTTTTTCGAATAATCATCATTTTTCTTAGAAAAGATCTCTCTCTTATATCCCTTTTCACTTTTCTTAAGCTTATTTTTTCCGAATTAAGCTTTTCGATTTTTCTAGCACTATCTGCCAATTGAGACATATCTCTCAATTGTTGATTAATCATCTTCTTTCGAACATTATAAACGAAATCTGCTGCCGCCATTTGTCAAGTTCAGTACTAAGGAATGGTCGTTAGGCATTTGGCTTTCATATGCCTAAATCAACTGATATAATCATCAATCGATAATTTATTATTCCTTCAAATATTAGTCAGATCGATTACATTGACTTTGTTCTCTCCTCGAAAGAACTATTCGTGGAAGATACTCTCCAGATGTGCCCAATTCAGAATCGATTATTTACCCTTGAAGTATTATATAATGTAGTTTTTTTTTTCAATACTTAGTTATCGAGAGAGTGAGAGAGTGAGAGAGGGGGGGAGAGAGAGAGAGAGAAAGAGAGAGGAAGTAACAATAGGTATATTAGAAAAACATAAGATAATTATATCATGAATTTTGGACTATTCATTATTTTTTAGTCTATGTGTCACAACCTTTTTTTTTACACAAACTATGTACCACAACCTTAAACGTCAAATAAAATGAAATGAAGGTAGTAAATCTTTATGAAATTAAAATAGTCATATTAATAACATATTACTTTAATTAAAATATAAACTGTTTTTGACACAAAAAGTTAAAGATGTGACAAATGAGTGTACCAAATGAGTGCACCAAATGAGTGTAAGAATGAGGTCTCGGGTTCAACTCCCGGAAACTAACATTCCCCCACCCCCACTAACATTGCTTATAAAAAAATACATTTTTACTTTAAATTTTTTAATTATGTCTTACAAATAATGTCATATGGGAGTGTCCCAATACTTTTAATGAAAGACTAATATTCGCTCGTGCTTAGGATCAAATTTCACCCTGGCCAATACCGACTTTGTCCATTGCCGGAATCGAACCCGGGAGCACCGTGTTGGGATAGTCAATTAGTATTTTCAAGAATTAATATTAATAGTGGGGAAAATTCAAGAGACACCTCTGAAGGAATGAATGAGTGTATCTAGAATGTTGAAGAAAAATCAAGAAGTGGAGCTCCTTGGAAAGGGGAGACAATAAATGTCCACTAAGTCTTATGCATGCATGGAATTCATGTTCTCTCCTATAAATAGAGAGACTTGTGAAGAGTGAATATATGCCCAAATGAAGAGGTGAGGCATCCCCATTCTTGGGTGACAATGTAGTGAGGTGTAGAATCTCCAGCCAGGTCCTAGTGAGAGGAGAGTGTTGGTGATCATTTGTTGTGAGATGTGAGTGTTATCATTCCTTGTAACTCTTAGAGTGAGAAGAGTATTGTAGGGTGATACACATATTGGGGTTGGGTTACAATTGTTGTAATCATATTTGAGAAGATGAATGAATTGTGTTGATGTGTTCTCGTGGATGTAGGCAAGAGGTGCCGAACAATGTAAATTATTTGTGTTCTTCTTTCCTTTATTCTTGCGGTGTGTTTATCTATATCTCCTCAAATATCCTTGGGCGTGTTGGTCAATCCTTTGATGTGTGCGGTTTTCCCCAACAGTGGTTTCAAAGCTAATGGTTTGGGGTGGCTGGCGCAAAGCCGTTGTTGTGACCAAGTGATCGTGCAGACAAGTATTGAAGCTCAACGATTTTGGTGGTGGATCCATGTGGAATCATTGTGGCGAAAGTCTTCCTGACAATGGAGGTCAGGCGGCGTGCCCTGTTGGTGGTTGCTAACAGCAGTGCAACTATGAGTGAAGCGACACCACTCAAAACTCGTGGAGGAGCTATGAGATCAGAATTATGGGGAGGAACACACACAAGTTTATTGGTTTGAAATGAGTATGCAAGATACACATGTGGAGGAGATTAGTACTCTTGCAAAAAAAAATTGAAGATGATATAGAAGTTTGGAAATTTAAATTAAGGGAGGATTTGTTGGGAAAGTCAATTAGAATTTCCTAGAAATAATATTAATGGTGGGGAAAATTCAAGAGACACCTTTGAAGATATGAATGAGTGTATCTAGAATGTTGATGAAAAATCAAGAACTAGAGCTCATTGGAAAGGTGAGATAATAAATGTCCACTAAGTCTTATGCATGCATGCATGGAAGTCATGTTCTCTCTTATAACTAGAGAGACTTGTGAAGAGTGAAGATATGCCCTAATGAAGAGGTGAGGCATCCCCATTCTTGGGTGACAATGTAGAGAGGTGGAGAATCTCCAGCCAGGCCCTAGTGAGAGGAGAGTGCTGGTGATCGTTTGTTGTGACATGTGAGTGTTATCATTCCTTGTAACTCTTAGAGTGAGAAGAGTATTGTAGGGTGATACACATATTGGGGTTGGGTTACAATTAGGCGTGTGGGTCAATCCTTTTATGCGTGCGGTTTTACCCAACACACTGGGTCGACCCCCGTGTCCCAGGGTAGATTAAGCCACAAGGACAAAAGTGTTGGTTGGGAGGGAATTCCATTTAAAGTAACACTAGTATTTTACTCGTGTAGTCGTACGGGTGACACTGTATTTGTTATACTTTACTATGAACTTACAATAAAAAAACTCAAATTTGCTTCCATGGGCCCTATTTTCTTTGAAAATTATAAAATTTAATAAAAGAAAAATGAGAAACTCGATAAAAATAATATATTTCAACTTGGCCCATAATTCCTACAACCCCCCCAGCTACTCAATGGACACCCCCAAACCATGCGAAAAGACTGAAATGTCATTAATGAAACGCGCGCTCCCCTTTTTTTGGGATTTCAAAGGTTCGAAAGTTTACTTCCGAACCGGTTCGGAACCAAAGTGTCGGGTGTTATTTCTTTGCAGACATCCCCTTTAATTACGATTTTAACAAGTCCGAAAGTTTAAAACCGAATGAGTCTTAAAGTTTGTGATCGAACTGGTACGCACTCAAAATGTCGAACCTCTGCAAAATACTTCAGTATTGTATTAAAGAAATTTTGTGTGTTTCAATGGCTCAGAAAAAGGAGTTGTTGAATTTTTTTTGGAAAACGTGCCACTACAGATAGAAATTCAACGGTTCTGCTTTATGATCATCAATTAAAATCAACGGATCACATTCGACCACACCTATTATAAATTGGTTGTCACAAAAACCCCACCAACATTTCTGTTTCCCTTTGTCAAAAAAAACATTTATGTTTCTTCATCCGTGCTTCTTCACAAACGTCCCCCACCCTCTGAAATGGATATGGAGTTGTGCTTAACCCAATACTCAGTTGACAGATTCCTCTGATTGTCCTTCATCACCGTGGAAGTATCACCTCCAGGGAAGATGGTGTTTGGTTTCAATGTCGCAATCCTTTCTTCTGTAGGATGAAAAAGGATATAACATTCACCTAGTTGAAGGAAAAAGCAGAGAAGAAGGTTTGAGAGTGAGAGTGGCGTAAAGACGTAAGTCGTTTTACTTATCGCAAGCCCAATTACGGAGACAACGAGCTATTTGCTATTCAGCTATGGAGATTCGGAGTGACGACGACGTACGCACCATGATCGAAGCACATGCCCATTTTCCAAGACACCGTCTGTTGGAGCTGTTTGTCGAAACAATACGCACTCTAGACGAAATCATTTTCCTTTTGCCACAGGGAATCTAAATTACTTGTAATCAGGTGTTTGTTATTTTTCGTTTTGTTTCGTTATATTCCATTCTTGTTTCGTAATGTTTTGTATTGTTTCTACTAAAATCAACAAATGAAATAAAGAGGGGTCGTTTCGTTTCCAAGATAGAATGTTATATACTTCAACAGTTAAAATAAAACATCCAAATTAAAATAGTACATCCAAATAAAAATCAGCTCTATTTCAGTTGCCATCTTTACCAAATGACGATCCACTGACTGAGATCTCTGTTTCTTCATTGTCACTACCTTCATCACTGGAGACATATGTTGCAAGGAATGCCTAATAATCCGAATCAGTCGAGCCTGATGCGTTTGACTCGGTGTCTTCTTCTTCATGTAATATCCTGAAAACTTTGAAATGGCCATCATGAAGTTACGTCATAGACATTTCAACATTGTCCACATCCCCGTATGCAGGGACGGATGCATTCACATGAGTCTGGGGGCAAATGCCCCCAATGATCTTTGGTTTATTTCTATACTACTCATATAAAGCTAATTAGTACACCTAATAATATTGATAATATATGTATTTTGAGTAAAAAAATGATAGTATATATTTGTTTTGTTTCGTATCCACTTCCTCACTTTCACCCACACTCTAGTTCTACTCCCTCATATTAACTCTCACTCCCAAGTCTTAGCATGAACCCTCCACTCCACTTTGGCTTTGTCATATTTCTCCAACTCTCACTTTTATCTTCTAATTAAAGGTAAGTTAAAGTTTGATTTTTTTCCTGATTTATATTTCTATCTTTCTTGCATTCATTATTTGTTTTATTGTTATGATGATAGTTAATGATATATTTTTACTCATATAGAGAGATATATTTTTGAAAGTATTGACAATAGGAAGAACATTCAATGTTAATGTTTTCAGAATATCAAAAATCACATAAAACAATTATAATGTATATAAATATTGCCCTCACTGCATAAATTTTCTAGATCCGTCCCTGCCCGTATGCACTGCAGATAGCATGCGTATTAGTTTCTAGAAATGCCATATTACGACGTATCTTGACAACAGCAGAGAAGACATGGCCATTATCAGCTTCTAGGACAACATTGTGAAGCAATGTCTTGTCAATCTGCTGAAAAATATTCTATGGAATATTAATGCGATTCTGCAATTCAATACCAATCCTATAATTAAAAATATTTAGATAATTTGCACTAACAAGTAGCCTAAATAGACTAAATAATTAACTTACATGAGTTCCCTTGATAACGGTGACAAAATCCATATCTAAACAATACAACAAAATTGGCAATTTAGATTATCTAAACCGGTTCAGAAGTTTACATCCGAACTGGTTCAGAAGTTCATTTCCGGACGCTCCTTTGAAAAAACCAACAACGCATGGTTCAGAAGTTGGAGGCCGAACCAGTTCGAAAATAAACAATTGAACCATTGCAATATTCAAGGGTTCGGAAATAAACTTCCAAACCACGCAGAGATCCGGGAAAAAAACATAAACGAAGGGGAAGAAGAACATACCTTTTTGTTTGCATGGCTGACTGTGTGTGTGTGTGTGTGTGTGTGTGTGTGTGTGTGTGTGAGTGAGAGAGAGATGGATGGATGGGTGGATGGATATGGAAGTGAGTGAGAGAGTAAGGGAATGTGAGAGTGAGGGAGAAGAGTGCGAGAGATATTGGGAGAGAGGGATGATTCGATGGTTTTAGGGTTGGAAAGGGGGGTGTGGGTGTGTTGGAGAGGGAGAGTGTGAAAAATGGGTTTAATGGAGAAGGGGAATTATGGGGGTTAGCGGTGTCAAGTCAAAAAGGCCACGTGGCATTCCAATGTGGTTTGCCATATCAGTTAATAGAGCACCACATTAGATTCAATTTTGGCCAAATTAGGGAGGGACCTTGAATTTTGAAATTGGGAAAATAGGGGGACTAAATTCGTGAAAAAAAGTTAAGAGACTAAAATCGTGAGTTGGTGATAATAGGGAGACAAAAGCTGTAATTAAGCATTTTTTACAATTGTTAGTGGTTAAATTGTTTGGTTTTAGTAGGTTATAGTATCTACCAAGAAAAGATAAGAATTTTTTATCTCTCTCTCTCTCCTGACACGCACCAGCTTTTTATTTTACTCCTTTTATTTTATGTTGACTCGTTTTCTAGGTGATAGACTGCACGCGTCAGTCTTTGTCTTTGGCTGTCTGTCCACGTCAGTCTGTACAGGTTGTGTCCTTGAAAAAGTCTGTCCCGTTTTTTTTTGGTGGTGTTACAAAGTAACAAAAGCAAAAAAAAAAAAAAAAAAAAAAAAGGAACCAAAAAACTAAGCTCCAAGCTTGTCTCTCAAAATAAGAGAATCCAATCCTGGAGGGGGGTGATCCCAAGTAACATTGCACATCGAGTGGGAACCTTCCTTGGCTAAAAAGTCAGCACACCTATTCTGATCCCTCCAAACATGAGTTAAAGTTATACTACCTGCACGCTGCATAGCCTTTGAAATCTGGATGATAATTGATGCATGGGCATGTAAGACATGGGTGTTCGCAACAGGGAAGAGATTAACAGCTTCCAAGCAGTCACTTTCACAAACAATCTGCGTAAAGCCTCTAGCATGACAAAGTTCAAGACCCATATGGATAGCAATCAATTCTGCTAAGAGAGCATCACCACCATCCTGTGAGTACGAGAAACCAGCAAGCCACTCACCTGAGTGATCACGCAGGATTCCACCTGCTCCAATACGAGGAATGTCTTCCAAAAAGCTCCCATCTACATTGATTTTAACCATACCAACTGGAGGAGGAGACCATCGGGTCGTGAGTCTGGCTGAGGCAATATCGAGACCCTGGTTAGGGAAGTGATCAAGGAACTCATCATGGGACACATACACCTTCTTTATAACTTCACGCAGGTGCCAAGGTTGTTCTTCAAAGATCATGTTATTTCGCCAACACCACACATGCCACAAACCAGCAATAAAGATGTACATTGACTCGCTATGAACCATGTCAAAAATCCAGGTATCAAGATCTGCTTGTAGAAAGAAATAGGGGTGAATCCCCATTCCCAAACGGAGCCACACCTCCTTGGAGTGAGGGCACTCACGGAGGCAGTGAAAGAGGTCTTCCATAGGAGAAGAGCAACGGGTGCAGCTTGGAGAAGCTACCATGTTGCAATGGTGCCGACGGGCATTAGTTGGAAGAGCGTTGTGAAGGCAAAGCCAAATGAAGTGCTGCAACTTTGCTGGGATTTTAAGACGCCAAATCCATTTCATATTAATATTGGTATCCCAATTTCTATGCTGGTTCAACAGCCAAAAATAGCCACTAGAACAGGTGTAGCTACCTTGAATAGCAGGTTGCCAAGTCCAAGTATCAGGAAGGCCTGGGTCCAAAGTCAAAGGGGTGGGGATGTTTTGAATCAAAGCAACAATCTCAGGTGGCACCATAGTAGATAGTCTTTGCAAATTCCACATCCCATCCCTATAGACATCCCGAATGCACAGATCATTATCACTAATGTTCACAAAAGGGACAAGATGACTTAGTGGGCCAAGCTTGGTCCAATCCGTGTACCAAAGTGAGGTCTCTCCCCCACCAACTCGAAAATTATATCCCTCGGCAAAAATAGAGACGGCCTTCAGAATGCCACGCCAAGTAATGGATGCGTTAGATTTCAACTTTGCTAGCCAGATAGAATTTCGGCCCAAGTACTTGCGGGTTAGAACCTGCACCCAAAGCTTATTCTGATGGTGAAGCATGCTCCAAACCAATTTACCAAGGAGGGCATTGTTGGTGAGTCTAGCATCTCTGATTCCAAGACCCCCATAGCGTTTAGGGGTAGTGACAATATTCCAATTGACATGGTTCCATGTACGACAATGGCCATCTCCCCCCCCAAAGGAAGCTGCGGGCCATTTTGTCTAAGCGGTTGCACACAAAGGTAGGAAGGTAGTGCAGTTGCATGGTATAGACAGGGATGGCTGTGGTCACTGACCTCACTAAACAAGCTCTACCAGCTTTATTCAAAAGATTTCCCTTCCAAGAGGCAAGTTTCTTAGAGACTTTATCAAGGATGTCATTGTACACATTCCTCTCAACTCTACCCTTCACCAGAGGGAAACCGAGATAATGGCCCAGGTCTGCAACAAAACGAATAGAAGATATGTCCTTGATTCTTTGCTTTCTTTCCCCTTGGACCATCCTAGAACACATAGCTTTAGACTTCAGAGTATTAACTTTCAATCCAGAAGCACTACAAAAATCATTGAGGGTATTCATTACAACTTCAACTTGGTCTATAGTAGCTTCACAGAAAAGAAGCACGTCATCTGCAAAGAGGATATGAGAGAGTTGGGGGCCACCTTTTGAGACTTGAATCGGTTTCCAGGAACCATTATGCACTTTCTCTTGGATGCTAAGAGATAATTTTTCCATGCACAACACAAAAAGATATGGGGACAATGGATCACCTTGACGGAGGCCTCTGGAAGGCCTGAAATAGTTGGTTTTTTCCCCATTCCATATAACGGATAGATGGCTAGACCTCACACAACTCATGATGAGGGAAACAGTTTCCATGGGGAAACCAAAATCATGAAGAGTGGACTCCAAAAACTGCCAATTGAGTCTATCATAAGCTTTCTCAAGATCAATTTTAAAAGCAATAGAGCCTCTCTTGGCACGAGACTTGTGCATGAAGTGAACCACTTCTTGAGCTATAATGGCATTGTCAGTAGTCCCTCTCTGGGGGATGAAGCTACTCTGGAGAGGACTGATAAGATCATCAAGGAAAGGCCTCAAGCGATTAACCAAAACTTTAGTAACCACTTTGAATATGACATTACACAGACTGATGGGCCTGAAGTTTTTGAGTCTCTGAGGATTAGCCTCCTTAGGGATGAGAACAAGAAGCGTTTCTGCAATAGACTCATTTATGTTGCCCATATCAAAAGCCGTCTTCACAAGTTGCCAAACATCATCTCCTATTTTCTCCCAAAAGTGTTTGAAGAAGATAGGCTGGAATCCGTCAGGGCCTGGGGCTTTATAAGATTTCATACTAAAAACTGTCATTCTCACTTCCTCTTTGAGTACTGAATTAGTAAGAGTGGTCCTTCCAAAGTCACTCAAGAGGGGAATATTATTTACAACAAGAGAAGAAGGGTCTGTAGAAGGGTCTACCTCAAAGAGATTCTGAAAGTAATCAATGGCCTCAGTTCGGAGAGCGGCAACATCAGTGCTCCATTGCCCATTCTCAAGGAAGAGCCCTTGAATTTTATTTCTCTTCCTCCTCACCACAGTTTGTGTGTGAAAGAAGCGAGTATTACGGTCCCCCAAAGTAACCCAATTTTCTCTGGACTTTTGATACCACAAGATCTCTTCTTGTTTAAGTACGTCATTATATTGCTTTTGAAGAGAAGCTTCGGTCAAAGTCAAGCGAGCCGAGTCAACAGATTCCATCCTAACCTGAATTTGATTCAATTGCTTCTCAATAAGTTTTTTCCTCCTAGGAATGTCGCCAAAGACATCTCTGTTAAAGGTAGACGCATCTACACTAACATGGCGGAGGCTCACAGGAACTACATGTTCACCTTTGTCCCAAGCTTTGTACACCACGTTAGGAAAATCACTATGGAGTAACCAGGCAGCTTGGAAGCGAAAAGGTCTGGCATGTTTAGGAGGAATGAAGCCTGTCCCTCTAAGAAGAATAGGGCGGTGATCCGAGTAGTGGAAGGTCAGGTTCTCTACATAGGCCTCCGGGAATAAGGTACGCCACTGACAATCCCCTAAGGCCCTATCTAATCTCTTGGAAATCTTTAGGACTCCCCTCTCCTTGCGAGCCCAAGTGAAAGTACTACCTGTGGCCCCAAGATCAATAAGATTACAGTGTTCAATCATGTTAGCAAACTTCTCCGCCTGTCTAGTATTGAAAGAGCCCCCCTTCACCTCAGATGGAAGTAACACTTCATTGAAATCCCCTAGCAGCAGCCATGGACAAGTGATGGCAGGGCGGAGGTCCTTAAGATAAGACCATAAGTTGACCCTATTCACTAGGTGGGGACTTGCATACACAGCTGAACATAACCACTTAGAATCCGCATGCCTAATACAAATAGTGACAGCTTGAAAGTATTCATCTACTACTGAGATGTCATAGTCACAACCTCTACTTTTCAACACCCAAATACCTCCGGAGTGCCCGGATGCCTCGGAGAGAGCGCAAATTTCATAGCCCAAACTAGACCAAAAAGTAGTAACCCTAGCAAAAGGACAATGAGTTTCCATCAGAAAAATAAGTAAAGGCTGATGTTGACGTACCAAATCACGTGCATGACGACGGCCTTCATAGCTAAAGGCTCCTCTAATGTTCCAACTCAAAATTTTGAGATTGTGATAATCCATATAAAACAATTTTGAGATAGGAACAAGACATGTGCAGCCTACGTGATTTCAATAGCCATGCATTCCTCATGGCTTGCATTATTGCTTCCATTTTGAGCTACACCTTCATTATTAGTCCACGAACAAGTCCCATCACTATTAGCAAGATTGTGCTCCTTCCTTTCTGCCGAGGTATTGATTACGGGCCCACCTGGACCTCCAAGGCCTCCAATACACAACGGCCCGGCAAGCTGGTCATTTACCAAGTCATCTTTACTAGCATACATAACATAGTGATTTCCTCCCACATGCTCCATATTTATGGTTGACTTGGCCCCACCTCCAATGTCAAAAATAATTGGATCAGATTTCTTGTTTTTTCCTCTAACATTCACGCCATCTGTCCGTGTAGCAGTTTTAGGAATAAAATCCTTCTCATGGCCGGTGATAGTAGATGGGGACCCCACTGTGCGTTGGCGTTTTTTACGCCAAATTTTCGGTGGTAATTGATTACTCTCATTAGAATCCTTATCTGCATTGTATCTGGACCCAATAATATCTTTATTAATTCCTTCCAGGGATTTAAATCGATTCCCTGATCCAAGCAATATGCCACCTTTAGCGCTTTCCTTTTTTTGAGTCACTCCTCTATGTTGTGGCTTCTTTTTAGTAACGGCAATCCAATCTCCAAAGATTTCGGCAGGCTTCTCGATCCCTTCATAATTACTAGGGACATTTGTGGGATTTTGTTGTCTAGTGGAGCTGCTGCTAGGGTTTCCATCTTTTGTTTCCTCTGCCACTACGCCATGTTCCGGCGCCGCCATCTTGGTGGTGCAGTTGCGAGTTATATGACCATAACAGCCACATGAACTGCAGATGATATGCAATCCTTCATATGCTATCTTGTGCCAAGCACCCCTCACCCATAACTGAGCAACCACAGGTTGGTTTAAATCTATTTCAACACAAACTCTAGCGAACCTCCCTCTATCCACCGACAAGGTGCGTTGGTCCACCTTTATTGGTTTTCCGATCGCAGACGCCATAGCAAGAAGGAGACTCTCATCATAATAGACTAAGTTCATACCTGGAAATCGCACCCACACCATAGTCTTTTCTATCTTAGCAGTAGAAGAAGCAAAATCTGGATCCCAAGTAGACACCGCTAAGTAGTGGTCAAAGATCATCCAAGGGCCGCCACTAATCACTTTCTCTCTGTCTGCTTCTAAGTCGAACTTAACCATATAAAAGCCATTGTCAACATCCATCAAGTCGAATCCTCCTGAGAGCTTCCATGTAGCAGAGAGTTTGCTCTGCATGATCCTGAAGCCTAAGTTTTTCCCCAACAGTTTTATGATAAGAGCTTCACGCCATGGGTTGCAAAGGTTGTCAAAAACTTCCGCATCAATCTGCACTCTCGGTAATAGTCTATTGCCATCCACATAATCTATTTTCACCAAGCCCTTTTGGATTAGATCCATCTTCTCTTTTGGTTTGTCAGCTTTCTTGTTTCCAAGTAGTTTGTCCCGGAAGGAAAGAGTAGCGTTCAGATCCTCCTTGCGTGTGTCGCCGTCGTCCGGCGGCTTCGGCGGTGGTTGTTGACTCGTGGCAGAGAATACCATTGGCTCACCCATTGTGCTCTGTTATACTTTGTCGTTTGTATAGTTGTTGTTTTAAAATATCCAACATGGAAGCTGACGTGTTTGATTTTAATGACGTGGAAATGCCAGCACATTAAAAAAAACACCACATGTCCCCTGCCATGTCAGCACTATTAGTGAAAACTAACAGTAGGGACTAAAAGTGCTAACAGAAAATAAAGTAGGGATCAAAAGTGCTAACGGAAAATAAAGTAGGGATCAAAAGTACTAAAAGTGCTAACGTGTTTGATTAATTGTTTTAATGTTTTAATTGAATTAAATAATATTAATTTTAGTCAAAACTAAGGTGAGGGACCAAAATAAAATGAAAATGAAACATGAGGGACCAAAACAGACCAAAAAAAAGATAAAGAATCAAAGTGAAATCTGAAGCAAAGATAAAAGACAAAAAGTGCTATTTAGCCTAAAAAATAGCATCTTCATTTCATCATGTCCTATTATTTTTTTTAAGCAAAACGTTATTTATATATTGCTAGCTGACCATTTGCTACCTATTTGCTGGCTGTCATAGCACGTGACCATAATTTGCTAGCTGTATATATATATAGTTTAATCTTTTTTTATGTTGTACTATTTTTCTTTCAAAAAAATTCAGAATGCATTGGGTTCTTTTGCTGCTAGCTGTATTCGAATGCATGCATTCGAATACAGCTAGCAGCAAAAGAACCCAATGCATTCTGAATTTTTTTGAAAGAAAAATAGTACAACATAAAAAAAGATTAAACTATATATATATATACAGCTAGCAAATTATGGTCACGTGCTATGACAGCCAGCAAATAGGTAGCAAATGGTCAGCTAGCAATATATAAATAACGTTTTGCTTAAAAAAATAATAGTACATGATGAATATGCTCTTTTTTATGTTTTAAAGGTATCAAACGACTAAAGTATTCCTATATTATTACGAGCAGAGATAAATGAAAAAGTTGAAAATACAAATAAAAGTAAGAGTGTTATTGAAAGCAAATAATAAGTGTTGCATTGAGATTCTAAAGTGACAAATAATTTGAGACAAAAAAAATAATAGTATATAAGTATGCTATTTTTTATGTTTAAAAGGCATCGAAAGACTAAAGTACCCCTATATTATTACGAGCAGAGATAAATGGAAAAGTTAGAAATACAATTAAAAGTAAGGGTATTATTGAAAACAAATAATAAGTGTTGCATTAATATTCTAAAGTGACAAATAGTTTTTAGACAAAAAAAATAGTAAAGAAAACACTTAAATTGAGATAGGGGGGAGTAAAAAATAACGTGCTGCTAATTAATTATAAAAATTTGATGGATGTACTTGCTTGTTATCTAATAAAGTTTTGCTAAAAAAAGAACGTGTTGTTTCTTTTTTTTATTTAAATATGTTTTACTTTGACATTTTTTATTTAAGTATGTTAAAAATGAAAGAAAACAATTTCAATAATCTTTTTTCAACACTAAAAATGTCCGTTGCATATTTATGTGTTGCTAAAACACAAAAATGTAATCTAAAAAAAAAAAAAACACAAAAATGTTATTTGTCCCTCGCTATTGGTAGCATTGGTGATTTCAGCGAGATGGGCCGACGGCTCCCAAGTTCATACTTGGATGTGATCGTGTAATAGTATATGTGTGTGGTGTTTATTTGTCATTTCAACAAAACTAGAAAAAAGAACTAAACCTTACTTTTAATAACTGTATATGCAAGTTATTTACCAACATATATAATTAAAATTGGACCGGATATTGAACCGGTATAGCTATAGGTTCAAGGTTCAAAAGTTTGATCAGGGTTGAAGTCGGGTCAGGTATTTTTTGGTATAAATCGGGTATCCTCTGCGTGCAATTATAGAGATTAGTCCCTCAAGCCGGGTAGGACCACAATGGGCGGCAAAGCTCTCCCTCAAGAGATTTAACACTGCTGCATGCCTAATGCTGGATTCAAACACAGGACCTGGGTTAAGTTGGAAGATGTTGATTAAGTAATATATATGTTGATTAAGTAATATATATGTTGTAATTATAATTGTAATTATCCGGCCCATTTATAAGGCCCATTAGGGTTAGTCATAGAATAGCCTATATATATATCATGTAACACTTGTATACAATACACGGAATTTCAATACATGTCTCTCAGTTTTCTCATTTCACATGGTATCTAGAGCCAATTGAGAGACAACCCTAAAACCGTGCTTACCCGTTGGACCCACTGTCCACCGGTGATAAAAAATTTTCCGGCAAACCGTGTTTCAATTCCGGTTTGCCCTAACTCACTGCCGTGTGTCATTCCGGCACCCCGTTGGGTTTTTCAGATCTGCCACCGTCGAGTTCTCCCACTTCCGACGACTTTTCCGGCCAACCACCCCCACCACAAGGCTCGCCTCCTCAAAACCGGCCCACCCCTGAAACCGCAGCCCCAGATCTGCCTCCACGCGCTCCCACGCGCCGCCACAGTCTCCGGCCAGAAACCCCAACCAGCCACCGTCGCCGCCGCGCGTGGCGGCGCGTCCGGCCACTCCTCCGGTCGCCGTTTCCATCGTCAGACTCGCCTCTCCTTCCTCGTTCCGGATCTGCCATCATTTTTCAGTTTCGAGCAACGGTTGGACGTGTTTCTGTACAAACAGCCCTTTCTCTCTCCTGTTTGGCGTGTTTTCTCTCTCCTAGGACTGACTATGACGACCCCCAGTGACTCCTCTAAGCTGTTCACCAATTTTGTGACTTCTCCCCTCACTACGGAGAAGCTAGATGGTTCAAACTATGACACTTGGGCGTCCGACATTCAGTTATGGATGATGGGGCAAGGTTACACGGAGCATCTCACAAAGAAAGCTACAGAAGTGACTGACACCGCTGAACGTGTGAAATTTGAAAAGGTTGATGCTCAGTTGTGTAGTATTATCAAGTCCACCATTAGCCCTCTCATCAAACCGATTTTCCGTCCTCATCTCACGTGTGAATCGGTTTGGAGTCAGGCTAAGGAACTCTACACTAATGATATTCAGCGCCTCTATGGTGTGTGTCATGATTTGATGACACTCATTGCACCTCGATCATTTGAGGGTCCTATGTCTACGTATATCGGTCGTGTTCATGCTGCCCTTCATGACTTTAATGAGCTACTGCCTCCTGCTGCCTCTGGTGCTACTGAAAAGAAGAAAGAACTTGAGCAACGCAGCACCTTTTTTATGCTCCTCGCCCTTTATGGCTTGCCTCAGGATTACGCTGCCACCCGTGACCAGATTTTGGGATCTGCTGCCATTCCCACAATGTCTACTGCATCCTCTATCCTCCTTCGGGTCCCGGTTAAGTCTACTCCTGAGCACTCGGCGACCTCTGGGCCGAGTGACACTGCTGCACTTGCATCTCAACACAACCATCAGGGACGCTCTCGTGGTCCTCCATCCAAGTCCAAGAATCGCCCTAAGTGTGATCACTGCCACAATCTGGGGCATACGATTGATCGATGCTGGAAATTACACGGGCGCCCCCCTCGTACTGTTAATGCAGCTCAGACTCCTCCAATAGAAACACCTGAGGCCTCAACTAAGGCTAAACCAACTCCATCTGACTACGAAGATTTTCTCCAATGGTTTGAGAATCGCCAAAACTCTGGATCCACTGCTTCAAGTGCACAGACTGGTAAATCATTTGCTTGCGCCTCTCAGTCATCTTCCCTTGGCCCTGGGGCCCTTGATACAGGTGCTTCTGATCATATCACTGGCAATAAAGCTCTTTTATCCTCTCTTTCTACATCTGGTTACTTACCTACCCTCACCTCAGCCAGTGGAACTCAAACACAAGCCCGAGGGATTGGCACTGCCCAACTCCTCCCTTCCTTATCTGTTGACAACGTTCTTTATGTTCCTGAATGTCCATTTAATTTAATTTCTGTTAAACGTTTGACAGAGTCCATTGATTGTGCTGTTACCTTTACTAAGAAAGATGTTACCTTGCAGGATCGGATCACGAAACAGATGATTGGCGCCGGATGTGAGTCGAATGGCCTTTATTATCTCTCCTCAACCAAGGCTTGTGCAACCACAGAGTCTCCTCTTACAGTACATGCCCAGTTGGGTCATCCTGGTCTTCAAAAACTCCAAAAGTTGGTACCGAGTCTTACTAAATTGTCTAGTTTGGATTGTGAGTCGTGTCAGTTAGGGAAACACACTCGTAGTCATTTCCCTAATAGAGTCAATAAACGGGCTTCGTCCCCTTTTGCTTTAGTTCACTCTGATGTTTGGGGTCCTTCTCGTACTACGAATACTTTTGGGTCTAGATATTTTGTTACTTTTATTGATGACTTTTCCCGTTGTACGTGGTTATTTTTAATGAAGAATCGGTCCGAGTTATTCTCTATCTTTGAGCAATTTTATAAAGAAATTAAAACTCAATTTGGTGTGTCCATTCAAACTTTGCGTAGTGATAATGCCCAAGAATATTTATCACAACAATTCCAAAATTTTATGGCATCTAATGGCATTCTTCACCAAACCTCTTGTGCTTACACACCTCAGCAAAACGGGGTTGCCGAACGCAAAAACCGGCATCTCATTGAAACTACATGGACCCTTCTCCTTCACGGTAACCTCCCCACTCGTTTTTGGGGGGATGCGGTTCTAACGACTTGTTACCTTATAAATCGCATGCCCTCCTCTGTTCTTGACGACCAAACACCACACTCTGTCCTTTTTCCTCATACCCCACTACACTCGCTTCAGCCACGTGTATTTGGGTCCACATGTTTTGTCCACAATCTCTCTCCTGGTATTGATAAACTCTCGGCTCGGCCACTAAAATGTGTCTTCCTTGGTTATCATCGGTCTCAAAAAGGCTACCGTTGTTACTCTCCTACTCTTCAACGTTACCTCATATCTGCCGATGTTACCTTCTTTGAGTCTGTCCCTTACTTTGAGTCGTCCAACTCAACACAGGAACCTCTTTCCGCAGCTCTTCCCTTGCCTCCCGTGTCTATTTCCCTTGAGTCTGTCACCACAGAGGTCCCTCCTGTCGACCCTCCGGCTGCACCTCCACTACAAACATATCACCGTCGCCAGCGACCACCTGTGGTACACATCCCTGCCCCAGTGTCTACTTCAGAGGCCATTCCAGACTCACCGCCAGCGCCATCTCCTGTTCCAGATCCGGTTCTGCCGCCTGAGCCTGACCTCCCCATTGCTATTCGTAAAGGTATACGGTCCACTCGTAACCCATCCCCTCATTACATTGCTTTGAGTTATCACCGTCTTTCACCTTTGCATTACACTTGTCTTGCTTCTTTGTCTTCTGTTAGTATTCCTAAATCTGTAGATGAAGCTTTATCCCATCCTGAGTGGATGGCAAGCAATGATTGATGAGATGTGTGCTCTTCAAAGCAGTGGTACTTGGGAATTGGTACCTCTACCTTCTGGGAAGTCTTTAGTCGGTTGTCGTTGGTTGTATACTGTCAAGGTTGGGCCTGATGGTAAGATTGATCGTTTTAAGGCTCGATTGGTGGCCAAAGGATACACTCAGATATTTGGGTTGGATTATAGCGACACATTCTCTCCGGTCGCCAAGATGGCCTCAGTTAGACTCTTCCTCTCTATTGCAGCTATCCGACACTGGCCTCTTTATCAACTTGACATCAAAAATGCCTTCTTGCATGGTGACCTTGAAGAGGAAGTTTATATGGAGCAACCTCCAGGGTTTGTTGCTCAGGGGGGAGTCCTCGAGCATGGTTTGTCGACTTCACAGGTCACTTTATGGTCTTAAACAATATCCACGAGCCTGGTTTGGCAGATTTAGCACTGTGGTACAACAGTTTGGCATGACTCGTAGTGAAGCTGACCACTCTGTATTCTACCGACATTCAGCCCAGGGATGCATCTATCTAATTGTTTATGTGGATGATATTGTTATAACTGGTAGTGATCAGCAGGGCATACTTCAATTGAAGCAACATCTCTCTAACCAGTTTCAGACTAAAGACCTTGGCCGACTTCCGTTACTTCTTGGGTATTGAGGTAGCCCAATCTAAGGATGGTCTTGTAATTTCAGAGAGGAAATATGCTATGGATATTCTTGAAGAGACAGGGTCTATTGAATGCCAAACCAGTTGACACTCCCATGGATCCAAATGTCAAACTCTACCCAATCAGGGGGAGCCTCTTTCAGACCCTGGGAGATACAGAAGACTGGTTGGGAAGTTAAATTATCTTACTGTCACACGCCCAGATATTTCCTTTGCAGTCAGTGTGGTAAGTCAATTCTTAAATTCACCTTGTCAAGATCATTGGGATGCCGTCATTCGAATCCTAAAGTATGTTAAAAGCGCTCCAGGAAAAGGTCTCATTTATGAAGATAGAGGGCACACTCAGATAGTTGGTTATTCAGACGCTGATTGGGCAAGGCTCACCCATCGATAGGCGATCCACTTCTGGGTATTGCGTACTAGTTGGAGGAAATCTAATATCCTAGAAAAGTAAAAAGCAAAATGTTGTTGCAAGATCTAGTGCTGAAGCCGAATATAGAGCCATGGCCTTAGTAACACAAGAGCTTATCTGGTTAAAACAATTACTCAAAGAGCTTCACTTTCAAGGTGATGAGAAAATGACTCTCATATGTGATAATCAAGCGGCATTGCATATTGCCTCTAATCCGGTTTTTCATGAGAGGACTAAGCACATTGAAGTAGATTGTCACTTCGTTCGAGAGAAGATTGAATCAGGAGACATCTCCACGAGTTTTGTCAAGTCAAATGATCAATTGGCCGATGTCTTCACTAAATCTCTAAGAGGGCCTCGAACCAACTACATATGTAACAAGCTCGGTGCATATGACTTATATGCTCCAGCTTGAGGGGGAGTGTTGATTAAGTAATATATATGTTGATTAAGTAATATATATGTTGTAATTATAATTGTAATTATCCGGCCCATTTATAAGGCCCATTAGGGTTAGTCATAGAATAGCCTATATATATATCATGTAACACTTGTATACAATACATGGAATTTCAATACATGTCTCTCAGTTTTCTCATTTCACAAAAGAGACCCCTACCATCTCATCCTAGTGCTATTGGGTAACTCGGGTCAGGTTTGTAATACTTAAATATAATTTTTATATTCAACTTTTTAACCACATAAATATAATACGTATTTTATCAAAAATATATATAATACGTATTTTTTACCTTAATATAGTACTCCCTCCATCTCATATTACTTAAATTTTAGCCAAAAAAAATTCTCTGATATTACTTGACCTTTATACAATATCATTATACCAATGAAGCATCGACAATTTTTTCCTATTTTACCCTTAAAGTATAAATGTAGTTTTCTTCTTTCAATACTTAGTTATCAAAAGAGAGAGAGAGAGAAAAAAAATAGTGGTATTCTATTCTTTATACGTATATCTAATGTAGGCATGGCATGTGAATTTTTTTATAGCGATTTTTTTTATCAGAGAATTTTTTGAGAGAGATAGTACAATATACAAAAATAATAGTATATAAATTACTAATTATATAAATAAAAAAGGTATATAAAAAACTAAATACTGACACGAAACATAATTAAAAAATTGCATAAAAATAAGAAGAATAAAATCAAGGTTAAATTGCACTTTGGTCTTTATCTTTGACCAAAGTTTCAGTTTGGTCATTTATCTTTTTTTCCCACTTTGGTCATGTATCTTTCACATCCGTGTCAATTTGGCCATTTATCTTTTACTTTTCTCACTTTGGTCTTTTATCTTTCATATTTGTTTTCACTTGGTCCTATAAAACAAAAACTTAGAAAAATGAAGAACACTATGAATCTCTTCAAGTACACCAAAGTCGCTTCAATTTCTTATTTCTTGAATAACTCATGTAATACGCGACCAACTGAACTACCTTCTTGGGATTCCCATATTTAGTTGAGGGAAGAAAGGAAGAGAGAGAGAGAGAGAGAGAGAGAGAGAGAGAGAGAGAGAGAGAGAGAGAGAGAGAGAGAGAGAGAGAGAGAGAGAGAGAGAGAGAGAGAGAGAGAGATGAATGATTATTTTAGTGTTTTTTTGCAACATCTCCAACCGTGAGAAGAAAGTAAGGAGAAAATGCCCATGAATTATATTTTTATCATCTCACCCTCATTTTATCACCCTAAAATAACTAAAATAAATATTTAACTAATTAAATGATAAAAATAATTATTTAGCTAATTGAATAAATATTTAGCTAATTTAATTAAATAATTAAAAAATATTAAGGTAATTAAATTAAAAACTAAAATAGATATTTTAATTTAATTAATGAAAAAAATATAGGGTTAAATATGTTTTTGGTCCCTATAATTACAACGAGTTTTGTTTTTAGTCCCTATTAAATTTTATGGGCACTTTTGATCCCTACTTTATTTTCCGTTAGCACTTTTAGTCTCTACTGTTAGTTTTCACTAATGGCGCTGACATGGCAGGGCACATGTGGTGTTTTTTTTAATGTGCTGGCATTTCCACGTCATTAAAATCAAACACGTCAGCTTCCATGTTGGATATTTTAAAACAACAACTATACAAATTTTTAAAACTAAAATAGAAACCCAATCCCTAATTCCCAATTCATTTCTCACTCGACTCACACTCTCATTCTCTCAGTCTCGTTCAATCTCACTCTCACTCTCGTTCAATCTTAGAGTCAAGTCTCGTTCAATCACATGACAACGAAGGAGTGAAGGTGGACAACGAAGGAGGAGAACGAAGAAAACAGTGGTCCCTGAGAGAGAAATAGTGGTCCCTCGTTGTGGTATGTTGTTTTTTTCTTCATCACGACGGTCCTTTTCTACTTTATTTGGTGTGGTGGGTATTGAGTGGCGTTTAGGTTGTTGTTAACTAGATGAAGAGTGTTGTTTTATACGTTGTGTTGTTGTCAGTGTTGTGTGTGGGGTTTCTAGGGTTTATGAATAAACATGCATATGGGGTTCAGGTGGTTTCTTTATTGTAAGTGTTGTTGCCAGTGTTGTGTGTGGGGTTTGTGAATAAACGTGCATGTGGGGGTAAAGGGGGTTTATGTTTGTATTATAGTATGTTGTTTCTGGATTGAGATCTTCTCCAATTACTGGACAGTTTCAGTAGGAGAGAGATAGACTCGTGAAATAAAATAATATTATTTTTAAAATAATATTATTTTATTTAATGTGTCTTTCTCTCTCTTATTGGAACTGTCCAGTAACTGGAGAGGATCTGAACCAGTTGTTTCCCATGGAGGGGGATTAGGGTTTGCACTAAATATTGTGTTTAACAGTTTCTATTAAAAATGTGTTTTTGTTTGAATGTGGGGTAACTTAGTATTTGTTTTTTTGACTTGTTTATTAACTAAAAATTTGTTAAATAAAAATTTGTCACCCCCTAACTTTACATGTTGTGCAAGTGCCCCTTCATCATACCAGCCAAAGAAAGAACTAAGTTGGCTTAATTATATGTAACACCCCGGTATTTTTAACATGTAAATATACCCAAGTGCACATCCCTAAAACATCAGAGATATAAAATTCCTGCATAAATACTGAACACTGCAATATAGTTTCGCTGAATAACATCAAAGCAGTCTTAATACAAATAAGACCATAAAAGGTTCTCAGACCATAACCTTCAGCGAACTATTGTGTTCAATATCATACAAGAAAGCGGAATAAAGATACATAACTTTTACGTCCTACACAGACATAATGTAATGATACAAAGGCAACAAGGGAAATATAAACATAAGCATAGAAGCTGCATCTCCAGCAACCATTCGAGTACAACCTACTCATGCCTCTTGGATCTCCGCTGTCCCTGTTTCTCTGTAAAACACAACATAAATAATGAGATACAATC